>CM075980.1:33521214-33641878 GCA_038087875.1 Malacoraja senta
CATAGGGTTAAACCTCTGCTTTTTCCTCCGACTTTAGACTTTAGAGATACAGCGTGGTAACAGGCCCTTCGGCCCACCCAGTCCGTGCCGACCAGCGATCACCCCATACACTAGCACTATCCTACAGACTGGGGACAATTTACAGAAACCAATTAACCTGCAAACCTGTACGTCTTTGGAGCGTGGGAGGAAACCGGAGCATCCAGAGAAATCCCACATGGTCACAGGGAGAACGTACAAACTCCGTGCAGACAGCACCCGTAGTCAGGATTGAACCCGGGTCTCTGGCGCTGTAAAGGGCCTGTCCCACGGGCATGAGACTCCATGCGGCAAGCGTGACCTAACCACATGTGGGGGCCGTGCGGGGGCCGCGCGGATGTTGAGTGATCCCCGCACAGGGCCGGTCCCACCAGCATGCGGCAAGTGCGGCAAGTGCTACCAAACTGGAGGCGGGGGCCGCGCGGAGGTCGAGTGCAGTCAAGACGGTGCGTTCGGCGTCGAGGCGGAGTGCACGGCCATTGAGGCGGTGTGCACGGCCTCGATGCGGCTGCGTCCGCCATCGATGCGGCGCGCACGGCCTCGATGTGGCTGTGGGGCGGCAGGCCGTTGCCGCACGGAATTTTTGAACAGTGTCAGTTTTTCGGAGCCCCGCGCGATGTCGGGACCAGATCCGCACAACTCCATGCGGCTCCCGCGATCGAAGTGGGACCGGCCCCGCGACCTCCGCGCGGCACCCGACCGGCCCCCGCTTGCGGTTAGGTCGCGCTTGCCGCATGGAGTCGCATGCCCGTGGGACAGGCCCTTAAGGCAGCAACATTACCGCTGTGGCTCTGTGTAGCCCTAGCTCTGATGTAGCTCTTTTATGTCCACTTGAAAAGAGAAGTGAGTCTTGGTTCCATCCTTTCATCTACGCTTAAGCAAGTGTAACTTTCAACATACTTTCTCAGTACCAGTGAGGCATGAACTCAGATAATGTATTACATTGTAGACTGTGACTCATTATAATTACCACCATTGCCCATCACTACAAATAGAGTCTAATCCAGCTGAGTTTTGGCAAAATACTCTATGTGCCATTCCCCATCCAATTTATAAAACCATTTGTTTAAGCATTGAAATTTGGAGCCAATAAAATAGCAGGTACTCTGAGTCATACAGCGATACAGTGTGGAAACAGGCCCATCAGCCCAACTTGCCCACACCGACCAACATGTCCCAGCTACACTGGTCCCATTTGCCCGCGTTTGGTCCATATCCCCCCAAACCTGTCCTATCCATATACCTGTCTAACTGTCTCTTAAATGTTGGGATAGTCCCTGCCTCAACTACCTCCTCTGGAAGCTTGTTTCATACACCCACCACCCTTTGTGTGGAAAAAGTTACCCCTCAGATTCCTGTTAAATCTTTTCCCCTTCACCTTGAACCTATGTCCTCTGGACCTCAATTCATCTACTCTGGGCAAGAGACTCTGTGCATCTACCCGATGTATTCCTCTCATGATTTTATACATTATTTCCAAGTAATCCATGAACCTTCATGAGAAACATTATCAGGCATGACATAAATGCCCGACTCTACATGTAACAGGAGGTGACATAATCAGGGTCAAATAGAAGGCTGTTTCTACTCTGAACCAGACGTGTGCATCAATTACCAATAGGTTCACTATAAAATGTTCGGAAGTGCTATTGTAGTCTGAAGAAGGGTCTTGACCCAAAATGTCACCCATTCCTTCCACCCAGAGATGCTGCCTGTTCCGCTGAGTTACTCCAGCATTCTGTGTCTATCTTCGGTGTAAAGAACCTGGCCAGAGCCCTGCCCGCTGGTGACAAATCTGACCTGCAAATCGGTGTGAGGTTCTGATGAGATCAGGACTGACTGTCTCAGCCCGACTATGCGTGATGTTTTTGGGGGCAATTCTGGGGGGATTTCAAGTGGCTCGTAATATCGTCTAGATTACAGGAGGTGCTGGCCCACCAGTTGCTGGAGAATCGATGGTGGACCTGTACAGCAGCTGATGGGGTGGAAACAATTGGTGGCATCTCTGGAGAGGGGGAATGGGTGATGTTTTGGGTGGAGACCCTTCGATTTCTATTGGATTGCATTCAAAACAAAGTTTTTCACTCTACCTCAGTACACGTGACAGTAATCAAAGTCAACCTAAACAGTTCCTTCCTACACTGTGTTATTCAATGGCTGGTTACTGCTCCTTCCCCAAGTTGTTAATAACCTAGAAATCCGGGATGATCCTGAGCTGCCTGGCGCAGCATTATATCATGTGCACATGTCAAGATGAATATATTTGCCTGCTGGATGATAATAATGTAGCAGAACTTTTGAATGTCAATGCTGCTTTTTAAACCAATTAAAGGTGTTTTGTGATGGGAAAATTAGTCCATTTGATGGACTCTATTAATATTGCATTGCCGAAAGTGCAATCATCTGCTGTGCTTGAATTTAGCAGGCTTGTCACACGTAACAGTAACAGCTTCATACGGCAGCTTTGACATGGAAGCACATCCCAAGGCATTTCATAGAGGCATATGAAAAATTAAAACAAAAATCCTTTTAAAGCCCGCTGTTTTGTAGACCATATGGGAAAATGATTTATTTGGCATGTGCCGAATATTGTTGGTGGGAGCACATCTATCAAACTTGAACATGCTGTTGTTACGACAGCAAATGAAATGTAGAAACATAGAAAATAGGCCCTTCGAGGCAGCACTGCCATTCAATATGATCATCCAAAATCAGTACCCCGTTCCTGCTTTTTCCCCATATCCCTTGATTCCTTTAGCCCTAAGAGCTAAATCTAACTCTTTCTTGAGGCTGTTGCAAGTACTGGAGGGCTGAGCTGAAGTGAGAAATTGGGCATGCTAAGACTTTGCTTCTTGCGGCGCAGGAGGCTAAAGGGTGACCTTAAAAATTATGAGGGGGATTGATAGGGTGAATGCAGAGTCTTTTACCCAGGACAGGGGAGTCATTTGTTTAAGGTGAGAGGGAACGATTTAATAGGAACACAATGGGCAACTTTTTCGCTCAAAGGGTGGTGAGAATATGAAATAGGCTGCCAGAGGAGGTAGTTGAGGCAGATACAATAACAACATTTAAAAGGCACTTGGACAGTTACATGGATAGGAAAGGTTCAGAGCCATATGGGGCAAACACAGGCAAATGGTACAAACTTAGATGGAATGTCTTGGTCAGTATGGACAAGTTGGGCTGAAGGGCCTGTTTCCATGCTGTATGCCTCTATGAGCTCGTCAAGTGTAGTGGGTAACAATTGATTTGGTCCAAATTTGTGGTTTAATAGTTCAGAGACTTGCACAATATCTGGGATTTTTCATGGTGCATCATTGACTTTCAGATGAGACATTAGGAGGGAACGTGCTCTCCAATGATGTACGGTAGCAATATCTGACTCTCCCAATATCGACTGCCTTATCGTGCCAATACAGTACCAAATATTGATGGTTGTGCCTAACTTAGATTAATACAATCATAAGAGCAAGCCAGAGGAAACCGTGAGGAAATATGACTCAAATGCAAATTAATTTATACTTTCACTTTTCCTTCACTTGCAATCCTCTCCAGGAATACTGTATATTAGGGCTGATCATTGATGTAACTTAGAGATGGTTCTGTCGGCAGGTTCCCTGACATTGATTGCTGATGCGTCTCTGCGCTACTCCATGTGAGGTATAGTTTAGTTCGGAGATACAGCGTGGAAAACAGGCCCTTTTGCCCACTGAGTCTACACCAGCCAGCCATCCCCGCACACACTGACAAGATCCCACACAAACTAGGGCCAATTTATAATTATACCAAGCTAATTAACCTACAAACCTGAACGTCTTTGGAGCGTGCGAGGAAACCAGAGATCTCGGAGCCGCAGGGAGAACGTACAAACTCCGTACAGACAGCACCCGAGGTCAGAATCAAACCCGGATGTCTAGCGCTGTATGGCAGCAACTCCACGGCTGCGCCACCATGCCGCTCCAATTTTATTTTCATTTTTTCATTGTACTTATAGCGCAATAAATAAATCATTCCATTTAAACTCTTTGCAGACAATGACAGGTGTGATGTTAGGAGAGCGCTGGGAAGTTGCTGGCAAGGCTAGGCCAGCGGGAACATGATGTGATGTATGTACAGGAGCCTGGAATTCCAGGTGGTCACCAGCTTTACCTGGGCAGGTGGGGAGAATACAAAGCACTACACGACTCCTGCCCCTTGGCAAAATGTCTCCCTGAACTGAGGCCCTGAACAGATGTCAATGTCCCCATCACTCCTTTGTAAAGAGGAACCCATGAACTATCCCAACTATTCTGAATGATGTTTGTCTTTCAGTCAAGATCTCTGAAAGCAGATTATGTTATTATTGGCCTATTATTGATATAATAGGTGACCCGAAACGTCACCGATTCCTTTTCTTGAGAGATGCTGTCTGACTCGCTGAGTTACACAGGCCTTTTGTGCCTATCTTATGTTATTATTAATTTTCAGCTCAGGCATCTTGTATCCCCAATCCATGCGGCGTTCCTTGCTTTTCAGCAGTGGCTGCACTGCAGAAATCTTTCATGGACTGTCAACTGCTTTAGGATGTCTCAAGGGTGTGAGCGATGCTCGGTAAGTGGAAGTGCCTCTTTTACATGATTACAGACCCTTGGGATTCATTTGATTCACAGAAAGTGTTTTTCTGTGTTCCACCTGGTTTTCCTTTCAATGGTGAAGAGCCTAAAAATGCTCCCAACGTGATTATAACCGTCAAACTGAGCACAAGTCTTTAGGATGTGTAGAAAGGAACTGCAGATGCTGGTTCACACCGAGTTTAGCCACAAATTTCTGGAGAAACTCAGCGGGACAGGCAGCATCTCTGGAGGGAAGGAATGTGCATCGGTATGGCAACTGGACTGTTTGTAAGAAAATAATTTCACTGTGCGCTTGCACTTTGTACATGTGACCACTGAACCATGAAGCATGGAACCACTGGCGATCCCCAGCCTATCATGTATGTACAGGTACGGGTACAAATACGTACAGGTTTGTAGGTTAATTGGCTTGGTAAATGTAAACATTGTCCTTAGTGTGTGTGTGGGATAGTGTTAAAGTGCGGGGTTCACTGGTCGGGCCTGTTTCCGCACTGTATCTATAAACTAAACTAAACATAACACTGATCACGTCCTTCTGCAATTCATGAACATCACATTGAACGATGATACTGACTAAAGTCTTTGTGTTGTCCTGTTAGGACAAAAGGGGGATTGTATGAATAGTGGGAACTGAACGCTTCTTCCATCTTGTCATGATATTGGGCAGCACTTTGTACTGTGGGAATTGAAATGTAATCCCGTAATCATTCCCTCTGTTTTAAGCTAAACGTCTGGTTACACCAACCCACAAAGTCAACAACTTGAACACCTGCATGTCTTGTTTTTTTTAGTTATAATGCTGTGTTGCTAGGCAAAAGGGCAGAACACTGGATCACAATACTCAACCATGTAATCAAATGTACGTGACCCGCGCCACATACGTCCCCGTCAAATACAACATAGAAAGACAGCATGCTTGGAATCTGTAGAACAGTCTTTGATAAGTCAGCCTTTGATGAGTGCCTTATCAATCCCTTTGATAAGTCCTACAAAGGAGATTAGTGGGCAAAACGAGTGCACATGGTATTGGGGGAAGGGACTGACATAGATAGAAAATTGGTTGGCTGACAGGAAACAAAGTGTAGGGTTTAACAGGTTCCTTTCAGAATGGCAGGCAGTGACTAGTGGGGTACCGCAAGGCTCAGTGCTGGGACCGCAGCTATTTACAATATACATTAATGATTTAGATGAAGGGCTTAAAAGTAACATTAGCAAATTTGCAGATGACTCAGAGCTGGGTGACAGTGTGAACTGTGAGGAGGATGCTATGAGGATGCAGAGTGACTTGGACAAGTTGGATGAGTGGGCAGATGCATGGCAGATGCAGTTTAATGTGGATAAATGTGAGGTTATCCACTTTGGTGGCAAGAACAGGAAGGCAGATTATTATCTAAATGGTGTCAAGTTAGGAAAAGGGGAAGTACAACGGGATCTGGGGGTCCTTGTTCATCAGTCACTGAAAGTAAGCATGCAGGTACAGCAGGCAGTGAAGAAAGCTAATGGCATGTTGGCCTTCATAACAAGAGGAGTTGAGTATTGGAGCAAAGAGGTCATTCTGCAGTTGTATAGGGCCCCAGTGAGACCACACCCGGAGTATTGTGTTCAGTTTTGGTCTCCAAATTTGAGGAAGGATATTCTTGCTATTGAGGGAGTGCAGCGAAGGTTCACGAGGTTAATTCCCGGGATGGCGGGACTGTCATATGCTGAGAGAATGGAGCAGCTGGGCTTGTACACTCTGGAGTTTAGAAGGATGAGAGGATATCTCATTGAGACATATAAGATTGTTAAGAGCTTGGACACACTAGAGGCAGGAAACATGTTCCCGATGTTGGGGGAGTCCAGAACCAGGGGCCACAGCTTAAGAATAAGGAATAAGCCATTTAGAACGGAGACGAGGAAACACTTTTTCTCACAGAGAGTGGTGAATCTGTGGAATTCTCTGCCTCAGAGTGCGGTGGAGGCAGGTTCTCTGGATGCTTTCAAGAGAGAGCTAGATAGGGCTCTTAAAAATAGCAGAGTCAGGGGATATGGGGAGAAGGCAGGTACTGACTGGGGATGATCAGCCATGATCACATTGAGGGGCCAAGTAGCCTGCTCCTGCACCTATTGTCTATTGTCTATTGTCTATTGTGGTCCATCTGGCAGGAATAGTCTTTAGGGCAAGAGGAAGGCAACTGGAGTGAAAGGCACCAGAGCTCGTTGGACCAGCAAATATTTTTATATCGTTACAGTAACAAGGTATTAAATAGTGGCAGGCATTACGCTGCCAAAACCATGCAAATGACTACAATACAAATGATTATTTGTTTAAGAAAGAACTGCAGATACTGGAAAATTCGAAGGTAGACAAAATTGCTGGAGAAACTCAGCGGGTGAGGCAACATCTATGGAACGAAGGAATAGGTGATGTTTCGGGTCGAGACCCTTCTTCAGACTGATGTGGGGGTAGGCGGGGGGGGGGGGTGGGAAGAAGAAAGGAAGAAGCGGAGACAGTAGGCTGTGGGAGAGCTGGGAAGGAGGGAGAAAGGGAGAAATACAATTGAGTTCCCATGGTCATTCCCTGATTTTCTTTACTTTAGCTACTGAGCAACCTACACAACAGCACTCCAAGCACAATGGGAAATGGAGAGAGAGAGAGAACACAACGATGTCACTACTTTACCACAACCATCAATTACTTTTAAAAACTTTTTTTTTTGTTTTTTTTTTGTGAAAATATTTTTTATTGGATGTAAATACATATCATATTAAAGTCATTACCAGTCTTACATTTTTGAATTAATAATATTGTCAAATATTATTACATTGTCTCCAATACTTAATTTTTTTTTTTAACTAAATAGAACTAAAAAGATAGATGAAATAAAGAAAGAAAAGAGAGAAAAGATAAAGAAAAAAAAAAGAAACAAAGAAAACACACAAAAAAAAGAGATAATAAAGAAGAATGGAATAATTTACTAAGATAAAAAACTTCATTCGAGATATATTCGTACATTTCAGAATATAACATTTCATCTATTCCTTGGCTCGAGTGCTAGTCAGGTTCTCGTGCTGAACCGTTCTGACCCTTTAGATAATCAATAAAGGGAGACCATGTTCCAGCAAATAATTCTTGTTTGTCCAACAGGACAAGTCTAATTCTTTCCAAGTGTAAGGTCTCCGTCATTTCTATAATCCACATTTTAATTGTGGGGGTTATAGGGCCTTTCCAAAATTTTAGAATTAATTTTTTCCCAGTTATTATACTATAATCAATAAAGTTTCTTTGAGTTGTTGTAAATGTTTGATTTAGTTCTAATGTTCCTAATATTATTAATTTTGGATCCGGGTCCAATTGAGTGCTGGTCACTTTAGATATTATTCTAAAAATATTTGCCCAGAATTTTTTAATTTTTATGCAATTTGCAAACATTTATCACATATAGGTGAAATATGTGGGAAGATTTTATTTAATTTTGTTTTAGAATAATGTAACCTGTGTATTACTTTAAATTGTATTAAAGAGTGCCTGGTATTTAATGAGCATTGATGTATGTGTTGTAAACTTTCTTCCCAAGTATCTTTCGTTATTATTTGATTTAGTTCTTTTTCCCATGTTTGTCTGTGTAAGTCCGTCGATGGAATATCGCTGTATAATAAAATATTATATATTTAAGATATTAATTTTTCTGGATTAGGATGTTTATTCCAACAGTCGTCAAGAATTTCTGAATTTCTAATTCTAAAGTTTTGAGTATTTGCTTTTACATAATCTCTAAGTTGAAGATATCTGAAAAAAATCATTTACTTGAAGTCCATAAGTCTGTTGCAACTCCTGAAATGAAAGAAAAGTGCCTTCCTTGTAAAGTTGTCCCATCCTCTTAATTCCATAGTTTTTCCATTGTGTAAAACCTTTGTCCAACCATGAGGGCTTAAACAACGGATTATTCACAATTGGAAGAAAAAGTGATAAATTATCTAATTTTAATGTCTTTTTTATTTGTTTCCAAATTCGCATAGCACTATATATTATAGGATTTTCCCTATAATTTTTTTTGTTTAATTTAGAAGTAGCAAATGGTATCGAGCCGATTTCAAAAGGTGAACAATCCTCCTTTTCCATTTTTAACCAATCTGGTTGTTGATCTATTTCTTCCAACCAAAAATTCATATTTTTAATGTTAACTGCCCAAAAATAAAACAAAAAGTTTGGTAAAACCAAGCCTCCATTTATTTTTGATTTGCACAGATGTTTTTTGCTTATCCTATGATTCTTATAATCCCAGATAAAGTCACTGACAATGGAATCCAACTTTAAAAAAAAGTTTTTTGGCAAGTATATCGGAATTGTTTGAAAAAGGTATAATATTTGCGGTAAGAAAATCATTTTTATGGCATTAATTTTACCAACCATTGAGATAGGAAGTGTTTTCCAATACTGAATGTTCTTATGTAGTTTATTCAGTAATGGGGGAAAATTTGCTTTAAATAATGGTGTATATGTCTTAGTGACATAAATGCCTAGGTATTTGAATTTTTCGTTTACTATTTTAAACGGAAATTGTTGTATTATATGTTTATTATGTTCCCTTATTTGCATAATTTCGCTTTTATTCCAATTTATTCTGTATCCAGAAAGTGAACCAAATTGAGTTATTAACTTTAATACATTTGGAATACTAATTTCTGGTTTTGTAATGTAAATTAATACGTCATCTGCGTATAGAGAAATTTTATTCACTGTATCCTTTGTGTTATACCCATATATTTCCGGATGAGTCCTAATTCTTTCTCCGAGTGGCTCAATAGCAAGCGCAAATAATAATGGAGACAACGGGCATCCTTGTCTGCAACCTCTAGATAGGTTAAATTTAGATGATAACCTTTGGTTTGTTAATATTCTAGCTGTAGGGTTGGTATATAACAGTTTTATCCATGCGCAGAATTTCTCGCCCAGCTGCAATTTTTCCATCACCGAAAATAAATAGGGCCATTCCACCTGATCAAAAGCTTTTTCAGTATCAAGTGAGATTATTGCTAGATCTTCATTAATAATTCTCTTTGAATATATTATATTAAATAATCTTCTTAGATTATAATATGAATACCGTTTCTGAATAAAGCCTGTTTGGTCAGGGTGTATTAATTTATTCATCACAGTACTTAATCTGTGCGCTAAAATTTTAGTTAGTATTTTCTGATCTGTATTTAAAAGTGCAATTGCTCTATATGATCCTGGATCTTCCAGATCCTTATCAGCTTTAGGAATAAGTGTTATTATAGATTCGTTTAAGGTATCTGGGAGTTTCTGTTGAGTATAAATATGCTCATACAGCCTTTGTAAACGTGGAGAGAGCAAATCGTAATTTTTTTAATAAAATTCAGAATCTAAACCATCTGGTCCTACTGCTGTACCATTTTTTAAAGATCCAATAGACTCCTCAATATCTTTTATCGTAATCTCCGCTTCTAATAATTCTCTATCTTTTGAGTCTAAACCTTTTAAATTACATTTTTGTAAAAATTCTGCTATTCCTTCTGGTTGTACTGCAGTTTTAGTTGAATAAAGATTGTGATAGTATTTGGAGAAATCTCTCGTTTATATCCTTGGGCAGTTTTAATAATTCTCCTGTATCTGTTCTAATTTTATGAATTATTTTTTCCCCCTCCATTTTTCGTAGCTGACGTGCTAATAGATTTTGTGGTTTGTCTCCGAACTCAAAATGTAATTGTTTAGTGTGTTGATAAAGTTTTATTACTTGTTCTGAATACATTTTATTTAATTTATATTTCAATACAGCAATTTTATTATGTTTTAACATAGATGGCATTCTCGCATTTTATATATCTAGTTGCTTTATTTCCCTTTCCAATGTTTGTTGTTTAATCCGGTTCTCTTTGTTGTAAAATACTTGGGCAGAAATTAATCCGCCTCGGACAAACGCTTTAAATGTTTTCCAAATAAGAGAAGCAGATGTGTCAGGGTTGTCATTAGTCTCAAAAAATATTTGAATCTGTTTAATAAGATATTCCTGGCATGATCTTTCATTCAATATTTGTGGGTTAAACCTCCAATATGTTTGTTTCTCAGACATTCCATTTAATTTAATCATAAATGTTACAGGTGCATGGTCTGAGATTATAATATTATGGTATTTTGAGTTATAAGTAAATGGGATAAACGTGGAGTCAACTAAAAAATAATCTATTCTTGAGTATGTTTTATGTACCGGTGAATAAAATGAGTATTCCCGTCCAGTTGGGTTTTCAATTCTCCAGACATCCTTAATATTAGTGGTATTAATAAATGAATTTAAAAATACACTTGATTGAGATTTTACTTTTTTTTGCCTTGATAATCCAGCTAAATAAGAGTCTAATGTACAATTGAAGTCTCCTCCAATTATTAATTTATATTGTGTAAATTCTGGGATTTTATTAAATGTCATATTAAAAAACATAGGATTATCAAAATTAGGTCCATATACGTTAAGAAGAATCACTTTTTTCCCGTTTAACTCTCCAACTAATATAATATATCCACCATCTATATCCGCTATTGTTGATGAGTGCGTAAAAGATATTCCTTTACGAATTAATATTGCAACTCCTCTGGACTTGTGTGAAAAAGAGGAATGGTACGATTCAGCAATCCACTTAGCTTTTAGTCTATATTGTGATTCCTTTTTAAGGTGTGTTTCTTGGAGGAATATTATATCTGTCTTGAGTGAATTTAAATGTGCTAAAACTTTACCTCTCTTAATTGGTTCATTGATTCCCTTAACATTCCAACTACAAAACGTTATTCCTTCACCCACTCTTGTCATATTACCATCTAACATATTGTTTCTAGGGTGGTCTATAGCCGAGCAGAAGGTACAACACATAAAACCTGATCCTGTCCCCGAACCTCAGATAGATGAATTTTAAATGACATACATCGTTCCTCTGAACACATCTCCTTGAATTAACCTTGTAGTTCCATTCAAACTTAAAATTATAACAATATTTAAATGGAAAAAAGTGATATAGTTGATTAGTGTAGAGTGAAAGAAAAAAAACTACATCTACAATTAGTGTAGTTAGTGATAGCCACACTAGCGTGGCTAGAATTCTAAATACTTCCGTAGCCTTTGTAAAAGAAAAAATCCTAGCTCCGTGCTTTCAAAAAAAAAAAAAGGATAATATTTCTGACAATCAAATAACTTCTTTGGGAGTAGCAAAAATTTAAAACCCAAAAAAGGTAAACAACAGCAAAAGTTAACAATGTTATTATTCTCTAAATACCATATTAATATCTTCTTTAAGTATGTATTTTTAATTTTGAATTGAAGAATAAAGAGGAAAACCATCAAACCTTATTATTACATGGGCTAAATTACCTCTTACTTATATTCCTATAGGATATATGTATATAAACTATTTCTACGTTAACCAGAAACTGTTAGTTATTAATCATTGTTATTAATCATACACAGTAATGAATATTTATGAATAATATAGATGTTAATAATTTTAGTAGTAATATTGATATTTAATAAGTATTAGTAGTTACATGTATGGTTAAATATGAATATACTAAATAGTAATAGTGATTAGTAACAATTGATCATAAATGTGATATTATTGTTCTTAGAATTTATACTAAACGCGAAAAATGATTATAAAAATGGAGATATTAAGAGAGAAAAGACCCCAAAAAAACCCAGGTTTTCTCCAATGTCCATTTCAATTTTCAAACGTCCTTAAAGCTCTTAAAAGTACTTTAAAGATCCTTTTAGACCTGGCGAGGTCCCGTTATTCCTTGACTCCTGGGGAGTGATGTATATTGTTCAGTCTGTGGTCACATTCCTGATGCCTTTGGCAAATTCCAGTGCTTTTTCATGGTCTGTAAAAAATTGCTCCTTCTTCTTGTAGGTGACTCTTAATGTTGCGGGATAAAGCAAGCCATATTTCAAATCAGGTATATTCTTCAGTATTCTTTTTGTCTCAATAAACTTTTTTTTAAACCCCCAACATTGTTAGATTTGGTTTACTTTGATCCCACAGAAGTATTTATGAAAAGTTGCAACTTTGAAGGTGACAGAATTTGAATGCATTATATTGCATTCAGTGGATCAAAGTGAAATATTCCTCCCACCATTGCTTGAATTAAATATTTATTGAAACTACTCGGTTATTAATGGTGTTAGATGATGATGTTATCTCTGCTAATTGGTTTTGATAATACAATTCGACAGGTGCAAAAAAGTACTAATGTCAGAAATGACAATGGTTGCAGTGCCTAGGCTATTAAAATATCAATCAGCGATGATAGACCTATGTGTGAATAGCTTGTGTCATCCCTGCCATTCATTTCTCACTTCTACAATGTATTACATGTGTCATGTCCCTGTATTGAAGGCCACTGTTTAGAGCTACAATTGAAAACGTTGAAAAGAAAATCAGAAATTACAACATCTATTCAAAAGTCTTCTTTCACTTTGAGAAGGCCACTATGACTAATGCAGCAGCAGTAGTGGCAATGCCTTGAGAGGTCCCAAGACACAAATTGGGTAATCATGGGTGGATTTAAGATCACATCCTTCCCCTGGACAATCACAATCCAGGCCTTCAATCCCACGTAACTCATGTCCACCTGATCAGATTAAAGATAACATCCAAAGTCTGGACAGAATATGAAAAGCAGCACATCATAACTGAAAGATGGACACAAAATGCTGGAGTAACCCAGCAGGACAGGCAGTATCTCTGGAGAGAAGGAATGTGAGAAATGCTGCCCGTCCTGCTGATTTACTCCAGCATTTTTTGTCTATCTTTGGTTTAAACCAGCATTTGCAGTTCCTTCCTACACACAACTGAAAGATTATTTGAAAGGAGAAACCAGAGAGTAAATTAGTGAGTTTTCAAGAGAGAGTTAGATTTACCTCTTGGGGCTAATGGAATCAAGAGAAATGGGGAGAAAGCAGGAACGGGGTACTGATTTAGGATGATCAGCCATGATTATATTGAATGGCAGTGCTGGCTCGAAGGGCGAATGGCCTACTCCTGCACCTATTTTCTATGTTTCTATGTTTCTAAATCTAATGTAAAAACAGTTAAGAGTTTGACATTTTCAAAGGAATAGTTAACATAGTTATAGAAGTAATACTCCTATAGAAAGTGATTTGGTGTATTAATAATGGAAAATAAGGAGTTTGCAGAAGAATTAAGCAGGAACTTTGAAAAAGCTTTTACTACAAAGGATACAGCAAAACATCCCAGGAATCGCTGAACATTGGGAATTGGAAAGAAGGAATTTGCAATCACCAGGCAGTGGTATGGAGAAAAAGATGGAAGTGGACTTCTATGTCTCCAGGATCTGATGGGCTTCACCCTTGAGCTAGTGAGAGAGTTGCTGCAGTAGTTTTGAGTTTCCAAATTCCACTAGATTGAGGCAAGGTTTCATTTGATTGGAAAATAACAAATGTAATGTCTTTATTCCAAAAGGGGAGGTGGGGGGAAGAGAGAAAGCAGAACACTTTGGGAAACCATACACTAACTATGCAGGGATAACGCCAACAATAGTTGTTCTATGAAAGCCATCCTTCATCTTGCTATGACTGGAGTATCATGACCTACCCTGCCTCTGGCCAGGAACACACCCTGAAGCCACTTCATTTTGTGTGGGGACAGCAGGCAGTCAAAGTAAGTTACTTTGTGATATGTGTTTTGCTTTATTATTGTAATCACATTTAATGTGAAATTATAATTTAATTACATATAATAGTTTAGTGCATTTTAGTTGATCTCTGCCGAATCTGCTCCCAAGATGAGGCTTTGCACTCTAGGACGTCTGAGATGTCCTCTTTCTTTAGTAAATGTGGTTATCCTCCCCCTGCTGCAGTAGATGGATCCGACACCCATGTCTCCTCTGTGTGCTGTAGTTCGCTCTCGCACCCCTCTCCCCAGGTAGAACAAGGTGGGAATTTGCCTGGTCCTCACCTTTCACCCTACCAGCCTCTACATCCAACATATCATTCTCTGACATTTCCGTCATCTTCAACATGATCCTCACCACCAGCCACACATTCCCATCCCCAAACTCTTTCTGCATTCCACAGAGAATCTCTTTGCTCCACATTCCCACCAATCCAAACCACCCTCTCCCTAAGTACTTTCCACTGTGACTGCAGGAGATGAAACACCTGTCCCTACACCTCCTCCCACACATCAATCCAGGGACCTCAGCAGTCCTTGCAGGTGAGAGAGAGGTTCACGTTGAACTTTCTCTAGCCTACATACATCCCCCCATTCACTTCCCCTCTTTTCCCCTTCTCTTCCCTGTGTCCTCCCTGGATGTGCATCCATTTCTCTCTTTTCCCTTTCGCCCATCCAATTCCTTCCTCTGCCTTCACAATCCATGCCTCTTTTATCAGAATATCCATGTCTCACTCTTACAGCCTTTTCATTTCTGCCCGATGCCCAACCATCCGCTAATCAAAGACGCCCTCTCCTGTATCCATCTATCAGTTGCCAGGCTTAGTCCTGTCCCCACCTCTATTCTACCTTTCTCCCTCCTACTATAATCAGTCTCAAGGATCCTGACCTGAATCATCACCCATTAATATTCTCCAGAGATGCTGCGTGACCTGCTGAGTTACTCCAGCACTTTTGTCTATTTTTGCAAAGCAGCATGTGCACTTTGTTGTATCTACGTTACCTCTGTTACAACATTGCCCTCGAACCTTCTGTCAAGAGCCACAACTCCAGACAGCATTTTACTCACCAAACTCTTGTTGTCCCAGCTTGCCTCACCGCAGATAAATATCATTGGCTTTGGGTCCACAGTCATCCGCTTGATCAATGTACTTGGTTAACTTAATACTCTTGCGTATTTCTGATTTGGTTATTATGCATAATAAGGGTGGTGAGGGTGGTGAATCTGTGGAATTATTTGCCACAGAAGGCTGTGGAGGCCAAGTCAGTGGATATTTTTAAGGCAGAGATGGCTAGATTCTTGATTAGTACGGGTGTCAAAAGTTATGGGGAGAAGGAAGGAGAATGGGGTTAGGAGGGAAAGATAGATCAGCCATGATTGAATTAAGAATTCAAATGTGCTCTTTGAAAAAAGGAGGTGAAGAGGAACTTCTTTAGTCAGATTATAGTTAATCTGTGGAACATTGCCACAGAGGGCTGTGGAGGCCAGTGGATATTTTTAAGGCAGAGATAGATGTTCTTGATTAGATCGGGTGTCAAGGGTTATGGGGAGAAGGCAGGAAAATTGGATTAGGTGACAGAGATCAGCCATGATTGAATGGCGGGGTAGATTTGATGGGCCTGGCTGTGAAGGAAGGTACAGTTGCAACTTTTAAAAGGACTTGGACAAACACCGTATTTCCCGGCAATGAAGAGGCTATTTTTTACCCTAAAATAAGGCCCGAAAATGTACCTGCGTCTTGGAGGCCGAAGGTTAGATTGTTAGCCAAGAAAGATAGACTTGGTACAGCGGCTGTAACAGGACAGCGCTGCTGGGGGGGAGAGTTCCTTCCACAGCGTTGAGGGAGTCTAGCCCGGGTCAGCACGGCTAGGCCGCCAGGGGTGATGTTGCGGGGAGGGCAAGCGTTGAGAAGGAGGGGGTCGGGGATCATGTCAGCAACTCACTCAGAAGCTCGGGTGGCTGCGAGGGGCCGCCGGGACCTGACAGCGGAACTGCAGCTAGACCCTGGGCTCGCAGGCGATATGCAAACTGCAGAAAACTAATTGAAAAACACGTGAACACTATGTATTATTAGTATGTATTATTACTAATTTATGTATTATTAATATGTATTATTATTGATTACTAATTTAGTTAGTATGTATTATTATCTCCATTTATTAACTATGGCAATAGATGTGGCCTGCCATCCACTCACAAACATGGGTCCTGGCCCCTATGCAAAAAAGGTTGCCGACCCCTGGACTAAACCAAACCCTTGATCCTGTCCCGCCAGTCTTTTTTCAAAATTTAGCAACACAAAATGGCGGTGCGTCTTCAACGCAGGTGCGACTTCATTGCCGGGAAATTCGGAACATGGACATGAAAGGATTAAAGGGATATGGGCCAAATGTAGGCTAATTGGACATCTTGGGAGACTTCTTGGTTGGCTGGACTAGTTTAGCCAAGGGGCCTGTGTTTGTGCAGCTCAATAACTGTGCGGCTGCAATGACAACCAATGGTTCTACTTTGAAACTTCAGATTCCACAGTAGATACCGTGAAGTGCAATTGCCACCATTAACTACAATATTCTCATGTACCCGACCTCATTGAAATACCACATGGTGCAGTGGCACAGCTGGTGGAGCTGTTGCCTCACAGCGCCAGAGATCTAGGTTCAATCCTTGGGTGCTGTCTGTGTGGAGTTTGCACATATCCCCTGCGACCAGGTGGGTTTCCTCCACGTGCTCCGGTTTCCTCCTACATTCCAAAGTCGTACGAGTTTGTAGGTTAATTGGCCCCTGTAAAATATTGCCCCTACTGTGTAGGTAATGGATGAGAAAGTGGGATAACATGGAACTAATGTGAACAAGTGATTAATGGTCGGCATAAACGCAGTGGGATGAATGGCCTGTTTCCATGCTGTATCTCTAAATGACTTTACATATATTGGGAAGTTTGCAGGTTGCACCCTATATTCTCTCTGACCCATCTGCATTATCACAGCAAGTGGCACCCCGTGATTAGTTTGGGTATCAAACTCCCATTTTTATCAATTTAAGTTGCGGTATCAAAGGTCCCGTTAGCTTAAAGATTCCACATGTTTCAAGCGTTTGTGTTACTCTGGTGATGGCTTGCAGTATGAGCTGGACTAAGCAGCAAACATGACAATTTTGTTATTAAACATGGGGCGTAGATTCTGGCTGCTGAAGAGCTGCAATAATGTAGGGTCAATAAGGACAAATAGGAGAAGCAGAAATCCCTTCCCATACATAAACTAATGATTTCAACGTCTGAGAGGTAATAGCTTCTTTCAGTATAGTTTAGAGATACAGCATGGAAACAGTCCCTTTGGCCCAATGAGTCAGCCCCGACCAGTGATCCCCAAACATTAACACTATCCTACTCACACTAGGGACAATCTACATTTACACCAAGCCAATTAACCTACAACCCTGTACGTCTTTGGAGTGTGGGAGGAAACCGAAGATCTCGGATGCGGTCATGGGGAGAACATACTAACTCCATACAGACAGCACCCATAGTCGGGATCAAACCTCGGTCCCTGGCGCTGTAAGTGCTGTAAGTCAGCAACTCTACCACTGTGCCACAATCTTCACTCTACTGCAACAAGTTACTGTCAGAGCTGAGCATGATGCTATGCCTGCTTGCCCCTTTCTCCTTGAGAAGGAGAAGGTTAAATCAGAAGTGTCAGTGATGCAGTTGAACAAAGGGGATTATGAAGGCATGAGAGAGGAGCTGGCCAAGGTAGACTGGAAAGGGATACTAGCAGGAATGACGGTGGAACAGCAATGGCAGGAATTTCTGGGCATAATCCGGAAGACGCAGGATCATTTCATTCCAAACAGGAAGAAAGATTCTAAGGGGAGTAGGAGGCAACTGTGGCTGACAAGAGAAGTTAGGAATAGAATAAAACTAAAAGATGTGTAACACAGCAAAGAGTAGCCAGAAGCCAGAGGATTGGGAAACTTTCAAAGGACAATAGAAGGAAACAAAACGGGCAATACGGGCTGAAAAGATGAAGTAAGAGGGGAAGCTGGCCAGGAATGTAAAGAAGGACAGTAAAAGCTTCTTTAGATATGTTAAGGGAAAATAAATAGCAAAGTCAAATGTGGGTCCCTTGAAGGCAGACATGGGTGAAATTATTATGGGGAACAAGGAAATGGCAGAAGAGTTGAACAGGTACTTCAGATCTGTCTTCACTAAGAAAGACACAAACAATCTCCCAGAAGTACGGGAGGACAGAGGATCTAAGGGGGTTGAGGAACTGAAAGAAATTTTCATTAGGCGAGAAATACTATTGGGTAGGCTAATGGGACTGAAGGATGATAAATCCCCTGGGCCTGATGGACTGCATCCCAGGGTCCTCAGGGAGGTGGCTCTAGAAATAGTGGATGCATTGGTGATCATTTTCCAATGTTCAATAAATTCAGGATCAGTTCCTGTGGATTGGAGGATAGCTAATGTTATACCACTTTTCAAGAAAGGAGCGAGAGAAAAAACGGGGAATTACAGACCAGTTAGCCTGACTTCGGTGGTGGGAAAGATGCTGGAGTCAATTTTAAAGAGGTAATAATGGGGCATTGGGATAGCAGTAAAAGGATTAGTCCAAGTCAACATGGATTTATGAAAGGGAAATCATGCTTGACTAATCTTCTGGAATTTTTTGAGGATGTGACAAGTAAAATGGATGAAGGGGAGCCAGTGGATGTAGTGTATCTAGACTTTCAGAAAGCCTTTGATAAGGTCCCGCACGGGAGACTGGTGACTAAACTTAGAGCACATGGTATTGGGGGTTGGGTGTTGACGTGGATAGAAAATTGGTTGACAGACAGGAAGCAAAGTGTAGGAGTGAACGGGTCCTTTTCAGAATGGCAGGCAGTGGCGTGGCGTGCCGCAAGGCTCGGTGTTGGGGCCGCAACTGTTTACCATATACATTAATGATTTGGAAGAGGGAATTAGGAGCAACACTAGCAAGTTTGCTGATTACACTAAGCTGGGTGGCAGTGTGAACTGTGAAGAGGATGTTAGGAGGTTGCTGGGTGACCTGGACAGGTTGAGTGAGTTGGCAGATGTGTGGCAGATGCAGTATAATATAAATAATTGTGAGATTATCCACTTTGGTGGCAAAAATAAGGGGGCAGATTATTATTTCAATGGGGTTAGGTTAGGTAAGGGGGAGGTGCAGCGAGACCTGTACAAGCTAGATGCAGGAAAAATGTTCCCAATGTTGGGCGAGTCCAGAACCAGGAGCCACAGTCTTAGAATAAACGGGAGGCCATTTAAGACTGAGGTGAGAAAAAACTTGTTCACCCAGAAAGTTGTGAATTTGTGGAATTCCCTGCCACAGAAGGCAGTGGAGGCCAAATCACTGGATGGATTTAAGAGAGAGTTAGATAGAGCTCTAGGGGCTAGTGGAATCAAAGGATATGGGGAGAAGGCAGGCACGGGTTATTGACTGGGGACGATCAGCCATGATCACAATGAATGGCGGTGCTGGCTCGAAGGACCGAATGGCCTCCTCCTGCACCTATTTTCTATGTTTCTGTTTCGCATGTACAACCAAATGGTCATCTTCCTAGTTTGTACCCACTCCAATATATAGTACTTGATGAATGTACACACATGTTCAGTCTGTACTTTTGGTAGTAAAGTATTAATTTGATAAGCAGAATACACTTGAATTGTTCCCTGTAATTTGAAAGCAGCAATCTTAAGTAAATTGCCTGCTGTATCACCTGGCTGCATCCCCTTGATTAGAGTTCAGAATAATTGAAATAGGGTAAAGCTATTTGAGGCTGATTTCTTGATTTGCTAACATGCAAATCAGATTCTGAATAATCACACCGGCATTTAATTGCAATTTTAAATAAAATATCCAAAGCAAGCAGTTTGGCATTTGCACGAATCACTGAAATGAAATGGTACAGGTTAACCCTTCCGTAATACCTTTTGGAATAAGTATGTTTAATAACCAACAATTATTAGCTCAGTATTTGTGCAACACCAATGTCTCCAGAGAAAATCAAAGAAATCATCTTCATCCATACACAGCCCATGTCATTCATCTCATTGAGACGTAAAGCTGGCTGTAGTTTTCATTGTCTTTGGTTTATGTTTGTCATTCAAGAAAAGATACAAGTAATATAAGGTGGCATAGTGACACAGCAGTAGAGTTGCTGCCTTACAGTACCGGAGACCCGTGTTCTATCCTGACTACGGGTGCTTGACTGTATGGAGTTTGTACGTTCACCCCATGACCTGCGTGGGTTTTCTTCGGGAGCTCAGGTTTCCTCCCATATTCCAATGAAGTACAGGTTTGTAGGCTGATTGGCTTCGGTAAGATTGTAAATTGCCCCTAGTGTGTGTAGGACTAATGTTAATGTGCGGGGATAGCTGGTCGGAGCAGACTCGGTGGGCCAAAGGCCTGTTTCTGCACTGTATCTCTAAACTGAACTAAACTCACTGAATTCCAAACTTATTTATTGCATTTTGTGCTTTGTGTGTTGTGTGAGTTTCTTGCAATTCAAAAGTTCTTGTTCAAGGGGTTTGAATGATGGAGGGGGAGAGCAAACAATATGTCCTTTCTCAAGATTCAAGATTCAAGAGAGTTTATTGTCATGTGTCCCAGATAGGACATTGAAATTCTTGCTTTGCTTCAGCACAACAGAATATAGTAGGCATAAATAAATACAGAACAGATCAGTGTGTCCATTTATCATTGAATATATATATACACACATAAATAACCAGATAAAGTGCAATGGGCTATTAATGTTCAGAGTTTTGAGTTGAGTTTAAAAGCCTGATGGCTGAGGGGAAGCAGTTATTCCTGAACCTGGATGTTGCAGATTTCAGGCTCCTGTACCTTCCAGCTGAAGGCAGCGGGGAGATGAGTGAGTGGCCAGGCTAGTGTGGATCCTTGATGATGCTGCCAGCCGTTTTGAGGCAGCGACTGCGATAGATCCCCTTCTCATATAAGTGCCAGACTCTGTTGCTATTCGAGCCAATAAACCCAAGGGAAAGAGGGACACACGAGACATTGGTAACACAGGGTTGAAGCTGGCTACTGATGGTGCTCAGCGAGGCTTGGCATGATCATTCCTGGGATTGGACTCCCTTTGAGGAATTGTGACTAGATTTGTGCTTGTTGTTCCAATGGAGACCCAGAGAAGTGTAGATGCTGGTTTACGTCAAAATCCTGGAGTAACTCAGCGGGAGTGGCAGCATCACTGGAGAGAAGAATGGGTGATGTTTCAGGAAGGGTCTTAACCTGAAACGTCACCCATTCCTTCTCTCCAGAGATGCTGCCTGTCCCGCTGAGTTACTCCAGCATTTAGTGTCTATCGTCGAGACAGCAGAGGCTGTGGATGCTGGATCTTGAGCAAATAACAAACTGCTGCTAAAACATATCAGTCCACTCCCCTCCACAGATGCTGACAAATGTGCAGAGTTCCTCCATTAGATAATGTTTTGCAGTATATTTCCAATATTCTACTCAGGTTCCATACTGAAAATTGAAAGATCAACTCCATGTGGCTTAATAGTTTAGTTTAGTTTAGAGATACAGCGAGGAAACAGGCCCTTCGGCCCATCAAGTCCACGCCGACCAGCGATCCCCACACACTAACACTATCCCACACACACTAGGGAAAAGTTACAATTTTACAGAACCAATTAACCTTCAAACCTGTACGTCATGCAGGTCACGGGGAGAACATACAAACTCCATGCAGACAGCACCCATAGTCAGGATCGGACCCGGATCTCTGGCGCTGTAAGGCAGCAACTCTACTGCTGCGTCACCGTGCCTCCCCTATAGTAAAAGATTTAATAGTAAAGATAGTAAAGAAAAGGTCGCCCCTCAAGTTCATATAATATCTTTTCCCTCTCACCTTTAACTTATGTCCTCTAGTTCTTGATTTCCCTTCTCTGGATAAAACATTCTATGCATTCACCCTATCTATTCCCCTCACAATCCTCTGTACCTCAACAAGATCACCCCTCATCCTCCTGCGCTCCAAAGAATAAAATCCTATCCTGCCCAACCTCTCCCTATACTCAGTCCCTCAGGTCCTGGCAACATCCTCATAAATCTTCTCCGCACTCTTTACAGCTTAACAACAACCTTCCTACAGCAGGGCTATCCAAAACTGAATGCGGCCTCACCAATGTTTTGTACAACTGTAACGTAACATTCCAACTTCTATACTCAATACCCTGACTGATGAAGGCCAATGTACAAAAAGCCTTCTACCCACTGCTTACCTGTGATGCCACTTTTAAGGAACTATGTACCGGAACTCCTAGATCCCTCTGCCCCACAACTCCATTAACCATTCCTTCATCCCCCCTTGCCCAACTGATCAAGAACCTTCTGTAATTTTTGATAACCAACTTCACTACCTATGACACTACCCACTTAGTGCAAACTTACCGACAATGGCCTCTACATTCCCATCCAAATCATTGAAATAAGCCATGAACATCAATGGGCCCAGCATCTGTCTCTGAGGCACACCACTAATCATAGGCCATCTGTCCGAAAAATCATCTCGCACAGTTTCCTTCCAGTTCTCTATCCAGTCACAGACAGACACAAAGAGCTGGAGTAGCTCAGCGGGACAGGCAGCATCTCTGAGGAGAAGGAATGGGTGACGTTTTGGGTCGAGACCCTTCTTTAGACTATATCCAGTCAGTTGCTCCCCATAGATCCTTTGTGATCTGACCTTTCATGCAGAGCCTTATCAAATACCTTGCTGAAGTCCACATAGACAACATCAACACCTTTGTCTTCATCAACATTTTTGGTTACTTCAAAAAAACTATCAGATACATAAGACACGATCTCCCAAGTGCAAAACCATGACGACTATCCCCAATAAGTGCCTATCTATCCAAATGCATATATATCTTATGCTTCAGAATACTCTTCAGTAACTTGCCTACCACAGAAGTTAGGCTCTCTGGTCGGCAGTTTCCAGACTTTATCTTGCAGCCCTTAATTATAAGTACAACATTAGCAAACCTCCAGTCTTCTGGCACCTCTCCAGTGTCTAATGTGATCACCCCTCATCCTCCTGCGCTCCAAGGAATAGAGTCCCAGCCTACTCAACCTCTGCCTACAGCTCAGACCCTCTAGGCCTGGCAACATCCTCATAAATCTTCTCTGTACCCTTTCCAGCTTGACAATATCTTTCTTATAACATGGTGCCCAGAACTGAACACAATACTCTAAATGCGCCTCACCAACGTCTTATACAAACTGCAACATGACCCCCCAACTTCTATGCTCAATACTCTAGCAGATGAAGGCCAATGTGTTAAATAGGCTTGGTCTAGCCTCATGTGAGACTATGTTGGTTGCATTTCGTGTTAGTTATCAGATCTATTCGATTCATCAGCCACAGCATTTAATGAGTGATTTCACACAATTATCAAAGGTTCTCCTTCTCATTGGCTTTGATTGTGTGAATACATAATTCTGAATACATCAATGGTCTAAAAGTACACAGAGAATAACTGATGTGTGTTTCTGTTGGTGGGCTGAAGTAAATCAGGGGAAATACAATTAATTCTCATATTAGATATTACAACAGTTCACAGAATGCAAAATTAAACCATATGGTAATTTCAGATATGCCACTCTGAACATTTTCCAAATTGAGATCATGAATTTCACTCCAGAAAGGCTTTAACCCGCGGTTCAGATGATTCCATTAAAATAAATGAAATTCATCTTTCCTTTTTAAAACCAGACCAGATGTTCATTTAATGCTTAGAATTTTCTCTGTAGCACATTTAATGAAATTATAAATCTGTTATAAAGAATAGGTTTACAATTCTGTTGCATTTTACACTGGGGATATCTTCTTTGTGAATTCTTTAAATAGCTTCTATCTCATCTTCATTTCCTAAACCTCCTTTTATCTGCCAAAAGTTGGCAATCATGTTGATTACATCTGTGCTGGCTTTTGAAACTACAAAAAGGCTTATTGTCAGGCTTCAAATGTAATCTTCATGGAGAGAGTGTAACTGAGGCATGAATTCAGAGGGTGAAGGTGCTTTCTTACTCCTATTCACCCGCTCCTCCAATGGAAATATTAGTTTAGTTTAGTTTAGGGATGCAGCGTGGAAACAGGCCCTTCGGCCCACCGAGTCCACTCCGACCAACGATCGTCGCACATAAACACTATCCTACACATACTAGGGACAATTTACCAAGCCAATTAACCAACTAACCTGTACATCTTTGGAGTGTGGGAGGATCAAGTAAATCTCGGAGAAAACTCACATGGTAAAGAAGAGAATGTACAAACTCTGTACAGACAGCACCCGTAGTCAGGATCGAACCCGGGTCTCTGGTGCTGTTAGGCAGCAACTCTACCGCTGCGCCACCTTGCCGCTCTGTTGGGCAATGTATGCAGTGCCTGATTGCATCTTAAATAGGGACAACTATGAACAATGTTTAACAGAAGCACCATTGTTGCATTTGCATTCCCATGATTGAGTTATTAATATGGCAAGTAAAAGTAGCAACTGAGTAGGAAGGAACTGCAGATGCTGATTTAAACCGAAGATAGACACAAAATGCTGGAGTAACTGAACGGGACAGGCAGCATCTCTGGAGAGAGGTTTTGAGTTGAGACCATTCTTCAGACTGAGAGTCAGGGGATATACATTTGGAGGTAGACAAAAGTGCTGGAGAAACTCAGCGGGTGAGGCAGCATCTATGGAGCAAAGGAAATAGGCAACGTTTCCATCCGAAACCCTTCTTCAGACTGATGCAGGGTGGGGGGGGGGGGGGGAAGAAGAAAGGAAGAGGAGGAGCCAGAGGGCTGAAGGAGAGCTGAGAAGGGGAGGAGACAGCAAGGGCTACCAGAAATTGGAGAAGTCAATGTTCAAGCCGCTGGGGTGCAGACTGCCCAAGCGGAATATGAGATGCTGCTCCTCCAATTTCCGGTGGTGCTCACTCTGGCCATGGAGGAGGTCCAGGACAAAGAGGTCGGATTCGGAATGGGAGGGGGAGTTGAAGTGCTGAGCCACAGGGAGATCAGGTTGGTTAATGCGGACCGAGCGGAGGTGTTCGGCGAAACGATCGCCAAGCCTATGCTTGGTCTCACCGGTGTAGATCAGCTGACATCTAGAGCAGCGGATGCAATAGATGAGGTTGGAGGAGGTGCAGGTGAACCTCTGTCACACCTGGAATGACTGCTTGGTTCCTTGAATGGAGTCGAGGGGGGAGGTAAAGTGACAAGTGTTGCATCTCTTGCGGTTGCAAGGGAAAGTGCCCGGGGAGTGGGTGGTGCGGGTGGGAAGGGAAGAATTGACCAGGGAGTTACGGAGGGAGGGGTCTTTGCGGAAAGCAGACGGGGGGGGGGGGGAGATGGGAAGATGTGGCGAGTGGTGGGGTCACGTTGGAGGTGGCGAAAATGACGGAGGACTATTTGTTGTATGTGACGGCTAGTGGGGTGGAAGGTGAGGACTAGGGGGACTCTGCCCTTGTTACGAGTGGGGGGATGGGGAGAGAGAGCAGTGTTGCGGGGTATTGAAGAGACCCTGGTGAGAGCCTCATCTATAGTAGGGGAGGGGAACCCCCGTTCCCTGAAGAATGGGGACATTTCCGATGCCCTGGTGTAGAACACCTCATCCTGGGAGCAGATGCGGCGTAGACGGAGGAATTGGGAGTAGGGGATGGAATCCTCACAGGAAGCAGGATGGGAAGAAGTGTAGTCTAGATAGCCATGGGAGTTACTGGGTTTATAGTGGATGTCGGTCAGAAGTCTATCATCTGCAATGGAGATAGTGAGGTCAAGAAATGGTAGGGAAGTGTCGGAAATGTTCCAGGTGTATTTGAGTGCCGGATGGAAGTTAGTGGTGAAGTTGATGGTCAGTAAGTTGTGTGAGGGTGCAGGAGGTGGCACCAATGCAGTAGTCGATGTAGCGGAGGTAGAGGTCGGGGATGGGGCCCTGGTACGTCTCGAACAAGGATTGTTCGACGTACCCTACAAAGAGGCAGGCATAGCTGGGGCCCATGCGCGTGCCCATAGCTATGCCTTGTATGTGGATATACATTTTGTCTCACTGATGTATAAGTCTACACCAGGAACATGTGTTGTCTGGTTTTTAGTTATCTTGCCAATTTAGAGGTAAAATGCACTTATTGTTACACTTCCCATTTTGTTTGACTACACATGCATCAACAAAACCCAACAGCAACAATGGACAATGACGTTTATTGCCTTACATAAATGTTATTCTCACACACCTGGATGACTGGCTTTCTTGACATTGATACCAAATGCCTGAGCTCCATCGTCTGGAAAGCATTCAGGCATTATTATTGTCAAAGACATGCAATTGGCTTTTGGTTCTTCTTTAGAATGAATGAATGAAAATATCTTCCCAGTTCCTCATTTACACATGACTGTGTGCTTCATTAATTCAAAAGCTTGGGTGCTTCATCTACTGCTCTGAATCTGCGAGGAATTAAGGGGATTTTACAATCAATCCCAAATTCCAAACTTTGCTTCAAATTTACTTTCAGAATTGGCATTTTGCAATGTATTATTTATCTTGTTGGCCTAAATGCACAATCAGAGAAGTTGTAGCAGCCATATTTATCTGCATGAATTCATATTGATGTGTGCAAATGGATAAGGAATCACCAAAGAGCAGGTTTAATTTGGATCGAACAATCCTCAATTAGTTCCGCCAACTAACCGTACAAACTGGGTTCGATTGGGTGCTGTCTGTACGGAGTTTGTACGCTTTCCCCGTGACCTGCATGGGTTTTCTCCGAGAACTTTGGTTTCCTCCCACACTCCTAAGACGTGCAGGTTTGTAGGTTAATTGGCTTGGTATAAATGTAAAAATTGTCCCTAGTGTGTGTAGGATAGTGTTAATGTGCTGGGATCGCTGGTTGGTGCGGACTCGGTGGGCTGAAGGGCCTGTTTCCGTGCTGTATCTCTAAACTAAAGTAAAGTAAACTAAACTCAATGTGAGGACTGGAAAGTGATGCCTTTACATTGCAATAATGAGGATGACATTTCAATTGCTGCACTGCTCATTATATTTGACTAAAAATGTTTTAAAATAGATATAATATTTTTAACGAAGTCTAGATCGGATTTTTCTCTCTGTAACATTCCAGTTGTTATAAAACTTAAACCTGAGGCTGAGACCAATTATCAGGAGGACATGAATAATTAGACATATAACACTTCCACTGATTGACAACACTATTATCCACCTGAAATGTACTCATACTGAGCCAATCTACTGTTAAGAGTTATTTATATGCCCTCCAATAATTACCACCTTTCATTTTCATCATTAAATTCCAATACTGAAGATAGGGAGGAAGACCTATGAAAAGACACAACGTGCTCGAGCTGCTCAGCAGGTCAGGTAGCATCTCTGGAGAACCAGGGAAGGGGAGTTAAGATCCTGCAAGCTTTGCCATTCCATTCGCAGACTGACCTTTCTGTCCTGGGCCTCCTCCATATACAGAGTGAGGCCACACAAACTGGAGGAACAGCAGCTCCCCTCCGCTTGGTTTCTTGATTAGAACGGGTGTCAAGGCTTAAAGGGTGAAGGAAAGAAATTGGGATTAGGAGGCAGAGATCAGCCATGATTGAATAGCGGAGTAGACTCGATGGGCCGAATGGCCTAGTTCTACTACTATCACTTGTGAACTTGTGAATTTACAACCGAATGCTATGACCACAGAATTCTTCCATTTTAGGTAACAAAGCTACAAACAATATCACTCCCCCTTTTTCCTTCACTTCATTGTGCCCCACCCAGACACACATCTATTTCTCCGTTTCCCCTTCTCGCTGTTCCACCTACATTCCTTCCTCGGGCTCTGTATTTCACGCTTCTTCTATCCTTATCTTATCTCACACTTTTGTCTTTTCATCTCTGGCCTTTGTTCAACCATCTACCAATTTAACCCCCTCCCCCACCCTCACTTGTATCCACCTATCACCTGCTGTACTTGCCCCACCTCCCAGCTCTTACCCCGCCCCCCCTTTACTGTAATCAGTCTAACGTAGACTCTCGACCCAAAATGTCACCTATCCGTGTTGTCCATTACAACATGCAGGTGAGAAAAGCTTTTCACCGTACTTCGGTACACGTGACAATAGACTCAACTCAACTCAACCATAGACGACCCTTGAACAGAACTGAGATTGATGGAAAACAAATTGCTCTAGATCGAAGAGAAAATGGGTGAGAGAATTACAAAGGGAAAGTCAGTCGTGGGGTCAAGTGATGTGGTCATTAAAGGGTCAGTTCAGCTCCTTTGTCCATGTACCGTGTCGCTAAAATGGAGATGCAACAAACTGCGGGCGCTGGAGGAAAAATAAACAGGATCTGGAGGAATTCAGAGGGTCAGGCAACATTTGTGGAGGGAAATAGACAGGTGACATTCCAGCAGGACAGGCAGCATCTGTGGAGAGAAGGAATGGGTGACGTTTCGGGTCAAGACCCTTCTTCAGACTGATGTCAGGGGAGTGGGCGGCACAGAGATAGAATGTAGTGGGAGTCTCCAGCTCTGGTTCCAGGCCTTCCCAGTTCAGACCCAGACCCAGTTACAGGTTCCAACTGTTAATCTCCGACTACATTTTATCTCTGTGCTGCCTGCTCCCATGACATCAGTCTGAAGAAGGGCCTCGACCCGAAACGTCACACATTCCTTCTCTCCAGAGATGCCGCCTGTCCCGCTGGAATGTCATCTGTCTATTTCCCTCCATAAATGTCACTCCAGCTTTTTGTGTCTATCTTCGGTGTAAACCAGCATCTGCAGTTCCTTCCTACACATTGAGTCAAGCCGAGTTTGTTGCTATGTGCACATGTACAATGAGGTAGAGGTACAGTTAAAATCTTGCTTGCAGCAGCACCACAGACACATAAGGTGAGATAAAACACAACACATAAATTATACAAGATGGTGAAAAGAAAACGACTGTACACAAACAAGACATTAGTGCAAAATGCAATAAGAAAAGCAGTCCTTGGTAGTGTAAGAGGTAGACACTACAGGCTGGAGTAACTCAGCGGGTGAGGCAGCATCTCTGGAGAGAAGGAATGGGAGAAGTCTTCAGACTCGTCGCCCTTTCCTTCTCTCCAGAGATGCTGCCTGTCCCGCTGAGTTACTCCAGCATTTTGTGTCTATCTTCGATTTAAACCAACATCTGCAGTTCTTTCTTTACACGTAGTGTAAGAGGTGGTGGCGTTCTGTTGCAGAGACTGAGTTGCATCTCCATTATATAACTGCTTCAAAATATGGCATCACATCTCTTATATTGATATCCCTTTGCTGACAGATCT
Organism: Malacoraja senta; assembly: GCA_038087875.1. NCBI lineage: Eukaryota > Metazoa > Chordata > Chondrichthyes > Rajiformes > Rajidae > Malacoraja > Malacoraja senta. The sequence continues at coordinate 33,550,886 of CM075980.1, forward strand.
ACAACTATAAACCTAAATGTATTACACTTGCAAAAAAAAAAAAAAATGTTATTCTCCGTATAAAAGATAAAAAATTGTTAGGATTGGTTCAGATGTCCTTCTTTTGATTTTTCTGTCAATGAATATTAATTGCATCATTGGGAATACTGATTTGGAGGCATCAGTACCAAAGGAAAAACTGAATTTGTTATACTGGTTAGAACCAAGAGGTACATTATTAATCTAAATATAAAGAAACGCGATTCTTTCGCAGATCGTAATAATCCAAAATTTAAGGAAGTGAAATTAAAAATTAGTTATAACACGAATTGACCTTTAATTATATTTATAAGAACTTACTCTTCTGATCAACTTCATGACTGAAGTTGTTTTAATGGGTTTGCTGCTCTTAAACAGAGCGGGCCAGTCTTTGCTCTCAAGCACCCCCCGGTGTCTGGTCACAAAACTGCATCCTGCTCTTGTGCTGAGTAACTGTGGGTGGTCTTCCGGACATTCTCCCTGAGAAACATGTTCATTTTTTTTAATGGAAGGACAAATTAAAAAAAAAAACTTTAATACTTGTGAGTGAAAAGTGCATATCCATCTTTTCCACTGAGTATCATTCTAATCCGTACTGACACTTTCTTAGGGAATTCAGTTGAATAATGCCTCACATGTTGCCTGAGGTGGGATGAACTGATTTGCAGTGACTTCACATGGGCAGTCAATTCACTCCATAAATAGCAGTGAAATGTCTGACTGGGTAATTTACTCCAGGTTCTCAGCACTTTTATGTATCTGGTGATAACCCACTACCATACACAACGTAAATTCTTACAAAAATCCAGTGGGCATTTAGCCTCCATCAACAATATTATTCCTCCAAGCATTTCTTATTGAGCTATCTGTATTCAGTGCAGTTGCCAATGACTGCATAATGGTCTCCTGAAGTAATTTCAGGTTTATCTCCTGGCTCAGGTGTTGGCTAAAACATGTTAAATTTCTGCTTTTACATTTTGTACTCACTGTCTGCATCTTATCATGAACGTACAGCATGGAAAACAATTCTAGGCTAACTATTTATGATCACTTAAAATATACGCCATGCAGTTCTTTTAGTACATTCGATTTTAATTTAAATTGGTAATGTCCTTAAAGATAAATGATGGCAGTTAGCATTCTTAAAATAATAATCTGAATCTGATGTTAGGAACTAGGTTGTTGTCCAGACAACAAGATTCAAGGTTCTTGAGCTTTTTCCTGTACTTCATATTATTATTATATTTTTGTTAATGTTATTGTGTTATCCATTAGTTTACAAAATTGTGATGCCATTGTAACTATTTTGTACAGCTTTTCTATCATCTTGGTTGAAGGCGGAGGGCATACTTCCACGTTGTATGACTATGATTCTATGACAACAATTGTGGATTTAGAATAAAGAAAATTCTTCATTCTGTGGAGGCAGCACCATTGCAAGACAAACAGCCATACAACCGCACAATTGCTCACACTTTAGTCCAAGAGAACTTCGTTGGGTTTTCAAAAGTGATTGGGGCTCAAATGTGATAGAACACTGGTGGCCAAGTCAGGTCAGGCAAAATGAGGACCTATTTGAGAAGAAGGGTGGTGAATACTGAAGGTATAACATAGCATATGGAACAAAGCTTATGGTGCATTTACGAATCGGTAGGTACGGTGTTGTGGACATCATGGCGATGTGGCTGGAAAGAGAATCGGAGCTGGGAGCTGAAAATCCAAGGATACACGTCCTATCGAAAAGACAGGCAGGTGGGCAAAGGGGGTGGAGTGGCTCTGCTGGTAAGGAATGACATTCAATCCTTGACAAGGGATAACATAGGATCAGAAGATGTTTAATTCTTGTGGGTAGAGTTAAGAAACTGCAAGGGCAAAAGACCATGATGGGAGTTATATCCAGGCCTCCGAACAATAGCCAGGATGTAGGGTACAATCTCCTGTAATGTATGAAAGGCAATGTTACAGTGGTCATGAGGCATTTTGATATGCAGGTAGACTGGGAAAATCACGTTGGTACTGGATCTCAAGAGAAGGAATTTGCAGAGTCCCCACGAGATGGTTTCTTAGAGCAACTTTTTATCGAGTTTACTAGGGAAAAGACAATTCTAGATTTGGTGTTGTGTAACAAGCCACATTTGATTAGGAAGCTAAAGGTAAAATATTGTAAAATGCCACCTGCAATTTGAGAGGGAGAAGATGAAATCAGATGTGTTGGTATTACTGTTGAGTAAAGGTGACTACAGGGGCTAAAGTTGACTGGAAAGGGACCCTAGCAGGAATAATGGTGGAACAGCAATGGCTGGACTTTCTTGGAGTAATTCTGAAGATGCAGGGTTCTTTGAGAAATAGAGATTCTATGGGAAGAATGAGGTGACCACAGATGACAAAGCAAGCACAAATTAAGAGAGAAGGCATATAATATTGCAAAGATTAGCAGCAGGCTAAATTATTATGAAGCTTTTAAAAACTAACAGAAGGCAACTAAAAAGGCAATAAGTGGAGAAAGGATAAAATATGAAGGTAAGCTAGCCAATAATATAAAAGATAGCAAAAGTTTATTCTGATAATAAAGAGTAAAGGGAAGGCCAGTGGACATTGGACTACTGGAAAATGATGCTAGAGAAGTAATAATGGGGAATAACATAATGGTGGACAAATTATATAGGTTTTTATATAAGGCTTCACAGCGGACGACACCAGCAATGTGCCAGAAAGTCACATTTACCATTGAGGCATTGGACAAGAAAGTCAGGGGCAGAAGTTAGTGGAGTTACTATTATCAAGGAGCAAATGCTTGGAAAGCTGAAAATCTGGTGGATAAGTCACCTGGCCCAGATGCACTGCTCCACAGATTTCTGAAAGAAATTGCTTTAGAAATTGTGGAAGCATTAGTGGCGACCTTTCAAGAATTACTAGAGTCAGGAGTGGTCCCAGAGGACCGGAAAATTGTTACTCCATGGTTCGAGAAGGAATAAGGGCAAAAGAAGGAAAACTATAGGCCGGTTTGCCTGACTTCAATGGATGGAAAGGTTTTTAAAGATGAGGTTTCCAAGTTCTTAGAAGCACTTGATAAAATAGGCTGAAGCCAGCATGGTTTTGTGAAGGGGAGATCATGTCTGATGAATCTGTTGGAATTTCTTGAGGAAGTAAATAACAGGATAGACAAAGGAGTGTCAGTGGATGTTGTTCACTTGGATTTCAGAAGGCTAAAGATGAGAGCCCATGGTATTAGAGGGAAGATATTAGCATGGCTAGAAGATCAGTTGAATGGCAGAAGGCAATGCGTGGGAATAAAGGGGGCTTTTTCTGGTTGTCTGCCAGTGACCGCAGGGGTCATTGTTGAGGCCCTTACTTTGCATGTTGAATACCAATGATTTGGATGATGGGATTGACGACTTTGTGGTTAAGTTTGTAGATGATACAAAGATAGGTGGATTAGAGAAAGCAAGGAGTCTGCAGAAGGACAGACAGGTTTTTGAGAGTGGGTAGAGAAGTGGCAGATGGAATACAGTGTAGCAAAGTGTGCAGTCATGCACTTTGGTAGCAGGAATAAAGGCATAGACTATATTTTAAATGGGGAGAAGGTTCAAAAATCTGAGGTGGAAAGGGACTTGGGAATTCTGGTGCAGGATTCCTAAAATGTTAATTTGCAAGTTGAATTTGCAGTGAGGAAGGCAAATGCTATGTTAGCATTCATTTCAAGGGGTCAAGGAAAGAGCGTTCACGTCGTGGCCCTGTTTACACCAATCTTTCCACCACCACGCACAAGAAGCACAAGAAGCGCAAGACAGACACCATTGTATGCAGATGCAGAGAAGTGTGTTCAGCTCTGGCTGAACAACTTCTAATCTTGTGTGTGGACTCGATAAGAAGATTCATTTCAAGAGGACTAGAATGCAAAAACAGGATGTAATGCTGAGGCTTTATAAGGCACTAGTGAGGCTGCATTTGGAATATTGTGAGCAGTTTGGGCCCCATATCTGAGCGGGGTTGTGCTGGTGTTGGAGAGAGTCCAGGGGAGGATTACAAGAATGATTCCAGGAATGATTCCAGGTAAACATATGATAAATGATTCCAGGTAAACATATGATGATCATTTGACGGCACTGGGGTTTAGAAGGTTGATGGGGGAACCTCATTGAAACTTACCAAATAGTGAAAGGCCTGGATGGAGTGGATGTGGAAAGGATGTTTCCAATAGTGAGAGATACTAAGACAAGAGGGTACAGCCTCAGAATAAAAGGACGTACCTTTAGAGAAGAGATGAGGAGGATTTCCTTCAGCCAGAGGGTGGTGAATCTGTGGAATTAATTGCCGCAGGCAGCTGGAGGCCAAGTCATTGCGTATTTTTAAAGCAGGGATTAACAGGTTCTTGAGCAGTGAGTGTGTCAAAGGTTACAGGGAGGAGGCAGGAGAATGGGGTTGAGAGGGAAAGATAGATCAGGCATGATTGAATGGCGAAATAGACTCAGTGAATGAATTGGCTTAATTTGCTTAAATTGCTTTTTATGAGACAGACTCGCATTGACCCAAAAGGTTGTTGTAGTAGGGGATTTTAACTTGCCCAATATTGACTGGGAAAATCATAGTGTGAATAGGATGGGTGCATTTTCTCAAAAGTGTACAGGAGAGTTTTCTCCAGCAATATGCAGAGGGCCCCACACGTGAGTGGGCAACTCTTGATGTAGTCTTGGGGAATTGGGAAGGCAAGTTGAAGTGTTCATGGAGGAGCACTTCGGGGCCAGTGACCACGGTTCGATCAGGTTTACGATCGTTATGGATAGAGACATGGCGGGCTCACGTGTTAAAATGCTCAATTGGGGTAAGGCCATCTTTGAGGGTATGTGAAGGTCTCGTTCAAGTTGACTGGAGCAGGTTATTTGAGAGGAAAGGAACATCGTCAAGTGGGCAAAAATGCTGGAGACACTCAGCGGGTGAGGCAGCATCTATGGAGCGAAGGAAATAGGTAACGTTTCGGGTCGAGACCCTTTCTCAGACTGATGTGGGGATGGAGGGTGGGGGGTGGGAAGAAGAAAGAAAGAGGCAGAGACAGTGGGCTGTGGGAGAGCTGGGAAGGGGAGGGGAAAGAAGGAGAAAGCAGGGACTACCTGAAATTGGAGAAGTCGTTCATACCGCTGGGGTGTAAACTACCCAAGAGAAATATGAGGTGCTGCTGCACCAATTTACGGTGGTCCTCACTCTGGCCGTGGAGGAGGCCCAGGACAGAAAGGTTGGATTTGGAATGGGAGGGGGAGTTGAAGTGCTGAGCCACTGGGAGATCAGGTTGGTTATTGCGAGCCGAGCGGAGGTGTTGGTCACCGGTGAGACCAAGCGTAAGCTTGGCGATCGCTTCGCCCAACACCTCCGCTCAGTCCGCAATAACCTTTGGTTGGTTCCTTGAAGATGGAGTCGCAGGTAGTTAGTATTGAGTATAGAAGTTGGGAGGTCATGCTGCAGTTGTATAAGACATTGGTGAGTCCGCATTTAGAATATTGGGTTCAGCTCTGGGCACCATGTTATAGGAAAGATGTTGTCAAGCTGGAAAGGGTATAGAGAAGATGTATGAGGATGTTTCTAAGTCTAGAGAGTCTGAGCTATAGAGAGAGGTTGAGCAGGCTGGGATTCTATTCCTTGGAATGCAGGATGATGAGGGGTAATCTTATAGAGGTGAAAAAATCATGAGAGGAATAGATCGAGTAGATGCCCAGAGTCTCTTGCCCAGAGTAGGTGAATCGAGGACCAGAGGACAGGTTTAAATTGAAGGGGAAAAAATTTAACAGGAATCTGTGGGGGTAACTTTTTCACACAAAGGGTGATGGGTGGTGGGTGTGTGGAACAAGCTGCCAGAGGAGGTAGTTGAGGCTGGGACTATCCCAACATTTAAGAAACAGTTATACGGGTGCATGGATAGAACTGGATTGGAGGGATATGGGCTCTGGGAGCAGAGGGATCTGGGAGTAGGTGCATAGTTCCTTGAAGGCCCTGTCCCACTTGGATGACCTAATCCACGAGTTTAGAAGCCCCTAGACGAGTTGAAAAAAATGTCAAGGTCGTGTTGACTTGTCGAAGTAAAAGACCTCCTACGACTATGTCTACGACCTCCTACGACCCCCCTCGACCTCAGTCTTCCACACCTAAGACCAACTCCGACTAGCTACAAGTGGAAAATTATCGCATGATAAAATGTTTCATTCTTTTTTTCGGGCCAGTTACCGACCTCCGACTACCTCCGACTATCTACGGCTACCTACGACTACTATCACGACCTACCACGACCTATATATGACCTACACACCAGTAAAAGTACCCATTTTTTCCATGCCAACCTTTTTTTTACTCGTGGGCATTTTTTATCAGGCTGGAAAAAACGGCGTGTCCTTCTTGAGGCCACGAGTACGTGGAGACCACTTACGAGCATGAGGAAGAGTTACGAAGACGTCCATTAACCTGCTACGATCTCCTACGACCTCGTGGTGACCATGCTGCGAGTATGACAGTGTGTGAGGCAGGAGGCAGAGAAGGAAAGCACTCAGACCCAACATGTAGGGGGGAAAGAAGAAAACAATAATAAACAGAGAATAAGAGGTGGTGGGGTTCTTAAATGGGTGAGCAGAGAAACAGAGGGGTGTAAAATGCGGGCGGAAGCAATAGGTAGCAAGGTGAAAAGTAAAAGTGGCAGACAGACAAATCCAGGGCAAAAATCAAAAAGAGCCACTTTTCAACATAATTGTATAAGGGGTAAGAGCGTTGTAAAAACAAGCCTGAAGGCTTTGTGTCTCAATGCAAGGAGCATTCATAATAAGGTGGATGAGTTGAACGTGCAGATAACAATTAATGATTATGATATAGTTGGGATCACGGAGACATGGCTCCAGGGTGACCAAGGCTGGGAGCTGAACATCCAGGGATATTCAATATTCAGGAGGGATAGAGAGAAAGGAAAAGGAGGTGGGGTAGCGTTGCTGGTTAGAGAGGAGATTAACGCAGTGGAAAGGAAGGACATTAGCTTGGAGGATGTGGAATCGGTATGGGTAGAGCTGCGAAACACTAAGGGGCAGAAAACGCTGGTGGGTGTTGTGTACAGGCCACCTAGCAGTAGTAGTGAAGTTGGGGATGGCATCAAACAGGAAATTAGAAATGCGTGCAACAAAGGCAAAACAGTTATAATGGGTGACTTCAATCTACATATAGATTGGGTGAATCAAATTGGCAGGGGTGCTGAGGAAGAGGATTTCTTGGAATGTATGAGGGATAGTTATCTAAACCAACATGTAGAGGAACCAACGAGAGAGCAGACTATTCTAGACTGGGTATTGAGTAGTGAGGAAGGGTTAGTTAGCAGACTTGTTGTGCGTGCCCCCTTGGGCAAGAGTGACCATAATATGGTTGAGTTCTTCATTAGGATGGAGAGTGACATTGTTAATTCAGAAACAACGGTTCCGAACTTAAAGAAAGGTAACTTTGAGGGTATGAGACGTGAATTGGCCAAGATTGACTGGCAATTAGTTCGAAAAGGGTTGACGGTGGATATGCAATGGAAGGCATTTAAAGACTGCATGGATGAACTACAAAAATTGTTCATCCCAGTTTGGCAAAAGAATAAATCAGGGAAGGTAGTGCATCCGTGGATAACAAGGGAAATCGGGGATAGTGTCAAAGCAAAAGATGATGCGTACAAATTAGCCAGAAAAAGCAGCATACCAGAGGACTGGGAGAAATTCAGAGACCAGCAGAGGAGGACAAAGGGCTTAATTAGGAAAGGGAAAATAGATTATGAAAAGAAACTGGCAGGGAACATAAAAACTGACTGCAAAAGTTTTTATAGATATGTGAAGAGAAAGAGATTAGTTAAAACAAATGTAGGTCCCTTGCAGTCAGAAACAGGTGAATTGATCATGGGGAACAAGGATATGGCGGACCAATTGAATAACTACTTTGGTTCCGTCTTCACTAAGGAAGACATAAATAATCTGCCGGAAATAGCAGGGGGCCGCGGGTCAAAGGAGATGGAGGAACTGAGTGAAATCCAGGTTAGTCGGGAAGTGGTGTTGGGTAAATTGAATGGATTAAAGGCCGATAAATCACCAGGGCCAGATAGGCTGCATCCCAGAGTACTTAAGGAAGTAGCTCCAGAAATAGTGGATGCATTAGTGATAATTTTTCAAAACTCTTTAGATTCTGGAGTAGTTCCTGAGGATTGGAGGGTAGCAAACGTAACCCCACTTTTTAAGAAGGGAGGGAGAGAGAAAACGGGGAATTACAGACCAGTTAGTCTAACATCGGTAGTGGGGAAACTGCTAGAGTCAGTTATTAAAGATGGGATAGCAGCACATTTGGAAAGTGGTGAAATCATTGGACAAAGTCAGCATGGATTTACGAAAGGTAAATCGTGTCTGACGAATCTTATAGAATTTTTCGAGGATGTAACTTGTAGAGTGGATAGGGGAGAACTAGTGGATGTGTTGTATCTGGACTTTCAGAAGGCTTTCGACAAGGTACCACATAAGAGATTAGGATACAAACTTAAATCACACGGTATTGGGGGTTCAGTATTGATGTGGATAGAGAACTGGCTGGCAAACAGGAAGCAAAGAGTAGGAGTAAACGGGTCCTTTTCACAATGGCAGGCAGTGACTAGTGGGGTACCGCAAGGCTCAGTGCTGGGACCCCAGCTATTTACAATTTATATTAATGATCTGGACGAGGGAATTGAAAGCAACATCTCCAAGTTTGCGGATGACACTAAGCTGGGGGGCAGTGTTAGCTGTGAGGACGATGCTAGGAGTCTGCAAGGTGACTTGGATAGGCTGGGTGAGTGGGCAAATGTTTGGCAGATGCAGTATAATGTGGATAAATGTGAGGTTATCCACTTTGGTGGCAAAAACGGGAAGGCAGACTATTATCTAAATGGTGGCCGATTAGGAAATGGGGAGATGCAGCGAGACCTGGGTGTCATGGTACACCAGTCATTGAAAGTAGGCATGCAGGTGCAGCACGCAGTGAAGAAAGCAAATGGTATGTTGGCCTTCATAGCAAGAGGATTTGACTATAGGAGCAGGGAGGTTCTACTGCAGTTGTACAGGGTCTTGGTGAGACCACACCTGGAGTATTGCGTACAGTTTTGGTCTCCAAATCTGAGGAAGGACATTATAGCCATAGAGGGAGTGCAGAGAAGGTTCACCAGACTGATTCCTGGGATGTCAGGACTTTCATATGAAGAAAGACTGGATAGACTTGGCTTTTTCTCGCTATAATTTAGGAGATTGAGAGGGGATCTTATAGAAACGTACAAAATTCTTATGGGGTTGGACAGGCTAGATGCAGGAAGATTGTTCCCGATGTTGGGGAAGTCCAGGACAAGGGGTCACAGCTTAAGGATAAGGGGGAAATCCTTTAAGACCAAGATGAGGAAAAACGTTTTCACACAGAGAGTGGTGAATCTCTGGAACTCTCTGCCACAGAGGGTAGTTGAGGCCAGTTCATTGGCTATATTTAAGAGGGAGTTAGATGTGGCCCTTGTGGCTAAAGGGATCAGGGGGTATGGAGAGAAGGCAGGTACGGGATACTGAGTTGGATGATCAGCCATGATCATATTGAATGGCAGTGCAGGCTCGAAGGGCCGAATGGCCTACTCCTGCACCTATTTTCTATGTATCTATGTATCTATGTATGAGTCAAGGGCAAACTCGGCAGAGGTCGCCAATTAGGTCGTGAAAGTGGGACAGGGGCTTGAAGGTGGGCTAATGTAGCTGGGACATTTGGGCAAATTGGGCCGAAGGTCCTGTTTCCACATTGTAACACTCTATGACTCTATGTCTCGAAGAGGAATGGCGGTGAAATGGAAATGGGATGCCAACTCAGAGTAATACTCCTCCTCCATTCTGAACCCCTTCACCACCTAACCTGACATGTTGCCTTGAACATAACTCTTAAGCCTGCCCAATACAGTGACAGGCTGAAGTCAACTTCAGATAGATCCCAAATCCCAAAGGTTTTTCTTCAGCCCTGGTGAACATTTCCCCGTCGGTCAATATCATTGGAAAATGATAAATGTCTATTAACTGGATGAGAGCAGAAACAGACTATGCACAGTGTGTCCACATGGGCAAAGAGTTTGTAATAATGAATGGATTTTTTTAGCATTTTAAAATGCTAAATATGTCAACACGTATAGCAATAGCCTTCTTCCATTACTTTATTAATAAATAAACTCTAAAGGAGGTTATTGTTGTGCAGTATAATGCAAACCCTCAGTAGAAGCATTATTCCTACAGTTTGCAAGTTCCCCTCTGAAATGTTAACGTTGTAGTTAATGTGGCTCGGACATGGCGGTGAGCAACACAGGGGCCCTACAGGGGATGGTCTTCTCTCCTTTTCTGTTTACCTTGGAGTTCAGATATATGTCTGTCTCCTGCCACATGCAGAAGTTTTCAGATGACTCTGCAATTGTGGGCTGCATCAGTGAGGGGAGGGAAGCTGAATACAGAGGTGCAGTCAACGACTTTGTTGAGTGGTATGGACTGAATCACCTGCAACTCATCACCGACAAGACAAGAGTTGGTGGTGGACTTTAGGAGAGGAACACCCCTGTCCCCTGTCTTCATCAATGGTGTGGATGTGCAATTTACCAAGGAGTACAAGTACCTTGGAGTTTACCTGGACAGTAAACTGGACTGGTCCAGGAACGCTGAGGCCCTGTACAAGAGGGACAGAGCCGGCTGTACTTTTTGAGAAGGCTCCGCTCTTTCAACGTTAGACGTAAGTTGCTGCAGATGTTCTCCCAATTGGTGGTAGCCAGTGCCGTCTTCCTCGCTGTCGTGTGCTGGGGCAGCAGGGCGAAGGCTGCGGACACCAATAGGATCAACAAACTCATCAGGAAGGCTGGTTCTGTCCTGGGGGTGGAGTTGGATTCATGGGAGGTAGCCTTGGAGGGGAGGATGCTCTTCTAACTGCGGGGCATCCTGGACAATACAGCTCCCTCCCTCCATGGCACACTGGTCAACCTGAGGAGTACCTTCAGCAACAGACTGGTTCCACCAAGATGCAGGACAGAATGCCACAGGAGATCCTTCTTCCCTGTGGCTATCAAACTGTAGAACTCCTCCTCCTTCTGTCGTGGGGGAGACTGAGACTGACTGTTTTGTTATCAACAGTAACAGAGAGACTGTGACCTTGAAGGGAATTGAGCTTGGGGATAGAATTAAACAATATAGATGGACCAAGAACGAATATTAGCCCAAGGGTGCAAGAGTAATGCATGAATAGAAATGCGTACAATATAACTTTGTCTGCTTATACCCAGTCTAACTTCTTTTGGCTGAACTAGCTTTTGTTTAACGAGCTTCACAATGATTCTATTTTTACCCTTGTTAACACATCATTGTTTTTTTTCTTTTTCTCAAGTTTGTGGAGACAAGATGAGAAACGAGAGCTTTGCTGGGAAAAGTCAGTTGAAGATTTTTGCAACATCTATACTCAACTTGAGATGTAGGTTGGTAAGGTTATGGTGGCGAAGGTACTAGAATCTATAATCTGAAGAGTGGGATGCACTTATAATTGCATCCCTTTGATTTAAATTCATAGCAGTATGAATATTTTCCATTACCTACATAAAAGGTCATAAAAAAGATCATTATTAAGATTGTGGATGTGTTGCTTGGCTGCATTTAATGTATGAAGTGGACAGAATTCATTTCTGCTTTGTTACAGAGAGGAAGCATAATAGGCTTAACTAGTGAACCCTCTAACCTTTCCAGGCTCCTTGCTCTTCTGAAGCCTGATGTATCCACTCGTAAAGCAAAACAGTGCCCTAAGGAAAGGAGTTTATCCCCTGAAAGTGTAGTTCACAAGGAAATTGCTCACAGTATTTTCACAATATATGCGTCAGTCATTCAAATCCAATGGAAGGGTAATCCATAGCCCATGAAGGAGCCCACGAGGGGACAGTTCAGCTGGTCCATATGCTACCAAATTATCATTCATAGACCATAATGGAACGACTCATAGTTTGTGAGGGAACTTTTCAATGTTTATGAGAGAGTACTTCATTGACAATCAGGAAATCACTCTCGTGTGGAAGGGAACTGCAGGTGCTGTTTTACACCAAAGATAAACACATAAATGCTGGAGTAACTCAACAGGACAGGCAGCATCTCTGGAGAAAAGGAATGGGTGACGTTTTGTGTTGAAACCCGCCTTCAGTCTATCAGGATATAACTCTTTACTGGGATGAAGTAGTTCATGATCTGTTAGGTTATGGTTCCTGGAAGAACAGCAAAGCAATTGCCAAAAAATTCAATCCTACAACGCTGCTTCTTTGTAACATCAAGCGATTAAAAATCCATTTATTTTCTGGAGCGACCAGAGTAATGGTCATTTGTGGTTTATTTTTGTCACTTGGGATATTCGACAGAGGTCTTCTCGGTTGAGTGGTCCTTGCATGCTTGAACCCATCTCCACTTCAAACGCACTGCTCCGTATGGAGCATTGACGAGAAACTTGGACAATGCTGTTGAAGCAGTGACTTTTGTCCCAAATTATTCTGGTCTTCCCTGTATAAAGTTCAACCTGGCGGCCATCAGGCACATTCCCTACTGACCGCTTTCATGCCATAACACTCTGCACTATACCTCTCCACCAGCATTGCTTGATCTTCACCCCATTTATTTGACTCGTTAAATCATAGAGCGATACAATGTGGAAACAGGCCCTTCAGCCCAACTCGCCCACACCGGCCAACATGTCCCAGTGACACTAGTCCCACCTGCCCGCATTTAGTCCTTATCCCCCCAAACCTGTCCTATCCATCTACCTGTCTAACTGTTTCTTAAACGTTGGGATAGTTGCAGCCTCAACAACCACCTCTGGCAGTTTGTTCCAGATACCCACCACCCTTTGTGTGAAAAAGTTCTACCTTAGATTCCTATTGAATCTTTTCCCTTTCACCTTGAACCTATGTCCTCTGGTCTTCGATTCACCTACTCTGGGCAAGAGACTCTGTGCATCTACCCGATCTATTCCTCTCATGATTTTATACACCTCTATAAGATCTTCCTCATCCTCCTGCACTCCAAGGAATAGAGTCCCAGCCTACTCAACCTCTCCCTACAGCTTAGACCCTCTAGTCCTGGCAACATCCTCATGAATTGACTCCTCGTTAGATTTCTTAGGTTAGTATGTTCCTTGAAAGCTTTGACTATGTGATACAGAGCTAATTCATTAGTAGGGTGGTGGTGGCAGCAGATGCCCAATGATAGTCTCCACACCCATCGGTGGCAGTGATTTTGTGGCAGTCATTGCCAAAGACAGCTGTGGATGACAAATCATTGGATATTTTTAAAGCAGGGATTGACAATTTCTTAATTAGTAAGGGTATCGAAGGTTATGAAAAGAATGCAGGAGAGGGATGGATAGATCAGCTATGATTGAATGGCGGAGTAGGCTCAATGGGCCGAATGGCCTAAATCTGCTCCTATGGCTTATGAACTTATGATACGATAGGGGCATTCAGGAAGATTTAGATAGGCATATGGAGATGCAGGGAAAGGGGGGATATTGATCATGTGCTGGCAGAGGATATTTGTTTAACTTGGCATTATGTTCAGCATAGACATTGTGGGTAGAAGGGCCTACTCCTGTTCTACATTGTTCTTTGTTCTATGTTTAGTGGCATCTCTTCTTAAAATAATTTTGTTTTATTTGCTAATCAGATGTAGCATTTAATACCCATCCCTAATCACCGTTGAACTGAACATCTTGCCAGCCTTCAGATGCAGTGTTCAACCATATTGCCATGTGGTCTAGACTCATGGACCAGGCTATTGAAGCCTTAATAAAGATGGGCTTTAATAAACACCTGGGAATTATATAATCACCTTTATTGATTCTGATATTTTAAAATTCCTCATTCATTTACTTTAGTTTAGTTTAGAGATACAGTGCGGAAACAGGCCCTTTGGCCCACTGAGCCCATGCCAACCAGCGATCCCCACACACTAACGCTATCCTACACACACATGGGACAATTTACAATTATACAAAGCCAATTAATCTACAAACCTGTACCTCTTTGGAGCGTGGAAGGAAACCGGTGATCCCGGAAAACCCATGCAGGTCACAGGGAAAAACTCAGTGCAGAGAAGCACCTGTAGTCAGGATCTAATCCAGGTCTCTGGGTCTGTGAGGCATGCACTCTACCGCTGTGCCACTGTGCTGCCCAAAGATGTTAAAAATTAATCCACCCCAGCCAGTAGGGTTAGAATGAATGAATCTGGCTCATTAGTCCACATAAACGGGATTACATGCCCAATGACGTAACTGTTGTGGTCTTAGACCTATCATGTTAATATATGTAGTCGGAGACAGCAAGACTGGTTGGAGAACTGGGAAGGGGAAGGAGATGGAGAGAGAGGGAAAGCAAGGCCTACTTGAAGTCAGAGAAGTCAATGTTCACAGAGAGTGGTGAATCTGTGGAATTCTCTGCCACAGAAGGTAGTTGAGGCCAGTTCATTGGCTATATTTAAGAGGGAGTTAGATGTGGCCCTTGTGGCTAAAGGGATCAGGGGGTATGGAGAGAAGGCAGGTACAGGATACTGAGTTGGATGATCAGCCATGATTATATTGAATGGCGGTGCAGGCTCGAAGGACCGAATGGCCTACTCCTGCACCTATTTTCTATCTTCTATGTTTCTATGTTTCTATACCGCTGCAGTGTCAGCTACCCAATCGAAATATGAGGTGCTGTTCCTCCAATTTGCGCTGGGCCTCCCATTCCCACACTGACCTTAACGGGACAGGCAGCATCTCTGGAGAGAAGGAATGGGTGAAGTTTCGGGTCAAGACCCTGCTTCAGGTCTCAAGAAGGGTCTCGACCTGAAACATCATCCATTGCTTCTCTCCAGAGATGCTGCCTGTCCCGCTGAGTTACTCCAGCATTTTGTGTCTGTCTTTGATTTAAACCAGCATCTGCAGTTCTTTCCTACACATGTTACAGATGTTTTTAGTTGTGTACTGAAAGCAGATTATTGTGACTTTTTAATGCCACATTAGCTACAGCATTTATAGGTCTTTGTTTTCCATGATATTTTATTTACTTCCTGGTTCATCCTTGCTGGAACGTGTGTTTAGTTTAGACATACAGCGCGGAAACAGACCCACCGAGTCCGCGCCGACCAGCGATCCCCGCAAACTAACGGTATTTGCACAAGATTTACAATTACACCAAGCCAATTAACCGACAAACCTGTAAGTGTTTGGAGTGTGGGAGGACATCGAAGATCCCGGAGATAACAAGATTGTACAAACTCCTGACGGATAAGCACCTGTAGTCTGGATCGAACCCGGGTCACTGGCGCTGTAAGACAGCCACTCTACCGCTGTGCCACCGTACCACCCGTGTGATGACAATGTTCTAATCGTTTGCAGTCGTGACATTCTGTGTTTTGTCAGCAGCAGTCTGACATGGAGGAACGACGTGAGGAGTATGCTTCAGTGAATCAGATGCTTCAGTCGAGGGAAAGTATTTGAGACCTGAGGCTTGCCTGTGTGATGTTGCTTTGATACTGACCATGAAGGATGAGTTCCTCTGTATCCAGCTGCATTCTCAGCATGAAGCCTCCCAGTTTGTTGAAGTTAATGTCCACAGTGTCCCAATTTGACTTGGTTTTCCACGATTCCTGCCAGTGTTTTGGATGCCACTCACATAAATTGAGCTTTCGCGGCCAAGACACCAGCAGCGTCCCCCAGTCCGTGACCTTCATCGCCAAGAGTCTCAAGGGCAGAAGGGATTGTGGATCAATGCCAACTGCCAATGCAGCTCCAAGTCACATGCTATCCTGATTTGGAAACAAAATATTAGACCGGGCTCCCATATCCACAGAATTACAGGTGAAGCTTCACCTGAACCACTGAAGCATATCACTATCATCTTCTCACATGCAGTTACTAATCAGCGATAGATGTTGGTCTTGTTAATGACAAAATAAATTAATTAATAAAAATGTGTGCTCTTCCCGACTGTCATCTGTCCACTGTGATGCCTTGGTATGTCACAGGGTTACAACATCAGAGGGCAGTACTCACGTTAAACATGCTCTGAATTTTAGGGTGGCACGGCGGCGCAGCGGTAGAGTTGCTGCCTTACAGCGCTTGCAGCGCCGGAGACTGGGTTCGATCCTCACTACGGGTACGGAGTTTGTACGTTCTCCCTGTGACCTGCGTGGGGTTTCTCCGAGATCTTCGGTTTCCTTCCGCACTCCAAAGACGCACAGGTTTGTAGGTTAATTGGCTTGGTGTATGTGTAAATTGTCCCTGGTGTGGGAAGGATAGTGTTAATGTGTAGGGATTGGTGGGCCGAAGGGCGTGTTTCGGCGCTGTATCTCTAAACTAAACTAAGCTAAACTAAACTCCGAAGACGTACTGGTTTTTATGGGTTAATTGGCTTGGTGTATGTGAAAATTGGCCCTAGTGTGTGTAGGATAGTATTAATGTGTGGGGATTGCTGGTCGGTGCGGACTCGGTGGGCCCGTTTCCACGCTGTATCTCTAAACTCACAATCAAATAAGATCAAATAGAACAAGTTGTCCCACAACTTTGGGCTGGGCACACCATATGCAAGAAGAAGAAGAAGAAAATTTCTAAACTAAACTAAACTAAATTTATTATTGTCCATTCTCATCTGCCTTCCTTCATGGGCATTAACAACCCACTTTCTGGAGGTTTAACACACAAATCCTAAACAACCCACAAGGTTATAAATATTTAAAACAACAAATGAAATTTTTTTTTGAGACAAATGAAACACCAGGTATTTCACCTTCTTTATTATGGGAAACTTTCAAGGCATTTATCAGAGGAGTTATAATCTCATATCAAATTTTTCAAAATAAAAAGAATAAGACAGAACAACTGATGCTAGAACAAGAAATTAGACAATTAGAGTTAGATAATGCCAAAGATTCAACTACAGATAAACATAATAAGATAATACTATTGAAATTTAAACTTAATCGAATTTTATCGGCAAGAGTAATAAGATTATTCCAAATTACAAAACAGGAACATTTCGAGTTTGGTGACAAGCCACATAAACTCTTAGCTCGTCAATTGAAAAAACAAGAAAATAAAAATACGATCACTAAAATTAAATCAGAGAAAGGTGAATTACTAACATTACTTAAGGATATTAACAATAGATTTGCTCAATTTCATCAACATTTATATACATCTAAAACTAAAATAGAAGATAGTAAAATTATAAATTTTTTAGATAACTGTAATCTTCCAAAACTTGACCTTTCGGAACAAGAGGAATTAGGAGCTCAGATTACACTTGAAGAAATAGGAGAAACAATAAAATCGTTGAAAAATGGTAAGACGCCTGGACCAGATGGTTTTAGTAACGAATTTTATAAAAGTTTTCACGAGATAATGGCTCCACGCTTACTTAATTTATATACTCATGCCTTTAAAGAAAATAAACTACCAGAAACATTAGCTGAATCAACTATTATGCCTATACCAAAAAAAGATAAAGATTTAGATGAACTGGGCTCATATAGAGCTATATCTAGGTATGTTACAATACTTACCTTCACCAGCGCTGCAATTCTGCTACTGGCCGTGTGCGCGATTTTGGCGCCTTTAAGGGGGGCCGGGGTTAAAATGCGGGTTTCTCCTTCCTTGTCCTGTATTATATTTCATTGGAGTACAAGCGTTTGCTGAAAAATTGTTCCTACGGGGGTTTTGTGTATTTTTTATTTTTATTAAATCGACAATGTCAGCGCTGGAGTTATTTTAAAATCAGCTTCAAAAGCCGTCAACGCCGACAACGGGGACGGATTTCACACACGGGACAGGTAAACGAAAATAGTTTATTTTAATGTATAAAAGTGCTTCTTAAGAAGCCTTTAATTCATATTTTTTAATGCAAAACGGTAATTATTTTCCCCGAACTAACGGCAGAATCTTTCATGCCGATACGGGGTTAAATTCACCGCAAATCAATGTTCCAAATGATCCCGTTCCAGAAAACCTCACACGCAATATGATTTAAATGGCCATTAATTTACAGGTATTAAACGTTCAATTCCTTCCATTTGGCCTGTAAATCCATGACAATGAGATTTAAAAATTATGTTATATTGTGAATTCTTGTGTGAATGTTATTTGGACACTAAAGGCTCTGTCTTACCTGTTTGCGGTCATCGGCGGTGAAGCGCGGCTTCGCCTGTAGAGGGGACCGCATGGCAACGGCGAGAGCGCCGAGCCTATCCACGGGAGCGCCGCACGGATGCTGCGCGGGGGCCGAGTGTTTCAAATACGGCGGGTCCCACGTGCTTGTGGTAAGTAAAAAAAAAGGGCGGGCCCACTGCGATGACCTCGGCCCGCCGCACGTGACTCACGAGCCGCGGCTGTGGCGGCAGCCGTCCTGATCGCGGCGCTTTAGCGGTGGCTGTGCCTGCGGCCGTGCCGCACACGTGCCTCACTGGCAGAGGCTGTGGCAGTGGAAGTTTGACGCACGGCGCTCGAGCCACACTGGCGGCGGCCCGTGCGGGCGGCCGTGCCGCACTCATAGTTTTCAGCAGTGTAGGTTTTATTTTAGC
This sequence comes from Malacoraja senta, assembly GCA_038087875.1. NCBI lineage: Eukaryota > Metazoa > Chordata > Chondrichthyes > Rajiformes > Rajidae > Malacoraja > Malacoraja senta. The sequence goes on from CM075980.1 coordinate 33,569,506, forward strand.
ACCGTGCGGTGTTGGGAACACCGCCGCACGGCCCCGGAATTGTGCGTTCTCACGAGTGCGCGGTCTATGGCGGCAGATTCTTCCCGTTTCGCCGCCAATGACCGCAGACTCATGAGACAGGCCTTTTAGGCTATTTAAAAATGTTAATCTATTCTTAAGAAATTGATAGATGTTTAGATCTAGTAATTGAATTTAGTAATTAGCTACAATTAGGTAACTAACTAATTATATGCTTTAATTTCATGTCATCTAAGTAAGATTGTTTCATATTTGTTTCAGGATGCTTCAATCTATAATAACTGAACATTTCTTTCAGTTCTCTTAATTTTTAAGAAAGTTATGGGCTCTTGACTGTCCTCGATCACAGCTTTTGTGTTAAGTCAATGGAAAAGCAAAATGGAACAAGATGCTAATTTCCGAGTATGAAATTGGCCATAACTTTTTTAATACTGAAGATATGAAAGTGAATTAGGTGTCAAATTAAACTTCTTTTTTTGCTTTATCTGATGGGATAAATTGCAGACTTTATTTTTAAAATCTCAAAATGTTGTAACATTGCTACTATATAACTTTTAAATATAGATCAGAAAATTTTAGCAAAGACCTTAGCAAGAAGATTGAGTAAATACATTAGTAAATTGATAAATCCTGATCAAACGGGGTTTATACCCAAAAGACATTCATTTAATAATTTGAGACGCCTGTTTAATATAATGTACTCACATAAAATGGAGGAAGAAGATATATCAATTGTTTCTCTGGACGCAGAGAAAGCATTTGATCAGGTAGAGTGGCAGTATTTATATAAAGTACTGCAAAAATTTAATATAGGAGAGAATTTTACTATATTGGTAAAATTATTATATGATAAACCGACGGCAAGAATATTAACCAATAATATGTTATCTCCAAAATTTCAATTATCGAGGGGCAATAGGCAGGGATGTGCTTTATCACCTCTGCTATTTGCCCTTATGATAGAGCCCCTGGCTGAAAGTATAAGAATTCATCTGAATATTCAGGGATATAATACTAGGGACTCAAATAATAAAATGTCATTATATGCAGACGATTTGAAGATTGACGCGTATGCGCCCTGACGGGTCTTCTTCACGTAATCACCAACGTAACTCCTCATAAAATAAAGATCAAACTTCAAACTGGTAAGTTCTCATTTAATCTTACTATTATACATGATACAATAAGAATTTGGAAACAAATAAAATTATCTTTAAAATTAAGAAACCTATCTTTGTTAATGCCAATAGTGAATAATCCTTCATTTAAACCATCTCTTATTGATAAAACATATAATCAATGGGAAAGAATGGGAATTAAAAGGATCGGTGATATGTATGAAATGGGAAATCTGTTATCATTCCAACAATTACAATTAAAATTTAAACTGAAAAATAACCAATATTTTAAATATCTTCAGATCTGCGACTTCATGAAGAAATACATACAAAGACATCAAAACATAACTTTAGACCCACTGGAAGAAGCAATGAATATTAAGGCTGACTCGCAGAAATTAATATCATATTTATATAATAGTATTTTAAATATAGAACTACCTTCGACAGAGGCACTTAGAGAAGAGTGGGAACGAGAATTAATGATAAAAATCACGAAGGAAACATGGGAAAAGTATTTGATATATATACACAAATGTTCGATTAATGTAAGCCATAATTTAATTCAATTTAAAATTTTACATAGATTATATTATTCAAAAACTAGATTGAATAAATTCTATCCAAATATTTCCCCCATTTGTGATAAATGTCTATCCCAAAATGCAACTATAACACACTCTTTTGTTTCCTGCATAAAACTTTATAAATTCTGGAGTGATATTTTTGAAATATTTACAAAATTATTCAAGATAAAAATGGAACCTAATACTGAAATGATTATATTTGGAGTAATGGAAGATGGGAACAAATTGAACTCATCTCAAAATTTATTTTTTAACTATGGGTTAATAACGGCAAAAAAAGTATACTTAAATTTTGGAAAAATACACCCATACCAACGCTTAAAATGTGGATTTCAAATATGTTGGACACCGCACATCTTGAGGAAATGCGATTCCTTCTAATAGATAAATCAGACCAATTCTTAACGAGTTGGTCTCCATTTGTCGATTTTTTGGAAGCAAATGGTGCAACAGAATCGTAGAAGCTAACTGTTTCAGGACTGGGTGAGGGATGGTCAAGAATATAGATAACGATCTCCTTAATCTCTTATTTTGTACTCTTTCTATCTTCTTCTCTTCATTTTTCTTCTTTCACCCTTTTTTCCTTTTCACACACTATATATCACACGGTTTTCTATCTTTTATTATCTATTCTCTCTTTTTCTTATTCATTATTAAAAAAATAAGAAGCTGTACATCAAATGTAACCTGTCAATATATATTAGGCACCTTGGTGCCATATTTCTGTACTTCTAATAAAATAAAATTATTTAAAAAAAACTAAAAAAAACACCTTTCTTATGGTTTCCACCCAATGTCAAAGCCTTACATGTCACCTCCACTTACACTCTTCATTGCGCCCACACTTTCAGGGTAGACCAGTTGTAACTCAATCTTAAAAAAAATGATTGTACAATTGCACTTGGATGTAGCAATGTTACAAAATTGTGAGATTTTAAAAATAAAGTCTGCAATTTATCCCATCAGATAAAGCATAAAAAGAAGTTTAATTTGACACTTAATTCACTTTCATATCTTCAGTATTAAAAAAGTTATGGCCATTATCATACTCAGAAATTAGCATCTAGTTCCCTATTGCTTTTCCATTGACTTAACACAAAAGCTGTGATCGAGGACAGTTAAAAGCCCATAACTTTCTTAAAAATTATGATAACTGAAATAAATTTTCAGTTATTATAGATTGAAGCATTCTGAAACAAATATGAAACAATCTTACTTCGAAGACATGAAAGTAAAGCATATAATTAGTTAGTTACCTAATTGTAGCTAATTACAAAATTCAATTACTAGATCTAAACATCTATCAATTTCTTAAGAATAGATTAACATTTTTAAATAGCCTAAGTGTCCAAATAACATTCACACAATAATTCACAATATAACATAATTTTTAAATCTAATTTTCATGAATTTACAGGCCAAATGGAAGGAATTGAATGTTTAATACCTGTAAATTAATGGGGATTTAATTCATCTTGCGAGTGAGGATTTCTGGAACGCGATCTTTTGGAACGTTCATTTGCGGTGAATTTAACCCCGTATTGGCGTGAAAAATACTGCCGTTAATTCAGGGAATAAAATCACCGTGTCGCATGTAAAAATGTGAATTAAAGGCCTCTTAAGGAGAACGTTTATACATTAAAATAAAGCACTTTCGTTTACCTTTCCCTTGTGTGAAATCCGTCCCCGTTGTTGGCGTTGACACTTCAGAAGATGATTTTAAAATGATTCCAACGCTGAACTTGTTGGGAGATTTTTAAAACAAACTACGCAAAACGGCACTCGGAACGCTTCTTCCACAGAAGCTGGTACTCCAACAAAGTATAATTCAGGACAAGGGAGGAGAAACCCGCGCTTTAACCCCGCCCCCCCTTAAAGGCGCCAAAATCGCGCACACGGCCAATGACAGAATTACAGCGCCGCTGAAGGCAAGTATTGTAACATACCTACTTGGATGTGTTTGAGTACACACACACACAAGGTCAGATATAGTTTACAGCTATTACATCATGGATAATGTCAACATATATGGCAATGATATGGTTTCACACAGATACATCTCCGCAATTATGTGCATGAAAGAGGTGTGTGCCATGGACTGATCATAACCAATATTCCAGACAAAATGGGTGTCACAGTAGCCTAACAGTAGAGTTGCTGCCTTACAGTGCCAGAGACCTGTGTTCGATCCTGTGCTGTCTGTACGGAGTCTGTACATTCTCCCTGTGACCGCGTGCGTTTTACTTCCACACTCCAAATACGGACAGGTTTGTTGGTTAATTGGCTTCAGTAAGTTGTAATATTGTCCCTAGTGTGTGTAGGTTACACTGCAGGGTGATCGCTGGTTGGCGCGGACTCGGTGGGCTGAAGGGCTTGCCTCCATGCTGTATCTCTAAATCCAAAGTGAGAATTTCTGCTAGAGTTCACATCAACATTCATTAAAAAATTGACACAGGTTCTGCGAGAAACCAGAGAAACTGTGAATGAATCTGCCATGTATAAGTGTATGTATCTCTCAGGTTACTTGGGATTTCCCCAGAGATGGATTTGGCACTCAAGTGAAAATTCAATAAAACCCATTTAGCTTAATGAAGCTCCAGGAATCCTCATGTTGCGGTGATGGAGGATGATGTGAAGCGGGACTACTGTTGCTTAAATCTTTCTGTTGCAGTGTGGTTGCTAATATTGATGCAGATATGTGGAGGTGTGAACACTTAGAGCTTGTGCCTTCTGTTTTAGTTTAGTTTAGTTTAGTTTTGAGATACAGCACGGAAACAGGCCCTTTGGCCCACCGAGTCCGCACCGACCAGCGATCCCCGCACATTAACACTATCCTACACACATTAAGGACAAATTACATTTATCCCAAGCCAATTAACCTACAAACCTGAACGTCTTTGGAGTGTGGGAGTAAACGGAAGTTCTCAGAGAAAACCCACGCAGGCCACAGGGAAAACGTACAAACTCCATACAGACAACACCTGTAACCAGGATGTAACCTGGGTCCCTGGCACTGTAAGCGCTGTAAGACAGCAACTCTACCGCTGCGCCACCGTGCCGCCCAGCTTGAAACAAAGTATGCAGAACAATATAACACGGGAAGAAACTCTTTGGCCCACAAGCGTCTGTGCCAACCATGATGCCAATCTAAACTAATCCCATCTGCTTGCACAAGGTCACATTTCCCTTTATTTCTTGCCTGTTCATGTGTTTGTCTACATCCTCCTTAAATAATAAATCCTATAAATTCTGCTTCCCACCTCCGCTGGCAGCGATACAAGTACATACCACCCTCTGTGTAACACTCTTGCGCATCAATCTCCATTAAACTTTCTCCCTCTCACCTAATGCTTATCCTCGCCCGTATTTGACCTTTCTATCCTGAAAAGAGACTCTGATAATATACACAAGCAATCTATTTCTCCAAACATGCAACCAGAAGAATTGAGCCCCTGTCCCACTTAGGAGACCTAAACAGCAACCTCTGGTGACCTTACCCGCCACCCAAGGTTTCCATGAGGTCACTGGAGGTTTTGGTCACTCTCCCTAATGTTCGAAAGTGGTTTCCGCGTGGTCGAGGCTTCATCTAGGTTGCTGCTATTTTTTCACCATGTTTAAATCCGGCCTCGACTAAAAATAGGTTGCCGTTATAAAAATCGATAATTTTTTAGTCGCAGGTCTAGTCGAAGCCGGTTTTCTTCATAGTCGAGGAAGGTTTTCAACATATGTGTGGGAGGCGGTAGGAGGTTGCAGGTCACCTCGACCTTGATTTTTCTTTGGGTGGCGGGCAAGGTCACCAGAGGTTGCTGTTTAGGTCTCCTAAGTGGGACAGGGGCTTTACTATATTTCATCTTAGAAATCTGTCTCATAACAAGAAGTGAAGGAAAACCCTGGAACACAGTTCGCTGCTTATGCCCCTGTCCCACTTAGGAAACCTAAATGGGAAACCTCTGGTGACCTTGCGCCCCACCCAAGGTTTCCATGAGTCGCCAGAGGTTTTGGTCACTCGCCTGGAAAGCCTCGACCGAAGCGTGAGCTGCATCTACTGACCACATTGCGAAGGTGGGGGCCAGAGACAGTGGAGGAGCGCTGTCTGCGCGATGAATAGGAAGGTAAACGGCTGCCACAGAGCACGGTAAGTCATTTAGAGAGGGAGGGAGAGAAGGGGATAGAGAAGGGGGAGAGAAGGGGAGAAAAAGGGGGAGAGAGAAAGGGGGAGGAGAAGGAGTGGACAGTTTAAAGAACTTTAATAAAGTTAGCGGGCATTTTACCTTCCGGCGGTTCTTCTGGGTCCTGCAAACCAAAGATCCTACAGGATCTTTGTTGAAAACTCCAATGAGCCATTCAAAATGGCCAGTCAGCGAAGGAGATTGCCTTAGACTGCCTGTAAGTAAATAGCAACCCCACTTCACTGGCTTCGACCAAACGGCAACCTATTTTTAGTCGAGGCCGGTTTTGTTTTTTTGGAAATAATCGCAGGAACATAGAAGAAGCCTCGACTACGTGGAAACCACTTTCCACCATTAGGGAGAGTGACCAAAACCTCCGGGAACCTCACGGAAACCTTGGGTGGGGCGCAAGATCTCCAGAGGTTTCCGTTCAGGTTTCTTAAGTGAGACAGGGGCTTTTGGGTGGCATGGCGGTGCAAGTTTTATTGCTGCTGTCTCACAGCTCCAGACACTTGATCTCAATCCCAATCTCCTGTGCTTATCTCCGTTTTGTTTGCACACTCTTGCTGTGAGCATGTGGACCTCCACCAGGTGTACCCAGGTGTCTCCTACATCTCATAGATGTGCTGCTTGGTGAACTGGCCACAGTATAGTTACCTCTGGTGTACATGGGTGGCAAAGGTTCAAAGGAGAGGTAATAAGTGCGTGAAAGAATGAGTGGCTGGGATACGGGAAATTAAAGACAGAAGGAATGGGACTAATGGAATGACCCTGCTGTGAGCTGATGGACCAAATTGCCTCCTCTATTCCCTAATAAGTAAGATGTTCACTTTTAAGCAGGAAAAAAGCAGAAAGCTTGAACACATGAATTGTACAGACCTGATTTCTATCAATCCGCAACTGGTGATCATGATGGCCAGTTCCATGATGTCCAGAGAATACCTCCCTAAACAATTCCTTTCAACTTTTCCTTTGAGATGTTCTCTTTGACAAGTCTTTCGGATCTCCGAATTGTTTTGTTTCAAACTCTGCTAAAAGGCAACGTGGGAATGTTATTATAGGTACAATATAAATGTAATCTAATATTATTGTAAAATATACTCTGTTAGATGGCACCTAGGCCCATATAGTTATTGCAACATGCATAATGCTTTCCAGTTTAAAGAGGAACTATGTCATTTCTGTATGATGAATAATGAAGTTAAGTGCTAAAGAAGCCTGCGGTCTTTGTCTTTCAATTAATCATAATATTATTTAAATTGGCATAATTAAAATATGTAAATTTTTGAATTGGTTTAACGTTTTGGCATTTTATCATTTCTCATTAGTTCCATTATCATGAGATATGTCCTGAGCTAGATGTAACCCTAGGTAAATAAACACCATCCATTTCCAAACACAGCTAGAAGTAAAATGTTTAGTGATACCAGTGTGAGTGATGATTTAGTCGTGCACCCTCTTCCTGACCAGCTGCTCGATACATCAAATATAATCAGTTTGTACCTATAATAAAATACACGCAATTGAGTTAAAGGTTGTAATTCAATCAGTGGGTTCAGATGGTCACAAAAGGGCAGACCAGTGTGGTCATTCCAACAGACTTCCAGCCATCTGTTCTTCACACAATTTTCCCTGTGTTAGTTACCCAACTGCTGCCCATTCTCATACCAGATTATTTAATTTTAGTTTAGTTTAGAGAAACAGCATGGAGACAGGCCTTTCGGCCCACCGAGTCTGCGCCGTACTCTAGTTCTTACACACTCGAGACAATGTACAATATCAATTAACCTACAGTCTTTAAAATGTGGGAGGAAACCGGAGCACCTGGAGGAAACCCACGCAGTCACAGGGAGACTCATCCAATTAATCCAATGTTATTTTATTCCATTGATATTTTAATTTAAAAATGTTCTGTTTCTTTTCATGCCTTTCATTCTTTTGTTCGTTGTACATTTTTTCTACCTCTAGTCTCCCTCTCCCCTGACTCTTAGCCTGAAGATGGGTCTTGGCCCGAAACGTCACCCACTCCCTCTCTCCAGAGATGACATGATCAGGATTGACGGTGAAACTAGGATGACTTCACAGACTATTTATAGTTCTGCAGGTGATTATTAAAGTGCAGAATCTCACGTCAGATATACTTTGTTGTTTGGGAACACATGTCGTTAATCTAACAACTTCTGCCTGGAATATTCTCAGTGACGGAACCTACATTATCCTTATTACTCTGTGGGTTGAGAATTACAAATCATCACTAACTCTGGATGAGAGGCACATTGACGTGAAACTAATTTCCATTTCTGACCAATAAGATATTATTGCTAACACCGCCAGCTTAAAATGCCTGTCCCACTTGGACAACCTAATCCACGAGTTTAGAAGCCCCTAGACGAGTTGAAAAAAATGTCAAGGTCGTGTTGACTTGCCGAAGTAAAAGTCCTCCTAGACTATGTCTACAACATCCTACGACTATGTCTACGACCTCCTACGACCTCCCTCGACCTCAGTCTTCCACACCTAAGACCAACTACGACTAGCTACGAGTGGGAAATGATCACATGGTAAAAAGATGTCATGTTTGTTTTTGTTTTCTCGGGCCAGTTACCGACCTACGACTACCTACGACTATCTACGACTATCTACGACTACCATCACGACCTACCTACGACCTACCTACGAATAAAAAGTATTAATTTTTTCCATGCCGACCTTTTTTTTACTCGTGGACATCTTTTATCAGGCTGGGAAAAACGTCGCGACCTACTTGAGGCCACGAGTACGCGGAGACCACTAACGAGCATGAAGAAGAGTTACGAAGACCTCCTACGACCTCCTATGACCTCGTGGTGACCATGCTGCGAGTATGAGTCAAGGGCAAACTCGGCAGAGGTCATCAATTAGGTCGTGAAAGTGGGACAGGGGCTTTAACCACTGTGTCGAATCTATTGCTCACTTTTTTTTACCAGTACATTGTACTAGCCGGCAGCAGTTTACTTAGTCTCTGTTGCAGCCTTGCACAAAAGTTGAACTCTTACCTCTTGAAGCAGGAAGTCATGGATTTGAGACACATCCCAGAACTGGAGCCCATATTCCAGATGGATACTGTCTTTGTGCTTTGTTTAGTTCAGTTTAGTTTATTATCACGTATACAGTGAAAAGCTTTTGTCCCGTGCTATCCCGTCAGCGGAAAGGCAATACATGATTGCAATCGAGCCATTTACAATGCACAGATACATGATAAGGGAGTAACGTTTTAGTGCAAGGTAAAGCCAGCAAAATCCGATCAAGGATATTCCAAGGGTCACCAACCAGGTAGATAGTAGTTCAGCACTGCTGGACTGCGGAACTAGGACCCTACTGGACAATTTAATCATTAGTGTACAAACACTGAAGTACTGTGCATCTCAACCAAGTACAGAGGACACACAAAGAAACTGTAGATGCTGGAATCTTGAACAAAACATAAAGCTCAGTGGGTCAGGCAACATCTGTCGAGTGAATGGACAGGTGTCATTTCGGATCGGGACCCTTCTTCAGACTGTTGAAGTGTCCCAGTCTGAAATGTCGCCTGTCCATTCCCTCCAAGATGCTGCCCGACTTGCTCAGTTCCTTCAGTGTAGTGTTTTGATCAGTGAAGTGCAGTTTCCTCGCCAACATTTAGTCCTCACTTTATCACCGTCAATAGACAATAGACAATAGGTGCAGGAGTGGGCCATTTGGCCCTTTGAGCCAGCACCACCATTCAATGTGATCATGGCTGATCATCCCCAATCAGTACCTCGTTCCTGCCTTCTCCGTCAGGTTACATGTGTCATGTTGATGTTGGAGGATCTTGCTGTTCTTGGATACTTGCCCACAGTGGCCAAGCTTCAAAACTGATTACCCGGTAATTGCTTCTGAAACATGCTACTCCAGGACCTGCATCAATGTTCAATCTTAGAAAACAGAGCGAAATAAGAGAAAATAGAAAGATTAAACGAGAACTTACCGTTTGAAATTTGATCTTTATTTTATGAGAAGTTGGAGTGAGAGACTACGTGAAGAACCTGCCAGCCCGCATGTGCATCAATCTTCAAAGCAACTGTATGAAACCACAGACCACGCACCAAATTAAACTATAGAAAGATTAATAACGCTTGACTTATCGAATGATCTTTATGAGATTCAGGGTTGGGAGTGAAGGGCACGTAGTCCCTCACTCCAACTTCTCATGAAATAAAGATCAAACTTCAAACAGTAAGTTCTCATTTAATCTTTCTATTTTATATCGAAGTCTCGTGATGAGACTGCGTGAAGCCTTCGAAGCTCTGTGGTTTCATGCAGTAAACCAATCTGTATGTGAAAACACTACACAGATAAACCATAAATGGTAGAAAAGACATGGGCCATTAACAACATGATGCTAACTTTACATACATGTACATCGCCCTTAATTGGACCACAGTCCCAATTGCCTTTGAGTTAGACAATAGCTCATGTAGCACTGTTCAGAATTCTATCTGCAAACGTCCAGACATGTTCAACGATATTTTATAACTTCCGAAAGTGCACTCATCTGAGCCTCCTGCTGTTGCAAGAAAGTGATCAAAGGGGAATAACCATTCTATTGGCTGCTGACAAGCCAGCTGCCCTTGTAGAGTGAGACTTGAAATTATTTGAATTCACTTCCACCTTCAGCTGCTTACACTCTATTGATCTTGAAATAGTCTGCACCAACAATCTCTTGTGAAACTATTATATAACTATGAAGAAACTTTTCCTTCATCTCATAGGTTCTTAGTAACTTCAGTGTACCTTTTCACATAATAAATACCCACAATCTCCGATCTGGTGGGTATGCTGTCAACTCCAACTTGTACCCAACCGTGCCTGCTCTGCTTTATGAGTTCATTCACATAAAATGCTACCCTCTTGTCAGATATGATCGAGTGATCCAAACCAAGATTGTATAAAGACTGTGCTCTTCGTGCTGAAATCAGTGTCATAAGCATGACTAACTTAAGAGTAACTGCTCCAATGTTAGGGATACAGCTGATGATAAACTGCATAAAAATTTATACTGATTACACATTCCACACGACTTTGTATCTAGGCTTTAGAGTGTTCATTAAAAGACACCTTCCATAACCGTAGTCACCAGTGGGTGAGAACCAATCATTTATTGTCCCACTTCTAGTACTAGATACGATGACAAACCAGTACGAGCAGTGTCAATTGCGCTATAACATAGTCGCATCACATAAACCCAAACTGAAAGAAAACCACAAGCCTCTGCTACTTCTGTTTAAAAGTAGCTCACATGTGTCTCCACAAAACTTTCCATACAACCATGCAGTGATAGGTGCACGAGAGATAGGTTGAACTAGCCACCGCTCGTGTCTTGGAGCAAATATCGGAGCTTCTTTCAGCGGACTTATTTACAATGGAAGCCATGGTTGAGTAGGTCATTACTATAATTCATGTTGCCTCGTCTTGAATTATCTTAGGAGGCATCTACTGATAAATACCCTGAGTCTTATCTGTGAGTAGGGTCCGAGACATATCTGCAGAGTTTATGGCAAAACCTAAATATGTAATAGATAATGCCGGCTCCAGTATGGATTTTCCTGGATGAATAGCAAACCCTACATATTCTAGGTGTGCCTTGGGTGCTGAAACAGCTAACTCTGTGACACCTGATCTCTTCCCTACAATAAGAATGTCCTCTATAACTCCATGACAAAATGCCGTTTAGATCTGAGTAGGGCAACATTGGCTTTAGAATCTTTGTAAATAACCTAGGGCTGAAGTCAACCCCTTAGTAGAGCCTAAAATTTCCACAACTGGCCTTGCCAGATAAACCTCAGATATATCCTGTGACTCTCATGTATTGATATGGAAAAGTATGCATCTTCAAGATCGATTGTGGCCCTAAAGCAATCCTCTGTAATCAGCTATTTTGCTGAATGAAAACTATCCATCTTAAAATGGTTATTCCAAACACATGTTCAGACTAGCCAAATCCTAGAATAATTTGGCATCCTCCACTTTCCTTCAACCTTGAGCAGATATTAGAAATATACCTCTCTTGTTCATGGTCAGACTGCCCATCCTTTTGTGAAATGCCTCTGTTTCAACTTGGATAGCCATAGTTTCCTCTTTAGACCGTATGTTCGGAAATCTTGGCTTCTCTTGCCGCGGAGGAAATTGATCAGCCAGAAACTGAATCTATAACCGTTTATGATATGTAAAATGGAAAGATATCTGTCCCGACCTGTTGTTGAACAGTCTCAACCTATCTCTGACTTGAATATCGTCAGCACGTCTCATGCGACTGATGGAATAATATTTGCATACCTCACCGGCCTCCACCTCATTGTCGCTTTGCTGTCCATGACGAGACAGACGGTGGCTGTAGATGTGATCAAGGCAGTTTCTAAGAAAGCACTTGCTATAAAAAGCACCAAGGCTGCCAATAAAATAATAGACAAAAGGTGATTATCACCCCCCACCACCAAGACCCAGCAACCTCTGAGACTGTCTCCACCAAAAATGGCCTTAGGCAGATGATCAATAGAGGCAACTGATCCTAGACTTTGCTCTGTCCCCTTGGCTCAGGCCTCGTGGCCAGCTGGGGAACGATACTGAGTATGTGGAGTGTGCTGCCTCCATGGTGAGCGTTGAAAACCTGCGAATAAAAAGCCCACTGGCTTGGTTTTAATTGTGTAGGCCTGGTGCTCCAAGTGTAGTGGTATCTACCACTAGTTTGGCAGGGATGATATGCGTGCAGGTAAACGGGGAGTCTTATCCACAAAGGGTGTCTTTACCACACCCACTGCAGCCTTGAATTCCTCTTGCAAGTATTTTACTTGCTAGCCCAAGTCTTCTCCAAAGAGATACTTGCAGACTGCACATACTAGCCTTGCACAAAATTAGCATATATTGGTTTGATCTCAGGCCTACGTCATCCTAACACTATTGAGTTTAAACTGTATTACACAAAAGTGCTAAGGCATCTACTGCAATTCAGACAGCTGAGTTCCCTCCACCGACCTTGCAAAGGCCGTAATCCTTCTTTGAGAATTCTCTGAACTAGCTGGAGTTTAAAGCCTTTTGACTTTATATTACCCTTCAGATAGCCCCAAATGGTGGCATTAACCTACAGACCTCCAGTGTCTGGCAGAAATCAGGACTAGCATACTATCCAGCAGTGTCCTGCATGATCTTCTCAATCAACTGATGAGAAGTCAAGTAACCAATGCTACTGCCAATTCTTCCTCTAACGGTTCTCCTATCCCCGAAGGGATGGCAAATTTAGTCACAAGTGTCAGCAGATCCTTATAAGACTTGAAGAATAACATCCACTTGATGTGGGAATTCGAGTTCACTGTCAACTACCTCACAGTCAGAGTCTCCACGAATAATCCTCAAAACACACCTCCTCAGAGTGGGAGATATCATAATGCAACCCTGAACCAGGTATTGCTGCCACAGACATCTGACTGGAACTACCTGTCTCGGTCGCCAGTATGCGCAACACATTCCCTTCGACCAGCCTCTCAATCAGGATTTCCAGTATTGAGAGCCTACAGATGATATCCTCAATGGATGTTGAGGCAGTACCTTCCTGCCCAATATGTCCTTTTGGAAATGTTGCCGTTTTGGCCTTGGCGTACCCTGAACTTGGGTCGCCAAACTGCTCCCTTATGGATCTTTTGCTTTTTTAAAATTATTTATTTATTTACTTTTTACTTCATTAACCTGCAAGTCAGGTAAAAATGCTACATGCCAGTTCGGCCTTTACTGGTTTACCTATCCCCGAGAGGATGGCAACGATGTTCTAGCGTGCTGTGCTGGCAACTCTTTTTAGCCGAGCTGAAAGAATTTAGCATGTGTTGAGGGAATCCTCAAACTCGCTGCCTCTGAGCAGGAGATATCCTTAAATATCTGAGTTTAACTGTCTCTATCAATGAAATGCACCTTCCCCACTCTTGTGGACAGCCTGATAACCTTAATCATAGATGTTGAGGCAGTGCTTCCCTGGCCAATATGATCCATTTGGACAGCCAGTTTCAAGTCGGCCTATCCTGAACCAGGGTAGACAAGCTGCTCCTTCTGGAAGCTTTCAGAGGGTGCTGTGCAGGCCACCCTGCCAGCTTCTCTGAGCCTGGGGTCAACAAGCTGCTCTATTTCAGAACTTTCAACGGTTGCTGTGCAGGCCACCCTGCCAGAGTCTCTGAGCCCGGGTCGCCAACCTGCTCTTTCTCAGAGCCAGTGGAATGTATTAGACAGACTATGCTGCCACTGTTTCCGAGCCCGGGTTGCCGGGCTGCTCCATTTCAGAGCTTTCACGGAAGTTAGTAAGCAGACCTTACCTGCCAGCGTCTCTGAGCCCGGGTCGACCTCTTTATCGGAGCTTCAGCACAGTTCCTTTTGCAGGCCGTGCCTGTTCACATCTTCGGCCCCACGCTTGCCAAACTTCTCCCTTTCGGTGCTTTAAACGGAGGTTGCTGTGCAGGTCGTGCCTGCCTGCGTCTCCGAGCCCGGTGAGACAGGCTGCACCTTCGGAACCTTGGAGGAGCTTACTGTGCAGGTCACGCCTGCCAGTTACTCCGAGCCTGGTGTGACAGGCTGCTCCTTCGAAGCCTTGGTGTAGCTCACTGTACATGTCACGCCTGCCAATTACTCCAAGACCGGCCGCCTGCTCCCTTACAGAGCCTTAATGCCGGTAGCTGTACAGGTTCGCCTGTCAGCCTCTCCGAGCCCGCTGCATCTATTGTCAGTTCCTGCAAACAAAAACAGCTTACCTACCAGAGCATTTTCGAATGCCTCTGAATCCCGCGCCATGGGACGACATATTGACGCGCATGCGGGCTGGCGGGTTCTTCACACAGTCTCATCACGAGACGTCGATATAAAATAACTGATTTGGGTCACAATGTTTGACAACCCAGTAAAATGTACCAGCTAATGGATATCTGCCTCACGAGGAACATGATTATTTGTTTTACATTAATAAACGAGTTTGCATATAATTGTAAAGTTTAACATGTTGATAATATTAAATAATTAATAGTGTGGAAGCATGAGATTCAATTTGTTTATGGTAATCAACTTAATTAAGGGCCTGTCTCACTGCGGCGACCTAATTCGTGAGTTTAGAAGAGTTTGCCCTCAACTCATACTCGCAGCATGGTCGACACGAGGTCCTAGGAGGTCTTTGTAACTCTCCTTCATGCTGGAGAGTAGTCCCCGCATATTCGAGGCCTCAGCTAGGTCATGGCGTTTTTTCAACATGCTGAAAAATGCCCGCTAGTAAAAAATGCCCGCGAATAAAAAAATCAATATTTCTTTACTCGTAGGTTTAGTCGAGGTAGGTCATAGTAGGTCGTATTGCTATCGTAGGTAATCAAGGGCAATCGAAGGTAATCAAGGTAGTCGAAGGTAAAGCTCGTTGAGGAAAAAAAAGGTAAGTAAACCGACCGGTAATGTTAAATGCCCGCTAAACTTTATTAAAAGTTGTCTGGCTTCTTAAAAATGTCTCCACTCCTTCTCCCACCCTTCTCTCCCCTTCTCCCCCCTTCTCTCCCCTTCTCTCCCCATCTCTCCCCTTCTCTCCCCCTCTCTCCTCTTCTCTCCCACCCCCTCTCCGCGCTCCTAAAGGACTTACCATTACTGTGCCAGTCGTCTTTTACCTTCCTGTTCATCGCGGGTGTGAATTTCAGACAGTGCTCCCCCACTTTCCCTGCCCCCTGCCTTTGCGATGTGTTTGTGTGTGTGTGCGTCTGCAGACGGTCGATCCAGCTCGCGGTTTCATCACTGACTGTCAATCCAGCTCGAGATTTTTCAGGCGAGCTTGAACGTCGAAGACAGTCACTGAAAAGTCACGTTAGTGGGACAGGCCCTTTACCTTAAATACATAAGTACGGAGCAACACAAGACAGCTGGCAGTGAATGCCGGGGGTATTTGCAATGCCCAGATTGCTTGCCAATGAGGCACTAACCCTTCAACAAGATTTCCAAGAAACATAGAAACATATAAAATAGGTGCAGGAGTTGGCCATTCGGCCCTTCGAGCCAGCCATTCAATATGATCATGGCTGATCATCCAAAATCAGTACCCTGTTCCTGCTTTTTCCCCCATATCCCTTGATTCCGTTAGCCCTAAGAGCTAAATCTAACTCACTCTTCAAAGCATCCAGTGAATCAGCCTCCGCTGCCTTCTGTGGCTTCTCTGGCACAAGAAGTTTCATCTTCTATACCAGTTTATATGCAAGAAATTCACAAATCTGCTTTCTCCTTTCTTGCATTATCCCATGCAATGATATTCAAGAACCTTAATCCAGTCAGTTGAATTCTCAGTGTTTCTGTCTGTCCAAGCTGTAGAGGTTGTTCCCTCTTCTCTCTATCTAATCCACAGGCTTTTGCTTATATCTTCATCCTCAACGTGATACCAATGCTCAATACCCTGTATCTTGAAGGGTCCTCTTGATACTTGGGTTCATTCCAAATCTGTCATATCATCCTTTCTGTATCATCAGTTCATGTCATAGGAGCAGAATTGCCATTCAGTCTATCGTCTACTCCATCATTCTAACATGGCTGATCTATCTTTCCTTCTCAACCCCATTCTCCTGCCTTCTCCCCGTAAACAATGACACCCTTACCCATCAAGAACCTACCAATCTCTGCTTTTAAATACACAAGGGCAATGAATTGCACAGATTCACCACCCTCTGGCTAAAGAAATTCCTCCTCATCTCCTTTCTAAAGGTACGTCCTTTTATTCTGAGGCTATGTCACTGGGTCCTAGACTTTCCCAGGAGAGGAAACATCCTCTCTATTCAGGCCTTTCATTATTCTGTACATTTCAATGAGATACCCCCTCATCCTTCTAAGCTTCAGCGAGTACAGGCCCAGTGTCATCAAACGCTCATCATATGTTAACCCAATCATCCCTGGGATCATTCTCATAAACCTCCTCTGCTCCAACTTCAGCACATCCCACATTTCTCCATGGAACTGCAAAACTCATCCGTTCATTTTCCCCCACTGCCATTTCCAGGGCCGAAACCTTCCTTTTCGATGAGACAACTATTTTCGATGGCTTCACGCCTTTGGGTTCCTCTATGGTCTGCTCATGCCAATTTCCTTTAAGCTGACATACGGACATAAGAGAGGTGAGCATTTTGCTGAAGTTTCTATGTATCTGACTCTTTCTCATTCCCCTTGCTCAATCCCCTTTCAAAGCTAATCTATACCTGATGCCTCACAGATTTGGCACAGGATTTACTCCTGGAATATTAATTTGTGCAGGAGGGAACTGCAGATGGTGGTTAACACTGAAGATAGACGCAAAATGCTGGAGTAACTCAACAGGATATGCAGCATCTCTGGAGGGAAGGAATGGGTGATGTTTTGGGTTGAGAACCTCCTTCAGAACCTTGTCTATTATCTTCATAGATGTTGACTGACCTGCTGCTAGGTTTTAATTGTTTGGTAAGTAGATAAAACAACATGATCATTATAGACTACAGCCTGTGGAAAGATTCGTTGTTAATGCTTTTCTCTGAAAAAAATACAGTCATTACAGTTCCAGTGGTGAAATTGTCATGACCCTGTCAGAAAAAGTACACATTTTATTCCTTTGTGAAAATAAATGATATTATGAAATACCTAAACGCTGAAAGCATTGAAGACCATGACCCATTTCTAGTACAGGACCATGCATTTCACTCATTCTAGGTGACTGCATGAGGCAGACTGAACCCTTTACTTCGAAGAAGGAGATGCCTGTATGGTCGTGAGTAGTCGCCCAGAGAGACGTACCTTTTTCTGGTCGCCGCTGGATTTTCAACATGTTGAAAATTTTTGCCGACCTGCTGCGACTATGACGGGTGCCGGCAGTTGCCGAAAAAATTTGTGTAAGTGGGACAGGCCCTTTTGGGTTAAAATAACTGCTCTGTGTCCTGATTCAAAAGTGCCTGAGGCTTGAGCAGTATCCCCTACAAGTTCAGTAAGTAGATCGTGTAGGAGTATCTCACCTTGAGCAAAATCTGCCTAATTAACACGGATGAATGGACAGCAAATAGAAACGGCAAGAAGGACCAATGTGTTGAACGAATTTTTCCCATGGAAAAATGCAAGAAACTGCTTTAAATCACCTCTGCAATAGAAAGATAGCCTTTTAAATCTGCCTTCACATAGTTCGTGCCTCTTAGATCCTGAAGTGATTGGGAATGGGGGGAGGGGGGACGGGGGCATCTGGTGCAAGAGAGCAAAGCTGTGATGAAAGGGGAAGTGTGGAGATAGGACTGCGCCCGTTAGGAATTTAATCACTGAACTTTGAGTGACGAGAGCCAATGAATGGAGCTGAATTAGTGTCTTCAGCTGCCAGTGAATCCCAGGCAGATTTCCATCACATGAATTATTTCTGAAGTGCTGTCACTGTCATTATGTGGGTAAAGCCAACAGCCAGTCTGAGGCAGCATCTGTTTCCATGCACACCAATGGCCTCTGACCCTTATGCCTCATCACTTGCACTGACAGCCTGTCTACCTTCAGGCTTCACTGTGTGGACAGGAGGAAGGTTTCCTCAGACAGACTGCAATTGTTTGCACCCTTGTCACCGTCTCCTTGCCCCTCCATGGTCACTTAAGGCATAGAAGGCTGTGGAGGCCAAGTCAATGGATATTTGTAAGGCAGAGGTAGATTGATTCTTAATTAGTATGGGTGTCAGGAGTTATGGGGAGAAGGCAGGAGAATGGGGTTGAGAGGGGAAGGTAGATCAGCCATGATTGAATGGCGGAGTAGACTTGATGGGCCAAATGACCTAATTCCACTCCTATCTAACAACTTATATAAATATTGCCTGCCTCTACCCTAACATTGGGTAACAGAGTCATCGCAAGGACACTAATCCTTGGTTATTAATGTTCTGGATAGAATTCAGAACGCAAATACTATCCATCACTTGATAAACTTGGATAAATTTGTCACGCTTTAACGGGAAGAAACCTCTGCATCTCATTGAAACACTGCAAGTTCTTTTGGGGGTTGACCGGTGGAGGTTTCCCTGGCTTGGGGGTCTTGGACAGACACAAAATGCTGGAGTAACTCAGCGTGACAGGCAGCATCACTGAAGAGGAATAGGTGACATTTCGGGTCGAGATCCTTCTTCAGATTGAGTTTCAGGGGAAAGGGAAATGAGAGATATAGACGGTGATGTGGAGAGACATAGAACAAATGAATGAAAGATATGCAAAAGAGCAATGATGATAAAGGAAATAGGCCATTGATAGCTGTGTGCTAGGTGAAAACGCAGAGATGCCTTAAATATATCCACTGACTATATATATCCACTGACTATATATATCCACTGACCAAATATATCCACTTAACGCAGAGATGCCTTAAATATATCCACTGACTTGGCCTCCACAGCCTTCTGTGGCAAAGAATTCCACAGAATCACCACCCTCTGACTAAAGAATATTCTTTAATTTTGAGGCTATGACTCCACAATTTGCTACACTATATTCCATCTGCCACTTCTCTGCCCATTCTCCCAACCTATCCAAGTCCTTCTGCAGAGTCCCTGCTTTCTCTACTCTACCTGTCCCTCCACCTATTTTTGTATCATCCGCAAACTTGGCCACAAAGCATTCAATCCCCTCGTCCAAATCATCGATATACAACTTGAAGAGTAATGGCCCTAGCACTGACCCCTGCAAAACTCATCTAGTCACTGGCAGCCAACCAGAAAAAGCCCCCTTCATTACCACTTTGTCTTCTGCCATCCAGCTAACCTGATATCCATGCTAGTATCTGCCCTTTGATACCATGGGCTCTCATCTTCCTTAGCAGCCTCCAATGTGGCACCTTATCAAAGGCTTTCTGAAAATCTAAGTAAATAACATCTACTGACTCTTCTTTGTCTGTCCTGCTATTTACTTCTTCAAAGATTTCCAGCAAATTTGTCAGGCCAGATCTCCCCTTCACAAAGCCATGCTGACTTTGGCCTATTTTATTGTGAACTTCTAAGTACACCGTAACCTCATCCTTTATAAAGGACTCTAAATTCCTACCAACCACAGAAGTCAGACGAACCGGCCTATAGTTCCCACTATTCTGCCTTTCTCCCTTCTTGTGCAGTGGGGTAATATTGGCAATTTTCCAATCATTTGGGACCACTCCTGTCTCTAGTGATTCTTGAAAATATCACCACCAATGCCTCCACAATTTCTAAAGCCACCTCTTTCTGAACCCTAGCGTGCAGTTCATCTGGTCCAGGTGGTCCAGGTCAGCCCTTTCGGCTTCCAAAGCACCTTCTCCCGAGTAATAGCCACTCCACTAACTTCCACCCCCTGACTCTCTTGAATATCAGGCACGTTGCTGGTGTCTTCCACTGGGAAGACGGATGCAAAAAAGTTATTCAACTCCTCTGCCATTTCTTTATTCCCCATTATCATTTCTCCTGCATCATTTTCAGCCTCTTTCTTACTCTTTATATAAGTGAAGAAACTCTTGTTTTACACTTTTATATTATTAGCAAGCTTACCTTAGTATTTCATCTTTTCTCCCCGTATTGTCTTTTTAGTTACCTTCTGTTGTTCTTTAAAAAGCTTCCCAATCTTCTGGTTTCCACTATTCTTTGCAATGTTACATGCCTTCCCTTTTAATTTTATACTGTCCTTGACTTCTCTTGGCAGCCACGATCGCCTCTTTCTCCCCCAATAATCTTTTTTCCTCTTTGGAATGAAAAGATCCCGCATCTTCCGAATTATTCCCAGAAATTCCTGCCATTGCTGTTCCACCGTCATCCCTGCTAGGGTACCTTTCCAGTCAATTGTGGTCAGCTCCTCCCTCATGCCTCTGTAGTCCCCTTTGACCAGCAATACCGACACATCCCATTTCACCTTCTCCCTCTCAAATTGCAGATTAAAACATCATATTGTGGTTGCTATCTCCTAATGGTTCCTTTACCTTGAGTTCCTTTATCAAATCCGGTTCATTATACAGCACTAAATCCAGAATTGCCTTCCTCCTGGTTGGCTCCACTACAAGCTGCTCTAAGAATCCATCTCGGAGGCACTCTACAAACCCCCTTTCTTGGGGTTCAGTACCAACCTGATTTTCCCAGACTACCTGCATATTGAAATCTCCCATGACCACCGTAACATTGCCTTTCTTACATGCCAATTGAATCTCCTGATATAACTTGTATCCTATATCCTGGCTACTGTTTGGGGGCCTGTAAATAACACCCATTAGGGTATTTTTACCCATACAATTTCTCAGTTCTATCCACAATGACTCTACATCTTCTGATCCTAGGTCACCCCTCGCTAAGGACTGAATTTCATTCCTTACAAACAAAGCTACCCCACCCACTCTGCCCACCTGTCTGTCTTTCCAATAGGACATGATGTTGAGTCTCATGTTTCTGTAGCTCATTTTCACCTAGCTCACAACTAACAATGGCCTGTTTCCTTTATCATCGTTACTTTTTTGCATATCTTTCATTCATTTATTCTATATCTCTCTACATCACTGTCTACATCTCTCGTTTCCCTTTCCTGACTCTCTGTCTGAAGAAGGATCTCGACCCGAAAAGTCACCTATTCCTGTTCTCCAGAGATGCTGCCTGACCCGCTGAGTTACTCCAGGTGTTTGTGTCTATCATCGGTTTAAACCAGCATCTGCAGTTCCTTTCTACACATTATAGTTTCAGAGTTAGGCTTCTGATGCACAACAAGTTCTCCCAAACAAAAATTGAGATAAATGGACAGATGATCTGTTTTAGTGATGGTACTTGATGAATCATCGTCTAGGATGCTGTTGGGAACAACATCACATTACCTCACCCTCCCCTGCTCTTTGTTAGAACGATTAGAGTCTTCATGGCAAATGGGGTCCTGTTTTAACATTGCATCTGGAAACCAACAACTTTAACACCGTTGCCCCTTCCAGCACTGCAGTGGAATTTCTGCCTCGATTCACTCCAAATCCATGGAACACTAAATATTCTGTCCAAAACCCAGTAGGATGGTCTAAAATAGATGATTTGATCCAATCTCACAATTTTCACACTCGGAAAAACAATGTTCCCTTTTAATAATGAATGCTGCAGGGAAATGAGGGCTCGTCGTGTGGCTTAACTGATGGCAAAGCCAAGGCAGTGGAATGAAATGCTCCACTTGAACAACACAGTGGCATATCATCCCTCTGGTCTCTGGCAAAGCTCAGAGCAACCAATAAAAATGCCATTGATTTTCAAAACAACAAGACGCAGCTCACTCCATAGACCCCTTGAGTCTTGCTGCTGAACGGTTAATGCATGTACTTCTGGCATCGCTCAATAAATGTTGTACAGATGGAGTCAATGAATGTATGAGGTCCACCCCATGCTCAAAGTTATGGTATCCATCTGCTCCATTGTTTGCCTTATTTAGGCACTTCACTGCAACTGTTACAGTTTGTAAAACACATGCTATTTTTTACAATTACAGTTCCCTTTGATTCTAAAATGAGGATGTTGTGTCCATTAGGGACTGTAAAACCTTCCACATCCAGCATGCCGGAATCAAGATTTATTAAAATTTAATGCCACCTCCTGTGGTCTCCATATTCCTTCCTTCTCCACACATTACAAAGTGGATGCAACATAAGTTCATGAGTTCATAAGTCATACAATGCCCTCCATAATGTTTGGGACAAAGGCCCATCATTTATTTATTTGCCTCTGTACTCCACAATTTGAGATTTGTAATTAAAAAAATCACATGTGCTTAAAGTGCACATTGTCAGATTTTATTAAAAGATATTTTTATACATTTTGGTTTCATCATGTAGAAATTACAGCTGTGATTATACATAGTCCCCCCATTTCAGGGCACCATAATGTTTGGAACACATGGCTTCACAGGAGTTTGTAATTGCTCAGGTGTGTTTAATTGCCTCCTTAATGCAGGTATAAAAGAGCTCTCAGCACCTAGTCTTTCCTCCAGTCTTTCCATCACCCTTGGAAACTTTTATTGCTGTTAACCAAAGGACCAAAGTTGTACCAATGAAAGTCAAAGAAGCCATTATGAAACTGAGAAACAAGAATAAAATTGTTAAAGACATCAGCCAAACCGTAGGCTTACCAAAATCAACAGTTTGGAACATCATTAAGACAAAAGAGAGCACTGGTGAGCTTACTAATCGCAAAGGGACTGGCAGGCCAAGGAAGACCTCCACAGCTGATGACAGAAGAATTCTCTCTATAATAAAGAAAAAAACACAAACAACTGTCCAACAGATCAGAAACACTCTTCAGGAGTCAGGTGTGGATTTGTCAATGATCACTGTCCGCAGAAGACTTCATGAACAGAAATACAGAGGCTACACTGCAAGATGCAAACCACATGGGTTAGCTGCAAAAAACGGATGGCCGGGTTACAATTTGCCAAGAAGTAATTAAAAGAGCAACCACAGTTCTGGAAAATGCTCTTGTGGGCAGATGAGATGAAGATTAACTTATATCAGAGTGATGGCAAGAGCAAAGTATGGAGGAGAGAAGGAACTGCCCAAGATCCAAAGCATACCACCTCATCTGTGAAACACGGTGGTGGGGGTGTTATGGCCTGGGCATGTATGGCTGCTGAAGGTACTGGCTCACTTATCTCCATTGATGATACAACTGCAGATGGTAGTAGCATAATGAATTCTGAAGTGTATAGACACATCCCATCTGCTCAAGTTCAAACAAATGCCTCAAAACTCATTGGCCGGCAGTTCATTCTACAGCAAGACAATGATCCCAAACATACTGCTAAAGCAACAAAGGAGTTTTTCAAAGCTAAAAAATGGTCAATTTCTGAGTGGCCAAGTCCTGATCTGAACCCAATTGAGCATGTCTTTTATATGCTGAAGAAATAACTGAAAGGGACTAGCCCCCAAAACAGGCATAAGCTAAAGATGGCTGAAATACAGGCCTGGTAGGGCATCACCAGAGAAGACACCCAGCAACTGGTGATGTCCATGAATCGCAGACTTCAAGCAGTCATTGAATGCAAAGGATATGCAACAAAATACTTAACATGACTACTTTCATTTACATGACATTGCATAATGTCCAAAACATTATGATGCCATGAAATGGGGGGGACTATGTATAAACACTGCTGTAATTTCTACATGGTGAAACCAAAATGTATAAAAATGGCCTTTATTAAAATCTAACAATGTGCACTTTAACTACATGTGATTTTTTTTCTATTATGAATCTCAAATTGTGGAGTACTGAGGCAATTAAATAAATGATGGTTCTTTGTCCCAAACATTATGGAGGGCACTGTCGGACAAGAATTAAGCAGTTCCGTCCAACAAGTCTGCTCTGCCATTCAATCGCGGCTGATCTATCTTTCCCTCTCAACCCCATTCTCTTGCCTTCTCCCCTATTCTTTCACACCCTTACTAAACAAGAACTTGTCTCTCTCCGCTTTAAAAATACTCAAAGACTTGGCTTCCACAGCCGTCTGTGGCAATGAATTCCACAGATTGACCACCATCAAGCTTAAGAAATTCCTCCTCATCTCCTTTCTAAAGTCACACCGAGGATACAAGAAGAGCGAAGATGGATGATGATGAGAAAGAGAAGCATGGAGTGCAGGAGACTGTTACAAGGGAACAGGTTCAAGGATCTGACCAGTAGAACAGAAAAAGGCTCACTCGTCTGTTTAGTTGCAAATCAGATTTATTGGCTGCCAGTTTACAGCAGCACACCTCTCTCTCTCTCTCTCTCTGCCGCCCCACGGCGGTGATCGCGACGCAGCCCGTCGGTGAACCCATCTCATACATGAACCTGAACTAACTTCTGGCTTACTGCCGCCGGCCCTTATACAGGTAAGAAATCACATGTCGAAATAACTGCCGGTAAGTCCTGGCCAATAGCGCCACTCCCAAATTCAAACTATAACCAATGGCAGGGGTCTGCATCCCAGCAAGCCCCCCCCCCCCCCACCCTGGGAACAAAGCGCTATCAGCTGCTGACTGGCACGTAAAGCAATACACAGCGCTACAGACTCGGCACGTAAAGGTAATACACACAGCGCTGCCGGTTTGGCCCGCTAAGGCTTAAACAGATCGTTGTCGGCTTAACGCATGTGAATTTAAACAAAGAGCTGTCGGCTGCAGCGCTATGGAGTTTAACTATAGTGCTATGGTCACAGACTTCGGGAAAACTCTCATATAACAGAGGCTACGGTGGTTGTACGTATTGAAAACAGTGTTGGAGCGGACGACACGTCAAGTCTGAGTGGCAGCCAGGGCTGTGACTCCAACGCTGGTACCGAGGTTCAACGGGGAAGAGTGACGTCAGGCAAGGGCGGGAGTGGTGGGGGACTCGATAGTCAGAGGTGCGGACAGGAGATTCTGCGGTAGCAGGTGAGACTCCAGGGTGGTGCCAGTGTCCAGGCAGTCTCAGAGCAGCTGCACGGCATCCTCAAGAGTGTGGGGGAGCAGCCGGAAGTTGTTGTGCATATTGTGCGCAAATGATATAGGTCAGAAGAGGAAGGAGGTTCTGCAACACGGGTTTACCGAATTGGGTAAAAGACTGAAATGCAGGACCTGCAGGGTAGTGATCTCAGGATTGCTTCCAGTACCTCGAGCTAGTGAAGGTAAGAACAGGAAGATAGGGAAAATGAATATGTGGCTGAGGAGTTGGTGCAGGGGGCAGAGATTTACATTTCTGGATCATTGGGATCTCTTCCGGGGCAGGGGTGACCTGTATAAAAGGGACAGGATGCACCTAAACTGGAGGGGGACCAACATCCTAGTGGACAGGTTTGCTAATGCTACACGGGAGGGTTTAAACTAGATTGGCGGGTGATGGGATCCCGTACAGGACAGAGGCACATGAGAGGCTAGAAGTTGGTATGGAGGATGGTATGGGAAAGGTTAGTGGACAGAATAGGCAGGTGAAAGGCAGAGAGCGAGGAAGGAGGGTTGGTTTAAACTGCATGTATTTTAATGCAAGGGGCCTGATGGGTAAGGCAGGTGAGCTTAGAGCGTGGATAGGTACGAGCAACTGGGACTACCGCTTGGCCACCGTGCCGCCCATAATTTAAGTTTCACTTAAGAAAGGTGCTGCCTTTCAGATGAAATCTCAAACTAAGAGCTCACCTGCCCTCAGAGGTGAATGTAAAAGATCCTGGCTACAAGGTACCATGATGCCCACCTGGAAAGCCCGAAGGCTCAGTGGACAGACGAACCCGCTCACAGCTCGTTCAATGCGGAACTGCGGGAGACTCTGTAAGAAGTCAAGAGTGAGTCATTCAAGAGAGAGTTAGATATGGCTCTTAGGGCTAACGGAATCAAGGGATGTGGGGAGAAAGCAGGAACGGGGTACTGATTTTGGATGATCAGCCATGATGATATTGAATGGCAGTGTTGGCTCGAAGGGCCGAATGGCCTACTCCTGCACCTATTTTCTATGTTTCTATGTTTAAGCATCCGGGGGCTTCGTCCGTCAGGCAAAACAGTCAAAGAAGCTTTGCCGGACGGCCAAACTCGCTTGGAGAGTCCTTGGACGCAGAAACATCTGAAAGCTCGTCGGATGTGGGATACTGGGATGGAGTCACCGGCGAGATCGGATGTGGAGAGCGAGAGGGGAGTGAACCAGGGTAATGCCTGCAGCACCATTAGGTGGGCTGCAGGAGGTTGCCCAGGGACACAAAGATGGCCGGAGAGGAGAGGAGAGGTGAGAAGAGGGGCGATGGTTCACGGGCAGAGCTAGACGTGGGCGACGGAGGGGACCAGGAGCCGTTCCCCTAGAATGAACACGCCGGAATCCCGACGTTGAACTTGATGAAATGTCGCACACAGTGCCGCCATTTTATGCGAAATAATTTCACTGTGTAATGTTTATTTGCATATGTGACAATAAATATCTATTGAACCATTGAAGGTTGTAAAGCTCAAATTCGAAGAAGTGTCCCTACAAGTGGCCTGGCCAATACACCACACAAACACTGTAAAACATGGTTATGTGGTGGGACCTTGCTGAGGATAAATTGGCTGCCATCTACTGTATTTAGCAACAAATTACTACAAATGTAATGCTTCATTTTCCGTGAAGTAGTTTGGGACATTATGAAGCTATACAAAAGAAAGCCATTCAGCCCATTAAGTCTTTGCCTGCTCCCGACTATCCGACATTCCTCTCCTTCATTGCTCTGTCCCCTACATATTATTCTGTCTTATGGGCCTGTTACTACCCCAGTGATTCTTCTGTCATTTTGATACACTGATGAGTAATTTATAGGAAGCAGTTCCCTCCTCGCCCATCTTTGGATTTGGCAGTAAATAAGCACCTGACAGAATGCCCCCAGGATGTGCCCTGTGGCGCTGGAAGCTGCCCAAGAGACCCAGTGGCCAGATGAAGGAAGGCCCACAGCCCTACCCTGTGGCTCACTGCCGCATAGAAAGTCCCAGCGGGTCGCGGCCTACAAGAGGGGGGAAAAGCTCGCAAGCCTCTGACCTCGGTCCTGAAGACTGGAGAGCGGAGGAGGAGGTAGCCACTGGTGACAACAGATGCGAGGAGTGGGCTAGGGGTAGAGGGACCGGGATATTGCCACCAGCGCTCTCAAGGTCAACTGCAGGAGCTCCTCCGGGACACAGAGGCAGTCGGGCGAGGAGAGGGATGTCGGTCGGTGGGCCGAGCTGGTCGAGGGCCCTGCAGCAGCCTGGGGCTTACCTGGATAGGGAGCCACTCCAGGACATCGAGGACTGTAGGCTTTTTTGTAAATGCCGCCAAAACATGGCGAGGCGTGCAGGAGTGATCAATGCAATAAGGCACCAGTGAACCATTGAGGAAAGGTGCAAGTTCCTCACAGGCAACGCCAAAGATCAGGTTGGAACACAGCTTCCTGGAACTGTGAGGCAGCAACACTAACTGCGGTCATTGAAGATGCCCACAGATGGGCACTGGACCTGAATCATGCACACCTTTTAAAAAATGTTTTCTACAATTGACACAGGTACATTCAGAGACAGAGCAGAACCACATCCAAGAACGCCTTGAGCAACAATAGTAAAGATATCAACTCATGGAATCTCATCTCCAGGATTTTCTTGTAATATTCAAAACGCCATTTCAGAAATGAGGGTAAATATAACGCATTGCATTGATAACTACTTCTTGCATGGAGACTTAGCTATGTAGATAGGTTTATGGTGAAGACATAAAAGCATCTGTGGAAAGCTCAAATTGTAACAATTGCTGCTGACTGCTATTCTGTTGTCTTTTATGCATTACACAAATTCAAGCCATTATTTTTTATGTGTTGCTTTTCAACATATTTTGTTTGTGGGTAATGGATGTAATTTCAAGTGTTTTTAAATCTTGTCTGTTGAAAGCAGCCAGGCAAATTTAAGGATCCTTTCATAATATAACACTAAACAGAGGACATACAGTATAGCAACTGCAATTGCATTTATTACTGTCACAAGACTGAATAAAATTAACATCACTTGGAGGCTATGGCGAAAATATAAATCCCACAGAATGATCTATAACCTGAAAATATCTTAACGAAAGATAAGTATATGGAATATGTAGATACAACATGCCAAGACAGGAAATACATTTGACGTTTATGTCAGTTCAACACATAGTCATAGAGTGATACAGTGTGGAAGCAGGCCCTTCGGCCCAACTTGCCCACACCGGCCAACATGTCCCAGCTACACTAGTCCCATCTGCCCGCATTTGGCCCGTATCCCTCCAAACCTGTCCTATCCATGTACCTGTCTAACATTTTTTTAAATGTTGGGATAGTCCCTGCCTCAACTACCTCCTCTGGCAACTTGTTCCATACACCCACCACCCTCTGTGTGAAAGAATCTCCCAGATTCCTATTAAATCTTTTCCCTTTCACCTTAATCCTATGTCCTCTTATCCTCGGTTCGCCTACTCTGGGCAAAAGACTCTGTGCATCTACCTGATCTATTCCTCTCATGATCTTATACACCTCTATAAGATCTCCCCATCATCCTCCTGCGCTCCAAGGAATAGTTCAAGTTCAAGTTCAAGTTCAAGTTCAAGTGAGTTTATTGTCATGTGTTCCTGATAGGACAATGGAATTCTTGCTTTGCTTCAGCACAACAGAACATAGTAGGCATTGACTACAAAACAGATCAGTGTGTCCATATACCATTCTATAAATATATACACACATGAATAAATAAACTGATAAAGTGCAAATAACAGATAATTGGCTATTAAAGTTCAGAGTTTTGTCCGAGCCAAGTTTAATAGCCTGATGGCTGTGGGGAAGTAGCTATTCCTGAACCTGGTCGTTGCAGTCTTCAGGCTCCTGTACCTTCTACCTGAAGGTAGTAGGGAGATGAGTGTGTGGCCAGGATAGTGTGGGTCCTTGATGATACTGCCAGCCTTTTTGAGGCAGCGACTGCGATAGATCCCCTCGATGGAAGGAAGGTCAGAGCCGATGATGGACTGGGCAGTGTTTACTACTTTTTGTAGTCTTTTCCTCTCCAGGGCACTCAAGTTGCCGAACCAAGCCACGATGCAACCGGTCAGCATGCTCTCTACTGTGCACCTGTAGAAGTTAGAGAGAGTCCTCCTTGACAAACCGACTCTCCGTAATCTTCTCAGGAAGTAGAGGCGCTGATGTGCTTTCTTGATAATTGCATCAGTGTTCTCGGACCAGGAAAGATCTTCAGAGATGTACACGCCCACGAAATTTGAAGCTCTTGACCCTTTCAACAATCGACTGTGGGTCCCCAACCTACTCCTTCCAAAGTCCACAATCAGATCCTTGGTTTTGCTGGTGTTGAGGACCAGGTTATTTGCTCAATCTCTCTTCTATACTCTGACTTATCCCCATCAGTGATACGTCCCACAACAGTGGTGTCGTCAGCGAACTTGATGATGGAGTTCGCACTATGACCGGCTATGCAGTCATGAGTCTAGAGTGAGTACAGCAGGGGGCTGAGCATGCAACCTGAGTCTGACACATTTCCACCAATATGAACAGACTTTGGTCTGTGAATGAGGAAGTTGAGGATCCAATTGCAGAGGGATGCGCAGAGACCCAGTTCTGCGAGTTTGGTAACTAGCTTGGAGGGGATGATAGTATTAAATGCCGAGCTGTCATCAATGAATAACAGCCTGACATATGAGTTTTTGTTGACCAAGTGGTCCAGAGCGGAGTGGAGAGCCAGCGAGATCACATCCACTGTTGATCTGTTGTGGCGGTATCGAACTGCAGTGGGTCCAGGTTTTTGTCGAGGTAGGAGTTGATTTGCGCCATGATCAACCTCCCAAAGCACTTCATCACCACAAGTGTTAGTGCCACAGGTCGATAGTCATTGAGGCACGTCACCTTACTCTTCTTGGGCACTGGTATAATTGATGCCCTTTTGACGCAGGTGGAAACCCCAGACCTCAGAAGTGAGAGGTTGAAAATGTCCGTAAAGGCTCCAGCCAGTTGGTCCGCACAGGTTTTTAGAACACGACCTGGTATACCATCCGGTCCAGGTGCTTTTCGAGGGTTCACCCCTCTGAAGGATTTCTTGACGTCGACCTCTGTGACTGATACTGAAATACCATCACAGCAAATGGGGGCTCGGGAAGGCACATCGGTGTTCTCCCTATCAAAGTATGCGTAAAACGCATTGAGCTCACCAGGGAGTGATGTTTCGCCAACATTCGAGCTGCTTCCTGATTTCGACTTGTAAGAGATGATTGCATTCAGGCCCCACCACAGCTGCCGAACATCTGTCTCATCCTCCAGCTTGGAGCAGGTCCCCTTTTGCCTTTTTCATGGCCTTACCAAGGTCGTATCTGGACTTTTTGTAGACCACTATATCATCAGACATGAATGCCCGGTGTCTGGTCTTCAGGAGAGAGCGGATCTCAAAGTTCATCCAAGGTTTCTGATTGGGAAACACTCGGAAGGTTTTTGTCAGGATGCAGTCGTCCACACACTTCTTAATGAAGTCTGTAACGACTGTGGCGTATTCGTTCAAGTCCGTTGCCGAGTCATCAAACATTGCCCAGTCTACAGACTCCAAACAGTCCTGGAGTTGTTCCTCTGCCCCCCCCCCCCCCGACCAGCTCTGTCCCAATAGAGTACCCAAACTACTCAGTCTCTCCCTATAGCTCAGATCCTCTAGTCCTGGCAACATCCTCGTAAATCTTCTCTGTACACTTGACAAACATTTGGTATTTGACAAACTAAATTTAACTAGCTTATAAAAGGCATCAATATTTGTCACACCACTGCTGAGAATCAACACAGTGAATAACTTTGGTGTGTGTTTATTCATTAGCAGCATGGCCATTATGCCTCAATCTGGACAGGTCTATATAGCCAGGGTTAGGAGCTGCACCTGGAACAGTTCTGGGCCACTAGTGGGCAGGAGAGAGTCGGTGGAGTCGCTGGTGGAAGCCCGTGGGGGCTGGAATAGAGATACAGGTCAGCGGCAGCAGCCTCGGTGGCCCCGGGGAGGCAATGAGAAACGTTTTGAAGAAGGGTCTCATCCAGAAACGTCACCTATTCCTTTTCTCCAGAGATGCTGCCTGACCTACTGAGTTTTTTTAAATCGTTTTTAGAGATACAGCGTGGAAACAAGACGTTCGGCCCACCGTCCACGCCGACCATTGATCCCCGCATACTAGGGACAATTTACACTTATACCTAGTATACAAACTCAAGCCAATTAACCTACAAACCTGTACGTCTTTGGAGTGCGGGACGAAACCGAAGATCTTGGAGAAAACCCATGCAGGTCACAGGGAGAACATAGAAACTCCGTAGAGACAGCACCCGAAGTCGGGATCGAACCCACGTCTCTGGCTCTGCAAGCGCTGTAAGGCAGCATCTCTACCGCTGCACCACTGTGAGTTTTTTGTGTCTATCTTCACACCTCTGCTTGGAAAGGCTCTTCCACATTGGCACATTTCAAGTGAGCAAATTCAGTGTTGCTATATGAAACCAAGCTTGAATCTTAAATGCCTCATGTCCTTCAGTTGATCCTGTGCAAGATTTCAAAGCACAACTTCACTGTAAAATTCCCTTACAAGCATTAATTCAAATTTACAACAAATTAAAGTAGTGCTTGGCAAAGTTATTTTTAAATTAATTAAAATTGGCAGCAATTCCAGCCTCTTTCTCTGCAATTTCAAGAACTAGTCTTGAAACCTTTGCTGCTGAAGGTGCAAGTAAACGGTTTAACTTGTCTAGAATATTGTATGATGCAACACCTAGATTCAAATTTGTCTTCTTAGTCTTGAGACCGGCAATGTTTGGGTGGCACGGTGGCAGTGGCGCAGTGGTAGAGTTGCTGCCTTCAGCGCCAGAGACCCGGGTTCGATGAGATCTTTGGTTTCCTCCCACACTCCAAAGACGTACAGGTGTGTAGGTTAATTGGCTTGTATGGGTAAATAAGTTAGTGAGGAGAAACAGCATGGAACCAGGTTCTTCGGGCCATCGATCCCAGCACATTAACACTATCCTACACACACACCAGGAATAATTTACACAAGCCAATTAACCTAGAAACCTGTACATCTTTGGGAGGAAACTGAAGATCCGAAATCACGCAGGTCACGGAGAGAATGTACAAACTCTGTACAGACAGCACCCATAGTTGGGATCAAACCCAGGTCTCCGGCACTGCAAGCGCTGCAAGGCAGCAACTCTACCGCTGCGCCACCGTGGCTGCCTTAGTTGGCTTGGTATAAATGTGGATTATCCCTCGTATGTGTGTCCCTAGTGTGTGTAGGATAGTGTTAATGTGCAGGGACTGCTGGTCGGTGCGGACTCAGTGGGCCGAAGAGCCTGATTCCGCGCTGTATCTCTAAATTAAAAAAACAAAAGGCATCCTGATATCCATGTTTCTATCAAGGGAGACACAAAATGCTGGAGTAACTCAGCGGGTCACGCAGCATCTCTGAAGAAGGGTCTCGACACGGAAAATCACCCATTCCTTCACTCCAGAGATGCTGCCTGACCCGCTGAGTTACTCCAACATTTTGTGCCTACCTTCGATTTAAACCAGCATCTGCAGTTCTTTCCTACACTTTCTATCAAGGGACTTCACACCTCTGCTTGGAAAGGCTTCTCTAAAATGCTATTCCGCAATTGGCACAAATCAAGTGACCAAACTCGTGGTGTGGTATATGAAACCAAATGTTCATATGATTCTGACAGCTTGAATCTTAAACGCCTGATGTCCTTCAGTTGCTCCTGTGCAAGACTACAAAGCACAATTTCAGTGTAAAAGCTCCTTACAAGCATTAACTGAAATTTACAACAAAGTAAGCGTTAATGTGCTTGGCAAAGTTATTTTTAAATTAATTAAAATTGGCATCAATTCCAGCCTATCTGTGATTTTCGTTATCTTTGCAATTCAGATTAATTTAAACTTCAAGAACTACTTTTGAAACCTTTGCTGCTGCAGATGCAGATAAATGGTCTAAATTGTCTAGAATATTGTCCGTTGCACCACCTAGATTCAACTTTTGTCTTCACAGTCTTGAGATCGGCAATGTTGAAAACCATCCTTATAAAGACAAACTCTGTTGGTAACCCTTACCGCTCCCCTTCCCTCTCTACTCAAGGGAGGGCTGCAAAACAGTCTGAAGGGTGTCAGGGAACAGAGGGAGTCATTGTGTGCATTGGCACATATGAAACGGGTAGACAGAAGGGTGAGGTCCTGTGGAGTGAATATGAGGAGTTAGGCAAATGGTTAAGGCACAATGTTCAATAGATTCAGGATCAGTTCCTGTGGATTGGAGGACAGCTAATGATATCCCACTTTTCAAGAAAGGAGCAAGAGAGAAAACGGGGAATTACAGACCAGTTAGCCTGACTTCGGTGGTGGGAAAGATGCTGGAGTCAATTATTAAAGAGGTAATAATGGGTCATTTGGATAACAGTAAAAGGATTAGTCCAAGTCAACATGGATTTATGGAAGGGAAATCATGCTTGACTAATCTTCTGGAATTTTTTGAGGATGTGACAAGTAAAATGGATGAAGGGGTGCCAGTGGATGTAGTGTATCTAGACTTTCAGAAAGCCTTTGATAAGGTCCCGCATGGGAGACTGGTGAGTAAAATTAGAGCACATGGTATTGGGGGTAGGGTGTTTACATGGATAGAAAATTGGTTGGCAGAAAGGAAGCAAAGAGCAGGAGTGAACGGGTCCTTTTCAGAATGGCAGGCAGTGGCGAGTGGAGTGCCGCAAGGCTCGGTGTTGGGGCCGCAACTGTTTACCATATATATTAAAGATTTGGAAGAGGGAATTAGGAGCAACACTAGCAAGTTTGCGGTTGACGCAAAGCTGGGTGGCAGTGTGAACTGTGAAGAGGATGTTAGGAGGTTGCAGGGTGACCTGGACAGGTTGAGTGTGTGGGCTGATGCGTGGCAGGTGCAGTATAATATAGATAAATGTGAGATTATCCACTTTGGTGGCAAAAACAAGGGGGCAGATTATTATCTCAATGGGGTTAGGTTAGGTAAGGGGGAGGTACAGAGAGACCTCGGTGTCCATGTACACCAGTCACTGAAAGTTGGCATGCAGGTACAGCAGGCAGTGAAGAAAGCTAATGGAATGTTGGCCTTCATAACAAGAGGATTTCAGTATAGGAGTAAAGAGGTTCTTCTGCAGTTGTATAGGGCTCTGGTAAGACCACATCTGGAGTATTGTGTACAATTTTTGTCTCCTAATTTGAGGAAGGACATCCTTGTGATTGAGGCAGTGCAGCGTAGGTTCACGAGATTGATCCCTGAGATGGTGGGACTGTCGTATGAGGAAAGATTCAAAAGACTAGGCTTGTATTCACTAGAGTTTAGAAGGATGAGGGTGGATCTTATAGAAACATATAAAATTATAAAAGAACTGGACAAGCTAGATGCAGGAAAAATGTTCCCAATGTTGGGCGAGTCCAGAACCAAGGGCCACAGTCTTAGAATAAAGGGGAAGCCATTTAAGACTGAGGTGAGAAAACCCTTTTTCACCCAGAGAGTTGTGAATTTGTGGAATTCCCTGCCACAGAGGGCAGTGGAGGCCAAATCACTGGATGGATCTAAGAGAGAGTTAGATAGAGCTCTATGAGCTGGTGGACTCAAGGGATATGAGGAGAAGGCAGGCACAGGTTATTGATTGGGGACGATCAGCCATGATCGCAATGAATGCCGGTGCTGGCTCAAAGGGCCAAATGGCCTCCTCCTGCACATATTTTCTATGTTTCTATGTGCAGGCAGTGGAGATTAGTTTAAAAATACATCATGTTCTGCACGGACATTGTGGGCCGAAGGGACTGTTCCTGAGCTGCACGGTTCTATGTTCTGTGTTATGACTTGTTCAAAAAAATTTCAGTGGTGTTGGTGTGACCTGTGGCAGTGATAACACACTACTGATGTTCCTTTGGAACTTGTGGTCCGTCCTTGGTTGCTGCTGGTTCCATCCCTATTCAGAAGATGCTGGAGAAATAAACATAGTAGAATAGGATGTAGGATCCACAGCCACAATCACCCACTCCCTATTCAGTCAGATCATGTCTGGTTGTATGTCACAAATTCACTTCACCACCTCATTTCCATTCCGTCTAAACCTCGCAGTGTCCAACAAATATATAGCAGCTGTTCCTATTTTTACACCACATTCAATCAACCTGCACAGATGTGGATGATATATTGATTTTGTCGTTGCTATTTGGGCTGCTACGACTGCTGTTAGCTGTTGGAAAGAAACATTGAATAAGCAGCCAGATCTTGTTTAAGCTCCTGAAACTTGTTTTGTTTCTGAAGCAAACCGTAGTGTGATTTCAACAAGTATCCATAGCCTTCTGATGTAGAGAATTGTAAAAATGTATAACCTTCTGCTTAAAGAAATTGCTCCTCATCCCCATCCCAAATGGACGATGGTTAATCCTAACCAGGTGCCCTCTTCTGGACATTGTAGCTGGAGGAAGCAGCCTCCCAGTATCTACCCTGTCATTCCCTCTATGAAGTAAGCAATCTTGCTCTCACAATGAGATCAGCCGCTCAATGCTCAATCAGTCTGAAGCAGGGACTCGACCCGAAGCGTCGCCCATTCCTTCTCTCCAGAGGTGCTGCCTGCCCCGCTGAGTTACTCCAGCATTTTGTGTCTACCTAGCTCAATGCATTATATTTTAATGCCTGTGATAAGTATTCTCTGTGTTTAATTGCGTTTTAAAACTGCAAAGAGTCTTGCATCACCACCAGCTTTGTTGATACCTGTCATTCTCCCCTCTACTACAATCAGCCTGAAGAAGGATCCAAACCCAAAAGGTCACTTATCCTTGTCCTCCAGAAATGCTGCCTGACCTGCTGAGTTACTCCAGCATGTTTTTGTTTTTTTGTGTAAACCAACTTCTGCAGTTCCTTGTGTTTCTATTGTTGTATTTCCGTCAGTAAATACCCTGGTATTGAGTTTCTGCATGTTTCTGTTGGTTACATCAGACAATCCAGGTATGATCAGCCTTGCTGACACACCATAGACTTTGATAGAAGGTCATAAGTGACAGGAGCAAAATTAGGCCATTCGGCACATCAAGTCTGCTCCACCATTCAATCATGGCTGATCTATCTTTCCCTCCTAACCCCAATCTCCTGCCGTCTCCCCATAACCCCTGGCACCCGTACTAATCAAGAATCTATCTATCTCTGCCTCAAAAATATCCATTGACGGCCTCCACAGCCTTCTGTGGCAAAGAATTCCACTGATTCACCGCCCTCTGATATGTAAGTGATTTGTGCCCCAAAACAAACAAGCTTATGTTTCTGATGATCCTTCACGTTGGAGCCTACTCACTAAACTGCCCACAGCTAGGCTGAAACATGCAAGCTTATGCCTAATGCACTTGGTCCACAAACATCTTCAAATTACATTCATTTTCTTAGCTGCATATGCATAATTTTTTTAAGATTTCCATGTCAAAATATTGTTTATAAAGGAACAAATTTGCAAAGAGTGATGAAGCTATTAAATGGTTCACTGATTTTTAAAGTTATTTTTAGTGATTTTTTTTCACACTGATAATATCATCTATCACGTTGTGTAACATCAACACCATACCTAATGGAATTGATTCAGTAAAGATCAGAACTGGGCCTCCATGAGTTGCTGTGAGCGATAGTGACATTGTACTACACTATTGCAACACTCTCTAAATCTCATGGAACGGCTAAGGTCTTAAACATGCCATAAAAAAACATTTGTCAGTAAGTAGTATTGAACAGGCTGCCAGAAGCAGCATCAGGCATGACTGACTGCAATGTGGAAACCTGGTAAAGGGCAGCACGGTAGCGCAGCGGTAGAGTTGTTGCCTTACAGTGCCAGAGACCCAGCTTCGATCCTGACTATAGGTCAAGTCAAGTCAAGTCAAGTGAGTTTATTGTCATGTGTCCCTGGTAGGACAATGAAATTCTTGCTTTACTTGAGCACAACAGAACATAGTAGGCATTTACTACAAGGCATTCTATAAATATATACACAATGGTCAATATACTGACTGTACTGACGGTGCTGTCTGTACGGAGTTTGTACGTTCTCCCCGTGACCTGCGTGGGTTTTCCCTCGGTGCTCTGCTTTCCTCCCACACTCCAAAGACCTACAGGTTTATAATTGGCTTGGTAACATTGTAAATTGTCCCTAGTGCATGTAGGATAGTGTTAGTGTGCGGGGATCGCTGGTCGGTGCGGACTCGGTGGGCTGTAGGGCCTGTTTCCCAGCTGTGTCTCTAAACTATACTAAACTAAACTAAACTAAACTAAACTAAACTAAACTAAACTAAACTAAACTAAAGTACGATACACGGATTACAATGTGCTGAACGACAGAGGCAGCATTCACTGAGTGGAGCAAGGTGGTCCCACAACCAAAGGTCCTGTATTCCCCACCCCCCATTCAGTGATGAATTGTCAGGAACAATTAAACAACTACAGGCAATCCTCTTGTCATGGGATGGTTGACGTCTATGGATCCAGAAGACATTCCACATCACCATGTTCCATTAAACAAAGCTGCATCATCTGTGCATGCAATCAAGAAAAGTGAGCCGAATAAATGTATTTATATTAAAATATATTGACTTTTTGTTCCATAAATTTGGTGAGAGCAAATTTTATTCCGTATCTGGGATTGCTCGGTAGTGATTTGTGAATTATGCGAGGGCAAATTTCCGTGACCCAAACAGCCAGCAGGCAGAGTAACGGGATGATCAAGCTTCATGAATGTCACCATTCTCAAAAATGGTTGCGCACAAGTGCGAAAGACCAGTCTTACACTAAACGGTCTTGCACCAGTCTTGCCCTTATCATGTTCCTTGCACCAAACATTATTCCTTTATCATGCATCTATTCACTGTAAATGGCTCCATTGTAATCATGTATTGTCTTTCTGCTGATTGGTTAGCACGCAACAAAAGCTTTTCACTGTACCTCGGTACACATGACAATATACTGATCTGAACTGAACTGAACTAATGTCTTTGCTATTATCTTAATTAAGAAAGGCTGTGTCTCTCTTTGAGAGTCATACTGCCATCGATACATCGCGTAATTCAGGGCGAAAGCTTTAGCCCTGATACCATGAAGGCCTTGCTGCTATCGAACCACCCATACCTTGGGCCATAATGATTCAGCACTAGAACAGTTAAACAGAATGGTTCTCTAGGGGTGCTCTGTTCACTAAAATCCGTCTGCCTGAGAGAGCAGCTCAAGTAATCTCTCCCGTCACCACAACTAAATTGTGGCTGCATGTAGCACTTTCCATAAAGTACAATGACACAACATGCCACAGCCTCTGTGCAGGTCTCACATATTCCCTGAACCTCTGCCTTTTTAGGAGGTAGCTGGGGATCAGTGATAGACACAACATGCTGGAGTAACTCAGCAAGACAGGCAGCATGTTTGGAGAGAAGGAATGGGTGACGTTTCAGGGCAAGACCCTTCTTCGGACATTCATCAATGATGACTTGCTTCCATTCTAGTTCTGTGGGATCTGAGGTGACTGATGAGGCCAATGTTTGTCCCACCGACTCTACCACAGATAGAGCAGGGAATACCTGATAAGAAAGTTGGGTAGATCGTGAGGTGTAGCTCTTCCATCTCCTCTAATCTCATCTACTGCATCTGGTGTTCACGGTGTGGGTTTCAGTGCATCGGCAAGACCAATCGTTGACCCAGCGACCACTTCACCGGACAATTGTGCTCAGTCCACCAGGCCTACAGGATCTCACAGTTGCGAACTATTTAAACTGCTCTTCCCATTCCCACACTAACCTTTCTGTCCTGGGCCTCCACCATTGCCAGAGTGAGGCCACGTGCAAACTGGAGGAACAGCACCTCATATTCTACTAGGGTAGCTGACAACGACTAAACACTCCTCATCTCCTTTCTTTCTCCCAACCCCCCCTCCCCCCAATCCTCTCCTGTTTCCCACCTAGAGTCACACCTATGTCTCCCCTCCCCCTCCTCTTCCACCTACATTCTTTCCTCTAGCTTCACTATTCACAACCTCAATCCTTTTGTCTCACACCTTCCTTTTGTTCATCTTTGGCCTTTGTCCACCACCTGCCCCTCGAACAACCTATTACCTGACAAACTTTCTCCTGCACCTCCTCTCCTCCAGCTTCCCCTCCCCCTATAATCAGTCTGAAAAGGGCCACCAACCCAAATCATCACTCATCTATGTTCTCCTGAGATGCTGCCCTCCCTCCCTGCCTGCTGAGTCTTTTTTTAGGTGTTAGTTATAGTTCAGTTGATAATGCTCTTCCTCCAATGTTAAGCCCCACGAGTTTGCAGTGTTATTTTCTCTCGCCTCTGACTGAGAACTTGTGAGCACAATACTTCAGAATGATGCTCTGGTGAACCACTGCCGGCTTTATCAAGAGGGCTGGTATGAGAGATGATGCTTTAGTGAGACCGTGCCTATTCCAGATGACTGTAGAAAATCCTAAGCTACTATTTCAGACAAGTGAAGAGAACTTAAGCACAGCCTGGCAACAATTTGTCAATTGACAAACCGTTCTGGTGGCTACCACATTGCACTGTGCAAATTAGCTGCTGACCCGCTGAGTTACTCCAGCTTTTTGTGTCTATCCTCGGTTTAAACCAGCATCTGCAGGGCGGCACGGTGGCGCAGCAATAGAGTTGCTGCCTTACAGCGCTTGCAGCGTGGGAGACCCGGGTTCGATCCCGACTACGGATGCTGTCTGTACGGAGTTTGTACGTTCTCCCCGTGACCCTGTGCGTTTTCTCTGGGATCTCCGGTTTCCTCCCATAGTCCAAAGACATATAGGTTTGTAGGTTAATTGGCTTGGTATATGTGTAAATTGTCCCTAGTGTGTGTAGGATAGTGTTAATGTGCGGGGATCGCTGGTCGGTGCAGACTCGGTGGGCCGAAGGGCCTGTTTCCGCGCTGTATCTCTAAACTAAGCTAAACTAAATCTGCAGTTCCTTCCTACACAATTTACTGCTATGTTTCCTGTATGACAACAGTGGCTTCACTTTGTTGGTTTTGAGGTAAATATGGATGTCAAAATATTGTGGTCCATTCCATAAAATTGGAGCAGATTTTCCACTGGCCTGTAAGCGCTCACCACATGCATCCACGCTGTTCTGTTGAGTCAAAATAAGTCCCGTGCACAGAGGTACCTGGGACCCTGGATCCTGCATATGGGGGCTGACTCGAGGCTGTCTTTGAGCAGGTAGATAGCTGTACTCACACAATGGCTTTGACGGCTGGTGAGGCCCCTCTTCCAGGCTCACTGCCTCTCAACTGTGCCATTACTGTGCCAGTGTGAATGACCAGTGTAAACTGGAATGTCCGGATGAAACTTTTGTAGGGGTATGGATCCCATGAGCGATCTGGATCAGGTTAGTGGGCTTGTGGGCTAGTGGGCTAGTGGGCTAGTGGGCTAGTGGGCTATTGAGCCAGTGGACTAGTGGACTAATGGGCTAGTGGGCTAGTGGGCTAGTGGACATGGGCTACTGGGTTAATGGGCTAGTGGACATGGGCTACTGGGTTAATGGGCTAGTGGGCTAGTGGGCTAGAGGGGTAATGGACTAATGGTCTAGTGGGTTAATGAGCTAGTGGGTTAATGGACTAGTGGGCTAATGGGCGAGTGGGCTAGTGGGCTAGTGGGCTATTGAGCCAGTGGACTGACTAGTGGACTAATGGGCTAGTGGGCTAATGGGCTAGTGGGCTATTGAGCCAGTGGACTAGTGGACTAATGGACTAGTGGACATGGGCTAGTGGACATGGGCTAGTGGGTTAATGGGCTAGTGGGCTAATGGGCGAGTGGGCTAGTGGGCCAGTGGGCTATTGAGCCAGTGGACTGACTAGTGGACTAATGGGCTAGTGGGCTGATCACTTATGACTGATGACCTTATCTTCCAATTTACCATGTTGTAGCCCTTAAGGGCCTGTCCCACTAGCATGCGACTGCATGCGGCAAGCGCGACCTAACGTGGTTGCGCTAGCCGTGCGGCGTCACGGGGCCGGTCCCACTTCGATCGCAGGAGCCGCATGGAGTTGTGCGGAGCTGGTCCCGACATCTGACAGTGTTAAAAAATTCCGTGCGACAAAGGCCTGCCAGCCCGCTGCCGGCCCGCTGCCGCATGGTGGCCGCACGCACCGCCTCGACGTCGCACGCACCACCTCAACGCCGTACGCAGCATCTTGACGCCGTACGTCACGCGCGAACTTCCCGCGGACTTCGCTGGAACTTCACGTCAATCACTCGACCTCCGCGCGGCCCCCGCTTCCGGTTTGGTCGCGCTTGCCGCATGCAGTCGCATGCTCGTGGGACAGGCCCTTTACACTTTACCTGCATTTTCTCTGTAGCTGTGACACTGCACACTGTAGTCTGTTTATTTTCTCTGTTCCACCATCTGAGGTATGAGGTATGGTATGATTGGCCAAGTTAGCATGCAAAGCTACGTTTCTTTAACTGAATCACAGTACACGTGACAATAATAAATGAAAACCAGGTTGTGGGTGGGACGAATCA
The DNA here is from genome assembly GCA_038087875.1 of Malacoraja senta. Lineage (NCBI taxonomy): Eukaryota > Metazoa > Chordata > Chondrichthyes > Rajiformes > Rajidae > Malacoraja > Malacoraja senta. Next base: position 33,611,428 of record CM075980.1, read on the forward strand.
CTGATAGACTTTAAGCAAGAACTGTGCCTCAGGCAAAGTCATAATTGGAACTGGAATTAATTATTTGGCAATGGAGTTCAGTTCGATTTAATGACCTCCATTAATACAAATTCCACACATTCAAAATGCTATTTTCCATCAAGGCAAATGCTTTTAAATAACAAATGTAGCAAATGGCTGTTGTCAGCATTACTTGGTGTGAAGGAAGAGATTTCAGCCATATTATCCCGTGATAAATAATGTATTCACGTCCGTTATGTACAAGAAAGCCAGATAAAGACAGAAGCAGATGGTGTACATTAAGGCCAAGATGGAGAGTGTGCTGGACATGCATAAAGGTGTCGAGGCATGCAGTGATAAGGCGCATATGGAAACGTATGTCATGAGCTGAGTTGTTGGCAAAGCAAATCAATGATTTGCCAATTTTGAAAAAGATATGGTCTAAACTGGGGAAAAAGAACAAGCTGTTGAAACAGAAATGTCAGGTTTAGTTTAGTTTAGTTTAGAGATACAGCTCGGAAACAGGTCCTTTAACCCACGGAGTCCGCGCTGACCAGCGATCCCCATACACTAGCACTATCCTACACACTAGGGACAAATTACAATTTTTATTGAATCCAATTTAATGTATAAACCTGTACGTCTTTGGAGTGTGGGAGGAAACCAGAGCACCCGGAGAAACCCCACGCAGTCAAAGGGAGAATGTACAAACTCCGTACAGACAGCAGCCATAGTCAGGATCGAACTTGGGTCTCTGGCGCTGTGAGGCAGCAACTCTACCGCTCTGACACTGTGCCACCTATTAAAAATGGAATAAATCCAGCAAAACGGTGGTCAGTTTTGAGTCAAGCCAATTCCTACAACCAACCTTCCAAACCACATGATACATATCTCTTCACCACCAAGTGGAATGATTAGTATGTGGCAATGTATTGTATGAATTAAAGAGCTGATCACTGCCATTTCTCCTCACGCATTGACTGCCAGATCACCTCTCTTTCATAGTTAGTATCATTCAAAGCACTTCCTGATACAGAGTGCGTTATTCTACCAGTGATAACGTAGAACAGGTGGATATGGAGCTCGCATTAATCGGGTGGATGCTGCTGGCAGTCAATATGAAGAATGGTTGCCATGCATGTTTTGATTTTAACTTATGCATTTTTAATTTCCTACATTATAATTTTCGTGATGTGAGTTTAGTTTAGTATAGTTTAGAGATACAGCGCGGAAACAGGCCCTTCGGCCCACCGAGTCCGCTCCAACCCGCAATCCCCGCACACTAACACTAGCACACACTAGGGACAATTTACATTTATAGCAAGCCGATTAACCTAAAAATCTGTACGTCTTTGGAGTGTGGGAGGAAACCAAAGATCACGGAGAAAACCCACGTAGGACACGGGGAGAACGTGCAAACTCCGTACAGACAGCACCCGTAGTCGGGAGTGAACCCGGGTCTCTGGCGCTGTAAGGCAGCAACTCTACCGTTGTGCCATCATGCCGCCCTGAACTTGAAACATATCAAGAATATGATCCGTGTCCATTGGGGTAATTGCAGGGAAAGGCTGAGTTTTCTGTGCAGGATCTCAGGATTGTTCCTATCGCAGTTCCTAATAACTTTAGCATTATTGTTAATTAGGTCATGAGGTCATGAGTGATAGGAGCAGAATTGGGCTATTCGGCCCATCACATTTGCGCCGCCGTTCAATCATGGCGGATCTACCTCTCCCTCCTAACCCCATTCTCCTGCTTTATCCCCATAACCCCTGACACCCGTACTAATCAAGAATCTATCTATCTCCGCCTTAAAAATATCCAGTGATGACCTCCACAGCCTTGTGTGGCAAAGATTCCACTGATTCAACACCCTTTTTCTTTTATTTACTTTTAATTTACTATTTACATTTGGAAAATTACTTTTTCCAAACCATCAGCCGAAGTCACAGACTCCAACAGGACATTGACTCTGGGCCTCTGGGCCCTGATCCTCATGGACATCCTTCCATTGTGAGGTAGACACAAAAAGCTGGAGTAACTCAGCGGGACAGGCAGCAGCTCTGGAGAAAAGGAATGGGTGGCAACAACTTCCACTGAGAGCTCAGCCATGCAATTTGTGTAGGCCTTTTACTGGTGTGGACCGCAACCCAGCACAGAGCAAACATAACCAGACAATCTACGATCCTCCTTCTAGCAAAAGGATGTAGGTGGCAATGAAGGACAGGATCATTAGTGAGCAGTCCTCTGCTCAGACCTCGTAATATCCTGTGAAGGGCCTGTCCCACTGTACGAGGTAATTCAAGAGTTCTCCAGAGTTTTCCCCTGATTCGAACTCGGAGAATGTCCGTAGCGGGTCCGTAGTTCATGTCTCGTAGTGGGTCATACGAGTAAAAAGTAACAATTTTTTTCATCACGCGTATTTTTTCACTCGTGGACATTTTTCTCAGTGTTGAAAAAACGTCACGAGTTTACTGGATTTCCCGAGTACCTACCGTTACTCGTACGAGCCGTTACGAGACATCCACGAACTCCTACGGACCCGCTATGGATATTCTCCGAGTTTGGATCAGGGGAAAACTCGGGAGAACTCTTGAATTACCTCGTACAGTGGGACATGGGAGTGAAATAATTTGCAGCAGATGTAGTTATTTTGTGCTGCAGGAATACTCCAGCATTCAACAAGATCATGGCTGACCTTCTAACTCAATGCATATTCTTGCTCTATTCCAATTGTCCTTGATTTTGGCACTTGGGTAACTTTGTTGGCGCCAAGACGTGGCGACACTTGCGTTCTACCATTGCTGCAGGCAAAACAAAGCATCATTTGCCAGGTTTCAATGTGCAGGCCCAGAGTACAACTTCAAGAAAGGATCATTATATGACCACTGTGTCAGAGAGCACTGATTATTTTTAATCAGTCACACAGCTAACAAGTCGGTGGATATTATTAAGGCACTGATAGACAAATTCTGGATTAGAACGGGTGTTGAGGGTTATGGGGAGAAAGCAGGAAAATGGGATTGGGAGGCAGAGATCAGCCGTGATTGAATGGCGGAGTGGACTCGATGGGCCGAATGGCCTAATGCTACTACTATGACGTGAACGTTTGTCATCCATCAATGACCTATGACCTATTGTGATGATGCTGTTAAACACTTTCCAAACCCTTTCTGAATAATATGATAGGAGGAATAGTGGGGTACAAAATGGTTGCACATGTGAACCATGATGAATTATAGGTCAGTTTGTAATTATAAAGTATTAAGACTAAAATATAATGGATCTGGCTATACATTCTAAATATGGAGATGTGCCAACTGCATGCAGGGGGTTCTTCGAGACTGCAATATGCTTGGATTATTAAGCCACGACTGAAATGACTTGTATTACACATCATTGTTGGGACATACGTTTATTTAGATTGATATACCTTTATGAATACATTACTTGCCCCTCATTCTGCCAATGGGAAATGCATGAGGCAGACGCAAGTACACTTGTGAAGAAACAGAGAGCACTGATTATTTTTAATCAGTCACACAGCTAACTGAAGCGATCTGCAAGCAAAACACGCAAAACATTTGAATTTCAGAAAAAATCCAGTCACGGTGCGTCCTGCTTTGAATTCATCCTCGATAGACAGAAATCATTGGCCGGTTTCCGTTGAATTTGTAAAATTTCTATTTGCATTTATAAAATCAGGTATTTTATGCATTAAAATTATGTTAAATTATAATTCACACAGCGTATTTGCATTTTGTGTAGCTAATAAAAGCACTTAAATCAGGAGCAAATAAATTGTTTCACCTCAGAGAGAACGTGGTTTTATTGCTATTTTATCCTTTTGATCAGAATGTTATTACAATTCTCTAAATTATTGAAATGTCAGATTTAGCTAATATTTTCACTTCTGGTGGAAATGTGGTGCCTGACACATGAATCTGTCCGATTTTAGCAGGAGTTTCGTTTGTTTCAAATCTACGCACAGATATTAAATTACTACGAAGATAGACATGAAAAACTGGAGTAACTCAGTGGGTCAGACAGCATCTCTAGAGAAAAGGAATAGGTGACGTTTCAGGTCGAGAGGCTTCTTCAGAGTGAAGAAGTGGTCTGAAGAAGGGTCTCGGCCTGAAATGTCACCTTTTCCTTTTCTCCAGCGGTGCTGTCTGACCACTGAGTTACTCCAGCTTTTTGTGTCTATCTTCGGTTTAAACCAGCAGCTGCAGTTCCCTCCCACATATTAAGTGACCACATGGTTCTGCACAGTACAGAAGAAAAGCTGGCCGGAGTACCGAGGTTGCAAGAGTGGGAAAAAGTGTTCTACGAACTAATCAATTCTTTCACATTTCACTGGAGTCTGACATTTCTCTTCAATTACAGTACATGGGCTTGTGACCTTCTCAGCTTTACACTCACAGGTTACGCTTGAGGAATGAAGTCCACGTACTCACAGAGAGTTAACTCAGGGATGGTTGCCAAAATGAAGTGTTACACCACTTCCTCCCACTCCCTCCCGCCCACTTCCTCCCACTCCCTCCCACTCCCACTCCATCCCACTCCCACTCCCTCCCACTCCATCCAATCACGGTTTTGTTTTCTCTGATTAAACTGCACATGAGCAAAGTTGATTAAATCCCACCAATGGTCCGAAAACCAGTGAGCTGACAAGCAGTAGCGGGCAATTTCAGCATTTACACATTTTTCAGTGTGGGTTTCTCATCTAAAACACCCCATACTGTGCTGATGGGAAATAAAAGCTAAACCAGCAAGCATTCACCAATCTAAAATGTTGGAAATACTCAACAAGCTAGGCAGCATCCATGGGAAGAAAGGCAAAGGGAACGTCACTGTTTGAAGACCCTCATGTTTCGCTTGGGCAGCTTACACCCCAGCAGTATGAATATTGACTTCTCTAACTTCAACTAACCTTTGCTTTCCATCTCTCTCCATCCCTCCCCCATCCATATTCATCGACCAGTTGGACTGTCCTTCTGATTACATTTTACCTTTGTATGCTCGTTGTCACCTTCCCCTAGCTAACAATGACCTATTCTGCATTTTCGTAGAACTCCTTCCCCTTTGAAGTCTTGTTTTCACACCTAACCCTTCCATATCTCTGTCTCCCTTTCCCCCCCATTAATGTGTTCTATATCTCTCAATATCACCGTCTATATCTCTTGTTTCCCTTTCCCCTAACACTCCGTCTGAAGAAGCGTCTCAACCCGAAACATCACCCGTTCCTTCTCTCCAGAAATGCTGCCTGTCCCTCTGAGTTGCTCCGGCATTTTGTCTACCTTCATCATCCTATAATCACCCAATCTGCTGCTTAAAATGGATTCACATTATTATTGATAACCTGATGTAAGCTTTTACAATAGTTGAGGGCAGCAGAGCAGACAAAGAATTTGGCCTTTGTATGGAGAGTGGTGAGAATGAAGAATGCACTGACAATTGTTGAATTATTTAAGAGACATTATCCCTGCGAGAGGAATTAATAAAGAAATGAGCTCAGCTTTACATATGTGGATGAAATCGGGCTGTGTTTCTCCAACACCAACTAGATCAAGGGCTCTGTCTGAGAGAAGGGTCTCAACCCAAAACGTCACCCATTCCTTCTCTCCAGAGATGCTGCCTGTCCCGCTGAGTTACTCCTGCATTTTGTGTCAATCTTAGATCAAGGACTACAACTGTGCCAGCCTGACCATCTGATAAGTAGTACTGACTGGGCCAATATTTCTGTCAGGTGGAGGAAGTGAGACAATGAGAGTTGAATTCATTGTTGGACCACGAAGGACCATGAAGGACCATCACGCTGCTTTGTACTCAAGAGGAAGAGGAGTGTTTCCATTTCACCCAGTAGCCTGAGACATGAGGAGATGGGCGCCAGTTCAGCATCCTTTCAGCATCCTTCCATCACACAAACCAACCTCCCTTCCATTGACTCCATTTACATTTTATCCTGCCTCGGCAAGGCCAGCAGCATAATCAAAGACGTGCCGCACCCTGGCCACTCCATCTTCTCTCCTCTCCCATCAGGCAAAAGGGATAGAAGTGTGAAAACGCACACCTCCAGATTCAGGGACATTTTCTTCCCAGCTGTTATCAGGCAACTGAATCATCCTACCACAACCAGAGAGAAGTGCTGAACTACTATCCACCTCTTTGGTGACCCTCGGACTATCCATTGGACTTTGCTGTCTTTACCTTGCGCTAAACATTATTCCCTCATCATGTGTCTATACACTGTGAATGCATTGATTGTAATCATGTATTGTCTTTATACTGACTGGATAGCACGCAACAAGAGCTTTTCACAGTACCTCGGTACACTGCACCTGGGACAATAAACTAAAGTGAAAGTGAACTGAGGGGGGCTGGAAGAGCACACATGAAAACAACAGGGAAGAAGTTGGGATTTGTCCTCTTCACACAGCATGTGCTGTGTACATCACTAATTCCCACCTCGTGAAAGGTGTGTAGAATTTGCACATTCATCGTGTGCTGAAAGAGGCTGTGCTGTTCCCATGGTGGGTTGGAAGTGGGGCTCACACCTGCCTGCATGTCATCGCTCTGCTGCCTCTGGGAGGCCAGGTCCAGTTGAAGGAAACCTTCCCAGAAGCAACAGCAGTACAGCTGTAGAAGGTGCTGCTTTAGTGGTGGAAGAATATCTGCAGGAGGTGGCTCATGATGAAGTCCGCAAGTGTGTTTGCACAACCATTACACAATCGTCTGGTTCAATGGATTCCCAGAAGGGAGTGCAAGTAGCTCACAGTGGCCATGCAATAAATCAGATGCATCAGGAGGCCATGTTGGAATGGGGATGTGGGGGAGAGGGGAGGTTGGGTGTGGATCAAAGTCCCAGGTCTGAGGGAGGAGACGCTAGGGATATTGTCTGCCAGCACTCATTTTACAACCATGTAAGAAGGAACTGCAGATGCTGGTTTACACCGAAGATAGAACAGAAAATGCTGGAGTAACTCAGCGGGACAGGCAGCATCTCTGGAGAGAAGGAATGGGTGTTGTTTCGGGTCGAGACCCTTCTTCAGACTGAGAGTTGGGGGAGAAGGAGTCTCGAGATATGGAATGGTAAGGTGTGAAAATGACAGATCAAAGCAGATGATGACAAGGAAATGAGGAATGGTTCATTGTTAGCTGTGGGGAAGGTGTCAAGGAGGCACACAAGCAGTACAATTAATCAGGAGGACAGTGGAACTAGTTGGAGAACTAGGGTGGGGGAGGAACAGAGAGAGAGGGAGAGCAAGGGCTACTAGAAGTTAGGGAAATCAATGATCATACCGCTGGGTTGTAAGTTGTCCAAGCAAAATATGAGGTGGTGTTCCTCCAATTTGCGTTCATTTAAACAAATCCTGGCCTTTATTTGTTATAGGGTTCATTCTGCATGGAATGGATTCTGTGAGAACTGAAAACAGCATGGTTAAGATCGAAGCACAGTTAAAATACATGGGTTATAGTCATAGTCAGTCATAGAGTGATACAGCATGGAAACAGGCCCTTCGGCCCAACTTGCCCACACTGGCCAACGTGTCCCAGCTACACTAGTCCCACCTGCCAGTGCTTGGTCCTTATCTCTCCAAACCTGTCCTCACCTTATACCTATCTAACTGTTTCTTAAATGTTGGGATAGTCGCTGCCTCAACTACCTCCTCTGGCAGCTTGTTCCATACACCCACCACCTTTTGTGTGAAAATGTTACCCTCAGATTCCTATTAAATCTTTTCCCCCTTCACCTTAAACCTATGTCCTCTGGTCCTCAATTCACCTACTCTGGGCAAGAGACTCTGTGCATCTACCCAATCTCATAATTTTGTACACCACTTCTTCTTGTGTATGGCGTGCACAGCCTAAAGTTGTAGGTCAACTTGTTCTATTTGATATACTTGTTTGAGTACGCCGGGTTTGATTGCATTTGTCGAAGCAGGGTAGTCCATGTGAAGGTTGCAATCTCCCACCCCTGTATACCACTATAAGATCACCGCTCATCCTCCTGCGCTCCAAGGGGTGATCAGTAGTCAGAAATCATTGCACTCACCAAGAACAGATGCTATACAAATCTTTACAATTTCCTACAGCATCTGTGGTTTCACAATCTATTCCTCATCCCAGGAATAGATCTTCCCCGATGTAGTCCAAGGACAATGGAGAGTGGAATCTGATGTACAAAGGGTACACGGGGCTGGGGGGTTGGAAGCCTGAGGCATAAGGCAAAGTGGATGAGGAGGTACCTGGGGCATGAACCATTGGGTGGGGAGAGTGAAGGATATGGAGATGTGGGCAGTCTTAAGGGCCTGTCCCACTTACGTGTCCTCGGCATGCAAATTACGCAACCTCGTGGTCGCGTTGAGGCGCACAGGCATCGTATGGCCGCGTGGGGCCGGTCCCACTAAGAAGCGCGGAGGGGTATGTAGTTGTGCGCGGTATCGCGCGGCGCTCCGAAATTTTTGTAGCGAACGAAATCTTCACGTGCCAACAGCCTGTCGCGTAACTGACGGCCAAAGTGGGACAGGCCCAAGACCCTGGCGCGACGCAACGTCTCACCTTCAACAGCAGCAGAAGCAGGCAAACGATCGCCAAACTCAGCCTCGGGCTCACGGCCATTGCGGTCCGGATCCGCCCCCACTTCTACTCCTAGAGCGGGGCCAAGAAAATTGAAGATAGACACAAAATGCTGGAGTAACTCAGCGGGACCGGCAGCATCTCTGGAGAGAAGCAATGGATGACTTTTCAGGTCAAGACCCTTCTTTTCAGACTGAAGAAGAGTCTCGACCCGAAACATCACCCATTCCTTCTCTCCAGAGATGCTGCCAGTCCCGCTGAGTTACTCCAGCTTTGTGTCCATCTTCAAATGATGTCACGTGCTCCAGACAGCTGTGCGGAATCATGAAGTCGCGCGCGACCTTCGTGGGACCGTCTCGGCTCAACGCGACCACGAGTTCGCCTAATTAGCGTGCCAAGGACACGTAAGTGGGACAGGGGCAAAGTAAGAGGCTGGATGTGATGTGTGGGAAATCTTGAAAGACAATTAGAAATCAGTTTGCAAACTTTGATTTAAAAGCACCTTTATCATGACAAAAATGTGTGTGTGTGTGTGTGTGTGTGTGTGTGTGTGTGTGTGTGTGTGTGTGTGTGTGTGTGTGTGTGTGTGTGTGTGTGTGTGTGTGTGTGTGTGTGTGTGTGTGTGTGTGTGTGTGTGTGTGTGTGTGTGTGTGTGTGTGTGTGTGTGTGTGTGTGTGTGTGTGTGCGCTGCAGATGCTGGTTTACACCAAAGATAGAACACAAAATGCTGGAGAACTCAGCGGACAGGCAGCATCTCTGGATAAAAGGAATGGGTGACGTTTCAGATCTGACGAAGGGTCTCGACCTGAAATGCCACCCATTCCTTCTATATATACATATATTTTTAAAGGTACAATCCCATCGAACAGGGATGTTTCTCACCTACTATCACTTAGCATTGGCAGCCAAATCTTCCGCATTGCTAATGCCGTTAGTGCTTTCAAAAACTCTCCTGAAAGCCTGCAGTTATGGTCTTCCAGTGAGTCACTTCTACTTGTCTGGAACCTTTTCTCTGCAGTGTGTTTTACATTTCAGGACTGATTATCTTCAAAGCACTCAAGAAAGACGAGATCTTTTGACAGATGCTGCTGTAGGAAGCTGTCAAATAGCTGAAAATGTAACTGATGAAAGGACAAACAAGTCAAATTGTTCACATTGAGCTAAAGATCTAAGGCTTAGCTTAGAATACCTCTGCATAAAATGACAGCATTGACGGCAACATTGTTAAACCTCTATCACATTGGTGATACATATCACAATAACAGACTAACCAGCAATCGCCCCCCCTCTTTATTGTCCCACTCTCTTCCCTGTGCCCTCTGGATATGCACCCAGTTCTCCCAATATCCTGCTCCCCCTATCTCCTCCCCACCCACCCCCACCCCACTATCCCTCCCACACCCCACTATCTCCCCCCCACCCCATTATCTCCACCCTTCCACCCCCACTCCACTATCCCCCACCCCCCACACCCCCCTCCACCCGCATCCTTTGGCCCACATCCTTCCTCTGGCCTCACAGTTAATACCTCCTCTCCTTATTTCACAGTATTTTGTCTCTGTTTCTTCTCTGGCCTTTGTCCATCCATCTGCTAAACAAGCCCCCTCACCAGTATCCACCAGTCACTTGCCAGGGTTTGTCCTGCCCCCACTACCCTTCCAGCTTTCTCCCCCCTACTACAATGAAGAAACATAGAACATAGAAACATAGAAAAATAGGTGCAGGAGTAGGCCATTTGGCCCTTTGAGCCAGCTGATCATCTAAAATTAGTATCCCGTTCCTGCTTTTTCCCCATATCCCTTGATTCCTTTAGCCCTAAGAGCTAAATCTAACTCTCTCTTGAAAACATTCACTGAATTGGCCTCCACTGCCTTCTGTGGCAGAGAATTCCACAGATTCACAACTCACTGGGTGATCATTTTTCTCCTCATCTCAGGCCCTTATTCTTAATATGTGACCCCTGGTTCTGGACTATATTTTTCCTGCATCTAGCCTCTCCAATCCTTTGAGAATTGTATATGTTTCTATATGTTTCTATAAGATCCTGATCTGAAACATCACCCACCCACATTCTCCAGAGATTTTACTGGATCTGTTGAGCTACTCCAGTACTTTGTTGCCTTTGGTCTTCAATCAAGTTTTTCATCCCTGCTACCAATCTCTGCTTTGACTCCTTGTCGACTTTGCAATCCAATTTATAGCAACTTGTAAAGCACCTTGGGACAATGTTGTTCTTCAATGCCCGTTTCTGTTGGGGAAAAACGGTAGCAAGCCTTTTCAGAAGCTTGGACAGCAGAAGAAGGCAGCAAGCCAGTAGACAAGATCAGATGATATGTGTAGGAAAGAACTGCAGATGCTGGTTTACACTGAAGATAGACACAAAATGTTGGAGTGACTCAGCGGGACAGGCAGCGTCTCTGGAGAGAAGGAATGGGCGACGTTTCGGGTCGAGACCCTTCATCAGACTGCGAGTCAGGGGAGAGGGAAATGTATATTCATAGCTCTCGTTTCCCTCTCCCTGACTCTCAGTCTGATGATGGGTCTCGACCCGAAACGTCACCCATTCCTTCTCTCCAGAGATGCTGCCTGTCCCGCTGAGTTACTCCAGCATTTTGTGTCTATCAGATAATATGTGCTGCTCAAGTGAACACCTTTTGGTAAGTAATAAAATCTATGTGGCTGCACACTTAACCTATCTCCGGTGATGAATGATCAGCAAATGCCAGAGGGAATTTTTGGTTAATTCTGTCAAGCAGTGCAGAGTCTGTGAGCAGGAATAAAGCAGACAATTTGCCTGAAGGCTGTTTCAAATATGCCTAGTTTGCTCACCTTGGTTACACAGGCACAGCATTGCAATTCACAATGCTAGTTCCAATTTCCTCCTATTGTCCACCATTCCTCATCCAAACAAGAATTCTACTAAATGCAAAATCCTGATTCAATGGTCAGGTGTAGCACTTTGTTGCTATATATTATATTGATTGGGAAAAAATTGCCTGATTGTACCGAGAGACAGCAATACATTTTACAGATCAATCATGCTACATGCACTGAGGTCATGTAGCATGATTCCACTGTTGTTGCAGGGGGAACCATGCTATTTTTCCTTCTGGTCCATATCTGCAAAATGCTAATTGGTGAGTGACTTGTACTGAAGAAAGCCAAGCCTACACTGAATGAAATTGTTGCTGCCAGCAGCTTCTCTCAAACAAAACGGGAATGGATTTGGCTCTCCTTGGCTAGAAAGCCACAAATTACTGCAGGACAACATATTTGGATGTTTAAGAAGGAACTGCAGATGCTGGAAAATCGAAGATAGACAAAAGTGCTGGAGAAACTCAGCGGGTGCAGACAAGTCTTCAGTCTGAAGAAGGGTTTCGGCCCGAAACGTTGCCTATTTCCTTCGCTCCATAAATGCTGCTGCACCCACTGAGTTTCTCCAGCACTTTTGTCTACCAACATATTTGGATACTTGATAACCCCAATTATATACTTGCATAGTTTTTTTTGTGTGCTTGTTGACATGTAGGTAGCTAATTATTGTATATGGAGTTAGTTATTGTCCTTAGCATAAGTTTGTATTATCAGTGTAGATAGTACTATAGCTTTGGGCCATTTTTTATTGGTTGTGCGCTTATCCTGGTGTTATGGTATGTACTTTGGGTTTTAATTGAAATTTAAAACTTTACTGATGCCACCTGGAATGATTCAGGGAAAGGAGATTAAGGAGAGCCAACACCTTCACAACCAAAGTGGGCCATGAAGGATTCAATGGTCAGGTGTAGCACTTTGTTGCTATATGTCTGAAGAAGGGTTTTGGCCCGAAACGTTGCCTATTTCCTTCGCTCCATAGATGCTGCTGCACCCGCTGAGTTTCTCCAGCATTTTTGTGTACCTTGGGCCATGAAGGAGGCTGGTCTTCACAACCAAAGTGGGCATCGTAGTATGTGGTGGATCTCAGTTGCCTCATTCCGACAGAATCAACGTCTGCCAATGTTCAGCTCCTCAGACAGGCACACGTTAGTCAACAGTTCCTTGAACACACTTGTTAGATCCAGCCCTTGGCCAGATGATTTCCCCCCATCTCTTCCTCTTACCTCTGTCCTACTCTCTCCGTTCCTTCCTCCTCCACCCATGTTGCTGGACACCCAGATGACAGCCGCCAATGAACGTATTTGTTTCTGCAAATACATGTGGCTAAAGATGTAAATTGATAACAGTGATCTCAATGACAGCCAGAGCTCTCTATAGATGACTTCAACAAATAAATGCAATCCTCTCCTTTGAGCTTACCTGGAATTCACTTGCCAACATTGTAGATTCTGTGCAAGCCACGTTGAGGAGTTCAAAGGAGCATCTCTTCTTAACGCTCAATGGTAAATTCCCAATTAACTAAAACATGACCTTTGCTCTGAAGATAGACACAAATTGCTGGAGTAACTCAGCGAGACAAGCAACATCTCTGGAGAAAAGGAATGGGTGACATTCCGGGTCGACCTTAGCTCTATTTCTTTGGCCCAATTTGGCAGAACTGCATCCAATCAGTTTTGCATAAGGTTCAATAGATTTAATTAACAAACCTGCAAACCTTTGCCTGTCCAATTTGCTAAAAATCTGGCCTTGTGAATCAAAGAACAAAACTGGAAGCAAAGTAGGTAATTGGAAAATCCAAGAATACGTGGCCTGCTTTTCAAGAATGTGACTTTTGTGGAAAAACATTTTGTTGCAGGGTTTTTAGTTATTTTTATTCACAACATTCACCAAATTAAACAAGTTCCATTAGAAGGTCATTAGGTCATAAGTGATAGGAGCAAAATTAGGCCATTCGGCCCATCAAGTCTGCTTTGCCATTCAATCATGGCTGATCTGTCTCTCCCTCCTAACCCCATTCTCCTGCCTTCTCCCCATAACCCTTGACCCCTGTACTAATCAAGAATCTATCTATCTCTGCCTTAAAAATATCCACTGACTTGGCCTCCACAGCCTTCTGTGGCAAATTATTCCACAGATTCACCACCCTCTGACTAAAGAAGACATCGAAAGTTATCTATTAAAGAAAACCAATCAACACATGACTTGAATCCAGCCATAAGGTATCTCAAAAAACGAGTTAGTGTAGTTATAGTAATTCAACTTATAAATTGAAAATCATTTAAAGCATTAATTCTTTGTCCCACCCTCTGCCAAGAAACTGTAATATAACTAAATACGAGCCTTAGGCCAGAGTAGCAAGCAATCCCTGTTTTATCCTTGAGCATTGTTACCCTTCAAACATGTATTTAATAAATCAGCATTTTGTAAAGATTTCTGTGATCGTATACATTACTGCCACATTTTCTGTGGCATAGCCACATCAGTTAAATTTTAATCCAAGACAACAATTTAGTTTGAAGAGAAACGATAAAAATGCACTCTAAATTATAAAGGTGACGGAAAATGTTGCCAAACAACGATAAAAGGTGTTAAGTGTCTTTAAACAGGGACAACATGATCTACGCAAGATGTGCAAGGAGCAGAGCGTCACCGGACTTCGAAGAAATATGGAATGTTGCAGTTAAAAGAGTCCTTCTGGCCTATCATCTTATGTGTCGGAAGGAACTGCAGATGCTTGTTTTCACCAAAGATAGACACAAAATGCTGGAGTAACTCAGCGGGTCAGGCAGCATCTCTGGTGGAAAGGAATAGGTGACATTTCGGATTGAGAACCTTCTTCATACTGAGAGTCAGGGGACAGGGAAACTAGAGGTATCTACCATCGTATGTTGTCTTTTTGGTAGTTTAACTGAGAACACATGTTAATGTTCATTCCCATTGGCAAATAATATGATTTCTTCAGATATTTATCCAATTACTTTTTTACAGTTGCTGTTGGCTCTTTTTCAACCATATTTACAGATGGAACACTCCCGATTATAATAAATGGCATGCTACAAAGAATGTCACCACATGTCATGTCTGGTTCTTCTGCCAAATCTCCTAGTTCTCATGCCAAATTACTTCAAATCTGTCCTTTCTGGCTACAAATCCCCCCTAGCCAAGAAACAGTTTCTCTTTACTTAATTTCGAACACGGCATTGCAACGCGATTCGGCAAATTAAAGCGATGCAGCAGATTTGGTTTTGAAACCAGTGGAAGGGAGAAAGGTTGCCGATAGATGACGGGAGCAAAATTAGCATTTGTTGCATTGAGTGCTTTAAGCACCGTTTCACTTGCAAAATGAATCACGAGCATTGCTGGGGTCAACTAGGCCAGATGTTACACTAGTGAGGGTGTTAGTGGATGTGCTGTCTGCCAGAAATACACAGGGAAAGCATGGTGCCAATTGGTATGCAATGCTGGCTTCATATAAGCTTTGCAGTTTAATGCGCAGTGCTCCAGAACACATAATCTCGCATGCTTGGCCAAACATTCAGCAGCAGTAGGACCCCCACCAGGGCTGTTTACAGGGATCATCAATTGCTTTCAGGTTAGTAGTTATTGGGTTACACAAATGCTTGGGGACCTCCATCGTTCATTAAGTATAAAAGGAAAAGATACGGATGCAAGAAGAGACCATATGGACCCTTGAACATCGACTGAATCTGAAGAAGGATTTTGACCCTAAATGTCACTCATTCCTTCCATCTGCCTGTCCCACTGAGTTCCACCAGCATTTTGTGTCTTTATATGAACCCTTGATCCTGCTCTGTCATACCACGAGGTTCATGACTGATCATACGTCATCCGACAACGCAGGCTCTCAGCAGGACCATGGAAAGCAAAGGCCACTGCTTATATCTCAGTAACCACCTCTCAGTGAAAGCAGACTTTGATGATGGAATTCACCATCTCCTTCAAAGAAACAACACAGCAATTTGGTTGATGGAGGGACAGGGTGGTGAATGGTCAAGACCTCAGATTGGCACCACATATATGTTCAACCAGGCAGCGGACATGGCTTACCTACAGCAGGAACCTCAAGCACTGGAAAAAAAGCATCCGGCTGCAAGGGGTGGCATGGTGGCCCAGTGGTAGAGTTGCTCCTTAGCAGTGCCAGAGACCTGGGTTTGATCCTGTCTATATGGAGTTTGGTGCTGTCTACATGGAGTTTCAACGTTCTCCCCATGACCTGCTTGGGTTTTCTCCAGGATCTCCAGTTTCCCCCCACACTCCAAAAGACGTACTGGTTTGTAAGTTAATTGGCTTGGTATAATTGTAAATTGTCCCTAGTGTGCGCAGGATAGTATTAGTGTGCGGGGATCACCGGTCGGGGTTGACGGTGGGTCAAAGGGCCTGTTTCCATGCTGTTTCACTAAAATAAATTAATCTATCTCCACATAATCCTCCAAATTCCGATAGATAGATAGATAGATAGATAGATAGATAGATAGATAGATAGATAGATAGATAGATAGATAGATAGATAGACAGACAGACAGACAGATAGCCATTTATTGCCATTTAAACATTAAAGTTCAAACAAAATTTTGTTCCTGCAGTCATAACAGCAAAAAAACAAAACACACAATTAACACAGTTCCACACAAACATCCATCACAGTGAATCTCCAAACACCTCCTCACTGTGATGGAAGGCAAAAGTCTTATCTCTTCTCTGTTCTCTGTTCTTTATTCTTCTTTTCCCGCAGTCAGGCAGTCAAACTGCTGCATCGAACTGATCGAGGCTCTTGATGTTGGAGCCCCCGGCGGGCGATGGTAAGTCCCGCGGCCGTTTAAGCAGCACCGGGCGATGTAAGGCCCCGCTCTGGGTTGATTTAAACCCCTCGATTCGGGCGGGAGAAGTTTCCGTTGCGGGAGCTCCGAAAATCGGTCTCCCACCAGGGACTCGTGAGCTCCCGATGTTACCGTCCACAGGGCCTGCAGCCGGAGCCTCCGAAGCTCTGCGGGTCACAGCCGCGCGCCACCACAGCTCCGAAGTCGGCCAGCTTCGCAATGGTGAGTCTGCCCCAGGTCGATTCCGGTTGGAGGCCGCCGGCTCCACGATGTTAGGCCCCAACGACAACGGAGACTCGACAGGGAAAAGGTGAGTCCCCATGCAGGGAAGAGATTATAAAGTTTCTCCCACCCCCCACCCCCTCCGCCCCCCCCCCCCCCACATATACACAGCTAAAAATAAAATAAAAATAAAACCAAAACCATACACCTAACAAGACAAAAAGAAAGAAAAGACAGATGGACTGCAGTGGCCGCTGCCACTAGGTGGCGTCACGAGTAGTTACAGACAAGTCAGCCCGATTGGGAAGGCCAGATCTTTCACATATCCAATACCACACCTCTTCACTAATCCAAGCTCTATCATAGGAAGGGATTAATTGGCGGCTAAAGACAAAGATCCAAGAACAGGCTTAAAGTTTTCTTGAAGATGTGCATCATTCCCAAGGACTTCTGGGAGGCTCAGCCTGTCACACACAGACTATTTAGAGTTTAGTTTTGTTTAGAGATGTAGTCCCTTCGGGCCACCAAGCCCGCGCCGATCAGCGATCCCCTCACACTAACACTATCGTACACACACTTGGGGCAATTTTACATTTATACCAAGTCAATTGACCTACAAACCAGTACGTCTTTGGAGTGTGGGAGGAAACCGGAGATCTCGGAGAAAACCCACGCAGGTCACGGGGAGAAAGTACAAACTCCGTACAGACAAGCGCCCGTAGTCATGATCGAACCTGGGTCTCTGGCGCTGTAAGGCAGCAACTCTACCGCTGCGCCACCATGCTGCCCTGAGTTGAGAGCCTTGTGTCCATGTAATGGGAGCATGCAAAAGCCCTGCGTCAATGGCAGATGGAGCGAACTACCTCACAAACTATCCACCCTTTCATTCCTTTCAAGTCTGTGAATACAAGAAAGGAGCAGCACACTGGTGCAGCTAATAGAGCTGCTGCCTCACAGCGCAGAGACCTTGGTTTGATCCTGGCCTTTGGTGCCGTGTAGAGTTTGCATGTTCACTCTGCAACTGCACTGGTTTCCTACAGTTGCTCTGGATTTCTCCTACACTCCAAAGACGTGCGAGTTTGTCGACTCCGGACTGTCAAAGCTGCCACAGCCAGACATAAAAACTGCTTTTTTTCCACGAGTAGTAGCTCTACTTAATAACCAAAAATCTGTAGCCTCCTTTTGCTCTGGTATTTTATTTAATTCACATGTTTAATCGATAATGTTTTATTATTGATTAATGTTTTATGTGTCATTCCTAACAGTCACTGTATGTCATGTTGTCACTTGCGGGCGGAGCACCAACGCAAATTCCTTGTATGTGAGTACTTAGCCAATAAACCTATTCATAAACTTAATTGGCCTGAAGAAGGGTTTCGGCCCGAAACGTTGCCTATTTCCTTCGCTCCATAGATGCTGCCGCACCCGTTGAGTTTCTCCAGCACTTTTGTTTACCATTGGCCTCTGTAAATTGTCCCTAAAGTGTCATGAGTGGATAAGAAAGTGGGATGACAGAGAACTTATGTGAATGGGTAATTGATGGTCAGCGTGGACTCGTTCTGCTGAAGGGCATGTTTCCATGCTGTATTTCTAAACTAAATTAAACTAACAAGACCAAGTGACCACGGAAACATCAGCAGTTTCCACGTTCATCACATCGGTCACTTCCACCCATGGATTTGGTGTAGAAGCAAAATACCCCCAACCCCAGACATTCTCTGAGAAGTAGAATATTCTTTCTCAGGTGCAGTGATGGTGCTGCATCATTACTCCAAATGTGCCCTTAACAAATGTCTACACTCAGCATGACTTCCCTGCTCTTTGCACTCCAACCCTTTTGCAAGGTCAATATTCAATTTGTCTTCCTCACTACTTCCTCGCTGTAACTCCATGTTCACTTCACGCTTCTTGATGAACCTGCCCATTCACATCCCTTCATACACTGACCTTTACCACTTCTCACCACCTAGAGCATTTACTCCTTTCTCCACCCAAAACGTCACCCAGATGCTGCCTGTTCCGCTGTTAGTCCAGAGTTGCAGCCTGTCCCGCTGTTAATCCAGAGATGCTGCCTGTCCCGCTGAGTTACTGCAGCAATTTGTGTCTATCCTTCTTTCCTGTTGTTTCTCCCAAAGTCTGTTTTACACTTTCCCTCATTGTAATCCATCTGCCATACTCTTCACCCACTCATTTAACCTGTTAACATCGTAACTCTTGCTGACACTTTGTGCCCACCTTGCACCCAACCTCCTCATCCTACATTATGAGCAGTAAACTGGTATAAATTACGTTCTGCCTTTTTTGTCTTGGTCATTTATATGAATTTTGAACAGCTCTAGTTGCAGTCTGCGAACCTGGAAATGACCCATTAATCCCTTGCTATAGTTGAAATCCCCTGAGAGTTGGACAGCAGATGCTGAGGGAATTTTTGGTGACTGGAGGCCCATTCATAAACCAATTGATCTGACATGACTGCTTTGAAAGCAATTCCTCTATGGACTATGGACTGTGGACTGGGAATGTGGCCGGATGTGGCCGGATGCCTCCCGGATCACTACATAGAAGCCCGGGTCGGGGCCTCACTGGTCGGAGTCTGGGTCGACGGAGCGGCCGACGGAGCCTGCAGCTGGGGCCCGGGTCGGCACCACGAAGGCGTGAAGTGTGGCGGCAGCAGCGGTGGAGCCTCGCTACGATGGGGCTTCGGCGGTGGTGAAGCCTCGCGGCAGCGGCGATGCCCTCGATGAGAGCGTGGAGGACCACTGTGTGGGGGGGAGAAGGACAATGGAGGACCCGGTGTGGGGGAACCGCCATGAGGGAGCAGGGGAACAAAAGTAGGAGCCGGCGTGCTTTGTAAAGGGCCTGTCCCACTTGGACATCATTTGCGCATCACGCAGATGGCGCTCGAAGATTTTGTACATCCCAAAATGCTGGTACGCCGCGCGCGACCCCGGGTCACCGCCTACGTCATCACGCACCATGCGCGCGTAATGTGCACCATGCACGCATCACGTGCGCGTCACCATGCACGCGTCGTGCATTGTGACACGTAAATGATGTCGCGTAGATGATGCCCAAGTGGGACAGGCCCTTAACTGTCAGCGCCGTAGGTGGCTGCTCTTTGGATACATTGTGTACGCAAGCAAAGAATCTCACTGTGCCCAGTCACATGTGACAATAAAGTATTGCTATTCCTAAAGCAGATCACGACAGGGAGAAGGAAGGTCCCACTATAAGGCAAGCTCTTCATGAGGTATTTATGATGATAAGAACCTAGGCAGCAGAAATAAGTCACCTGACCCTCAATCCCACCCCGACATTCAATGGGAATGATCTGCTCCAGGCCGCATCTCTCCTGCGCCAGTTCCACTCAGCCCTTAAATCAATGAATTTTCAAAAATATCTCTAAATTCGTGTTAAATGATCTAGCATCCACAACATTCAGGGTTAGAGGATTACAGAGCTTTACCACCCCCTGTATGAAAAAGCATCTGTGTGGATCACTGATCCGGCATGGGCGGCACGGTGGCGCAGCGGTAGAGTTGCTGCCTTACAGCGCTTACAGCACCGGAGACCCGGGTTCCATCCTGACCATGGGCGCTGTCTGTACGGAGTTTGTACGTTCTCCCTGTGACCTGCGTGGGTTTTCTCCAGGGTCTCCAAGATGACAGGTTGGTAGGTTAATTGACTCGCTATAAATGTAATATTGTCCCCTAGTGTGTGTAGGATAGTGTTAATGGGCGGGGATCGCTAGTCGGCACGGATCCGGTGGGCCGAAGGGCCTGTTTCCGCGCTGTATCTCTATACTAATCTAAACTTGCTTGAATCTTGGCGGAGACAGTGTATGCAGCATCTGTGATGTGTGAAGACATCTTCACTGAAATCTGGCAACTCTGCACCTCATAAGAGGGGCAGACAGGCTTTGGGTAGTGGCAGCTGGCTTGAAGTAATGCTAGCTATTCACTATTTGTGCATCCCTGCTGAGTTTTGGTGTCAGCGGGCAGAGAGGCTTGCACTGGTTAAGTTCAGCGATTGTGCTGTGTAATAAGTTGGCAAGCTGCCTACAGTGGAGTCTGGCTGTAGGTTAATCCATGCATCTGCCGATGCGGGCTCTCCCAATTAGCACCCAATAACTTCATTTATATTGCAATAGTAGCTAGTAGGAGAAAGCTGATATGTTATTACAAGAATATCATGATTGAAATTTATAATTTCCCAGCAAAGTTGATGAAAGGATTGTAAACTTTCAAGTTCAAAATCTCCTTGAATATAATGAAATGGCAGTGAAGCCACTGTTAGCACAAACCTGTATGTGCAGTTAGATCAAGGCCAACAGCACAGATGATCAGGCACTGGTAATAGGTGAAACATTTCAATTTTCCCAACATTCATTACATTATACTCCCACTTTTTACTGTGGGAGTTACCCTTTGAAACTAATTAACGGTGAAATAAGTTTATACACCATTATATTTGCTGCAGTCTGATGAAGTAGCAAAAATAAAATGGGGCTCCCTGATCACTATCAATTGTGGTTTTGTTCTTGTCAGGGGACTTTTATCTAACTGTTTTATCTGTTTTATCTTATTTTATATTATTTTATCTATTTCACTCTTCTGTATACCTTTATCAGTCACGCAGTGAAAAGCTTATCACACTGAAGTCAGTAAAAGCCACAGTGGCAGCTAGGAAAACTCATACCATATTCAATGTTTCCTCTGATTGTTTATTCTGGAATGCCAGGGAGACCAAGTGGAAGTATATAGACAAGGTAGACATTCAGAACCTCTTTCCCAGGATGGAAATATCAAATACTCGTGGGCATAGGTTTAAGATTAATTTAATTTTA
Organism: Malacoraja senta; assembly: GCA_038087875.1. Taxonomy (NCBI): domain Eukaryota; kingdom Metazoa; phylum Chordata; class Chondrichthyes; order Rajiformes; family Rajidae; genus Malacoraja; species Malacoraja senta. The sequence continues at coordinate 33,632,785 of CM075980.1, forward strand.
GTTTAGAGATACAGCATGGAAACAGGCCCTTCAGCCCACTGAGTTCGTCCCGACTAGTGATCCCTGCACATTAACACTATCCTACACACACTAGCGACAATTTACACTTATACCAAGCCAAATAAACTGCAAACCTGTACATCTTTGGAATGTGGGAGGAAACAGGAGCATGCGGAGAAAACCCAGGCGGTCATGGGGAGAAAAGCACCCGTAGACAGGATCGAATCCGTGTCTCCGTCGCTGTAAGGCAGCAACTCTACCATTGCGCCACTGTGAGAGTTTACAGGAGATGTGTGCAGCAATGTTTTTACAAAGAGGATGGTGGATGCCTGGAATGAGATGCTGGGGATGGTAGTGGAGGCATTTAAGATGTTTTAAGGCAGATGGATATGCAGGAAATGCGGGATATGGATTATGTGCAGACACATAAGAGTTTGCCTTGACATCATGCTCGGCACAAACATCGTTCCTGTGCCGTACTGTTCTGCGTTCAATGTTCGATGAATGATTTGCAAAGGATAATGGACATTTCCGTTGATACTGTTCACTAAAGTGGGAACAATGTCACCAATCCCACAATCATAGTTATAAGCTCCGCTTGAGTAGAGGGGATCATAGGAAAGTATCTGGTCACTTCAATCCCCCACTGCAAGTCAGACAGAGATTTGCAGCAAGGAGGAGATTACACATCAACTCTGGGTGATTTTCACTCTTCCACTGTCCACAGCTTCAAACCGCCAGCTCAGGATCAAGATCTCTTTCTGTATAAATGCGGCCAAAACAAATTAAACTCACAGCATAAGCTAAGGTTGATGCATGATTAGGCAAGGGCGCTATTAATGGCAAGATTTATGTGACTACAATGTCACCCAGTCTCCATCGTGGGAAGCTGAGCAGATGAAACAAGAGTCATATTCCTGAAGGATGCAAATTGTACTTTGACTTACTTTTCTTTTTATTTCCCTCATGCTTCATCTAATCTCTTATATTATTTATTTTTCACCACCTGATTTGACACTAAAACAGGCCCTTCTGTTTCATTCTCCCTCATTTATCCAATGTTTTGTCTAATCTTGGCATTGGTTTGGGACGTAGGGTGTTGGTTCACAGATGGACATTTGACCTCGCTATGGCAATTCCTTTTTCATCATTTTGCATTGGTACATATCTCTACAAGATTGTTACATATCTCTAGGGCGGCACATTGGAGCAGCGGTAGAGTTCTTGTCTTACAGCGCTTGCAGCGCCTGAGACCCGGGTTCGATCCTGACTACGGGTGCTGTCTGTACGGAGTTTGTACGTTCTCCCCGTGACCCGCGTGGGTTTTCTCCGAGTTCTTCGGTTTCCTCCCACACTCCAAAAACGTACAGGTTTGTAGGTTAATTGGCTTGGTATAAATGTAAATTGTCCGCAGTGTGTGTAGGAAAGTGTTAGTGTGCGGGGATCGCTGGTCGGCGTGGACTTTGTGGGCCGAAGGGCCTGTTTCCGTGCTGTATCTCTAAACTAAGATGAAAAGGAAAATATGTGGCCCATAATGCGAGCCACAAAATGGGAAGCTCCAACAATTTCTGGGAAATTGACAGCAATAAGTCAACAACTCTGGCACCAATTCAATGACAAGCATTTCATTTGAATCCACACTGGGAGTGAAATGGAGTGAGACTATCCCATCGTGTTATTGCCATGTGTAATTGGTAGGACGGGAGTTTTTTAAATGTCAAACTTGATGCAGAAAGATTTCAGACAGTCGGGAGTTCCATTGTATGAAGGGCCGGTTGGCTGACCGCATGTTATTGGCAATTTGGTGAGATGGAAAAAGTATCACGTTTAGCTTCATTTACTGCATGCTGTCAACTCCAATTGGCCTTCCTGACATTTATTCCAAGATTGACTTCAAGAGTAACTTCATAAACCATGTATTTTGTTGCATCAAAATCTAAATTTGACTTTAAACATACCCTGAACAATATCGAAAAGAAAATCCTGCTTTTGAGGTTGACTTCTTTTTGTGCATAAAGTGAGAGGTTTTTGACATTCAAAATCAAACATTACTGTTTTCTCCAATTCAACACTCAAGCATCCAGTCACGCTGTAACAGCTGTATTCATTTTCTCTGGGTCACCTTTAATTTGTTTTTTTCCAGGTAGAAACATAGAAACAAAAAAATATGTGCAGGAGTAGGCCATTCGGCCCTTCGAGCCAGCACTGCCATTCAATATGATCATGGCTGATCATCCAAAATCACTACCCCGTTCCTGCTTTTTCCCCATATCCCTTGATTCAATTAGCTCCAAGAGCTATATCTAACTCTCTCTTGAATACATCCAATGAATTGGCCTCCACTGCCCTCTGTGGCAGAGAACTCCGCTGATTCACAACTCTCTGGGTGAAATTTGTTTTCCTCACCTCAGACCTAAAGGGCCTGTCCCACTTGGGCGACCTAATCCGCAAGTACTGGTGAGTTTGCCCTCGACTCATACTCGCAGCATAGTCGACACGAGGTCGTAGGAGGTCGTCATAACTCTCCTTCATGCTCGAGAGTGGTCTCTGCGTACTCGAGGCCTCGGCTAGGTCGCGGCGTTTTTTTCAACATGTTAAAAAATGCCCGCGAGTAAAAAGAGGTCGCCATGGAAAAAATCGATATACTTTTTTTACTCGTAGGTTTAGTCGTAGTAGGTCGTAGTAGGTCGGCATGTTAGTCGTAGGTAATCGAGGGTAGTCTAAGGTAGTCGAAGGTAGTCATAGTTAGTCTTCATCATAGTCGAAGGGAGGTCGAAGGAGATCGAAGGAGGTCGTCTTAACTCTCCACTATTCGGTGTCCAATTTTCTCTAAGTTAGTCGTAGCTAGTCGAAGCTGGTCTTCAACATAGTCGAAGGAGGTCGAAGGAGGACTTCAACATGTCATTTTTTCAAACTCTTCTAAACTTGCCAATTGGGTCGCCCAAATGGGACAGCCCCTTAAAGTACCTACCCCATAATTCTTAAACCATGACCCCTGGTTCTGGTCTTCCCAACATCGGGAACATTTTTTCTGCATCTAGCCTGTCCAATCCCTTAAGAACTTTACATGTTTCTATAAGATCCCCTCTCATCCTTATTGGTTATTTTTAACTTGTTATTTGTTCATTTATTATATTCTCTATTGACTACTGTGTTATGCTGCTGCAAGTAAGAATTTAATCGTTCCATTTCAGTACATGTGACAATAAAACACTCATGATTCTTGACACTCTTGCCTCGTGACTTCTTTCGGGACCGAGCTAGTATCAGAAAAAGTACCCTTTGATAAAACAGGGACATTTTCATTGTATCTATTTTGTCCTCTGAGGTGGTGAAGTCCAGCAAAGTTGCCCTTGTCTGTTTCCTCCTTCCCTCTATGCTTTCCCTTGATATTTTACTGTGACTCATTGTGGGAAAAATAAAGTTGATATTTTGGCATTGCTAATACCAATAATTTAATGGCACTGTTCATTTTTGACTAGTTGGAACTGGACAAGTTGCTGTCTCCCATAACAACTGTGAGTTTGTCAGCACTTTGGGCGGTTGTCATCCTTGGTTAGTCCTTTCCAGAGGAATGCCAGATTTCTTCCTTTGTTCATATCTATTGGGAGTTCTAACAGTGGGTGCTGCCTGCTCCATCCTTTTATTCTGAAGACCTAAGGAAGAGAAAAGGGTGACATGCCTATTTGTTCTGATCCAGTAATCACCAACAATAAAGGAGAATAATAGATTTTAATTAGAACATATTCTTTCCACACTCCTTGTCATAGCATTGACGTAACCATTCATTCTCTTGAGCAAAGATTTTCCCTCGGATTCACAAAGATTACAATGCAATAACCCGAAAATATTCTTTCATTTTTGCATCATTTCAGCCTTCGCTGAATGACCTCCAGATTTTGTTTGGACCACCTAGCCCACGCCTGCAGCACAGAAGCCATCCTGCTCAAAATTATACACTGCAAGAGGAGGAACTTTGCAATAGTATTCATAATACTTCCGGACTCAATATAATTAGCTCGATCTGTTTGCAATTGAAACAAGAACATACGCAGAGGGGTCCAGATGGAGTAATTCAACACTGGCTTGAATAGTTACTTTGGAAATACCGCCAATTGAACTATTGAATTTACTAGTCACACTTGACGCTAGCCACATTTAGCATGCTTACAAAAACAGGAAGTAGGGGTATGATGTACTGTAGCTGCATCATACCCCTCAACCTACCTTCATTTGAACTTTGAGATCTAATGCATATAGAAGCTCTTGCACATGAGCAAGTCCTTGCAAATCAGGTAGCAATGAGGGCGTCATGTTATCCACATTCCAGATACTGTTCTTGGTACTCAGGAATAATTAGCCCAATATGAAATATCAAGGCTAGATAGGAGTAGAGAGTAAGGTAAGTTCAAAGATAAGTAGGGCGGCGCGGTGGCGCAGCGGTAGTTGCTGCTTTACAGCGGGTACAGTGCCAGAGATGCAGGTTCACTCCTGACTACAGGTGCTGTCTTTATGTTCTCCCTGTGACCGTGTGGGTTTTCTCCGAGATCTTCAGTTACCTCCCACACTCCAAAGACGTACAGGTTTGTAGGTTAATTGGCTTGGTATAATTGTCAATTGTCCCCAGTGTGTGTAGGGTAGTGTTAATGTGCGGGGATCGTGACTCGGTGGGCCGAAGGGCCTGTTTCCCTGCTGTATCTCTAAACTAAACTAAACTAAACTAAAACTAAAAGAGAGAAGAACAGACCCTAAGAGAGTTTTGGACTAATTGGCATTTCATTTCAGTAAATGTCAGTCCTGAGGTGCTTCCAACTTACATGGAAAGGCAGAGCTGAGCAGATCAGCTTCTGAAGAGTGTTAGACAATTAAGACATTGTCATTTTTACTGTGCTTCTACCAACACATCTACTCCTATGTCCCAATGCCCACCCACCCACAGCTCAGTGCCCTAACCCACTACAGGCATGCCTAACTAATGACAAATGTGAATACAGTTCATTATATTAATTAAATTAACCTTGGAAGTTGCAAAGTGTTCCAGACTCTTCACATTGGTTGTATGCAAATAATTTAGAATGGAGCGACTGGGCTTGTAAACTCTGGGATTTAGAAGGATGAGAGGGAATCTTATTGATACATATAAGATTATTAGGGGTTTGGACACGCTCTTCTTCTTATCGAGTCCACACATGAGATTAGAAGTTGTTCAGCCAGAGCATCTGCATACAATGGTGTCTGTCTTGTCGCTTCTTGTGCTTGGTGGTGGAAAGATTGGTGAAAGCAGGGCCGCGACATGAACGCTCTTTCCTTGACCCCTTTGGACACGCTAGAGGCAGGAAACATGTTCCCGATGTTGGGCGAGTCCAGAACCAGGGGGCCACAGTTTAAGAATAAGGGGTAAGCCATTTAGAACGGAGATGAGGAAATACTTTTTCACACAGAGTGTTGTGAGTTGTGAGGGCGGTGGAGGCCGGTTCTCTGGATGCTTTCAAGAGAGAGTTAGATAGAGCTCTTAAACACAGCGGTTTCAAGGGATATGGGGAGAAGGCAGGAACGGGGTACTGATTGTGGATGATTGGGCATGGTCACATTGAATGGTGATGCTGGCTCAAAGGGCCGAATGGCCTACTCCTGCACCTATTGTCTATTGTCTAATTTGCCAATGTTTTGGCTCATAATCCCAAATTAAAACTCGATTTCTTGGGATATCAAAATATTTACCATTTAATTTCTTGGCAATCATAAGAGTAACTTCCCCATAGAACCGGAGAAGTGGAAATATATCAATTTTGTTCACAGAGATTCAGAGTTCTGGAAATTCATTAGTGCCTGAAATATCATGATAAATAGGTGTCTCTCAGAAGGCCAACACATTTTTCATTCTGTGTTCTCTTGCTATAAATTTTCAATGCACACAAAGGACCTGACAACAATAAAATCCATATTTGCCAAATACCTTTCCCACCACACTGTTTCAAAGCAGGGACGCGGATGCACCATGTGCCCTGGAAGTACCTTGTGGGGGTTTTGGAAGAGTTTTGAATAGAGAAGTTGTTGGGATGGATGGTGCTGGTCCCCATGAGGTGCGTTTAGAATAATAGCTTTGGGGGGTGGGGGGATCACTGCCAGCTGTGTGGGCCGGCAACATTGTCACAATCCTGTGGGGGATGTCAGAGTTCTGGTACAGTGGAATGTTTGATTGGTGTCTCAGTATGTGAAGTGAGTTTTTAATGTTATAATTGAGCCACCTGCAGTCAGTTCCCAGAGACAGAATTGAGTGTCTAAAACAGGTACCCATTAGCTTGCAATGAAACAGGTCTGGCATAGGTTGGACACCACGATGCTGAAAGAGGTGCCTTCAGATATGTATGTGTCAGACACAGAGGATATAGAATAAAATGGCAAGAGGCAAGGATCACACAATTAATCCTTTAGGTTGAAAGTCCTTTCATTAACTTCAATGATAAGGCACAAATGAAATTTCTAGGCCTAAAGTCTTACTTGGTGTTCAGAGAAGATGAGGTGAACTCACAAGAGAATGACGAACGCTCATTGTAGTCTGTCAGCGTCAATTTTGGCCTTGACACACAAGAGCTGACAAAGTTGATATTACTGCATAACCCACTCCAAACTTTCAATGTGAATGTTCTGAGGAGACATGATTTAGGCTTCTGCACAATTTGGGATTAGGGGTAGCCTAATTAGGGATAGCCAGCACAACTTTGTATGTGGCAGTTCATATCTTACCAACTTGATTGCATTTTTTGAGGAGGTGACGAAATGTAGAAGGTTCTACCAAGATGCAGCAAGGAATGCCACAGGAGATCCTTTATCCCTGTGGCTATCAAACTGAACAACGCCTCCCCCTTCTGTCGTGGGGTAGACTGACTACCTCCCACACCCCCTCCTGCCCCACCCCCCTCCTCCCCTCCCCACCCCCGCCCCTCAACTCCCCCCCATCCCAATCTTTGCATATCCCCAATCCTGGACTTTCCACTCGTCACTTTAATTTCATGCTTCATGAATCTTGCTGTGTTTTATGACTGTTGTCAGACCAATTTCCCTCCTGGGATAAATAAAGTTCTATCGGATCGAGATTGATGAAGGGAGGGCAGTGGATATTGTACACATTGATTCTAGTAAGGCTTATGATAAAGTCCCCCATGGTGGGCTGATCCAGAAAATTAAGATGCACGGGATTACTAGTGGCTTGTTCATATTGAAACGGAAATGGTATATTGATAGAAGACAGAGAGTTGTGGTGGAAGATAGATATTCAGGCTGGAGGCCTGTGACCAGTGGATTCTGCAGGGATTTGTGCTGGGACCTCTGCTGCTTTTGATATATATATATAAATGAACCTGACGCAAATGTAGCAGTGGGTTAGTGAGCGAAAAATGGGTTAGTGAGCAAGTTTGCTGATGACACCAAAATGGGACGAGTTGCAGGGAGTGAGGAAGTTTGTCAGAAGAAACAGTGGGATATAGATATAAGGAGAGAGCGTACAGTTAATGACAAGACCCTGAACAGCAATGTGTTGGAAGGAACTACAGATGCTGGTTTAAGCCGAAGATAGACACAAAATGCTGGAGTAACACAGCGGACAGGCAGCATCTCTTGAGAGAAGGAATGGGTGATGATTCGGGTCGAGAGCCTTCCTCAGACATGCTGTGCAGAGGAATCTTGGAGTCAAAGATCATAGCTCACTAAAGGTGACAGCCCAAGTAGATAGGGTGGTAAAGAAGGCATTTTGGTATGCTTGCCTTCATTGCTAGAGATATTGAATACAAGAGTCTGGAAGTCTTGATGCAACTCTATAGGACTTTGGTTCGGCCACATTTGGAATATTCCATGCAGTTCTGGTCACCGCATGACAGGAAGGACAAAGGACAAAGGACAAGGACAAGGACAAAGGACAAAGGACATTTATTATCACATTGATAATAAATGAAGGATGGATGTGGAAGTTACAGAGTAGGTTTACAAGAATGCTGTCTGGATGCTACAAGGGAGGTTGGATAAACTTGGATTGTATTCTCTGGAATTTCAGAGGTTGAGAGGAAGCATGTAGACCATAGAGAACATAAACGCTAAAACAACAGTACAGCAAAGGAAATGGCCCTTCGACCCACAAGGTGCCATCCCGTGATTTGGCCTCCACTGCCCTCTGTGGCAGGGAATTCAACAAATTCACAACTCTCTGGGTGAAAAAGTTTTTTCTCACCTCAGTCTTAATTTGCCTCCCCTTTATTCTAAGTGTGCCCCTGGTTCTGGACATAATAATAATAATAATAATGGATTTTATTTACGGGCGCCTTATACCGAGGTCTCAAGGACACCATACAGAGATTTATAGAAAACATATAATCAGAATTTAAAAAAAAATAGGTTATAAAGAACAATACATAAATCAGGGACAGAATTCCTTCCAAAAACACAAAAAAAAGAAAATCAGATGCACAATTTGAGGAGAGAGCAGCGGCAATTTAACGCCAGCGTCCACTCTCCCCTCCGACCGCCATCTTGAACACAGACTAACAAATACAATTACAAACAATTACATACAAAAATCATCCCCCCACAGTGATTTCCACTGTGGGGGAAGGCACAATGTCCAGTCCCCAGCCCCAGTTCACCCCAAAAAAGTCAGGCCAAATGAAGCCCCCGCTATTGCCTCTACAGAGGCCCGATGATCCTGGCCGTTCTCGCCGGGTGATGTAGCCCCGGCGTCGGGAGAGTCCTCCAGCAGCTGGGCCACCTGGAACGGCCGCATCCCTCACCGGAGGCCGCAACTGCGGCTGGAACGGACATAGAGGTAATAGGACATGAAACATAGACACATAGAAACAGAAAATAGGTGCAGCAGTAGGCCATTTGGCCCTTTGAGCCAGCACCGCCATTTAATATGATCATGACTGATAATCCAAAATCAGTAGCCCGATCCTGCTTTCTCCCCATATCCCTTGATTCCGTCAGCCGTAAGCGCTATATCTAACTCTCTCTTGAAAACATCCAGTGAATTGGCATCCACTGCCTTCTGTGGCAGAGAATTCCACAGATTCACAACTCGCTAGGTGAAAAGGTTTTTCCTCAT
>CM075980.1:33642078-33683770 GCA_038087875.1 Malacoraja senta
TCTACACTAGTCCCCACCTGCCAGTGCTTGGTCCATATCACTCCAAACCTGCCCTATCCATGTAGCTGTCTAACTGTTTCTTAAACGTTGGGATAGTCCCAGCCTCAACTAACTCCTCTGGCAGCTTGTTCCATACACCCACCACCCTTTGTGTGAAAAAGTTACCCCTCTGATTCCTATTAAATCTTTTCCCCTTCTCCTTGAACCTATGTCCTCTTGTCTTCAATTGCCCTACTCTGGGCAAGAGACTCTGTGCATCAGGAAGATAGACATAAAATGCTGGAGAAACTCAGCGGGTGAGGCAGCATCTGTGGAGAGAGGGAATAGGTGACGTTTCAGGTCGAGTCCCTTCTTCAGACTTTTTCCTGCATCTAGCCTGTCCAATCCCTTAAGAATTTTATATATTTCTATACGATTTACACAGATTCAACACTTGGTCGCTGCTAACAGATATACAATAGCAGGACAACGACTATTAGCCCACACCATGGCAATTGAAATAAATACAAGCTGATATCCTGCTCTCTGCTCTCCTGCTCAAATAAGCAAAGCCATCCTACAACATCAAGAGCAAATATAAAGTAGACACCATGCCCTGGAATTGGCCAGCAATCTTGCCACCTACAGTATAATCCACTGCTACTGCTTGCCCATGAGATTGTCAAAGCTTCTTCTTCCTTCTATAGAAATACAGATCCTGACTGAGATCTGGTTATGAGAACGGCTGGTCTTGCAAGAAAAAAAACGGTGTCACTTCTTCCAAAGGTGTGTGTGGGAGTACAGAGCAGCTTGGTAGAGTGAGCTTGCTATAGAAAGACATCCATTTATTTGACCTCTTTCACAACCTCACAACATACAGAAACATCTATCAACAGTGAAGTGGTTTTGAAAGGTCATCACAGTTGTGAAGTTGGAAATTGTTATGAATAAAATCCTGAGAGGAATAGATCGGGTAGATGCACAGAGTCTTTTACCCAGAGTAGGGGAATCGAGGACCAGTTGACATAGATTTAAGGTGAAGGGGAAAAGATTTAACAGGAATCTGAGGGGTAATTTTTTCGCACATAGGGTGGTGGGTGTATGGAACAAGCTGCCAGAGGAGGTCGTTGATGCAGGGACTATCACAACGTTTAAGAAATTGTTAGACAGTACATGAATAGGACAGGTTTAGAGGAATATGGGACAAGCGCAGGCAGGTGGGACTAGTGTAACTGGGACATGTTGGCCAGTGTGGGCAAGTTGGGTCGAAGGGCCTGTTTCCAGGCTGTATCACTCTATGGTTTCTTATTTACAAGCAGCAGCAATTAAATAAACCAACCAGATCGACTGCTTTTGGCATTGCTTGAAGGATGAGAGCAGAGTGGCACATGGAGCCCTCACATTTACCTGGCATGATGGAATCCATTATGCACACTTGGGAGGTTTCTGCGTCTGTTTCTGCCTGACTTACTGGGCACTTCCAGCATCTTCTCCTTTCATTTTTTGATTTCTATCATACATAGTACAAAAAAATACAGGAACAGAGAAGCAATAGGAAAAAAAACATAGAAAAACATTTAAAAAAATAGGTGCAGGAGTAGGCCATTCGGCTCTTTGAGCCAGCACTGCCATTCAATATGATCATGACTGATCATCTAAAATCAGTACCCCGTTCCTGCTAGTAGGGGGGAGAGAAGTGGGGGGGAGAAAGGGAGGGAGAAGTGGGGGAAGGGGGGGGGGAGAAGGGGGGGGAAGAAGTGGGGGGAAGAAGGTGGGGAGAAGGGGGGGAGAATGGGGGGGTGGGAGAAAGGTGGGGGGGGAGAAAGGGGGGGGGAGAAAGGGGGGGAGAAGGAGTGTAGCCAACTTTTAATAAGCCAGACACCTTTTAATAAGCCAGAGATACACAGCTGTGAAGTTCGGCGGACATTTAACATTACCGGTCAGCTATCCTTGGTTCTGAAAACTCCTGCTTACGTTTTTTCCCCCCAATGAGCCAATGAAAATGACCGGTCAGCAAAGGCGATTAACTAAAACTACCTACGACAACCTCGACTACTATAACTACATGGCGACCCCACTACATCTGCACCTACGACTACAGGATTATCGATTTTCTCCATGGCGACCAATTGTTGAAAAATATACTGCAACCATACTGAGGCCGCGACCAGTTCCCAGAATGCGGGAACTCCTCGTGACCATGAAGGAGACTCACCAGAGACCACCAGCGAACATGTAGTGACCATGTGGCGAATGCAGAGTCTCCTGCACTCGCCTAAAAAGTCGCCTAAGTGGGACAGGCACATTACTCTCTCTTGAAAACATCCAGTGAATCGGGCCTCCACTGCCTTCTGTGGCAGAGAATTCCATAGATTCACAACTCTCTGGGTGAAACGTTTTTTCCTCATCAAAGTCCTAAATGGCCTACCCCTTATTCTTAAACCTGTGACCCCTGGTTCTGGACTCCCCCAACATTGGGAACAATGGGCCACCTGGCCATTTGGACCTGTTTCAACATTTAATGTGATCACGGTTGATCTATCCCAGGTCACAGCTCCTATCGAGTCGCCGTAACTCTTCGGGTGGTGAATTTGACAATACTTCCTAGACTGTCGCGTTTTATTCTAATTAATGCTCCAACACTCTTTTAGTTCCGATATTTTTCCGATGTTTTACAGCGAAATGACATATTTCCTAGTAAACCCAATAGGTTTCAAACGACAGCAGGAAACAGCATCATGTGCGTTTGAAGGGAGTGTTGCAGACTGTGTCCCGGTGAGTTTAAAGGGGGGCTGGTTTTTAAAGGCAGCGAGAGAACTAGGGGCCCGTTTTGTTATATAAAGCACAGGGACCAGGGTGCAAGTTTGCCTGGAGATAGACACAAATGCTGGACTAACTCAGCGGGACAGGCAGCATCTCTGGAGAGAAGGAATGGGTGGCGTTTCAGGTCGACACCCTTGAGTCATGGGAGAGGGTCTAGAGATATGGAAGGGTGAGGTGTGAAAACGACAGATCAAAGCAGATGCTGCTAAATGAAATGTAGTTAGCCTGATGCTGCACCAGCAGCATTTCTGAATAATCAGATAACATATTATTGAAGTTTAGGTGTATTCTGGTTTTGGAGACTAAACCAGACTCTTGCTACTGACAAATTGCCTCCTGCTTTGAGTCTGTCGTCTCTATTCCATCGTCCACTCTGCACCATACCTGAGGTCAGCCTCCGCTCCACTCTGCCCCTGGGGTTACAATGCCTTGAGTAACCCACGATGCAACCCGCATGTTATTGTTGTTGGGGACTTCCAGCACTAACGGTGACCACAACGGTTTAATAACGGGACAACCCGCCAGCGGAAACGTAAACACAAACTCCGTTTGAATGCAGAGAACAAATCGCAGGGTTTAGACAGAGAGCGCCGGCTAGTGCAGCAACATTGACAATGTTATCTAGTGCCACTTGTTCCCTCTGCCTCGCCACTTAGCCGGCTGTTGGCAAATACAGATGGCCAGCTCTGTCTGTCGGGCACACGCAAGGCCGCTGCTCGGCAAACCTGCAGCCCTTTGTTATGTTGATGTACAGGCAGCAGGCTTTGTCAAACGGCACGGCAGAGAGAGAGGGTGGGAGGGAGGGAGGGAGGGAGAGAGGGAGGGTGGGAGAGAGGGAGAGAGGGAGAGGGAAGGAGGGAGAGGGAGAGAGGGAGAGAGGGTGGGAGGGAGAGAGGAAGGGAGAGAGGGAGAGGGGAAGAGAGGGCGGGGACAGGGAGAGGGAGAGAAGGAGGGAGGGAGAGGAGGTGGGAGGGAGGGAGGAGGGTGGGAGGGAGGGAGAGAGGGAGAGAGGGAGGAGAGGGAGAGAGGGCGGGGGGACAGGGGAGAGGGAGAGAAGGGAGGGAGTGAGAGAGGGAGGGGAGAGAGATAGGGAGAGAGGGCGGAGAGAGGGAGGGAGGGATAGAGGAAGAGAGGGCGGGGGAGAGAAGGGGGAAGATATGTTGCACTCAGCTGACCAAGCCCACCTCCAACGTCACAAGTAAATGAGACAAAAACAAGGAACGCACACTGCTGCCGCTTTTGTGTCCTCCACAATCTCGCTGCCTTCTCCTGACAGCTAGTCCTTTGTTGTAACTAATAAACGCCAGACTATTTGGCAACAGCTCTCCTGTTGTTGCCTGCCCATTCGCGAGTTCCTCTGATTATAAACTGATCCGGTCCTTTTGATGAAGTAACTGCTGGAAATCCGCGTCGCATCTGGCTGGCTGATCCGTATCGCAAGAGAGACACAGAGAGAGACAGAGGGACCGAGGGAGAACGTGGGACACTCTTTGTGCAAGAGAAGCTGTAGGAGGAGGTGGAGCGTTTCAGTAGCTGGACAGCTCCCGCTCCTCTGCTGCCGGGCAGTGTGTGTGTGTGTGTGTGTGTGTGTGTGTGGATGCCTGCTTGGCTTTGAGCGGGTTGAAGACGGAGTGCCCCACATCAGCTCCAGTCTCTGTCTTCCCACTGCCTGTCCACCCACCCCGCCCGCCGCCTGCCTCTTCAGTCTTCACCATGCTCAGCGTGCAGCAGGGCGAGAAACAGCTCTTCGAAAAGTTCTGGAGGGGGACGTTCAAGGCGGTGGCGACCCCTCGGCCAGAAAGCATCATCGTGGCCAGCATCAGAGCCCGGCGGAGCCTGAACAAGTAAGATGACTATTACATCCTTGTTTTTTAAATCTTCGAGAATGTTGTAGACCACGAATACCTCGCAGGTTGCTGTCGCTTTAACTGGCCATCTGCTGTAGTTGGTACTAACCCCCTCTCTCTCTCTCTCCCCCCCCCCTCTGGAAGTGTCTGGGGTAAGAATGACTGTATAAACAATGTCTCCCACGGGTGGGGTCACGGGGGGGGGGGGGCTGTAATAACGCCAGAATAAAAGCGATAAATAAGAACATATGATATCTAATAGGGGAGAGGAGTACTTCACTTCTTCAATTCAAGTGAGCACATTTTTAGTGGAAATAAAGTTCCATCACATCTCCCCTCTTTTACTGTTCTTTTTGTTGTTGTTAAATATACAAAGTCTTTATTAATCCGGGCGTTGATGGGTTAACAAGATTCTCCTTGATAGCCACTGCGAGTTGGGCTCTCAAAGGACGAAGTAACATTAATGAAGTTAATAATAGGACGTATGTCAGGAGCATATGGCACATGTTATTCATAAACGGGGTTCCATCAATAGATTTGAGGACAGAAGGTTTTACTAAATATACGAAATCACTCAGTAAGGTGGTATAATTAGTACGCTTTGGTGACAACCCACTTGTTGGAATACAGGTGTTTATTCAGAGGAAAAGCAGTACTTATTTTGAACAGGGAGCCGCCGGTGTGCTTCAACTATTGTATGGTCGCAGGCCATCCAGCTGAGATTCACCCAGCTGTTTACAACATGTTCCAATGTTTGACAACAACAGATACCCACTCGGTTCAGATCAAAGAATGTACCCAATGTGAAGCTGGCACAATCAAACTAAAACTTTAATAAAAAGAAAAAGGGGTGAAACACATCACACTCCTAGAAAGGAGCTGCATTGGTCTCCACTTGTGTCTCAGCTTATTTATTACATTCATTTGAATCTTGGGTTATAAAGTAGACCAGAACCCTGGCTTGGTTAATTCCCTTCCTCTAAACTTCATTTAGGAGCTGCAGGCATAGGTAGCAAAATAATCTACCACTAGAAGTTATTAATCCGGTAGCTACCTTGACCTGTTGTTTGAAATGAGCTGTTCCGTCTGATGCAATTTCAGGAAAACTATCTGGTCACACTCAGACGAGAAAGGGGACTGACAGAAAATGGGAGTGGGTAAACTTCGACTTTACTTTGAAATCTTCGAATTATGGAGAAGGATTATTACCTGGTGCAGTGTACATTTAGCAGAAATTTATTAAAAAAAACCCCGATGTATAGCTCGTGGTATTTTAGTTATGAGGCAATCCTTGTTGCCAGAATGCCAACAGCAATTGAAGCGAAGTTACAGCAGTAAGACATTAATTTCACTAATGTTGCCCGGAAAGAACATCCCATGTAATTTGCATTGTGTGATGCATTAATATACTGATGTATGGAGTGTTTATGTGTATGGAAAAGAGTGTGTGCAAGCAAGTATGCTTCTGTATGTGTATATGAGTGTGTATACATGTCGGAGATGTTGCTTCATTGTGAGGGGTGCATGTGCACGTGTCGGGGTGAGTGCGTGTGCAAGATTGAGTGTGCATGGGAATTGTATATGCATGAGTGCCCGTGTGTGCGTGCGCGTGTGTGCATGCATGTAAAAGTGCATGTGTACATGTGAGCGTGTGTACCTGTTGATTGAGTTGAATTACTGTGTCACTGTAAGTTCGTATGAATCAACCCGCATGGTGTTCCAACAGCCCACTTATACATTCACGTTAACAGTGTCACTGTATTCGGCAGCTACTGCAGCTGTACAGCCTCTCCTGCCATTGTATCTACAAGCTGTTTCCAACCAGCCTGGGTTCATTAAAAATTCAGCTGATCTTATGTGAGAAGGCCCAAGCATACAGCAGATGGCTTGCAGGCACATAATAAGCCTGGCTTTTCTCCTTGCCCTCAACAGATGTTACAAAACTTTGATTGTCAGTAAGGTAGAACTGCGGAGCAGTTTAAAGTAAACTTTCATATCATGTTTTTATACATGTGGGGGTGGTGGGAAGGGGGAACTGAAAATGTTGGCATTGTAGGACAAACTGAAAGGCATTAGGTTTAACTTTCTCCTGGTTAGGGACATAATGTTCTTATACATGTACTGTACGCTTGGTAATTGATGATTTTTTAAAAATAATGCTATTTGTTGAAATTTGGACATTTACTACAATTCTCAATGGATGACAAATTGCTAGCATTTTGCTCTTTGATGAAGAGATGGGATTAGTGAAATCCTCTGCTACACACTGACAAAAACATGACAGATAGAACAGAATGTTTTTCTAAGAAGATCATGTATATCCTTTTTCTAAGTACTAACAGAGCAATTTTCACTGACCAGCAATAATGCTGATTCACATTTCTGGTGTTACTGTAACACATGATCTGAATTAGGACTGCAGGGATTTTATAGGATGCTCTAGAATGTTGTCAATGACAGACATAACTGTGAAGGACTGATGTTTGCTACCAGTATTATAACAACCTCATCCTTTTGAACACAGGGTTTCGCAAACACTCTTCTGCAGTAATGGGGTTCATATGAGGGTGGAACTGTAGCTTGCCTCCAGTAAGGTAATTGCCTTTCACTGGGCAGATAAGGCCTGGTCATCTGGTAGCCCACTTTGTGTTAAGGGCCTGTCCCACTTGGGCAACATTTTAGGCGACAGCCTAAAAAGAGGTTGTCGCGTCGTGGTCGGGTCGTGGCGCGGTCATGACGTGGCGTGACGCGCGGTGACGTATGTAGTGACGCGCAGTAGCGCGATGTGTCTCCTTGCCGCCCCAGGATTTTGTAATGTTCAAAATCCTGGCGCGACATCTGCGTGTGTTATCATGTCGTGCGCCCTTTCGCACGATGACGTGGTGACGCACGGTCATTGCCTGTGCTAATTTATTTTGCGTCACCGTGCATCACCACGCGTCACCCGTACGTTGTCGTGCGTCAAGATGCAAGACGCGCCCCCTTTTGTAGGGGAGCTGGGTAATCAAATGACGTCACGCGCCCCAGATGAGGCAACCTGTCATATCTTGCCGTATATCGTGTCGCGGGTGGACGTACATTGATGCCGCTTGAGGGCAGTGACGTCACAAGCGCTGTCCTATGCTGCCGTATGCTGTCGCATGCTGTCCCACGGTGACGCGCGCCCTGTCCCATGGTGATGCATGGTGACGCGTGGAAATTGGTGATGCATGGTGATGCGGAGTGATGTATCTTGACGCAGCTGTGTCACTTCCTGTCATATTACTTGACGGTTTTCAGGCGACACCGGGCGTCAGTCAGTCAGTCAGGCCCTTTAGCATGCCAGTTTGAGAAACTGACTTTGAATCTTTGCGTCTGGTACCGGAAGATAGCTGGCATTGATGTTATGTGATTATACAAAGCCCCTGCTATTGCACAAGGTTCCATCTTTTAATTGGAATAATGCTCTTGCTAAAATAATGGAGGCAGGGAATTTTGATTACACCCTGTAAGTGGCCACTCTTCATCTTCTTATTGAGTCCACACACAAGATTAGAAGTTGGTCAGCCAGAGCTGAACACACTTCTCGGCAGCTGCATACAATGGTGTCTGTCTTGTGCTTCTTGTGCGTGGTGGTGGAAAGATTGGTGGAAACAGGGCCGCGACGTGAACGCTCTTTCCTTGACCCCATGTTGCCATCAAATGATCTGACTTACATTTTGAAAAGAAAATTGTTTCCTAATAATTGTGGTTTAACATTTATAATGCGCTCAAGTCAATTAGAAACAGACTAAAGTGTTACATACAGGAGGACCTTGGCAACAGTGCAATGTGATCAAAGGTTACATTTATTATCCTAATCATAAACTGACCAAGATTTAGTGTGCAGGAAGGACTGCAGATGCTGGTTTAAACCGAAGATAGACACAAAAAGCTGGAGTAACTCAGCGGGACAGGCAGCATCTCTGGAGAGAAGGAATGGGTGACGTTTCGGGTCAAGACCCTTCTTCAGACTGATGTCAGGGGAATGGGCGGTACAGAGATAGAATGTACTCGGAGACAGTAAGACTGATGGGAGAACTGGGAAGGGGGAGGGGGTGAAGAGAGAGGGAAAGCAAGGGCTACTTGAAGTTGGAGAAGTCAATGTTCATACCGCTGGGGTGTAAGCTGCCCAAGTGAAATATGAGGTGCTGCTCCTCCAATTTGCACTGGGCCTCATTCTGACAATGGAGGAGGCCCAGGACAAAAAGGTCAGATTGGGAATGGGAGGGGGAGTTACTCTGCTGAGCAACCGGGAGTTCAGATAGGTTAAGGTGGACTGAGCGAAGGTGTTCAGCGAATGATCCCCGAGCTTGTGCTTGGTCTCGCCGATGTAGAGAAGTTGACACCTAGAACAGCGGATACAGTAGATGAGGTTGGAGGAGGTGCAAGTGAACCTCTGCCTCACCTGGAAAAACTATTGGGGTCCTTGGATGGAGTCGAGGGGGGAGGTAAAGGGACAGGTGCTGCATCTCCTGCGGTTGTAGGGGAACGTACCTGGGGAGGGGGTGGTTCGGGTGGGAAGAGACGAGTTGACCAGGGTGTTGCGGAGGGAACGGTCTCTGCAGAAAGAGGTGGAGATGGGAAGATGTGGCATGTAGTGGATCTCTCAGCCGTCGCGTACAGCAAACAATCCTCCAACATCTTCACCACAAAACGAGAAAACAACGACTACTGTGACTGGTGAGCCAGTTCTCATATGGTAACCTGCTGACACTTCTCTACAGTAAATATCTCTACATATTTCCCAGTCTCTATTCCCTCTTTTAAATCCATCCCTCCATTCTACTCTCCTCCAAAACTACTTTTTCATGCCACCTGAAATGCTGCCAACTGTTGTTAAGACTTCAATCTCTGTTAAACCCACTTGGTACATTTAATCCTAATTATTTTTTTCAGAGAGGGGTATGCAGTTATTCTGTTTGCCTCTTTGTTCAGCTGAGCCGTCTAAGCCATGCGTTATCTTCAGTTGAGAGAGTACCAAACGGAGAAAGCGGACAATCAGATAGATAGTGTCTTCTTTTATTACTTCAAGACATCCAAAGGTCCTCAAGAATCAATGAAGTGCTTTAGAAGTGTATTCATTATTGTAGGAAATACAGTAACCAATTTGTGCACAGGAAAGCCCCACAACAAGGTGGCGATAGTGACTGAATCATTCACTTTTAAGTGTGTTAGATTAAAAGGTCTGTCTCACGAATCTGCGGTCATTGGCGGCGAAACGGGAAGAATCTGCCGCCATAGACCGCGCACTCGTGAGAAAGAACAATTCCCGGGCCGTGCGACGGTGTTCCCAACACCGCGCGGTGCAAAAATAAAATCGACAATGTCGAAAACCAAATACTCACCGCACAACCTCCACCAGTGATGCACGAGTGCGCACGGCCGCTCGCACGGGCCGCCGCCAGTGTGGGTCGAGCGCCGTGCGTCAAACCTCCTCTGCCACAGCCTCCGCCAGTGACGCACGTGCCGCCGCCAGTGAGGCACGTGTGCTGCGCGGCCGCAGGCACAGCCATCGCTACAGCGCCGCGATCAGGATGGCCGCCGCCACAGCCGCCGCTGGTGAGTCACGTGCGGGGGGCCGACGTCATCGCAGTCGGCCCGCCCTTTTTTTACTTACCGCAAGCACGTGGGACCCGCCGTGTTTGAATTAACTCGGCCCCCGCGCAACATCCGTGCGGCGCTCCGGTGGATAACCTCGACGCTCTCGCCGTTGCCGCGCGGTCCTAGCTACCGTCTACACCGCGCTTCACCGCCGATGACCGCAAACAGGTAAGACACGGCCTTAAGGGATGCATTTGGTTGGGTTACTAGTGAGAATTTCTCTGCTAATCTGCAAAATTGTGCCATGAATTATTTTGTCTATGTGTGAAGACAGTTAGGACTTTGTTTACATAGCTTACAAGATGGCACGTGCAGGAAGGAACTGCAGATGCTGGTTTACATCGAAGATAGACACAAAATTGCTGGGGTAACTTAGCGGGACAGGCAGCATCTCTGGAGAGAAGGAATGGGTGACGTTTCGGGTTGAGACCCTTCTTCAGACTGAGAGTCAGGGGAAAGGGAAACGAGAGATGGTGATGTAGAGAGATATAGGACAAATGAATGAGAGATACTGTATGCAAAAAAGTAATGATGATAAAGGAAACCGGCCATGGTTAGCTGTGGGCTAGGTGAAAAGCGGTTAGCCCTTGCCCCAACTGAGATATGTCACTGTCTTCATAATAGCAAGCAACGTATAAAGTGCTTTGACACTTCTTGAATCGTGATATGTTTCTGTATAAATGAAAAACGGGAGCAAAAGCATTTGTTTATCAAAAGTGGAATCCAAAAGTTCCTTCAATGATTAGAAACAAGAAGTGACCGGGCAAGTGAAAAGTACCAATTAATTGTACTGCTTTGATAGAACCACGAATCATATTTGACTGGATTCTATATTACTTTTCTAATGAGCTTTGCTGATACCCCTGAAATAGGAAAGACAATTTATTTTAAAAGTCGAAGGAAGGAACTGCAGATGCTGGTTTAAACCGAAGATAGACATAAAATGCTGGAGTATCTCAGTGGGACAGGCAGCATCTCTGGAGAGAAGGAATGGGTGACGATTCAGTTCAAGACCCATCTTTAGACCTCGTCTCGACCCGAAACATCAACCATTCCTTCTATCCAGAGATGCTGCCTGTCCCACAGAGTTACTCCAGCAATTTGAGTCTATCTTCTTTTAATAGTCAGCAGTTTAGGCTGAAGAGCAATGTGGCTCTTCATTTACAAGGAAGACATCAGCTGCTGAATACAAGCTCACAGAAAGGCTAACATCTGTTCTTCAAGCAAAATGAAGTTGTTCAGAGCATCAAAGTAAGAGCACTTTAGAGTGGTATAAACAGCGCTACACACAGTAAGGAAAAGAGGTTGTGATAGTCTAATTGCTTCCTTTAATCATAGAACGGTACAGGCCCCTTCAGTCCACAATGTCCCTGATGCCGAGTTAAACTGATCTCATCTGCCTGTACATGATCCAGATCCCTCAATTCCATGTGCCTATGTAAAACCCTCTTAAACACCACTATTGTGTCTGCCTCCACCACCACCACTGGCAATGCGTTCCTGG
Source organism: Malacoraja senta (assembly GCA_038087875.1). Classification (NCBI taxonomy): domain Eukaryota; kingdom Metazoa; phylum Chordata; class Chondrichthyes; order Rajiformes; family Rajidae; genus Malacoraja; species Malacoraja senta. Next base: position 33,653,854 of record CM075980.1, read on the forward strand.
CCCCCACCATCCTCTGTGTTAAAAGCTTGCCCCGCACATCTCCATTAAGCTTCCCCCTCTCACCTTATAGCTATGCCCCCTAGTGGTGGACATTTCCACCCTAGGAGAAAGTTCTGACTGTCTATCCTATCTAAGCCTCTCAGCATTTAATATGTTTCTCTCAAGTCTTCCCTTAGCCTCTGACGTTGCAGAGAAAACCTATGACAGATGCTTCTTTCACTTGGTAATGCAAGTGTTAGTCAGGTCCACATCAAACCTTGGCTGCTTATTTCATTCTCACATCCAACAGATTGGTTTTCAATCAGAGTGCCATAGTTTTGAGGGCCACAGACAAGAGAATTTGGCTGTTTATATTTGAAGGAAGCTTGATTTGGTGAGCTAATGTTCCAACTGATCACCAAAGAGGAACAAGCATATTTTAAATCAATCGACTTAACGCTGGACAATTATTGGTATGAGTTGCAGTGAGTTTGATTGTCCAGGGGTTTTGGACTTTGTCGGTTCTGATGTACGGAATAATGTTGAAGTGAAGATAGTCAAGGGCGATCAGTGGTTTTCTATTAGACTCTGTTTATTCCTGTCGGGAAGGTCGTACAGTATATTTATGAGTCAGTTACAGTCAGTCCTGTTTAGAGTAATTGAGATCCTATTTCATGCAGAGGTACTATGTGTACAGTTTATAATCGTCACTGCACTAAAGTTTCAGCCATTTGATTTTGGTTTAAATGTGGCCCTTGGTTATTTTTTGAGCTGGAAGCTATTTCTTATAAAGTTGTTTAGAATGTAGCAATGAAGATCTGAAATGGTGGGAAAATAGTCTGATGGTGAGTAGACCTAATGATGGAGGATGTTATACTGCAGGGAAGGTGAGGGAAGAACATCCCGTCTGCATGTTCATATCTCCATCAATTCAGTCTAATGGAGGAACTGAATATAGACACAAGTCGAGACCCTTCTTCAGACTTCAGAAGGAATGGGCGACCTTTCCGGTCGAGACCCGAAACGTCACCCATTCCTTCTCTCCAGAGATGCTGCCTGTCCCGCTGAGTTACTTTTGTGTCTATCTTTGGTTTAAACCAGCATCTGCAGTTCCTTCCTACACAAATGGAGGAACTGAATTAGTCCAGAGGACACTCTGGTCCACTGCAGAGGAGTGCTGAGGGACGGCTGCATTACCTGAGGTGCCATCTTATAGTGAGGCCAAAGGCAATTTGGAGGAACAGCAGCTCATACTTTGCTTGGGCAGTTTACAACCCAGCGGTATGAATATTTATTTCTCTAACCCTTGCTTTCCCTCTCTCTCCGTCCCTCCCCACCCAAGTTCTCCGACTAGTTTCGCTGTCCTGATTAATTTCACTGTTTGTATGGCTCGTTGTCCTCTCAGCCAACAATGAACCATTCTACATTTCCTTGATTCTTGTCTGCTTGATCTGTCATTTTCACACCTTGCCCTTCCATACCTCTGGTTTCCCTCTCCCTGTCTGACCCGCTGAGTTACTCCAGATTTTCGTGTCTATCTTCAACATATCTCAGTTAATCACTTTCTTTGGGAAATCAAATATCAGCTGAACACTTTGAGAGGGCAAGATAAGTTTAGTTTAGTTTAGAGAAAAGGGCCTTTTTCGGCCCACCAGGTCCGCGCCGACTAGCAATCCACACATATTAAAGTTTGCGGATGACACGTAGCTGGGGGACAGTGTTAGCTGTGAGGAGGATGCTAGGAGACTGCAAGGTGACTTGGATAGGTTGGGTGAGTGGGCAAATGCATGGCAGATGCAGTATAATGTGGATAAATGTGAGGTTATCCACTTTGGTGGCAAAAACAGGAAAGTAGACTATTATCTGAATGGTGGCCGATTAGGAAAAGGGGAGATGCAACGAGACCTGGGTGTCATGGTACACCAGTCATTGAAAATAGGCATGCAGGTGCAGCAGGCAGTGAAGAAAGCGAATGGTATGTTAGCATTTATAGCAAAAGGATTTGAATATAGGAGCAGGGAGGTTCTACTGCAGTTGTACAGGGTCTTGGTGAGACCACACCTGGAGTATTGCGTACAGTTTTGGTATCCTTATCTGAGGAAAGACATTCTTGCCATAGAGGGAGTACAGAGAAGGTTCACCAGACTGATTCCTGGGATGCCAGGACTTTCATATGAAGAAAGACTGGATAGACTTGGCTTGTACTCGCTAGAATTTAGAAGATTGAGGGGGGGTCTTATAGAAACGTACAAAATTCTTAAGGGGTTGGACAGGCTAGATGCAGGAAGATTATTCCCGATGTTGGGGAAGTCCAGAACAAGGGGTTACAGATTAAGGATAAGGGGGAAATCTTTTAGGACCGAGATGAGAAAAACATTTTTCACACAGAGAGTGGTGAATCTCTGGAACTCTCTGCCACAGAAGGTAGTTGAGGCCAGTTCATTGGCTATATTTAAGAGGGAGTTAGATGTGGCCCTTGTGGCTGAAGGGATCAGGGGGTATGGAGAGAAAGCAGGTACAGGATACTGAGTTGGATGATCAGCCACGATCATATTGAATGGCGGTGCAGGCTCGAAGGGCCGAATGGCCTACTCCTGTACCTATTTTCTATGTTTCTATGTTTCTATGATACACATTACTCCAACTCCTTATTGGGGTTGATATGGACAGTTTTGATATTCTGGATGGCATGGAGAAACATCAAATTGCAACAGCTTTACTGTACAATCTGATTAGCCTATAACTGCGCATCTAAAATCCCTTTGCTTTCCCACAGCACCAGAATTACGCAAACATAATTGCTACCTTTTAATTTTACCAAAATTATACCTCTCTCACTGGCAGTGAAAGTCGCTGTAACTTCTTTTTGTCAATGTTCCCATTTTTCTCGCATTCCATTGCAGCTTCCTCTGGGCCAGTAAAATCTATTTTATCTCCTCTGCAGTTTCAAACCCGGCCCCAAGGCCATTTGTACAAAGGAACAGATGAGGCCAGAACTGAATTCTGTCGGATACCCCTACTCAGTTCCATGAAAATCTGCCCTTAATCTTTGCATTCTCCATTATGACCAGTTTTTAATCCAGTTTGTTTTCCTGTCTCTAATTTAATCTTCTTGAATAATTCATCCAAGCGCTTCCCTGTAAAGCCTTTGTTAAAGACAGGGAACCCTGCATCCATTGTATTTTCCTTTCCGATCAGGTCTGCTATCTCCTCAAATAATTGGAGGTATGTTAAGCATAGATATGCTTGTTGAAATTTGCACGTGCTTTAGCTGCCTCATTATCGGTTTCATCTTCATCTGGATTTGATTCTCAGTTACAGATGCCAACATTTTCTCCACGACTGATGTTAAATTAACATGTCCCATTTACACAGGTTCTACATATCTCTTTTTAAAATACCATATCGCTGCATTTCCTTGCAACATAGCTGGAGGACACTTGCTCCATTGAGTCATTGCACAGTGCAATCCCCTTCAATCCCATTTCCCCACTGCTTTCCGTAACCTATTATCCTATTCTTTCTCGTACTGTATATCCATTAACTCCCCCTCTCCCCCCACCTGCCCAACTGCATATTCTACTGCCCAATTACTATTGACCTACAAGTCCTTGGGAGGTGGAAAGCACTCCTAAAGAAAGTATAAACGGCCATAGGCAGAATATGCTGACACCGCAGGTCAGGATCAAACCTTTGTTGCTGGACCTATGGGATAGGTGCAATACCTACTGCAACATTGGGTTGTCCATCTTAAAATGGCATAGCAGCTTACATTCTTCATTAGTACGGGTGTCAGGGGTTATGCGGAGAAGGCAGGAGAATGGGGTTAGGAAGGAGAGATAGATCAGCCATGATGGAATGGCAGAGCAGACTGGATGGGCCTAATGGCCTAATTCTGCTCCTATCCCCTATGACCTTATGACCTTATGACCTTTTCTGAGTGAATTGTGCATTGGAAGCAGTGATTGGTGATCCATGAAGAGGGGCAGATGGGTACAGTAAGCAAATAAACAGGATGGTGGTCACTGTAGCTCAATACAGATGGGTGTAAGAATATAGAATGCTGAGCAGTGTGGCACAGGACCAGCCCTTCAGCCCACAATCTCTGTGCTGACCATGATGCCAATTTAAACAGCATATCTGACTGTACACGGTGGATATCCCTCCATTCACAGCTTCTTCTGTCTAAATGCCTCTTGAACTTTCCTAACATTTCTGTTTCTACCACTTCCTCTGAAATCACGTTGCAGGCACCTAAGATAGACACAAACAGCTGGAGTAAAGCCCCTGTCCCACTTTCACGACCTAATTGGCAACCTCTGCCAAGTTTGCCCTTGACTCATACTCACAGCATGGTCGCCATGAGGTCGTAGGAGGTCGTAGGAGGTCTTCGTAACTCTTCCTCATGCTCGTGAATGGTCTCCGCGTACTCGTGGCCTCAAGTAGGTCGCGGCATTATTTCCAGCCTGATAGAAAGTGTCCACGAGTAAAAAATAGGTTGGCATGGAAAAAATGGATACTTTTTACTCATGGGTATGTCGTAGGTAGGTCGTAGCAGGTCGTGATGGTAGTCGTAGATAGTCGTAGGTAGTCGTAGATCGGTAACTGGCCCGAGAAAAAAATGCAAGCATGACATCATTTTATCATGTGATAATTTTCCACTCGTAGCTAGTTGTAGTTGGTCTTAGGTGTGGAAGACTGAGGTCGAGGGGGGTCGTAGGAGGTCGTAGACATAGTCGTGTTAGGTGATAGACATAGTTGTAGGAGGTGATAGACATAGTCGTAGGAGGTCGTAGGAGGTCTTTTACGTCGGCAAGTCAACACGACCGTGACATTTTTTTTCAAATCATTTAGGGTCTTCGAAACTCGTGGATTAGGTCGTCCAAGTGGGACAGGCCCTTAACTCAGAATGACTGGCAGCGTCTCTGGAGAGAAGGAATGGGTGACGTTTCGGGTTGAGAACTTTCTTCAGACATCTATCAATCTCTGTAAAAGACTTGCCTCATAAATCTACAAACTTTCCCTCTCTCCTTTCGCATTTGACATTACCACCCTGGGGAAAAGGCTCTCACCATCTACCCTAGTATGCCACCCATAATTTAATATACTTCTATGGTGTCACCACTCGGCTTCCAACGCTTTAGAGAAAACAATCCAAGTTTGTCCAAACTCTCTCTCCTCATGGCTACTAAACTCCACACCAGGCAACATTTGAATTGTGTATTGTTGATATCCCTACTACTACTTTTTTGTTTCATTTGTTTATGTGTTTGTAATTTGCTTGTTTTAATCTGTAAGGTGTCCTTGAGAGTCCTGAAAGGCGCCCATAAATAAAATGTATTATTATTATTATTAACATCCTGGTGAACCTTTTCCGCGCCGTCTCCAAAGCCTCCACATCTTTTCCTATAGTGCAGCACCCAATACTTCAAATCTAACCGAACCCAAAGTGTTATACACCTGCAACATGGAATCCTGACCTTTATACACCATGCGGCAACCAATGAGGGCAAGTACACTGTATGCCTTCATTATCACCTGTGATGCCACTTTCAGGTAGCTATGGACTAGGTCCCCAAGATACTTCTGTACTTCAATGTCCCTGAGGATCCTGCCATTTGCTGTATACTTTTCTCGCACATTTAACCTTCCAAAGTGTAGCACCTCACCATTGTCTGGCCATATCTGTCCTTCCTTTTAGACTTACTTGACCTATCTCCTACCCCCCTTTCAACCTCTCCACTACTCAGGTTCCCACACCCCTGAAACACTAGGTGAACCCTCCCAAGCAACATTAGCAAACTTCCTTGCCAGGGTATTAATACTGCTCCAGTATGTGGGTGCAATCTGCCCTTCTTGTACAAGGTCTCTCATGCCCTGGAAGATAGCCCAGTGATACATATGCGTGATGCACTCCGACCTGCACTAGCTCCTTAGCCACACTAAAAGATGAGGCTGGTGAAAAATATTGAGCAGAATGACTTAACATGAACAATGTAGAAATAGTTATACTGGAGGTTAAAAGAATTATGTGGCTTTCAATAGGTCTAGCACTTAACATGCCACATCACTGTGGAACAGCAATCAATGAAGCAAACAGAAGGCAGCATTGGGATGCTCACTAGAGCATAAATCAAAAGATGCTTGACTGAAAATGCATCATCTGGCAGATGTGTTTCAGATTCATTCCAGGCCATGCAGTCCACCTGTGTCACTGCTCTGAATATCCCCGACCATTGATTTAATAGATCACAGATTCCCCTGACATACTGAGCTCACTTACGTCTTGATCTTATATAATAATGGGTTTGAAATTGTTAACTCCATCCAGATAAATGAGCCCGATATACAATATAACTTTCACAAGAACAATTCTGATGCAATAAGTTGACCATCTCTCTGCATAAACAGATGATGCATGACCTGCTGAGTTCCTCCAGCAGTTACATCTTGCTCATTATTACAGCATATTTTAGTTTAGTTTAGAGGCAGGGCACAGAAACAGGCCCATCGGCCCACCAACCAGTGATCCCAACACATTGACACTAACCTACACACACTAGGGACAATTTACATTTATACCAAGCAAATTAACCTGTACGTCTTTGGAGTGTGGGAGGAAGCCGAGGATGTCGGAGAAAACCCACGAGGTCACGGGGAGAAAGTACAAATTTCGTACAGACAGCACCCGTAGTCGTGATTGAACCAAGGTCTCTGGCACTGCAAGTGTTGTAAGGCAACAACTTAAATGTAGAGCACCCTTTCCCCTGGCTCACCACTCTGCATTAGTTCGGTGAGGAAGCTCCCCCCACCACGGGTACCATGTAATCCCGTGCTACCTGCTCCATGGTCAGATAGTCGGCGACTAAACCGTCTCCCCCACCTGGTTTGCCAGGTGAGGAGGGGGCTGTGGACCCCCAGCAGGACCAAAAACAAGACCTGTCAAAGGGCGGATGAGCTTCAAGCGAGCCAACGGCCATCCACACTTCAGTAGACGTTGCGATCACTGTCGTACATAACATTTGTAAGGAGTGAAGAAAAACATGAAATGTAAATGAAACATGAAAAACATGAAAAGTTGTATAGGGCTCTGGTGAGACCACATCTGGAGTATTGTGTACAGTTTTGGTCTCCTAACTTGAGGAAGGACATCCTTGTGATTGAGGCAGTGCAGCGTAGGTTCACGAGATTGATCCCTGGGATGGCGGGTCTGTCATATGAGGAAAGATTGTAAAGACTAGGCTTGTATTCACTGGAGTTTAGAAGCATGAGGGGGGATCTTATAGAAACATATAAAATTATAAAAGGACTGGACAAGCTAGATGCAGGAAAAATGTTCCCAATGTTGGGCGAGTCCAGAACCAGAGGCCACAGTCTTAGAATAAAGGGGAAGCCATTTAAGACTGAGGTGAGAAAAAAACGTTTTCACCCTGAGAGTTGTGAATTTGTGGAATTCCCTGCCACAGAGGGCAGTGGAGGCCAAGTCACTGGATGGATTTAAGAGAGAGTTAAATAGAGGTCTAGGGGCTAGTGGAATCGAGGGATATGGGGAGAAGGCAGGCACAGGTTATTGATTGGGGACGATCAGCCATGATCACAATGAATGGTGGTGCAGGCTCGAAGGGCCAAATGGCCTCCTCCTGCACCTATTTTCTATGTTTCTATGTTTCTATGTAATTCTTCCCTCTCCTTGCTTCTCGAAAAGGAAGTTGTTACCATGTCAATGCTCAGAGCAGAATCTATTTTAATTTTCCATGTCAGCCTTCTGAACAGGAATGGTAATTTGTGATAAACTATAGCCAAACAAAAAGTAAACCAACTGGTTAAGTATTTCACAAGAGATCCCTGCTAATCATGAAGAGAATTATTTTCATCCCATCCAATCGATTAGATTGAAAGATGTTCAAGATGTTTAAAAACGGCATGTTAAGGGCCAAATTGAAAATGTTATAATTATTTTCCAAACTTCACACAGTCTAAACTCAAAAAGGAAATGGGGAAAATGTTGCTCATACCATTTTGGCAGCTAAAGTATTGAGGGTGAAATCTATACCCAATACTGAATGAATCTCATTGTAATGTTTCCTAACATTGAATCTGTGCACTATATGCTGAATCGTACTTTGCCCAGCCTATTATTTTCATGGACTGTCTTATCTGAGAATAAAGATGACTATACATAAGAGTTATTCTTGTTGATAATTGAGGCCATTTGATTTCCTTTATTGTTTTTGCCATCAAGGTGCTGAATTTCCAGCAAATATGAAGATAAGATGGTTTGGCACAATATATTTATTCAATTTTTGACAATACAGAATACAATAAGGATCTGATTTCTTGCTATTAAGTGTCATAGAAACATAGAAAATAGGTGCAGGAGTAGGCCTTTCGGTCCTTTGAGCCAGCAATATGATCATGGCTGATCATCCAAAATCAGTACCCCGTTCCTGCTTTCCCCCCATATCCTTTGATTCCGTCAGACTCAGTGGAATTACAAGTGATTTTGTGAGATGTTTTGTCCAAAGCCCCACTTATCTACAACTCACATGCCACTGACTACTTGCAACTTCATGATCCTACGTTTGTAGTGATGGCACATCTCACACACACTGCAAAACTTTAAACCCTGAACCAGCCTTCTGACAAAAAGTGAGCAATACAAGGGAGTAGATCAGCTCAACGATGTTGCCAAAGTAACATGTAACATGTATCCAAATTCATTTGTCATCTCGAAGAATTAATTTGTGGAATTCCCTGCCACAGAGGACAGTGGAGGCCAACTCACTGGATGGATTTAAGAGAGAGTTAGATAGAGCTCATGGGGCTAGTGGAATCAAGGGATATGGGGAAAAGGCAGGCACGGGTTATTGATTGGGGACGATCAGCCATGATCACAATGATTGGCGGTGCTGGCTTGAAGGCCGAATGGCCTCCTCCTGCACTTATTTTCTATGTTTCTATGTTTCCATGAAGCAGAATTGAGCAGGCCCTTCTTTTTTATCGTACAATATGTTAAAATATTTGACAAGCTTAGACTTTTGTATTTGAAGTGTAGTTGCTTTTAAATTCACAATTTATTTATCTAAATGATATTGTTTTGTTAAGTTTAGCGATACAGTGCAGACACAGGTCCTTCAGCCCACTGGGTCCATGCAGACCAGCAATCCCTGCACATTAATACAATCCTACACACACTGGGGACAATATTTACATTTACCAAGCCAATTTATCTACGTACCTGTACGTCTTAGAAGTGTGAGAGAAAACCGAGATCTCTGAGAAAACCCACAGGGTCACGGGGAGAACGTACAAACTCCGTACAGACAGCACCTGTAGCTGGGATCGAACCCGCGTCTCCGGTGCTGCAAGCGCTGTAAGGTAGCAACTCTACCGCTGCGCCCTTAAATCTATCTAAGTTTATATTTTCTTGAGATAATGTTGGGGGCATCAGCCTCTTATTCTAAATAGAGACGATCCAACTAGTTCTCAACTATAATGTTACAGATGCTACGTTGGAGTATGAATCGCTGTGCATGCATACACACATGCTCTCATGCACACATGCACATACCAACTTCTACACAATCTAACATCTATCCGTTGCAATGCACAGTACGGGTGGTGCCCATAATGGCCGCCTCGCCAGTAGTCTGTCTTGTCCCTTCTCTGTTTTTATTATTTTAAGTATGTCCTGATTGTTTGTTTTAATGTCTCTTGGTATGTTTTATGTGGGGGGTGCGGGTGGTGGGGGGGGGGGAGAGGATCGAGGGAAACCTTTTTCAGTCACTTACCTCGAAGGAGATGCGATTTTTCTCCGTGTCGCATCTGCGTCCCTGCCCTGCAGCCTACAGCGTGGAGTGGTGCGGCCTTTCCTGGAGACCGGCCCAGAGCTTCAAGCCACAGGTGGGGCGTGGACTTACCATCGCTAAGCCTGGGATCTTTTGCTGAGGATCGCCAGTGTTGGAGCTCTGACCGCGGGACCTGTGGACTTTAACACCGTGTAGCAGCGGTCTCCGGTAAGAAGCGGCCAACTCGGGAGCTCCATGCCGCACCGTATTCCGATCCGTCCCGACGCCGATGTTTCGATCATCCCGACGAGGGCATGAATAGCGGACCGTCGGCAATGGCCCCGTTCAAAGTCCCCGACCACGGGTGAACAAAGGAGGAAGATGACTGGACTTTATTGCCTTCCATCACAGTGAGGAATGTTGATTCCACTGTGGTGGATGTTTATGTTAAACTTTATTTGATGTGTTGTGTGTGTATTTGCTTTTTTACTTAGTATGGCTGTATGGTAACTCAAATTTCACCGTACCTTAATTGGTACATGTGACAATTAAATTGAATCTTGAATCTTGGGGTGGCACAGAAGCATAGCTGGTAGAGACACAATCTAGGATCTCCTACCTACTTGGAACTTTCTCCCTATTTGAGTTTCTTCTAGGTATTCATTTTTCTCACACATTTCAAAGGGTTGGTAGTTCCATTGGTCACTGGAATTTGCCTTGAGTATCTACATGTGGATAGTATTAGAAAGGTGTTGATGGAAATGTGGGGAGAATAAAATGAATGCTTGATGATTGTCACAAACCCATTGAGCTAAAGGGTCTGTTTCTGTCCTGTACCATGAGCTGGTACATATTTTGCAAAATGGGTATCAGGCTCAGCTCTGATGGAATAAACTTTGCTCTCTGAATACAGTTCAGTTCAGTTTGGTTTATTGTCACGTGTACCGAAGTACAGTGAAAAGCTTTTGATGCGTGCTCACCAGCCAGTGGAAAGACAATACATGATTATAATCGAGCCATTCGCAGTGTACAGATACATGATAAGGGAATAACGTTTAGTGCAAGATAAAGCCAGTAAAGTCTGATCAAGGATAGTCCAATGAGGTAGATAGTAGTTCAGTACTGCTCTCTGGTTGTGGTACGATAGATGGTTCAGTTGCCTGATAACAGCTGGGAAGAATCTGTCCCTGAATCTGGAGGTGTGCGTTTTCACACATCTGTACCTTTTGCACGATGGGAGAGGGGAGAAGAGGGAGTGGCCAGGGTGCGACTCGTCCTTGATTATGCTGCTGGCCTTGCCAAGGCAGCTTGAGGTATAAATGGAGTCAATGGAAGGGAGGTTGGTTTGTGTGATGGTCTGGGATGCTCCCACAATTCACTGAATTTCTTCCAGATTTCATTCCAGTCCTTCCCCAGACTCTTGAAAACACAAATTTAGGCTGAGGATTCAGTGTGGTTCTGGAGGAGTACAGCATAGTTGAAGGTGCTGTATTATGCAGGCAGATCTAGCAGTGAGGACATACACTGAATATCAATACTGTTTAATTTATTGTAGGATGCTGTTCTTTATATCAGCAAGGATATTAACAGTTAATAAGTACTTTAAAAGTGTTACAAGCAAAACCCTCGGGAGAGTTACTGTCTTTTGTCCATTATGTCAGATTACCCAACGTATTAAGCAACTGAAACTCCCCAATATGGAAGATCGATCATGTTTCTCCCTAACTAACAAGCCATTACATAAGTTGCATTTTCAGAACATTTACAAAGTCAGGTGCTTCTGTTATTCATTTGCTCCTTTTTCCATTAAAATAGGAATTTCAGAGACAGAAAACATTACTTACAAAACTATACAATCCCATTTTATAATTTCCAACGATTTCCAACCACAATAAACGTATTCTCTTGTATAAATCCCTGTGCTGCCTGTGCAGGCATTGCACGATCTAGTGAGTGCATGGGGTTTCCTCCTGGTGCTCCAGTGAACTGCAACATCCCAAAGGGATGCTGGATACAGAGCATTGACCACTGCGAGGGGCTGCTCGATGTAGGTGAATGCCGGATTTGGGGGATGAATTGATGGAAACGTTGGAGAATGCAATAGGACGAGTGTAGGTGGGTGCTTGATGGCTGGACACGATGGGCTGAAGGGTCTTTTTATGACTCTTTGCTCTGTAACCAACCCAACCCATCTACCATTGCAACAAATCCCTCCACTCCTTGACTGTCCGGTGACCTCTTTGTCTCCTGAGCCCATCATTAACATCATTAGTACATCGTAAGTTAATCATCGCATGGTAAATTAAAAATAGAGTCATAGAGTGGTACAGTGTGGAAACAGGCCTTCCGGCCCAAGTTGCCCAACAATGTCCTAGCTGCCCGCGTTTGGTCCATATCCCTCCAAACCTGTCCTATCCATATACTTGTCTAACTGTTTCTTAAACGTTGCGATAGTAAGTAAGTAAGTTTATTGGCCAAGTATTCACATACAAGGAATTTGCCTTGGTGCTCCGCCCACAAGTAACAACATGACATACAGTAACAGTTACGAATGACTCAGAAAACACGAAACATTAATAATAATGAAACATTAATGATAAAACACCATTGATCAAGCATGTGAATCAACAAAATACCAGATCAAAGGGAGGCTACAGATTTTTGGCTGTTGAGTAGAGCATCTACTCGTGGATAAAAACTTTTTATGTCTGGCTGTGGCAGCTGTGTCAGTCCCCACCTCAACTACCTCCTCCGGCAGCTTGTTCCATGCACAACAAAGGAGGAAGACTGACTGAACTTTATTGCCTTCCATCACTGCGAAGAATGCTGTGGTGGATGTTTATGTTAAATTCTATTGTGTATTGTGTTATTTTTAATTGTATGGCTGCACGGTAACTCGTTTCACTGTACCTTGGTGCATGTGACAAATAAATGTGAACCTTGAACCTTGAACCTTGAACACCCACCACCCTTTGTTTGAAACAGTTACCCCTCAGATTCCTATTAAATCTTTTCCCCTTCAACTTAAACCTATGTCCTCTGGTCCTTGATTCACCTAATCTGGGCAAGGGACTCTGTGCATCTACCCGATCTGTTCCTCTCATGATTTTACATACCTTATGAGCCTTGTTCTTTACAATAACTTTCTAGTTGTTAACATTTGAATCATATTTAAATTCCTCTCACAGCGATCAATATTCCCTGATCATTTTGTCAAACGCCTTCATAATCTTCAAAGCTTTAACTAGATCATCTCAAAGTCTGCCTCCCAAAGATATTTCAGCTGATCTTACTTCACCTTTCTCCATTGCCACCTACTATCCTCCACACACCGATGCTGCTGCATTTTACGGGAATGCCTCCACTGTAATATCCTTGGAATGAGTCTGTAAATTAAATTGCATTGGCCCTGTTGAAGGACAGGCTGCCTTTTACAAATAGCTTGAATGATATTTTCTATAGGAGCACACGGAATGAGGAGCAAACACTGTTCGGTCTTTCATCCTGCATTCTGATCCTCACTGAGTTAGCACTGGAAGTCAATGACAAGAACAGGCTATAATTACATTTCAAATGCAGGGAAGTTGAGTGATTTGGGACATGGGCAATCTCACGGAGTTCTCAGCTTTATATTACATCATTTCTGCAAGCAGACAGCTGTTGAATACCTGTTGCCAGAGAAGAAAAATGGGGTCAAACTCTGAAATTTGACATACAAGGTGAAACTGGAGAAACCTACACAGATTTTATAGATCATCAGGCACCACACTCTCCACCAACTGAAAAAGAAAGAGCTTGCAGAAAGCTTTTGATTCATTATCAAGGTGTCTGATTGATTCTTACACCTGACTGTAAGCGACACAATGGCCTGTTTCCTTCATCATCGTTACTTTTTTGCACATCTTTCATTCTTTGTTCTTTATCTCTCTACATCATCGTCTATATCTCTCGTTTCCCTTATCCCTAACCAGACTGAAGAAGGCGTCTCCACCCGAAACGTCACCCATTCCTTCTCTCCAGAGATGCTGTCTGTCCCGCTAAGTTACTCCAGCTTTTTGTGTCTATCTTCAGATGGAATGACTTGTTGGACCAATGTGTTTCTCAATCTTTCACCTTTATTTTGTTTGCTACATTTATTAGAAATAAATAATTTTAAAAAACAATATCTCACATAAGTAAGCAAAATGATCTCCATTTATGTATGTGAAGCGAGCTGAGATTTTTAGGATGCTGAGAATTTTGAATATTCGTTCTCAATGGCAACCTTTTTGACTTGGGCCATTGGTCAGAATGTCATCGCACTTAATCCATCGCACACGGACACTTTCAGTTCCAGACACCTGCAAGAGAGACACACAGAGGCAGCATTTTGAAGGGATGTGCCTGAGGGAGTTGGTGCTTGAGTCAATGCCTGTCAGAGAATGGGGAAAACAGTGGGTGTGTTGGATTGCCTGTAGAGGTTTTAGGACCAGCCTACATCCATCTCTGGACATTCGGTGGAAGCTGCTGCCAATGGGCCCATGCTAAACCTATGTCTCCCTCAGAACTTTGTGTGAGAGGGAACCAAGTGGCCCATTGACCAGACCCGAGTCCCACCACAGTCACTCTCTGAAAAACGATGTAGTAAAGAACTGCAGATGCTAGTTTAAATTGAAGATAGACACAAAATGCTGGAGTAATTCAGCGGGACAGGCAGTATCTCTGGAGAGAAGCAATGGGTGACGTTTCGGGTCGAGATCCTTCTTCCGACTGATTATTCAGAAAAATAATGGTTGATGACTGAGGAAGGACAGCTGCTATCCCAACACACCCACTGGTTTCCCTCCTGTCTGACGGACATTGACCCAAGCACCAATTCCCTCAGTCCCAACAGTAGCCAATGACTCAGGAGATGGGGAGATCCTAAATAGATACATCTTGTCTTGGCAAATGACGGAGGTTGGGGGAACTCAGGGAAGTAAATAGTGATATTTTGAAGCGAATACACATTATAGAATAGTGGCGACACGGTGGTGCAGCGGTAGAGTTGCTGCCTTGCAGCACCAGAGATCCGGGTTCGATCCTGACTATTGGTGCTGTCTATATGGAGATTGTCCATTTTCCCCGTGACCTCGTGGGTTTTCACCGGGAGCTCCAGTTTCCTCCCAAATTCCAAAGTTAGTTGGCTTCAGTAAAAATTGTAAATTGTGTGTAGGATAGTGTAGGATAGTGCTAGTGTACGGGCCGATCGCTGGTCGGCGTCGTATCTCTAAACCTAAAACTAAAGAAGAGGAGGTGCTGGAGGTCTTAAAATGCTTAAGATTAGACAAATCTCTGGAAGCTGATCAAGTGTACTCTAGGTCATTGTGGGAAGGTAGCCCTTGCTGGAGAGATTTGTATTGTCGATAGCCACAGGTGAGGTAAGAAAGGCTGCAGTTTTTCTGGAACCTACAGGCTGGAGAGAATTCAGAGAGATGGGATTTATATGTGTTTGAAAGGACTGTTTAGGGATAGTGCATGGGAAATGTGTCCCACAAAGTTTATTGTGTTGCTTGAAGAGAAGACCAAGAAGAATGATGAGGCCAGTTCTCTGCATGGACTTCATTAAGGCCTTAGATAAGGTGCCACATGGTAGGTTGGTCTGAAACTTTAGATCAAAGTGAATCCAGGATAAGCCAGCCAATTTGATACAAAATTGACTTGAATGTAAGAGGCAGAGAGTGGTGATATGAGCTTGTTTTACAGACTGGAGGCAAGTGACAAGTGGTGTTCCACAGGGATTGGTGCTGGGTTCATTGTTGTTTAGTATTTACTTTAATATTTTAGATGAGAATGTAGGTGGTATGATTAGTGAATTCATAGATTACACGAACATTGGTGGTCCAGTTGGCAGTGAAGACCATTATCTAAGATTACTACGGAATCAGGGTCAACACCACCAATGGATTGAGATTGGAAGTTGTTAAATTCAGATAAATGAGCATTTGGCATGCTTATCTTCTTTGGTCAAGGTATTGAGTACAGGATGTACACAAAAAGTGCTGGAGTAACTCAGCGGGACAGGCAGCATCTCTGGAGAGAAGACGTTTCGGGTCGAGAAGTCACCCGACTTCAGTCTGAAGAAGGGTCTCGACCCGAACCGTCACCCATTTCTTCTCTCCAGAGATACTGCCTGTCCCGCTGAGTTACTCCAGCATTTTGTGTCTATCTTTGGTTTAAACCAGCATCTGTAGTTCCTTCCTACTTATTGAGTACAGGAGTTGGGACGTCCTGAGGTGGGTGCAATTACAATATGTAAAATTCACCTGTACAGGTACATGGATAGGAAAGGTTTGGAGGGATAAGGTGCAGGCACAGGCAAGAGGAACCAGTTAGACAATTTGGTTGGCATTGCCGGGTTGGCAAAGACCTGTTTCCAGACTGTATAGATCTATAATTCTGTAATACGTTATTGAAGTTGTGAAATGTTTGATAAAATGATAACAAACACTATGGAGTTTAATCTGTTTCCATCCCCAAAACTAAAATGCTGGATGACGTATGCAAATAAGTACAAATTCTCTGCCTCAGGTGGAGGCAGGTTCTCTGGATGCTTTCAAGAGAGAGCTGGATAGGGCTCTTAAAGATAGCGGAGTCAGGGGATATTGGGAAAAGGCAGGAACTGGGTACTGATTGGGGATGATCAGCCATGATCACATTGAATGGCGGTGCTGGCTCGAAGGGCCGAATGGCCTACTCCTGCAGCTATTTCTATTGTCTATTGTCTATTGTCTATTGTCTATTGTCTAGGAACAATCAGAGGCCTTTGATGTCAACCCTCAGCCTATCTCTGTCTAAAACAAAATCCCCACCAGGTGATGATTTCCTGCTATCTAGGCCATTCAACTGTCTTAACACCATGTCCCAATCAGCCATGATCACATTGAATGTCGGTGCTGACTCGAAGGGCCGAATGGCCTACTCCTGCACCTATTGTCTATTGTCTATTGTCAAATAAGGAGTAAGCCTCATGTACCTGCTTTGCTAAAAAGGGCCTGTCCCACTTACTCGACTTTTTTGGCGACTGTCGGCACCCGTCATAGGTCGTTACAGGTCGCCGAAAATATTCAACATGTTGAAAATCCAGCGGCGACCAGAACAAGGTACGACTCGTTGGGCGACTACTCACGACCGATCAGGCGTCACCCCGTGACATATCGCCTCTATGGTCGTGAGTAGTCTCCTAGTCACCCAAAGAGTCGTAGCGTCTTTCTGGTTGCCACTGAATTTTCGACATGTTGACAGTCGCCGAAAAAGTTGCGTAAGTGGGACAGGCCCTTAAATGTATCACAGCAGATTAATTGTACCTTTGTCTCTGCATCTCTTACTATTCATGGTAACTTTTCAACTTTAATTAATGAGAATCTATTTATTTCCATTTGAAATCTATTAAAAAAAAAATCTTCCACAATTCTCAAAAGAGATTTGCGCAGTCTCGTGTCCCTCTGAGTAAAAAATAGTTAACCTCAGTTATAAATGGGCCTATTTTTAAAGTCTCTCAGAAAATAAAATATCTGCTCCATTTCCACCCTTTTTAGACCTCGTACATTTTAATTATCCTCCTGTACAATACCTAGGAAACAATTTGCTTTCTATTCTACAGCTGTGCAGTTTAATTCACTGGAGACTAGGTATCAGAAAATCATTCGACATTTGCTTGATCCAAATAACGAACACTTTTTTGAAAAATTATAACTGCATTATCCGGAAGAATACTCAAAATACCTACAAAGTTGTGGGCTTGTTATATAACAGCACCACTAGAGTACTTTCCATATCGATTGCAATAGTTCAAGGAAAATATTCAATGCCTTTCTCAGCAACTAAGAATGTGCAATCAATGCTGACCTCGGCAGAGATGGCTCGGTCTTTATTTCAGGCTGTATCATACAGTGCTGCTCATGCAGTGTTGGATAAAGCAAGCATCAACATCTACCCAGCACCTTGAACATCCCACTCACTCCATCACCAGCACCACATGGGTCTGCAGTGCAGGCTACCTACAGGATTAACTGCAGAGGCCATGGAATTCATCTGTGGTTCCACCCAAACATGTAACCATTTGCCCCACTGGTCAACAAACACATCTTCTCCTAACTCAGCGAGTCAGAACCTCTTTTAATCAGGTTACCCCAACTACTCTGAACCCCCCCCCCATCCCCCCACCAGACCTCCCCGTCAACATCCGTCCACTCGCCTGCCCCCCCTCTGACCCCAACCCCCACCCTTGTCGTGTCTTCACCATCCCCCCTGACCTCCCACATTCCATTACGGGAAGGTCTGTCCTCAACAGAGGCCTCACCTTTGTTCTCCTCCGCCCCCACCTCAATGAGTCACCACCACCCCCAACTCAACAAGTTCCGGGTCGCCTCCGTCTCCGTGCTTTATTCAATGGGAAAGAGACCTCACCACCCAGTGAGAGTCTGAAGAAGGGTCACAACCCAAAAAAGTCACCCATTCCTTCTCTCCAGAGGTGCCGCCTGTCCCGCTGAGTTACTCCAGCATTTTGTGTCCATCTTCGATGTAAACCACCGTCTGCAGTTCCTTCCTACACATCATTTCCAAGTTCTGCAAGCCACATACACACTAGGAACTTTGGGAAAACAATATGGTTCCTTCATTGTCCCTGGGTCAAAATTGTGGGCTTCTTATATAACTGCATCACTGGAGAACTTTCCCATATTGATTGTAGTAGTTCAAGGAAAATATTCAATGGCTTCTCCGGCAACTCAGAATGGACAATCAATGCTGACCTTGGCAGACATGCCTGAATCTTTATTTCAGGCTATATTATACAGTGCTTCTCATGCAAAGTTGAATAACACAGATGACCCCCCTTTTTTCAGGCAAGAACATTTAATTATTACAGCAGGAACCTAGTTTGAAGTTCTTCAGAGCTTAACAGCCAAGTTCTGCTGAAAAACTGCAAATTAAATTGCACTTGTCAATTCTAGCTTGTACCTCAGAGGTGCGAAGTATTTGAAGACTAATTTGCATCTTGTATCGTCTGTATCCAGCTGCAGCTTCTGTGCATTTCTGATGCACTCTTTTAAATATTTAGATGGAATTTATTATTTGTCAAATAGATATACCATTAATAATTGTGGTAAATATTCCTACTCAGATCTAATCTGTATTCCATTGCTTGAGCAATCGTCTTACAGGATATATTTAGTAATCACATGATAAGATGATTTCATCAGCCTTAGGAACATTATAAGAGAGTCAAGGCCTTGAGAAGTGTAAGTTTGAAGTAGCAAACCATTTGCCAATAATGATTGAAGAGTTATATTTCACTGGTGCAAATTCCTGCTTAGGTTACAGAAGGAAAAATCCCTCTGGCTCTTTGATTGTGAATAATCATTAGCCTATGCAGCTATGCATTTATAACAATTCAGCGGTATGAAAGAGAGTGTATTTAGTTTTTTGGAGATACAGCATGGAAACAGGCCCTTCAGCCCACCGAGTCCGCACCGACCAGCGATCCCCGCACCCTAACACTATCCTACACACACTAGGGACAAATTACAATTATACCAAGCCAATTAAACTACAAATCAGTATGCCTTTTGAGTGTGGGAGGTAACCGGAGAGCCAGAAGAAAACCCACGCAGGTCACGTACAGACAGTGCCTGTAGTCAGGATCGAACCTTGTTCCCTGGTGCTGTAAGGCAGCAACTCTACTGCTGATCACCATGCCACCACAGTGCTTAGAATAGTCACAGTTGCAGCCTAGCTGTTTGTAGAAGGTGGCATTCCAACCTGAAACGCTACCTATCCATGTTCTCCAGAGATGTTGGCTGACCCGCTGAGTTATGCCAGCACTTTGTGTCTTTTTTGGATGCCATCCGAATGATTGTCAAGAATTTTAAATTAATAATGTTCGTTCATAACTTTAAGTGTCGGCACTTTATGTAGTTTGTATAACCATGGTAAACATTTGTAGAATGGATAAAATTATATCCCATTGCGGAAGGATTTCTAATATTGCCTTGCAAAGCATAACCAATGATCAAAAGTGAATTATTTGGTAATTGAAACAATTTTTTAAAATATAATTATAGCATTCTTGATATAAATAGAGAAAAGAAGTGGTCGCTGTGAGGTCAAGAATAAAATGTTCAATATTTTAAATGCAACTGGAGAACTGGATTGTGTTTTTATTATTCATGCTGCAAAAAGGGCACTTCTCAATGATTATTATGATGAAAGAAATGTTTGAAATGGGATTGGATAAATTAATACTGCTTTAAGATTCGTCCTTTAATCCAAGAGAATAGGATTGAAGAGCGAGATATTAGTGTGTTGTGCAGTGCAATGGACTTGTATTCTTTAGTTGAAGGTAAATACAGCAGCTCGTTCTGAGAGCTGCGATTGCAGTCAGGCTTTGTGGCAGAGATACAGGGTGTAGCTTTCCTGGGCATCTGGCGACTGGTGGGTTTAAGTGTCCAATGCAGAGCACAGATTGCTCTGGCTGATGACTGCTGACCTTCCCCACTCATCGGATCACTTGCTTCCTGCTCAGGCTTGCTATCATCATCACTGTAGCCATTTACAGAAGACAGTCAAACAGATGGCTCATCCCCAACCACAGCACTGCAACTGGTCTGTGAGGAGAAGATGCTAACTTTGTATTAAATAGCCAGCTGATGATCCTTGCCATTTGATGTACCTTGTAGCAACCGTTTCACGGAAAGAACCATCATGTTTAGTTTAGTTTAGAGATACAGCACTGAAACAGATCCTTTGGCCCACCCAGTCCAAACCCACCAGTGATCCCCACACATTAACACTATCCTACACACACTAGGGACAATTTACATTTACACCAAGCCAATTAACCTACAAACCTGTTCGTCTTTGGAGTGTGGGAGGAAACTGAAGTTCTCGGAGAAAACCCACGCAGGTCACGGGGAGAACATAGACACATAGAAACATAGAAAATAGGTGGAGGAGGCCATTCGGCCCTTCGAGCCAGCACAGCCATTCAATGTGATCATGGCTGATCGTCCCCAATCAATAACCCGTGCCTGCCTTCTCCCCATATCCCTTGCTTCCACTAGCCCCTAAAGCTCTATCTAACTCTCTCTTAAATCCATCCAGTGATTTGGCCTCCACTGCCCCCTGTGGCAGGGAATTCCACAAATTCACAACTCTCTGGGTGAAAACGTTTTTTCTCACCTCAGTCTTAAATGGCTTCCCCTTTACAAACTGCGTGCAGACAGCACCCGCAGTCAGTATCGAACCCGGCATTTGGAGCTTCCCGACATCGGTCTCTACCCGAGACTGCGAGCTCCTTGATGTTAAAGTCCGCAGGACTTTGGAGCGTCGATCCCAGGCAAGGGATCGGCTCCGATGGTAAGTCCACGTCCCCGCGGTGGGGCTCAAAGTCAGTCGCGAGCAAGGCCTCCAGCTCCATGATGTAAGGCCGCAGATAAAACAAACCAGAGAACATTCACACATACTTTTAAAACACACTAAAAAGAACCAAAAAAAAGACAAAAAGGCAGACAGACTGTTGGCGAGGCTGCCATCGTGCGGCACCCCCTGGAGCAATGACTACTATAATTAAAAATAATTACAGTGGTCTGATATAGTTAAACCTGATAATTGCTTCCTGCTCTTCACACTTTCTCATCATGTAGGAGACTATTTGTCCCATTGAGATTATGTGGAATCTCTGAACAATTCCCAATCATCCCATTCCACTGCTTATTTCCCCAGTCAACACCCATAATTCTCCCACAATCCACATGCACCAGGGACGATTTTACCACGATAAAATCATGAGAGGAATAGATCAGGAAGATGCATAGAGTCCCTTGCCTAGAGTAGGTGAATCGAGGACCAGAAGACATAGGTTTAAGGTGAAGGGGAAAAGATTTAATAGGAATCTGAGTGGGTAACTTTTTCACACAAAGGGTGGTGGGTGTATGGAATGAGCGCCGGAGGAGGTAGGTGAGGCTGGGACTATCCCAATGTTTAAGAAACAGTTAGACAGGTACATGGACAAGACAGGTTTGGAGGGATATGGGTCAAACGCAGGCAGGTGGGACAAGAGTAGCTGGGACATGTTGGCCAGTGCGGGCAGGTTGGACCGCAGGGCCTGTTTCCATGCTGTATCACTCTATGACTCTAATAGCCAAATCAGCACATCTTTTGGGATATTTTAATTAGGACCCATTGCTGGTACTTCCTATCTTTAAATGTTTGAGAATCTTTGCAACTTAATTTGTTATTTTTGTAGTCAGCAAAAATGTGGAATGATTTGATTTGTTGCCTTAACATGAAGATTACTGCTAAATCCAGCTCTGACAAATATATTAATTTGATGTATCTTATTTGTGAGTGTTTCGACTGTATTGTAACATTGGTGCCAAATGTTATGATCACCAATTGCAGCATAAAAATACTACAGTACACCAGGCTGGAGATCCCATTGACAATTGAGTATGTGGCATTCCAAGTAGTTTAGTTTAGTTTAGTTTAGAGATACAGCGCGGAAACAGGCCCTTCGGCCCACCGAGTTTGCACCGACCAGTGATCCCCTCATTAACACTACCCTACACACACTAGGGACACGAAACGTCATCTATTCCTTTGCTCCATAGATGCTGCCTCACCTGCTAATTTTCTCCAGCATTTTTTGTCTACCTTCGATTTTTCCAGCATCTGCAGTTCTTTCTTAAACGGGGACAATTTATTTTACATTTATACATTGATACCAAGCCAATTAATCTACAAACCTGTTCGTCTTTGGAGTGTGGGTGGAAATTGATAAATGAAATGATAAATAAAGGACTGTTATGGAAAGTTGCATTTACTACATCTTTCAAGGAATTCAGAATCACTTTACGGCCTCTGATATATATTTGAACTTTATTTATTATATGCTGTAAGAAATTCAGCTTCCAGTCTGTAAATAATGCAGTCCCAATGTGCTAAAGACTAGATAATCAGCTTTAGTAATGAGCAGTGACAAATGAATATTGACCAGTAGAGCAGGACTACCTTCCCAGTTGTTCTGTAAAACATGCCATGGGATCTTTTATGTCTATTTGTGAGAGCAGATAGTGCTTAGCAACTCATCTGAAAGACTGTACCTCCAGCGGTGGAAAGAATTTCCACACTATCCATGACTTTGGGACGTTTCAAAATGCTTTACGATTGCAGTATCTGACCTATTTCAAGAAACTCCCAAGTCAAATTGTACATAGAATTGTGATGATGACAAGCTAATCTGTTATTATTTTCAACCATGTTAAATAAAGGATACTGCAAGGGAGGAACAGTGGCGTAGCAGGTAGAGCTGTGTCTGATGCCCAGCTTAGATCCTGACCTCGGATGCTATCTCCGTGGAGTTTGCATGCTCTCCCTGTGACCGCGTGGGTTTTCTTCACATGCTCCAGTTTCCACCCATATCCTAGCGATGTGGACTCAGTGGCCTGGCGGGGTCGCGACTATTTCTCCAAGTCGCGTCCTCGCCCCCCTCCTCGCGGCCTACCACCTGGATTGTAGCGGCCTTTCCTGCCGGGGACCAGGAACCGGACCAGAGCTGCAACAGCGGCGGCGCAGTGCTGAATTCACTGCGGAGCGGGCGATGCCGACCTGGATCGCCGCTTGGAGCTCGTGGAGCTGCGGTTTGGGAGAGCTTCCAGCGTTTGGGAGAGCTCCAACATCGTGGAGCTGCGGTTTGGGAGAGCTTCCAGTGCGGCCGGCCGCTGAACAACATCACGGAGTCCTGGGGCCCTTTACCGAGGGCCGCCAGCGCTGCATCTTTGCATCTCCGCCCGGCGCGGCCTGCGGACTTTGGGAGCCGTGGACTCCGGTAGGAGGGGGCCGACTCTGATGTCCAGGCTGCTGAGAAGGTCCCTCAGCCCCGACATCGGACTTACATCACCCCGGCGAGTGGGCCTGAACATCGGGCCGCCCGTAGCGGCGACTGCGGAGGGCTCGGGGAGGCCCCGACCACGGGTGAACAGTGGGGAACATTAGAGGAAGATGACTGACTTTGGTGCCTTCCCTCACAGTGGGAAAATTTGATTCTGCTGTGTGGGGATGTTTTATGTTGAACTCTATCGTGTGTGGTGTTCTTATTTTTGATTGTATGGCTGTATGGTGAACACACATTTCACTGTGCCAACTGGCACATGTGACAATAAGTGTATCTTGTATCTTGTATCTCTTGTATTTCCATGCTGTATCTCTAAACTAAACTAAACTTATTGTCTTAGAGATTATCACTCCCCACTCCAATATCATGAGGTAGAATCTGTTATATTCAACTGAGATGGCAGATGCGCTGAATCTCAGCAGTGCACTGAATTCTTGATCTCATTACCTCTGAGTGGAATTTTTCAACCCAAACCTTTCTGGCTCAAAGCTGGAAGTGCTACCAGCCGAGCCATAGATGACAACATTAATCAACCAGATTTATTGTGGGTTCATTACTATCACTCACACGGTACCAAGTATGGATGCAATACACTTGCAACGAGGCAGTGCTGGTAGTGAAATAAGATACCACTATTTAAGTTCTAGGCATAAACGAGCAATGGTCATCTTCAGGCGGAGTTGAGAATGAATACAAGGAGTATCTAAATATTATTTAAGTATGTACAGTGTTTTATTTTGTGGAGAACTTTGCAGTTAAGAAATGATATGTGATATAATGACGAACCTTATTTATTTTTAAAGTGTGGATGGTATCAGTGATGATTCACTCCTTTCCATGAACACGCCCAAGTGAAATAAGAGGTGCTCTTCCTTCAATTTGCGTTGGGCTTCACTCTGTTGGTTGTGGGAGCTTGCTGTGTGCTACTGTGCTTTTTAACTTACAGTGACGACAATTGTAGAATACTTTTGGACGGCTTAATATCAATGAAAGTACTTTTTGAAGTCAAGCCTTTGATTTTATTATTGCATCAATATTAGGATTATCCCCAAGTTATTTTTCTTCAGGTTTCTGACATTACTGGTCTTGAAAAGATTCCCTGACAATATGCATGAGGATTGTGGAGTTATGTATCCTCGTGTTATTGGATCATCCTTTGTTACCCTTTAGGATGTGTTGATGACTTGCTTGGAGGTTTCCCTTGATTGAACAGCAAAGCTATGAAACTTATAAGCAAGATTTTGTGTGGCAGTTTAATGCTGCCACTCATTGTACTGCCCGTTAAATGAACTGTGACTGCAAGACGGCACAATATCATCAATAGGCAGGAATCACAATCAAATGAAAAGTAGTTGTAGAAAAGCCAAATAAGTTTACATTAGTTTAAACATTTGGTCTGTTTCATTATAATCAACCCAGTGCAACATTTTTAGAAGCTTAGTTATTGATATGTTATTGATCAGAGCTTTAGTGAAAAATACATCCTCTAACACTTCAAATTATCATGTTTATCTTGCCAGTCCTAACAAGATCCCAAAAAAGGCAAGAGGAGTCCTCCTTGTTAAATCTCGCTACACACTTCTAAACCAGGTTATGATTAAACACTAGTCACTAGGGGTGCTGCACTGATGGCAGCCAATGCCTACAGCCCGTTTGTTTTTCAATCTTTTTTTTAATTTTTAGTCAGTTTAAAGTTTGTTTTTGGGGGAATCTTTGACTTTTCTATGTGGGGGAGGGGGGCAGGGTAAGGGGGAAACTGTTTCCCAGTCGCTTCCTGGCGGGGACTCGACTATTTCTCCGAGTCGCATCCTCGCCCCCCTCCTCGCGGCCTACCACCTGGATCGGAGCGGTCTTTCCTGCCGGGGACCGGGAACCGGACCAGAGCTACAACAGCGGCGGCGCGGCGCTGGATTCACCGTGGAGCGGGCGATGCCGACCTGGGTCGCCGTTTGGAGCTCCGGAGCATTGGGCCGCTGCTCCAACATCGTGGAGCTGCGGTTTGGGAGAGCTTCCAACGCGGGCGGCGCTGAACAACATCGCGGAGTCCTGGGGCACTTTGCCGAGGTCCGCCAACGTTGCATCTCCGCCCAGCGCGGCCAGCGGACTTTGGGAGCCGCGGGCTCCAGTATGAGGTGGTCGACTCGGATGTCCAGGCCGCTGAGGAGGTCCCCCAGCCCGGGGAGGCCCCGACCACGGGTGAACATCAGGAACATTAGAGGAAGATGACTGACTTTGGTGCCTTCCCTCACAGTGGGATGCTTTGGTTCTGCTGTGTGGGGATGTTTTATGTTGAATTCTATCAACTCTATGTTTTGTTCTTTATTTTATTGTATGGCTGTATGGTGATCACATTTCACTGTGCCAACTGGCACATGTGACAAATAATGTATCTTGTATCTTGTATAACAAGTTGTCCGACAAGTTTCCGTCATTACATCAGTGAATAGGACATCCTGACAGGGAGGTGAACGGCGTAATCACTCTGATGCAGGGTCTTTAATCTGGGAATGTGAACTTATTTCTCTTTTCACAGTAGCTGCTTGACTGCCTGAGTTTTTCCAGCATTTTCTGCTCTTGTTTCAATTCCAGTATTTGGATTTTTATTTATTTTTCATTTTTCCTTTCCTTACTTCCCTCCCTCCTTCCTTCCCTCCCTCCTTCCCTCCCTCCCTCCATCCCTCCCTCCCTCCCTCCCTCCTTCCCTCCCTCCCTCCATCCATCCCTCCCTCCCTCCCTCCCTCCCTCCGCTCCTCCCTTCCTCCCTCCCTCCCTTCCTCCCTCCCTCTCTCCCTCTCTCCCTCTGTTCCTCCCTTCCTCCCTTCCTCCCTCCCTTCCTCCCTTCCTCCCTTCCCTTCCTTCCATCCTTCCTTCCTTCCTTCCTTCCTTCCTTCCTTCCCTCCCTCCTTCCCTCCCTTCCTCCTTCCTCCTTCCTTCCTTCCTTCCTTCCTTCCTTCCTTCCTTCCTTCCTTCCTTCCTTCCTTCCTCCCTCCCTCCCTCCCTCCCTCCCTCCCTCCCTCCCTCCCTCCCTCCCTCCCTTCTCACCTCCCTACCTTCCTCTCTCCCTCTTTCCTTCCCTCTCTCCCTCTTTCCTTCCCTCTCTCCCTCCATCCATTTCTCTTTCTCCGATGAAGTTTTGCAGTTCATTGCCACAGATCTTTTCTAACAAAGCGATGGATTGAAGGACCACTTAGTTGTTCCTGGGACAAAAGGGCCGTTGTCTGAGCGGCAATGAATTGCTGACAAAGCCAGTTTTATTATCCAGCCTTTTATTGCCCTTGAAAATGAGTTGTGAGCTATTGTCTTCTGATGACATGCCTCTCAAAATGCTATTGTGTAGAGTGTTCCACAGATGAGACGCAAAGGGAAAATTATTACGTATCTGCATGATGATTGTACGCAGAGGATTCTGTAAGTAGAGGTGGTCCCATAGACCCTCTGCCCTTATTGATCTTGGTGGTGGGTGTCATGGATTAGGTAGTAGCTGTTAGTGTCCCAGACTGGTGATTTTGTTGGACAGGGCAATCAAAGGATATGGGGCTGGGACAGAAGGGAGAGTAAAAAAGTACAGGTCTTCACAGCAACAATGATAAGGTCATAAAGTCACAAGGAATGGAGTATAATTAGGCCATTCGGCCCATCAAGTCTACTCCGCCGTTCAATCATAGCTGATCTATCTCTCCCTCCTAACCCCATTCTCCTGCCTTCTCCCCATAACCTCTGACACCTGTACTAATCAAGAATCTATCTATCTCTGCCTTAAAAATATCCACTGACTTGGCCTCCACAGCCTTCTGTGGCAAATAATTCCACAGATTCACCACCCTCTGACTAAAGAAATTCCTCCTCATCTTCCTAAAGGAACATTCTTTAATTCTGATGCTATGACCTCTAGTCCTAGACTCTCCCACTAGTGGAAACATCCTCTCCACATCCACTCTGTCCAGGCCTTTCACTATTCGATACATTTCAATGAGGTCCCCCATCATTCTTCTCAACTCCAGCGAGTACAGGCCCAGTGCCGCCAAACGCTCATCATAGGCTAACCTATTAATTCCCGGGATCATTCTTGTAAACCTCCTCTGGACCCTCTCAGCACATCTTTCCTCAGATATGGTGCCCATAATTGTTCACACTGAGGCCTATTGAATGGCAGAACAAGTGGCCAAATGGTCTGATAATGTGTAGGAAAGAACTGCAGATGCTGGTTTAAATCGAAGATACACACAAAATGCTGGAGTACCTCAGCAGGACGGGCAGCATCTGTGGAGAGAAGGCATGGGTGACTCTTCAGGTCGACACACAAGTCTGAAGAAGGGCCTCGACCCGAAAAGTCACCCATTCCTTCTCTCCAGAGACGCTGGTATCCCACTGGGTTACTCCAGCATTTTGTGTCTGTTGTCTAATAATGCTCCTGTTTCCAGCTCTGTGCTTATGATGAGTGACACAGACAGCAGTGGGTTGGATGATAATATTGAGTTTGCAATCTATACTAGGTATCCCCAGAATGGCCATGATAGATGGCTGCGCAGGTAAGCACTTCCACAGTGAAATCACTGGCCCCAGGCACCGCCTTTTACTGTTCAAGGAACTATTTCACTGACCTGAATGCTTTAGTGGCCCTTCTTTCTTGTTGACTAGCTAATTAATGATGGTTAGAGACAATTCATTACAGATTTTTGTACTGGAGACAGGATCAGAATTTTTGCATTTAATTTAATCTGATTTTAGACCAACTGGTAATATATAGTCCATGTGCTTGAGAGATGTTCAGCTGCATTCTTAACAGTTCCAGCTATTTTTCTTTGATTGCCCTGTCACTGCTTCATTAGGTCGGATATGAGAGAAATGCTAATGGCATTTGGGGACATGTTTGCTTTGTGAGTAATGGCAGCAGCTTTATTCCCATTTGTTGTTACAAGAGTTCTGTAGCTTTCACAAACTTGACTAAATTAATGATAAGGGTTTATAGGCTTAAAACCGAAGCAGGGAATTGAGGGCGTTTAATATTGGTATTAGTTTATCGTTGTCACGTCAACCAGTTGCAGTGAAAAGCTTTTGTTTTTGCGCTATCCAATTCAATCAGATCATACATGAGAAAGGTCAAACCATTGGCAAGAGCAGCGGGTAGTACAAAGAGAAAAATATCAGGGTGCAGAATATCGTTTACAGCATTGGTGCATTGCAGTTCCAGAGAAAATGTCCAATGTCCACAATGAGGTCGTTTGAGAAATCGGTTAATTTCCCCCTAATTTATGGGAGTCATAGCTTTGTAGTCTGACAACAGATGGGGAAGATGCTGTTTCTGAGCCTGGAGGTGGATAGGGTGGATCCAGAGAGCTAGATAAGGCTCTTAAAGATAGCAGAGTCAGGGGATATGGGGAAAAGGCACGAACGGGGTACTGACTGGGGATGCCATGATCTCATTGAATGGTGGTGCTGGTTCGAAGGGCCGAATGGCCCATTCCTGCACCTATTTGTCTATTGAGGTGCATGCTTTCCAGATTTTGCACCTACTGCCCGGAGGGAGAGGAGAGGAGGAGGAATGACGAGGGTGAGAAGGGTCCTTAATGATGTTGGCTGCTTGCCTGAGGCAGTGTGAAGTGTAGACGGAGTCAATGGTGGGGAGACAAGGTCTGTGTGATGGACTGAGCTGCATTCTTGCAGCCTCTTGCAGAGCAGTTCCCAAAACAAGCTCTGTGCAGGCCAATAGCATGTTTTCTACGCTGCCTCTGCAGAAGTTGTGAAGAGTATGTGGCTGCTTTGTTGTGTGCTGGGAGATAGCAGGGCTCTTGCACTAGGGCTACTCCTAAAAAAATACCGTGACCTCTTAATTTGTTCACCTGTGAGTAAACAGGACCTCTTATTCCACCAGATCAAGTGGAATCAATGATGGGGTGGAATTAAGAGGTCTGGATTGAGGTGACGATCTCTGAATACTGTGTTTATAGTTGTGCTTTCACCGCTGCTTCATAACACATCACTTCTTGATGACATCTCTGCTACATAAAAATCGCTGGCATGAATATTTCATTACAGCTAACTTCTGAAGTATTTGTTTTTCTTTGGAATAAAATCTATTTGCACTTTTAAGTTTAAGTTTATCTGAAAATCTATTTATTTGACATTACAATGTAAACTGCTGCTTACATCAGAATTTCACATTAGTGCTTAAAATGTGAATTACTTAGAAAGAATTTGCTATATTTCCTCTCTAGCCATCTCCGCCACTTCCAGCACC
>CM075980.1:33683970-33765105 GCA_038087875.1 Malacoraja senta
GGATGGAGTCCTTACAGGAAGCAGGGTGGGAAGAAGTGTAGTCCAGATAGCCATGGGAGTCGGTAGGTTTGTAGTGGATGTCGGTAAGGAGTCTATCACCTGCGATGGAGATAGTGAGGTCAAGGAATGGTAGGGAAGTGTCGGAAATGGTCCAGGTGTATTTGAGTGCCGGATGGAAGTTGGTGGTGAAGCGGATGAAGTCAGTCAGTTGTGTGTGGGTGCAGGATGTGGCACCAAAACAATCATCGATGTAGCGGAGGTAGAGGTCGGGGATGGGGCCCTGGTACGCATTGAACAAGGATTGTTCTACGTACCCGACAAAGAGGCAGGCGTAGCTGGGGCCCATGCGTGTGCCCATAGCTACGCCTTGTATTTGGAGGAAATGGGAGGAGTCAAATGAAAAGTTATTGAGGGTAAGTACCAGCTCCGCTAGGCGGAGGAGGGTGTCAGTGGCCGGGTATAGATTGCTTCTACGGTCGAGGAAAAAATGGAGGGCTTTGAGACCATCCTGGTGGGGGATGGAGGTGTACAATGACTGGACGTCCATGGTGAAGATGAGGGGGTGAGGGCCTAGAGAGTGGAATGCGCGGAGATGACGGAGAGTGTCTGAGGTGTCTTGAACATAGGTGGGGAGGGATTTAATCAAGGGGGATAGTATGGAGTCGAGGTAGGTGGAGATGAGTTCGGTAGGGCACGAACAGGCAGAGACAATGGGTCTACCGGGACAGTCAGGTTTGTGGATTTTGGGGAGAAGGTAAAAGCGGGCTGTGCGGGGCTGGGGAACGATGAGGTTGGAGGCTCGTTCGGGCAGGGCGTGGGAGTGGATGAAGTTGGTGATGGTGCTGGAGATGGTGGCCTGGTGCTCGTCAGTGGGGTCATGGTCCAAGGGTAAGTAGGAAGAGGTGTCCGCGAGTTGGCGCGTGGCCTCAGCTTTGTAGAGGTCGACGCGCCAGACTACCACGGCACCTCCCTTGTCGGCGGGTTTGATAACCCAATCTAGGTTGTTGCGGAGTGAGTCGATGGCAGTGCGTTCAGGGGGGGAGAGATTGGAGTGAGACAGGGGAGTGGAGAAGTTGAGGCGGTTGATGTCACGGCGGCAGTTTTTAATAAAGAGTTCTAAAGCCGGAAGGCTACGAGGGGGGTTCCATGAGGATGGGGTGCGTTGGAGACGGGAAAAGGGGTCATCAGTGGGGAGCGAGGACTCCTTCCCATGGAAGTGAGCTGTGAGGACGGGAAAAGGGAGCGAGGACTCCTTCCCATGGAAGTGAGCTGTGAGGACGGGAAAAGGGAGCGAGGACTCCTTCCCATGGAAGTGAGCTGTGAGGACGGGAAAAGGGAGCGAGGACTCCTTCCCATGGAAGTGAGCTGTGAGGACGGGAAAAGGGAGCGAGGACTCCTTCCCATGGAAGTGAGCTGTGAGGACGGGAAAAGGGAGCGAGGACTCCTTCCCATGGAAGTGAGCTGTGAGGACGGGAAAAGGGAGCGAGGACTCCTTCCCATGGAAGTGAGCTGTGAGGACGGGAAAAGGGAGCGAGGACTCCTTCCCATGGAAGTGAGCTGTGAGGACGGGAAAAGGGAGCGAGGACTCCTTCCCATGGAAGTGAGCTGTGAGGACGGGAAAAGGGAGCGAGGACTCCTTCCCATGGAAGTGAGCTGTGAGGACGGGAAAAGGGAGCGAGGACTCCTTCCCATGGAAGTGAGCTGTGAGGACGGGAAAAGGGAGCGAGGACTCCTTCCCATGGAAGTGAGCTGTGAGGACGGGAAAAGGGAGCGAGGACTCCTTCCCATGGAAGTGAGCTGTGAGGACGGGAAAAGGGAGCGAGGACTCCTTCCCATGGAAGTGAGCTGTGAGGACGGGAAAAGGGAGCGAGGACGGGAAAAGGGATACAGTAGATGAGTTTGGAGGAGGTGCAAGTGAACCTCTGCCTAACCCGAAAGGACTGTCGGGGTCCCTGGACAGAGTCAAGGGAGAAGGTAAAGGGACAGGTGTTGCATCTCCTGCGGTTGCAGGGGAAGGCACCTGGGGAGGGGGTGATTTGGGTGGGTAGGGATGAATTAACCAGGGAGTTGCAGAGGGAACGGTCTCTGCGGCAAGCAGAAAGGGTGGAGATGGGAAGATGTGGCTAGTGGTGGGATCCCGTTGTAGGTGGCAAAAATGTCTGAGGATTATGTGCTGTATGTCACGGCTGACGGGGTGGAAGGTGAGGACTAGGGGGACTCTGTCCCTGTTGCAACTGGGGGCAGGGTGAGCAAGGGTGGAGTTGCAAGTTATAGAAGAGACAAGTGTGGGCGACCTCATCTCTGATAGAGGAGGGGAATCCCTGTTCCCTGAAGAATGAGGACATCTCGGATGTCAGCTTAACTGGTTAGAATAGTCCTGCTATCTCTGTAACTCATCTGAGGCCACTTATTACCTGCACAGGTTCTTCCCTCACGTGTCCTTCCTGCTCCAGACATCTTGCAGGGCGAGGAAATATACTTTGTTTTGGTTCAATACCTGAAGATATCAATCTTCAAACAATTAGGATTGAGGCTGCAGATAGATACAACATGCTGGAGTAACTCAGCAGGACAGGCAACATCTCTGGATATCTCAGAGTCTGAAGAAGAGTCTCGACCCAAAATGTCACCTATTCCAGAAATGCTGGCTGACCCGCTGATTTACTCCAGCATTTTGTGGCTATCTTCGGCATAAACCAGCATCTGCAGTTCCTTCCTACACAAGATTGCGGCTGAGGCTGATACTATATTTACATTGACTGTTTTCTTTGTGAGATTCGGCCGTTTCTTCTTTTCAAGAATGTTGTATGTAAATTTTATGCTACTTGTAGAAAATGAAAACAGAAAATGCTGCAAATACTCAGCTTCTCCTTCTTGCGTACGGCATGCACAGCCTAAAGTTGTAGGACAACTTGTACTATTTGATCTTATTTGATTGTGCACGCCAGGTTGATTGCATTCGTTGAAACAGGGCGGACCACATGAAGGTTGCAATCTCCCACCCCAAACACTCAGCAAGGTCATGCAGCATTGTGGGGGGAAATAAGAGAGGCAGAAATCTAGACCCTGTTTCCCTTTCCGCATGTGCGGACTGACCTGCTGGGTGTTTCCTGCGTTTTCTGTTTTTTATTGTGGATCTTCCAGCATTCGCAGTTGATTTTAGATGTTTAATATTCTTACAAAACAAACTAGCAGTGTTCACCGCAACAAACTGAGCACAATCTCCAACAAAGGTACAAGGGACACTTTTTGCATATGTATTTGCCGGAACAAAGGCTCATTCACAAGGACACTGCATCAGGAACCAGGTCTGTGCAGTCCATCATTTTCCATTCAATGATAAAATGTCCTTTGTACATAGAGTTTTCCAATGCTCGCTCCTGGTGAGAATGATTAAGGGCTGATTTATCTCAGTCACAATGCCCATTGTGATCTTAACTTGCCAAATCAACGTCAAGGCCATTGCAGGTGTGAAGAAAGTGCTTCTCAGCGTGTAACAATAGTAAAAGGTAAATGTAATTTAAAACCATTGTACGTCTCTATCTCCTGTAAGCGCAGAGAATTGTAAGAACTAGTCAATGCAGTCAAATATGTAATTTTGCCAATAAAAACCCAAAGGATCTACTAATTAATCTACAGCTTATTAATCAGATACACTTGCATGGTGTGGTTAAAATTATTGAATTGTGTTATGATCTCAGATATGAATTTTGGCTGTATATTAACATATTTATGTGCACTTCATCAGAACACCACCCTGTCCTCATCAATGTGGCTGTGGTAGAGATGGTCTACAGATTCAGGTTTCTTAGCATCCCTATCACCACAATCTGGTCCCTGGTCCCTTCCAACTGATGTGGTGATCGTGAAAGATTCGTGATCTCAGGCATCCATAAAGATTCAACATGTGCACGAGGATTTCCTTGAGGGTCTCCGGATGCACTATAAAGAGTGTGTTGACAGGATGTATCTCAGCCTGGTTTAGCAACTGCCTCAAGACCTGCAGAGAGTAGTGAACACAGCCCAGCCCATCCCACACTCATCACTTCCTTTCATCCAGTCTATCTTCATGGTGCACTGCATCTAGAAGGCTAGAAGTATTATCAAGGATGTCTGCAACCTGCTCATTCTCTTTTCTCTCCTCTACCTTTAATCCCCTGTCCCACTTGCGTGTCCTTGGCACGCAAATTACGCGACCTCGTGGTCGCGTTGAGCTGTGACGGTCCCGCGAAGGTCGGGCGTGATTACATGTGTACGCACAGCCGTCTGGAGCGCGTGACGTCATTTGAAGATGGACACAAAGCTGGAGTAACTCTGCGGGACCGGCAGCATCTCTGGAGAGAAGCAATGGGTGGCGTTTCGTGTCGAGACTCTTCTTCAGTCTGAAAGAAGGGTCTTGACCCGAAACGTCACCCATTCCTTCTCTCCAGAGATGCTGCCGATCCCGCTGAGTTACTCCTGCATTTTGTGTCCATCTTCAATTTTCTTGGCCCATCTCTGGGAGTAGAAGTGGGGGCGGATCCGGATCCGCAACGGCCGTGAGCCCCAGGCCGAGCTCGGCGATCGTTTGCCTGCTTCTGCTGCTGTTGGAGGTGAGACGTTGCGTCGCGCCAGGGTCTTGGGCCTGTCCCACTTTGGCCGTCAGTTACGCGACAGGCCGTTGATGCGCAAAGATTTTGTTCGCTACAAAAATTTCGGAGCCCCGCGCGATGTCGCGCATAACTACATACCCCTACGCGCTTCTCAGTGGGACCGGCCCCGCGTGGCCATACAATGCCCGTGCGCCTCAACGCGACCACGAGGTCACATAATTTGCGTGCCAAGGACACGTAAGTGGAACAGGCCCTTTAGTTTAGTTTAGAGAGACAATGTGGAAACAGGCCTTTGTCCCAGCATGTCCAATGATCACCCATAGATCTTAGGTCCATCCTGAACACTAGGGACAATTTACAAAAGCCAATTAACCGACAAACCTGCACGACTTTGGATTGTGGGAGGAAACTAGAGCAC
This sequence comes from Malacoraja senta, assembly GCA_038087875.1. Lineage (NCBI taxonomy): Eukaryota > Metazoa > Chordata > Chondrichthyes > Rajiformes > Rajidae > Malacoraja > Malacoraja senta. The sequence continues at coordinate 33,688,981 of CM075980.1, forward strand.
CTGGAGCACCTGGAGAACGTGCAAACTCCATACAGACAGCACCCATCGTCAAGATCGAACCCGGGTCTCTGGCGCTGTAAGGCAGCAACTCTGCCGCTGCACTACCATGCCTCCCACCTTCTGGGAGAAGGTACAGGAACTTAAAAGCCCGGATGTCTGGACTTACCAAACAACTTCTTCCCCATGGTTCATGAACCGATCATTGCTTTCACCCCCCTTTCCAGTAGAGCAGCCACTTACTCTAACCTCTACCTCCGTTGATTATTCCCTTATTGCACAAGTAATGTTTTTTTATGCTTCTTCACTTTGCACTACAATCTTTACAATTGTCCTGTTTTTACATTTGTCATTGTATTTATTGCGTACTTATTGTGTTTATTGTTCACTCCATGAGCTTCATGCAAACAAGGAATTTCATTGCACCCTGGTGTATATGGCTTTAAAGTAATTTGAATTTGTGCTGCTGCTTTATACATAATATCCATGGGTGATTTGGAGGTATTAAACATAAGGGGAAATCTTAGAGATAGTCTTTCAAAGCCAAATTGTTATTCTGTCATTTGGAATGCATTGATGATTGTGCTAATCTTTAAGTAAGCTCAACATGCCAGGAGAAGAGAGAATAGAGCATGGTTTTATCCGTGTATAATTCTTATAACACAAGTGTTTAATATATTGGCATTTACATTGATTAATTTATCTTAAAAAATCATATTTTACTGCTGTCCAATTAAATGAAAACCTCCGGAGGTAGACAAAAATGCTGGAGAAACTCAGCGGGTGAGGCAGCATCTATGGAGAGAAGGAATAGGCAATGTTTCGGGTCGAGACCCTTCTTCAGACCCGAAACATTGCCTATTCCTTCTCTCCATAGATGCTGCCTTACCCGTTGAGTTACTCCAGCATTTTTGTCTACCTTCGATATTTCCAGCATCTGCAGTTCCTTCTTAAACAGAAGAAAAACAGAAGAAAACCTCTAGTCAGTTTGCCTCACTGACTGTCTAGGAGTGATGGGCTGATTAACTCCTTGACTAAAGACTATGCCATTTGCTACTTCATGGTGTGACAGGAGAGAATATGCAGTTCGGCTGCAAATGAGAAGATATGTAGAGGTCCAGACAGTTCCAACACAGGACAGAATATTTGCCCTCGTATCACAGTATTGTTCACTGTGTTTTATTAATACACACACATCCTCAGTGAAATCGCTAATCATTCATTTATTGAAAAGATAAAAGTAATAAAGGCCAAAGTTAGACACTAATTGCTGGAGTAACAGCGGGATAGGCAGCATCTGTGGTGAGAAGGAATGGGTGACATTTCGGGTTAAGACCCTTCTTCAGACGGATGGCAAGTAAATAAAGGCCTTTCTCTGGAATGTCAAAGGTGGCAGTGAGATCTGATAGAAGTATATAAAATTATGAGAGGCATAAGTAGGTTAGACATTCAGAACCTTTTTCCTGGGATGCAAAAATCAAATACTAGAAGGCATTCTGTAGCTTTAAGGTGAGAGGGGCAAAGTTTAAAGGAGATGTGCTTGACACCTTTTTACACAGTGCGTGGTGAGTGCCTGGAACATCCTGCCATGGTTGTTGGTTGAGATACATAGAAACATAGAAAATAGGTGCAGGAGTAGGCCATTCGACCCTTCAAGCCAGCACCGCCATTCAATATGATCATGGCTGATCATCCAAAATCTGTACCTTCTTTTTCCCCATATCCCTTGATTCCATTAGCCCTAAGAGCTAAATCTAACTCTCTCTTGAAAACATCCAATGAATTAGCCTCCACTGCTTTCTGTGGCAGAGAATTCCATGGATTCATAACCCTCTGGGTGAAAACGTTTTTCCTCATATCAGTCCTAAATGGCCTACCCCTTATTCTTAAACTGTGACCCCTGGTTCTGGACTCCCCCAACATCGGGAACACTTTTCCTGCATCTACCCTGTCCAATCCTCGAAGAATTTTAAATGTTTCTATAAGATTCCCTCTCATCCTTCTAAATTCCTGCAAATACAAGCCCAGTCGACCCATTCTTTCATCATACGTCAGTCCTGCCATCCCATGAATTACCCTGGTGAACCTATGCTGAACACCCTCAATAGCAATAATGTCCTTCCTCAAATTACGAGACCAAAATTTGCACACAATACTCCAGTGCGTTCTCACCAGGGCCTTGTACAACTGCAGTAGGGCCTCCTTGCTCCTAAACTCAAATTCTCTTGCAATGACGGCTTTCTTCACTGCCCGCTGTACCTGCAAGCTTACTTTCAGTGACTGATGTACAAGCACACCCAGGTATCGTTGCACCTCCCCTTCTCCTAATCTGACAATTTTTGGAAACCATCTCCACATCTCCCTATGGTTTCTGGAACCTCGACCGCAGAACCAGCTAATTCCCATATACTAACACTCTCATCCGCCTAGCAGAGCTGGTCCTCACCCTCAACAACTTCTCCTTCGACTCCTCACACTTCCTCCAAATCCAAGGTGTAGCTATGGGCACTCGCATGGGCCCCAGCAATGCCTGCCTCTTTGTAGGGTACGTCGAACAATCCCTGTTCCAGGCGTATTGTGGCCCTATCTCCGCTTTACCTCTGCTACATTGACGACTGCATCGCTGCTGCCTGCTGCACCCATGCAGAACTCACTGACTTCATCAACTTCACGACTAATTTCCATCCTGCACTTAAATTCACTTGGACCATCTCCAACATCTCCCTACTTTCTAGATCTCACCATCGCCATCACAGGAAACAGACTATTGACCGACATCTATCACAAACCTACTGACTCCCATAGCTGTGCAGACTACACTTCTTCCCACCCTGCTTCCTGTAAAGGCTCTATCCGTTACTCCCAATTCCTCCATCTACACCGCATCTGGGCCTAGGGATGAGGTTTTCCATACTAGATTATCGGAGGTGTCCTCATTCCTTAGGAAACGGGGGTTCCCCTCTTTCATTATAGATGAGGTTCTCACTAGGGTCATCCCCGCACTTGCTCCCCCTCCCCCCATTCACGACAAGGACAGAGTCCGCCGTGTCCTCACTGTAAAGGTTTGATATCGAGACATCGTTACTTTACTATCTTTATTCATACTGGACATTATACATTGCACTAGCTGTACGTGGTCTGTCACAGGAACTAGAGAGCGATCTGTGGGTGTGGAGGTTGTAGTTATACTTGTGATATGGGGAGTGGTTAGTGGGTGTGAGGTCACTATGTTAAAGGCACATGCATATCTCATCTACATCCTTCCTCCCCGAAACGACAGGCAAATACAAAGGTGACATGGCGACCACGGCTCATGCGCTAGGATAGCTAGGCAACATCGCCATAGCGGTCAGGCGGTTTGACCAGACGTCCCGCCCGGGTTCGCGTCTCGCCATCCACCCTTCCTGGAGGAGGAAGAGGCACCAGCGGGGACAGACGAACCTGAAAGGGAGAAACAGGAGGAAACGGAAGAGATCGCGGCACCGAAACCGGAGGGGATGCGGGGCCGGGACCGGGGAGAGCGCGGGGAGGCGTGCGAGGACTAGTCGGAGTGTGTTGGAGCGGAGGGGGCGGAGGAGGAGCAGAGCGAGGCATGCAGGGAATCACGGGCAGGGCAACGGCCGGACGGGAAACAGGCAGCGGGGGAGCAAAGGGATCGGCGGGAGGAGGACGCGGCTCGTGGACGAGCCGAAGGTGCTGGCGAGACCGTCGGTAAATGGTCCCGGCGTAGTCGACGAAATAGGACCTGGGCGACCCCGCAGAGCCGACGACAGTAGCGAGCTTGGAGTGACCGGGAGTGGTCTGCATACGGACTACTTGACCGGGGAAGAGGGGCGGCAGCGGGTGGCAGGACCTGTCATGGGACCGCTTTTGGACGTCTTGCCTGAAGGCAATCCGTTTCTGAACCGCCGCAGGTGGAAGGACCGAGGGTATGAGGGATCGCTGGGCCACCGGGAGTGGGAGCCTGGTAGCGCGAGACAGGAGCCGCTGAGCAGGTGAACCCATGGCAGGGTCGCGAGAGATGTTCCGAAGGCTGAGGAGGGCCAGGTGGAAGTCGGAGTTAATGCCACCACACTGTTCCAACAAGTGCTTAGCACTGCGGACCGCGCGCTCGGCCAAACCGTTGCTTTGCGGGTACTCCGGGCTGCTTGTGAAATGGCGAAAGTTCCATCTGGAAGCGAACGCTTTAAACTCGGAGCTCGTGAACTGGCTGCCATTGTCCGACTGCAGGCTTGCCGGGGGGCCAAAAGTGCTAAAGTGAGGGTCCAACCTGTCGATGACGGCCGAAGAGGTCACGGAAGGCAGCCGGTCAACCGCAAACCAGCTGGAGTAGAAGTCAACGAGTACCAGGAAATGTTTGCCCCGCCACTCGAAAATGTCTGTGGCGAGCGCCATCCAGGGCAGTCCGGGCGCGGGCTGCTGTAGAAGCGGCTGACGCTGCTGATGGGGGGCGCGGCTGTTGCAGGTGGAACACGATGAGACCCTCTCCCGGATGTACTTTGCCATATCCGGCCAATAGAACTGTGCCTTGGCGAGAGACAAAGTGGCTTCGGCCCCAGTGTGACCGCGGTGTGCGACCTGAAAATAGTGGTCGTGCAGCGCCGCGGGCACGACCACTTTGTGACCCTTCACCACCACGCCGTCGTGCAATACGAGCTCGTCCCGAATCAGGAAGTAGGGCACGGCTCCAGCCGGCAGTGCCGAGCGACGGTCAGGCCAGCCCTGCTGGATGACGGCAGACAGCTGTTGCAGGGCAGGGTCGTTGGTAGTGTGTTCAACCAGGGATTTCATCTGTGGCGAGGGGACGAAGTTCAATCGTAGTACTAGTAACTCGGACGTTTCGTATTGGTGGCGAGCAGTGGACGTCAGCGGGGCGCGAGACAATGTGTCGGCTACGAACATGTCCTTCCCCTTACGATAAACCACCGTGAACGTGAAACGCTGGAGCTGCAGCAGCATGCGCTGCAGACGTGATGAGGCCACATGGATCAGTTTGTTGAGGATGGTAACAAGTGGTTGATGGTCAGTTTCAACGGTGAAAGTGTTGCCCACGATGTAGTCCCGGAATTTGGAGCAGGCAAACAGCACGGCCAGTAGCTCCTTCTCAATCTGCGCGTAGTGCTGTTCGGTGGCGGTCATGGTGCGGGACGCGAATGAGACAGGCATCTGCAGGCCGTCATGGACCTGGAGGCAGGCGGCACCGAGTCCGAATTGAGAGGCGTCGCAGGTGAGGACAATGGGATGCCGCAGGTCAAAGAACTTGAGCGTGGGTGTGCTGATCAGTTTAGATTTAAGAATGTCAAATGCCTTCTGATGATTGGGTAACCAAAGCCAGGAAGTGTCCTTTTTGATCAGATCCCTCAGGGGAGCGCTGAGCTCGCTTAGGTCGGGGATGAACTTCCCCAGGTAGTTTACCAAGCCGAGAAAGCGTTGCAGGCCTGCCACGTTAATAGGAGGAGGCATACCTGAGATGGCAGTTGTTTTCTGCGGGTCAGGCTTCAGCCCCTCAGCGGTGAATACGTGTCCAACATAGGTGACCTCCGAGACGCGGAATCGGCACTTCTTGGGGTTCAGTTTCAAGTTGATTTGCCTGGCCCGGTCCAGGATCAGGCGGAGGTTGACATCGTGTTCGGCAACATCCTTACCGTAAACGAGGATGTCGTCAACAATTATGGCGCAAGGCAGATCTGAAAACAACTGTTCCATGGTTCGCTGGAATACCTCGCTGGCAGAGTTGATTCCGAAGGGCATTCGGAGGAACCGAAACCTTCTGTAGGGGGTGGCGAAGGTTGTCAAAATGGACGACCGCTCGTCCAGTGGTATCTGCCAGAATGAACTCTTGGCATCGAGGACCGAAAAGACCGTTGCTGGACCAACCCGTGCAGCGACGTCTTCCACCGTTCTCATAGGGTAGTGAGGGCGCCGAATGGCCAGGTTGAGGTCTCTGGGGTTGATGCAGATGCGTATCTCACTCATGTCCTTTTTAGCAGCAACAACCATGGAAGAGACCCAGCTGGTGGGCTCCAATTGGAGGCGTGGGTTCGAATTGGAGGCGTGGGTTCGAATCCTACTTCTGACACCATGTAAAGGTTTGATATCGAGACATCGTTACTTTACTATCTTTATTCATACTGGACATTATACATTGCACTAGCTGTACGTGGTCTGTCACAGGAACTAGAGAGCGATCTGTGGGTGTGGAGGTTGTAGTTATACTTGTGATATGGGGAGTGGTTAGTGGGTGTGAGGTCACTATGTTAAAGGCACATGCATATCTCATCTACACTCACCTTCCACCCCATCAGCCGTCGCATACAGAATATAATCCTCCAACACTTTTGCCACCTCCAACGGGATCCCACTACTGGCCACATCTTCCCATCTCCACTCCTTTCTGCTTTCCGCAGAGACCGTTCCTTCCGCAACTTCTTGGCAACTCGTCCCTTCCCATCCAAACCACCCCCTCCCCAGGTACGTTCCCCTGCAACCGCAGGAGATGCAACACCTGTCCCTTTACATCCCCCCTCGACTCCATCCAAGGACAACCGACAGTCTTTCCAGGTGGGACAGAGGTTCACTTGCACCTCCTCCAACTTCATCTACTGTATCCGCTGTTCCAGGTGTCAACGTCTGTACATCGGTGAGACCAAGCGCAGGCTCAGCGATCATTTCGCTGAACACCTCCGCTCAGTCCGTCTTAACTTACCAGATCTCCCAGTTGCTCAGCACATCAACTCCCCCTCCCATTCTCAATCTGACCTTTCTGTCCTGAGCCTCCTCCATTGTCAGAGTGAGGCCCAGCGCAAATTAGAGGAACAGCACCTCATATTTCGCTTAGGTAGCTTACACCCCAGCGGTATGAACATTAACTTCTCTAACTTCAAATAGCCTTTGCTTTCCCTCTCTCTCCATCAACACCCCCTTCCCAGTTCTCCCACCAGTCTTACTGTCTCCGACTACATTCTATCTCTGTCCCGCCCACTCCCCTGACAACAGTCTGAAGAATGGTCTCGACCCAAATCGTCGGCCATTCCTTCTCTCCTGAGATGCTGCCTGTCCTGCTGAGGTACACCAGCATTTTGTGTCTATCATTCAGATAATAATCTGCCTTCTTGTTCTTGCCATCAAAGTGGATAACCTCACATTTATCCATATTATACTGCTTCTGCCCACTCACCCAACCTATCCAAGTCACCTTGCAGCCTCCTGGCATTCTCCTCGCAGCACACACTGCCACCCAGCTTTGTGTCATCTGCAAATTGTGTTATATATACATTGTAAATAACTGGGGTCCCAGCACTGAACCTTGCCGCACCCCACTAGTCACTGCCTGCCATTCTGAAAAGGACCCGTTAATTCCTACTCTTTGCTTCTTGTCTACCAACCAATTTTCTATCCATGTCAATACCCTACCCCCAATACCATGTGCTCTAATTTTACACACTAATCTCTTGTGTGGGACCTTGTCAAAGGGTTTTTGAAAGCCCAGATACACCACATCCACTGGCTCTCCCTTATCCATTCTATTTGTTACATCCTCAAAAAATTCCAAAAGATTAGTCGAGCACGATTTCCTCTGCATAAATCCATGCTGACGTGGACCGATCCCTACAAAAGTAGCATATTATGTGCAGGTGGATAGGAGATGTTGGCATCATCCAGGGCAGAGTTGTAGATGTTGTACATGTGGATTTCAGCAAGGCATTCAACAAGGTTCCGCCTGGTAGATTGTTCTGGAAGGTTAGAGCGCATGGAATCCAAGGAGATATGAATGAATGGATAAAAAATAGGTTTCATGGAAGGAAGCAGAGGGTGCTTTTCAGAGCGGAGGCCCGTGTCTAGTGATGTGCCTCGGGGTTCGGTGCTGGGCACATTACTGTTTGTCAGGATGTAAGGAAGTGGATTTTGAAACACAAAGGGTGGTGGGTGTACGGAACGTGAAGCTGAACGAGGCGAGGCTGATATTATCGCAACGTTTAAGAAACTTCGAGGCAGGTACATGGATAGGATAGGTTTAGAGGGATATGAGCCAAACGCGGGCCGGTGGGACTAGGGTAGATGGGACATGTTGGATGGTGTGGGTAAGTTGGGCCGAAGGGCCGAAGGGCCTGATTCCATGCAGTATGATTCTATGACTATATGACTCTATGTTCGACATGAATATTGTGCCAAAGGGGATTTTACTTGTGCTGTGCTGTTCTATGTTCTAAGGCTCCACTACCATTTTTATCACCCACAATGCTGGACAAATACATACCACAGGGCAGTAACTGTGCACTGTTTTATGTCCATAACATAATTCTCAACTTGTAATTGTTTTATAAAGTGGCAGCTACACTCCCTCTAGCATATCAGGGTCAATAATATATTATTTCTAGATGCATTTTACTCTTTAAAGTTTGCTAGTTACAATTTTTTGTGCCGAGGAACAATTTTGTTCATTGGGTCTTTGTTTTACCCTTTCTAATTTCATTAATGCTTCGCACAGGTTACATTCATTTATTACAAAGCGATGGAAGCATAAGGAAAAATCAAGTTGCTGCAGTACTCTTGCCCAGAGTATGGGAATGGAGGACCAGAGGTTCATGGTGAAGGGGAAAAGATTTAATCAGTATCTGAGGGGTAACCTTTTTCACACAAAGGGTGGTGGGTGTATGGAACAAGCTGGCGGAGGAGGTAGTTGAGGCCGGGACTATCCCAATATCTAAGAAACAGTCAGACAGGTACATGGAGAGGACAGGTTTGGAGGGATATTGACCAATTGCAAGCAGGTGGGATTAGTGTAGCTGGGACATGTTGGCCGGTGTGGGCAAGTTGGGCTGAACTTTGGCACCCATTATAATGGGTGACTTCAATCTACATATAGATTTGGTGAATCAAATTGGCAGGGGTGCTGAGGAAGAGGATTTCTTGGAAGGTATGCGGGATAGTTTTCTAAACCAACATGTAGAAGAACCAACGAGAGAGCAGGCTATTCTAGACTGGGTATTGAGTAATGAGGAAGGGTTAGTTAGCAGTCTTGTTGTGCGTGGCCCCTTGGGCAAGAGTGACCATAATATGGTTGAGTTCTTCATTAGGATGGAGAGTGACATTGTTAATTCAGAAACAAAGGTCCTGAACTTAAAGAAAGGTGACTTTGAGGGTATGAGACGTGAATTGGCCAAGATAGACTGGCCAATGATTCTTAAAGGGTTGACAGTGGATATGCAATGGAAGGCATATAAAAACTGCATGGATGAACTACAACAAGTGTTCATCCCAGTTTGGCAAAAGAATAAATCAGGGAAGGTAGTGCATCCGTGGATAACAAGGGAAATCAGGGATAGTATCAAAACAAAAGAGGAAGCCTACAAATTAGCCAGAACAAGCAGCCTACCAGAGGACTGGGAGAAATTCAGAGTCCAGCAGAGGAGGACAAAAGGCTTAATTAGGAAAGGGAAAATAGATTATGAAAGAAAACTGGCAGGGAACATAAAAACTGACTGCAAAAGTTTTTATAGATATGTCAAGAGGAAAAGATTAGTTAAAACAAATGTAGGTCCCTTGCAGTCAGAAACAGGCAAATTGATCATGGGGAACAAGGACATGGCAGACCAATTGAATAATTACTTTTATTTTGTCTTCACTAAGGAAGACATAAATAATCTGCCGGAAATAGCAAGGGACCGGGGGTTAAATGAGATGGAGGAACTGAGTGAAATCCAGGTTAGCCGGGAAGTGGTGTTAGGTAAATTGAATGGATTAAAGGCCGATAAATCCCCAGGGCCGGATAAGTTGCATCCCAGAGTACTTAAGGAAGTAGCCGCAGAAATAGTGGATGCATTAGTGATAATTTTTCAAAACTCTTTAGATTCTGGAGTAGTTCCTGAGGACTGGAGGGTAGCTAATGTAACCTCACTTTTTAATAACGGAGTGAGAGAGAAAACGGGGAATTACAGACCAGTTAGTCTAACATCGGTGGTGGGGAAAATTCTGGAGTCAGTTATTAAAGATGGGATAGCAGCACATTTGGAAAGTGGTGAGTTCATTGGACAAAGTCAGCATGGATTTATGAAAGGTAAATCATGTCTGACGAATCTTATAGAATTTTTCGAGGATGTAACTAGTAGAATGGATAAGGGAGAACCAGTGGATGTGTTATATCTGGACTTTCAGAAGGTTTTCGACAAGGTCCCACATAAGAGATTAGCATACAAACTTAAAGCACATGGTATTGGGGGTTCAGTATTGATGTGGATAGAGAACTGGCTGGCAGACAGGAAGCAAAGAGTAGGAGTAAACGGGTCCTTTTCAGACTGGCAGGCTGTGACTAGTGGGGTACCGCAAGGCTCAGTGCTGGGACCCCAGCTATTTAGAATATATATTAATGAACTGGATGAGGGAATTGAATGCAACATCTCCAAGTTTGCGGATGACACGAAGCTGGGGGGCAGTGAAGGATGCTAGGAAGCTGCAAGGTGACTTGGATAGGTTGGGTGAGTGGGCAAAGGCATGGCAGATGCAGTATAATGTGGATAAATGTGAGGTTATCCACTTTGGTGGCAAAAACTGGAAAGTAGACTATTATCTGAATGGTGGCCGATTAGGAAAGGGGGAGATGCAACGAGACCTGAGTGTCATGGTACACCAGTCATTGAAAGTAGGAATGCAGGTGCAGCAGGCAGTGAAGAAAGCAAATGGTATGTTAGCATTCATAGCAAAAGGATTTGAGTATAAGAGCAGGGAGGTTCTACTGCTGTTGTACAGGGTCTTGGTGAGACCACACCTAGAGTATTGCGTACAGTTTTGGTCTCCTAATCTGAGGAAAGACATTCTTGCCATAGAGGGAGTACAGAGAAGGTTCACCAGACTGATTCCTGGGATGGCAGGACTTTCATATGAGGAAAGACTGGATAGACTCGGCTTGTACACGTTGGAATTCAGAAGACTGAGGGGGGATCTTATAGAAACTTACAAAATTCTTAAGGGTTTGGACAGGCTAGATGCAGGAAGATTATTACCGATGTTGGGGAGGTCCAGAACTAGGGGTCACAGTTTAAGGATGAGAGGGAAGACTTTTAAGACCGAGATGAGGAAATCATTTTTTACACAGAGAGTGGTGAATCTGTGGAATTCTCTGCCACAGAAGGTAGTTGAGGCCAGTTCATTGGCTATATTTAAGAGGGAGTTAGATGTGGCCCTTGTGGCTAAAGGGATCAGGGGGTATGGAGAGTAGGCAGGGATGGGATACTGAGTTGGATGATCAGCCATGATAATATCAAATGGCGGTGCAGGCTCGAAGGGCCGAATGGCCTACTCCTGCACCTATTTTCTATGTTTCTATGTTTCTATGAAGGGCCTGTTTCCACACTGTATCACTCTATGACCATTCGGTGGGTCAAGCAGCATTTGTGTTTGGAAATAGACAATCAATGCTTCCAGTTGAGACCTTTCTTATGGACAAAGAGTGGAGGGAAGAAAACTAGTATAAAGAATAGGGAGGAGAGGGGTTTGGCAAGAGCTGGCTTGCCAGATGCGGATCCAGATGTGGATCCAGATGCGGAGGGGTGGATTAGTGGATGAACTCAGCTGAGGGAGAGGAGGTGGGGGGTAACAACAGGGGATGGGCATGACGGAAGGATGGGGACACGGGAAAGGGACGTGGAGTGTGGTCAAGGGATCAAGTGAGGGAGGTGAATGGGGCAGGTGGTGGAGGGGTGAAGGAACCAGAAGAGAGTGGTGTGTGGGTGTGGGTGGAAGAGCAGAAAGCTGGGTGAGGAGAGATATATGTGTGTGAGCATCGGGATGCCTAGCAGGATCAAGGGGAGCAGGTTCTCTGAAACTAATGTTGCTTTGCAGATCATCAGGGGCTGTCCCTTTAGACTTATTCTGGCAGGTCAGTATGTGAATGAGGAGGGGAATGAAAATGGCTGGCAGCAAGGAGGCCTGGGTGGTCATGTCATGGCAGACAGAGGTCGGGTGTTCGGGCAAAGCAGTCATCTAGTCTATGCTTGGTCCCACTGATGGAGAGGAGGCCACTTCAAAACACCAAATATAATAGCAAAGGTTAGAAGAAATGGAGGTGAAACTCTGCCTTATCTGGAAGGGTTGTTCAGGTCCCTGGACGGTGGTGAGAACACCTGTCCCTCGGTGTCAGGACAGGTGTTACACCTGCTGCTGTAGCAAGGGGATGTGCCCAGGGACAGGAAGGGGTGGGTCGGGAGGAATGAGCGTGCTGAGGAGTGACCGGAAGACTGATCTTGACAACTGAAACAGCGGGGGCAGAGAAAGTGAGAGGGGGGAAATGTGATGTCCAAAGTTGACTTCTGCAAGGAATAATTTCTTGCGTTAGAGGTGGGTTACATTTTGAGAGCAACTCCATTCAGATCTGTTGCAGTTGACCTATTATTCAAGTTCATGGATAAAAAGGATTTAAGCATGGCTTAGGAATTCCAGCGTACCCCAACGGGGGCATTGGAAAAGTGGGACCTTAAACAGATGTTGGGGTTAGGTGCTGGTTAATGGGGAGTGAGCGTGCTTTGAATAGAGGAGTGCAAAAATATAGATACAGATTTTCCTTCTGGAGACGAGGGGCTTTGGGGACAGAGGGGCTGAAGTGGTAGTGGGGAGTGGATGTGAGAATTTTGGAAGTTATTTATCTTATTCGCAATCCTCTCAGGTTAACACAGAGCAGAGGGTGTCCTTCAGCAGGTGGCTCCATGGAGGTGTGGCCCCAGCAAATTGGCCATCCTCGTAAAGGGGCACCCAAGGGTCATGACAACATTCTGAGCATCGCGTTGTCAGTGTGACTTGTGACAGGAAGTGCTTGCAACTAAGACCGCAAGAAATTGCAGGAATTGTGGACGCAACCCAGACCATCACACAAACCAACCTCCCTTCCATTGACTCCATTTATACCTCACGCTGCCTCGGCAAGGCCAGCAACATAATCAAAGATGTGTCGCACCCTGGCCACTCCATCTTCTCCCCTCTCCCATCAGGCAAAAGGTATAGATGTGTGAAAATGCACACCTCCAGATTCAGGGACAGTTTCTTCTCAGCTGTTATCAGGCAACTAAATCAACCTACCACAACCAGAGAGCAGTGCTGAACTACTATCTACCTCTTTGATGATGCTCGGACTATCTTTGCTCGGGCTTTTCTGGCTCTATCTTGCACTAAACATTATTCCCTTATCATGAACCCGTATACTGTGGACGGCTCAATAGTAATCATGTCTTGTCTTTCTGCTGACTGGATAGTACGGAACAAAAGCCACACTGTGCCTCGGTACACGTGACAATAAACTAAACTGAAACTGAAACTGCTCAACTGAGTTTTCAGAATGATGTCAAGTGACCCGGTCATTATCATTCGTGGAAGAATTGATTTTCCATTGCATGATGCAAAAATAATCCACATTTAGTAATTGAATTTCCAGCCTCATGTACTTTCACCGTTCGCACTCAAGGTCACATTTGTACTCTTCTACTGTCCTTGAAGGACGAATGCTGCTGTCAATGGACAGCCCAAATCATGTCGTGAACAAGCCAAGAAACAGGAATATCATTTAAAGTGATAAATACATTGAGGAATATGGAAAGGGGAATCATCTCTGCTCATTGGCGGCACTGTGGCGTAGAGTTAGAGATGCTGCCTTACAGCTGAAGAGACCCCGGTTCGATCCTGACTACGGGTGCTGTCTGTACGGAGTTTGTACGTTCTCCCCGTGACCGCGTGGGTTGTCACCGAGATCTTCGGTTTCCTCCCACACTCCAAAGTCGTACAGGTTTGTAGGCTAATTGGCTAGGTGCAAATGTAAAACAAAATGTCCCAAGTGTGTGTAGGGTCGTGTTGATGTGTGGGGTTCGCTGGTCGGAACGGACTCGATGGGCCAAACGGCCTGTTTCCGTGCTGTATCTCCAAACTAAACTAAATGTAAACTGTAGCTAAGATTATTGTGCACCAATTATATTCATCGCTATGTGTTTGGTTCCATTGATGTTAGTTTTGTGGGGGATGTATAATATTAAGTGGCTGATATTCTGATACACATCGGTGACCAAACACAATACTGAAGTACTCCTTCCTGTCCGCAGCCCACTGCCACCCACAGCAGCAAATAAGGACATCTCCGATTTTTCTGAGCAATTACTGTTCAGGGGAGCAGGCAATTACAGAACATGTGTTTTCCTATTCTCGATTACAGAGGGAAGACAGACATTCTTCCAATTTCAATTAAAGTGGGATTTAATTCTGAGGAATTAATGCTGACTGCTGGAATTGAAAAAGAAATGCTTTGGGTCATAGAATTACAAACCGTTAATTCTTACTCATTTTGTTCCTTGTGAATAAAACAGGGATAAAATTCATACTACTGCTGAATGAGAACACATCCACGTGTCACTGTCGAAAGTGGTAGGATTTAGTTTGGCTCACATTTGTACTGGAAGCTAATCAAATTGGTGCCGTTTTTTCTTATGTTGCTAGCATTTACAGTTTATCGTATATCCCCTCTACTGAGAAGCCAGTTAAAAGTCAACTAGATTGGGTTTGAAGGCACAATTTGGCCAGAACAGATTAGGATAGGATGTGTATATGTTGGATGGAACTGCAGATGCTGGTTTAAACCAAATATCGACACAAAAAGCTGGAGTAACTCAGCGGTTCAGACAGCATCTCTGGAGAAAAGGTATAGTTGACTTTTCGGTTCGAGACCCAAAACGTCACCTATTCCTTTTCCCCAGAGATGCTGCCTAACCCACTGGGTTACTCTAGTTTTTTTGTGTCTATCTTCAGATTAGGATGGCAAGTGACTGGACTTAGTAAACAGCTGGAGGTTTGGATCATTGATAGGGAGCCAATAGGTTCAAATCCCTTTATTGCAAATGAGAAGTTAAATAAAGTAATAAAATTAAATCTGGATTGTTTTTGAAGTAAAATATGTATTACTTCATATTATGGTCGAGAAGGTGATGGATGTCCTAAAGCATTTGAAGGAAGATAAATCTCCTGGGCCTAATCAAATTTATGTACATGCACTGTGGGAAGCAATTGCAGGCAGCCTGGCTGAGATGTATAAATTATTATTAGAGTCGCGTGAGGTGCTGGAAGCTGGAAGACAGGAGGGAGGCTAATGTTGTGACTCCATTTCAGAAGGGCTGCAAGAAAAGCCTGGGAACTATAGACCAGTGAGCCTAATATATGTGGTAGGCAAGTTACTGGAGAGGATTCTGAGGGATAAGATATATATGCATTTGGATAGACCGGGGCTGATTGGGATAGTCAGCATAGATTTGTATGTCGGAGATCGTGTTTTGCTTAATTTAGTTTAGATTAAAGATACAGCATGGAAACAGGCCCTTCGGCCCACCATGTTAATCCCCGCACATTAACACTATCCTACACACACATGGGATAATTTTTACATTGACCAAGCCAATTAACCTACAAACCTGTACGTCTTTGGAGTGTGGGAGGAAACCGAAGATCTCAGAGAAAACCCACGCAGGTCACAGGGAGAACGTACAAACTCCGTATAGACAGAAGAATTTTTGAAGAAGTAACCAAAAAGGTTGATGAGGGCATAGCCATTGTCTATATGGACTTCAGCTAAGCATTTGAAAAGATTCTACATGATTAGCTGCTCTGGAAGGTTAGATGGCATGGGATCCAGGGAGAGCTCGCCAATTAGATAGAGAATTTGTTTCTTAGAAGGTACTAGAGGGTAATGGTAGGAGTTTGTTTTTTCGGAGTGGAGGCCAGTGATTAGTAGTTGACACAAAAAGCTGGAGTGACTCAGCGGAACAGGCGGCATCTCTGCAGAGAAGGAATAGGTGACGTTTAGGGTCAAGACCCTTCTTCAGGCTCAAAGTCAAGGGAAAGAGAAACGAGAGATATAGATGATGATGTAGAGAGATATAGAACAATGAATGAAAGATATGCAAAAAAGTAATGATGATAAAGGAACCAGGCCATTGTTAGCTGTGCGTTGCGGTGTTCCTTGGGGATCAGTGCAGGTCTCATTGCAGTTTTCGGTTTATATCAAAGTTCAAAGTTCAATTTTTTTGTCACATGCACCATAAGATGCAGTGAAATGTAATGTACCATGCAGCGTTACAATTAATAATTTGAATGAGAATGTGGAAGGCATGATTAGTTCTTTTGCAGATGACACCAATGTGGATGGCATCGTAGATAGTAAAACGTACATCAGAACACCTCACAAACATGTTATGTTCACGCACTCAATCCTTGTAGTCTTCCTTAGTGAGGTTGAGATGACCCCATTTTGACTGATTCCGCTGATTTATCAGGAGCACTGTAATTCTTGCCTCTTACTGCGCATTGTAACATGCAAATACAACACTTACCTGCTAAGGTTTATGATCTTCAGGATACTCTAAGAACTGGGCACTGAAAGATCCGTGTCCCAATTTCTTTGACCACAATCTCCACTAAATAAGCCATCATTTTAACTACATTATAGATGCACTATCCACTGTTCAAATGTGAAAGTGATTGTCCACCATTGCCCCAGCCCTCCTGCCCACCAGAACATTTGTGATTCTTACAACACCTATCGGAAGCGATGATTCAAAAGTCTTGCACGTGGCTGAGACCATAAATGGCAGAAGAAGCTATAGACGTCCACAAATAAGTTGTAGACATTTGAAGAGATTTCCTTCCAACCTCTTAACTAACTCAGAAATGCAGATAACAGCCACATTGAGGAACAAATAACATCCAATTGATGTGTGTAGTTTGCCTGGGCAGCTTATACCTCAGTGGTATGAATATTGACTTCAAGTAACCCTTGCTTTCCCTCTCTGTCCATCCCACTTCCCAGATCTCCGACCAGCCTGACTGACCCCCTGATTACATTTTATCTCTTTTAGATTAGAGATACATTGTGGAAACAGGCCTTTCGCCCCGCCGAGTCCACGCCGACCAGCGATCCCCACACATTAACACCATCCTACACACACTAGGGACAATTTTACACATACACCAAGCCAATTAAGCTGCAAACCTCTACGTCTTTGGAGTGTGGGAGGAAACCGATGATTTCGGAGAAAACCCACGCAGGTCACGTGGAGAACATGCAAACTCTGTACAGACAGCACCCGTAGTCAGGATCGATCCCGGGTCTCCGGTGCTGCAAGCGCTGTAAGGCAACAACTCGAACTGCTGCGTCACTGTGCGCCCTCTATTTGCTTTGTTGTCATCTTCTCCTAGCTAACAATGATCTATTCTACATTTTAATTTTTGTTTCTCCCACTCCCTTGACTCTCAGTCTAAAGAAGAGTCTCGACCCGAAACATCACCCATTCCTTCACTCCAGAGATGCTGCCTGCCCCGTTGAGTTACTCCAGCATTTTGTGTCTAACATCCAATTGATGCTGTGTGATTATGTATAGGAATGATACATGATTAGTGTGTATCAGAACAGCCTCAAGTGATTAAGGCACTGACATTTGTCTGGCCACCGAGTGTGACTGCTGAGTCCAGCTGAATGAGTTAGACTATTACAAGTATCTACCGCGACAATGATTTATCCTCTTTCTTGCACAACTTCAATATTTGTTTCCAGTCTGGTCAAAAATTCACTGGAATTTGGAAGGATGAGAGGGAATCTTATAGAAACATATACAATTCTTACGGGATTGGACAGGCTAGATGCAGGAAAAAGTGTCTCGATGTTGGGGGAGTCCAGAACCAGGGGTCACAGGTTAAGAATAAGGGTAAGGCCGTTTAGGACTGTGATGAGAAGAAACGTTTTCACCCAGAGAGTTGTGTTTCTGCAGAATTCTCTGCCACAGAAGGCAGTGGAGGCCAATTCACTGGATGTTTCCGAGAGAGAGTTAGATTTTGCTCTTAGGGCTCACGGAATGAAGGGATATGGGGAGAAAGCCAGAACGGGGTACTGATTCTGGATGATCAGCCATGCTCATATTGCAAGCTTGAAGGGCCGAATGGCCTTCTCCTGCACCTGAATTAAAGTCCACAGCAGTTTATTAATAACCACAATAACCTTGTCCATCTATGCCGAATGGCAAGAAGTTTGAAAACAATTTGAAGAATGGGTTAATCAACCACTGATCATTCAATGGGTTTCTTCTGTAATCTGTAACATCAGGACTATCACACTTTACAGCTTTCCCATCCTTTCTTGTATGATTATATTTAAAAAAAAGAACGATCCAGGCAGCAAATCAAATTGGGTTTATCTCCAGTCTCTCTGGAATCGCGCACTGTGCAGATAAATGTTTAAATATTCAGAAGACCAAAGCAGTTTTACGGCTAATCTGAAAAACGGTGTAGGATTTTTGAGCTTTCTTCTTTAATCATTAAGGGCAAATGCTTGGGGATCCAAGCACTTGTGTTCAAAAAATAATCAATGATTCACATTTTTCCTCCAGGAACCTGAAGACACCTCCCTCTTTTTTGTCTCCTGCTCTGTTAAAGGGATATTGTTTCTTGCAGACCGAAGCTGATATGGCTGAAAATGTTGTTCACAAAAATCTTCCAGATGGAAATACATGAGGAATTAAATGGAATCTGTAGAACAGAAGCAGGCCTTTGATCCGTCTGTGCTGCATTGCACTGTACCTATACTTCTCCCTATCAGCTGCCTCCGGCCCTTATCAATCCAAGCCGTACTGTACGTGCTGCTATTCAGTTCAGTTCAGTTTTGTTTATTGTCACGTATACCGAGGTACAGTAAAAAACTTTTCTTGCGTGCTAACCAGTCAGCAAAAAGACAATACATGATTACTATCGAGCCATTTACAGTGTACAGATACATGATAAGGGAATAACTTTTAGTGCAAGGTAAAGCCAGCAAAGTCCGATCAAAGATAGTCCGAGGGTCCATTGAGTTGGTTTTCGGGTGACAGGAGTTGAAGTAAGGACAGATCTGAGAGGAGTTTAAGAAGATCATAGTTAAAGTAAGAAATTTGCTGTAGGAAGAGAGATTTAAGAGTTTGGAGCGATGTTAATATGAGTTTGTAGGTCTGCTTCTGTAGCCAGCACGCACATAGTCGCTTGGGTTAGATGCCATCTTGACATCTCTGGTATACGGGTGTCAGAGGTTATGGGGAGAAGGCAGGGAGGGATAGATCAGCCATGATTGAATGGCGGAGCAGACTTGATGGGCCAAATGGCCTAATTCTGCTCCTATCACTTATGATCTTACGATCTTACATGGTTTTCTCTCCCCTTCTATTCCTTCCCCTCTCATGTATTTATCAAGCCTCCTCTTAAGGGGATTGTGTACACCTTTAATATGTTTACTGGCACCCTGGTAAATTAGATCTTTTACATCCTAGCAATGGAAATAGGGAACCCGTAGTTAAAGGCTAATGGGATAGAAAAAGCTGTTTGCAAACGTATCGCACAGATGCTTCATACACATATCAAATTATTCTTGCTGCAATTTCCACAGAAGCATTACTCCATTTGCATTAAAACGTTTGTTAAAATAGCCAAGGGATATCCAATAAGAATGCATAAGCATCTGTGTGTGAACATCACCAGCAGCTTTTTCTCAATACTGCAATCAAGCATGTCTTCTCAGTTGACAAGGTTATCACATTTACACGGGTGAAGATCCTATAAAATAAAATAGGACAGTGTTGGCAATTAACAAAAATAAAATTGGATTTCAATAAACTGCATATCATGAAAGGTGTGTGCTTTTGTTACAATTAGGATGGAAACTAAAACTGGCATTCTCCCATCTTTCATTCAGAGTTCGTTCTGAGTTCCCCAGTTGGTCATAACCAGATCAATGGGCGATAGATCTACAGATGTAATTTCCTCTTTATTTCTAACACAAGAGACACACTCGTTACAAAAGGTGAAGGAAAATCTTAGCATGTCCATTTCTCTGGCATTTTCAAACAAGAGCTTAATTCATGATACAGTTAAAAAGACAATATGTGATCTGCTCGCTGTCCTCCATTACAGGCACCCAATCATTTTCCCACATATTGTAGAACTCCAGTTAGTGAATCCAATGTTGTCAGTTCCACAAAAAAGGGTAGCAGCATGCTGGCGGTATAGTTCACGCTCTGACAGTGTTCCTTTTCATCATCCTCAGTGGCAACCTGGCTCTTATAACCAGCTACAGTCCCAAGATGTTGTGTAGGTGTTATAGACAGTTAACTGCTGACACCAAGCCACACACACACACACACACACACACAGATTATCTGAGGATGAACATGGAGAGGACAGGACAGGTATGGAGGGATATGGACCAAACATGGGCAGGTGGAACTAGTGAAGCTGGGACATGTTGGCCAGTGCAGACAAGTTGGGTGTAAGGGCCTGTTTCCATGCTGTATCACTATGAGACTAAATGAAGGTGTCATCTGGAGTTATGCCAGTCATGCTGGACATAAGAGTGCAGTCCTTCTTGTGTAATTGCAGATAGAACATGAAACAATAGGTGAATTTCCAAGATGTTCCAAGATGTCTGTGCCTAACATTATGCCAAATTAACTATTTGCTTCTGACTGCGGGTGCTTCACATCTTTCCATTCCTGCATATTCATATGCCTGTCTAAAAGCCACTTAAATGCCACTAAACGTCCCCTCACTGGACAAGATCTCGAACAGTGATAAAGTGGACAGTGGTCATTGAGGCAGCTTGCCATGCTCTACTTCTTAATAATTACCCCGTTGAAGCAGGCGGGAAATGCAGAAGTGAGAGTCATAGAGTGATACAGTGATACAGTGTGGAAACAGGCCCTTCGGCCCAACTTGCCCACACAGGCCAACATGCCCCAGCTACACTGGACCCACCTGCCTGCGCTTGGTCCATATCCCTACAAACTTGTCCTCTCCATGGAGGTTGAAGATGTCCTTGATTATTCCAGTCAATGCAGGTCTTCAGCCCTCGGCCAGGTCTGCTTGGAAGGCATGGAATCTTGAAGGATTCCCTGACCCATTGGACTGAGGGACTATCATGTGCCTCCCAGGGCCGGGGGGGGGGGGGGCATGTTGGTCTTCCATTTTGTCAATGTAGGAAAGTCATTGTTCTCCCTTTCACAGCGTGAGTAAAAAGGATTGAGCTCACCTGGAGGTGAGGCACCATTGCCACGGATACTATGTGGCTTTATTGTAGGAATTGATGTGGTGTGGGACATCCATCTGTGAGTTGAGTCCACAATTTAGTCCCAAGACGCAGGACAGAACGCCACAGGAGATCCTTCTCCCTGTGGCTATCAAACTTTACAACTCCTCCCCGTTCTGTTGTGGGGTAGACTGAGACAGAGACCGACTCCCCTCACCCACACCCCCCCTCCCCCCCACCCCCAAATATTTTCACATCCCCAAAGCCTTTCCACTCGTCACTTAAATTTCATGTTTGATATCTTTTGTGTTTTTATGACTGTTGGTAGATCAATTTCCCGCCTGGGATAAATAAAGTTCTCTCATATCATATAGTAATTGTCTCTCTCGCTGGCCTTCTGGAGATGTACCAGGACTTCTTGTATGACTTTAGATCGCCAGACCTAAACGCCACAGATCTAGCATTGGGCAGATTACGAGCCTTCTGGTTCATCCAAGGCTTCTGGCCAGGAAAGGCCGGATATTGTTGTTGGCACACACTCGCCAAAGCATCTCTTCATGAAGTTGGTGACAACCGTCATATTCATTTAGGTCCATTGATGAATCCTTAAACATGGCCTGTCCATGGATTCAAAGACTCCAGTAACCACTCTCCTGCCTCATTGACCAGTTCTTTGTAGTCCTCTTCATTGGCACATGTTCTTCATACTCTGCCTGTACACAAGAAGAGGCACAAATAGCTGGTCAGATTTTCCACATTGAGGGGGGATAGGCGGTAAACCTTCCTATTGGTGGTACAGCAATAGGAACTGTTGCTTCCACAGCAGTGGCCGAGTGTGTTGGCTGCTCTGGTGATGAAGGTGACATGTTGATGGATATTCTCTAGCCACAGATGTGGTCCCTGAGGACTGGAGAGCAGGCAATGTTAGACTCAAAAAGCTGGAGCAACTCAATGGGACAGGCAGCATCTCTGGAGAGAAGGAATGGGTGACATTTTGGGTCGAGACCCTCCTTCAGACTGAAGAAGTCGCGGGAAAGGGAAAGGGGAGATATACAGAAGATGGTGTAGAGAGATATGGAACAAATGAACAAAAGATATGCAAAAGGTAACGATGATGAAGGAAACAGGTCATTGTTAGCTGTAGCGGGGTGAGAACGAAAGGCTGATGTGACTTGGGTGGGGGAGGGATGGAGAGAGAGGGAATGCAGGGGTTACTTGAAGTTAGAGAAATCAATATTCATACCACTTGGCTGTAAGCTGCCCAAGCAAAATAAGAGATGCTTTTTCTCCAATTTGCATTTAGCCTCAGTCTGACAATGGAGGAGACCTAGTACCCCAGTTGGCACATGCTCTTCATACTCTGCTTGGACACAAGAAGAGACACGATTAGCTGGTCAGATTTTCCACATTGAGGGGAAGGGATGAAGCATTTCTCCATGTTAAATGATGTAATAACTTCTTTATGTTAAGTGCTGCTAAGAGTGGAGCTCAGCAGGCACGACTGTAACATTAGAGAAATACTGAGCCAAAATTACAGATGGATGTGGGGAAAAAGGTAACTAAAGATGCAGAATTTGCAGGTAACTAAAGATGCAGAAAGATGCAGAGTCGACAATCAACACCCCAGAAGGATGGTGAAGTGTTGTTCCTCCAGCTTTGATCAGGTCTTATACTGATAGCGTAGGAGGCCAGCGACAGGGTGTGGGATGGAAAATGAAAGTGACAGGCAACTAAAAAGCTCAGGATCACTCCCACAGGCAGGTACTCCTCAAACCTGTGTTTGGTCTTTCCAATGAAGAGGTGTCCACATTGGAAACGCTGATCGCAGTGCACTAGATTAGAAGTGAAAGTGAGTCACTGGTTCACTTGGAAAGACTGTTTAAATTCCTGGATGGTGCAATGGGAAAAGATAAAGATGATGCATCTCCTGTGCTTGTAAAAAATGTGACATGAGACGGCCCAAGTTCTGCTGGCCATCTGAATCAGTCTTTGTTTCAGTCTCAAGCTCCCCTCTCAATTCTGTTTCGGGTACATTACGATTGCATTTTTGTTGCTTCTTGCATTTGTACTGAAGATTTATCAAATTCTCTGCAATATCCTCTCTGTTCACACCTTCAAATGTTAGTCTGACTCTTCCCTTCCCTTGTGTAGGAAGGAACTGCAGATGCTGGTTTAAACCAAAAGACACAAAATGCTGGAGTAACTCAGCAGGACAGGCAGCATCTCTGGAGAGAAGGAATGCATTTTGTGTCAATCTTCCCTTCCTTGTTCTCTCCATCTATTTCTCAGGGAATAGTCTAGCCACAAACCAGTGACTAACCAGATATGTTGGCTCTACTTCCTCCTACCCTGTAAGGACTCTGTGTAATTCTCCCCTCTCCAATCTGGCAAAGGTATAGAAGTTTGAAAAGGCACACCGCCAGATTCAGGGACAGTTTCTTCCCAGCTGTTATCAGGCAACTGAATCATCCTACCACAAAACTACTATCCACCTCTGATGTCCCTCAGACAATCCTTGACCGGACTTTGTTGGCTTTACCTTGCATTAAACATTGTTCGCTAAAGGGCCTGTCCCACTTACGCGACCTTTACAGGCGACTGCCGGCACCCGGCGACCAGAAAGACTCTACGACTCTTTGGAGACCTCTCACGACCATAGGAGACCTCTCACGACCAAGGTCGTGAGAGGTCTCCTATGGTCATGAGAGGTCTCCAAAGAGTCGTGGCGTCTTTCTGGTCATTATCATGTATCATGTATCTTGTCTTTATCATGTATCTATACAGTGTAAATGGATTGATTGTAATCGTGTATAGCCTTTCAGCTCACTGGTTAGCACGCAACAAAAAGCATGTCATTGAACCTCGGTGCACATGACAATAATCTAAGCTGAAGTGAATTCTTCCAGTTCCTCCATCTCCATTGCAATGGCTCCTAAAATGAGATACTGCATCACTGCCTCAAAATGTCTTCCTTCTTTCTCATCTTGAACAGTGGCTTCTTTTTTAACAAGGTGGACAGTGCACTTGACCTAATCTTACCTTTTAACCATATAACCATATAACCATATAACCATAACAGCACGGAAACAGGCCATCTCGGCCCTTCAAGTCCGTGCCGAACATTTAAATTAAAAAAAAAAAAAAAAAATTAATTTATTATTATTTTTTTTTTAATTAAAAATAAATACTTCCCCCTAGTCCCATCTACCTGCACTCAGACCATAACCCTCCATTCCTTTCCCGTCCATATACCCATCCAATCTATTTTTAAAGGATAACATCGAAACTGCCTCCACCACTTCCACTGGAAGCTCATTCCACACAGCTACCACTCTCTGAGTAAAGAAGTTCCCCCTAATGTTCCCCCTAAACTTCTGTCCCTTAATTCTCAAGTCATGTCCCCTTGTTTGAATCTTCCCTACTCTCAATGGGAAAAGCTTATCCACGTCCACTCTGTCTAACCCGCTCATAATTTTAAAGACCTCTATCAAGTCCCCTCTTAACCTTCTGCGCTCCAAAGAATAAAGACCTAACTTGTTCAACCTTTCTCTGTAACTTAGTTGCTGAAACCCAGGCAACATTCTAGTAAATCTCCTCTGTACTCTCTCTATTTTGTTGACATCCTTCCTATAATTAGGCGACCAAAATTGTACTCCATACTCCAGAATTGGCCTCACCAATGCCTTGTACAATTTTAACATTACATCCCAACTTCTATATTCAATACTCTGATTTATAAAGGCCAGCACACCAAAAGCTTTCTTTACCACCCTATCTACATGAGATTCCACCTTCAGGGAACTATGCACAGTTATTCCTAGATCCCTCTGTTCAACTGCATTCCTCAATTCGCTACCATTTACCGTGTACGTCCTATTTTGATTTGTCCTGCCGAGATGTAGCACCTCACATTTGTCAGCATTAAACTCCATCTGCCATCTTTCAGCCCACTCTTCCAAATGGCCTAAATCTCTCTGTAGACTTTGAAAATCTACTTCATTATCCACAACACCACCTATCTTAGTATCATCTGCATACTTACTAATCCAATTTTCCACACCTTCATCCAGATCATTGATGTACATGACAAACAACAGTGGACCCAACACAGACCCCTGAGGCACCCCACTAGTCACCGGCCTCCAACCTGACAAACAGCCATCCACCATTACTCTCTGGCATCTCCCATTCAGCCACTGTTGAATCCATCTTGCTACTCCACCATTAATACCCAACAATTGAATCTTTTTAACCAACCTTCCATGAGGAACCTTGTCAAAGGCCTTACTGAAGTCCATATAGACAACATCCACTGCTTTACCCTCATCAATTTCCCTAGTAACCTCTTCGAAAAATTCAAGAAGATTAGTCAAGCATGACCTTCCAGGCACAAATCCATGTTGACTGTTCCTAATCAGACCCTGCTTATCCAGATGCTTATATATATTATCTTTAAGTATCCTTTCCATTAATTTGCCCACCACTGACGTCAAACTAACAGGTCTATAATTGCTAGGTTTACTCTTCGAACCCTTTTTAAACTTTTCCCTGCACTTCTGGTCACGCCGTTTCCCCGCACTTCAGGGAAGAGCACGAACAGAACTATCCTGGACCTCACATTCCAAGCCATCAAACTCCACGGCCATCTAATCATCCTTCATCATTTCCACCATTTTTTTCCACAAGATTCCATCAACAACATATCTTCCTCTCTCCTTCCCTATCACCTTTCCCAGGGGAGCGTTCCCTTCACATTTCCTCTACGATAGAGTGGATGTGGAGAGGATATTTCCACCAGTGGGTGAAACTAGGACTGGAGGTCATAGCCTTAGAATTAAAGGACGTTCTTTTAGGAAGGAGATGAGGAGAATTAAGCCCCTGTCCCAATTAGAAAACCTGAACGGAAATCTCTGGTGACCTTGCGCCCCACCCAAGGTTTCTGTGAGGTTCCCGGAGGTTTTGGACACTCTCCCTAATGGTGGAAAGTGTTTTCCGCATAGTCGAGGCTTCTTCTATGTTCCTGCGATTATTTCAACAAAATCAAAACCGGCCTCGACTAAAAATAGGTTGCCGTTTGTTCGAAGCCAGTGGAGTGGGGTTGCTATTTACTTACAGGCAGTCGAAGGCAATCTCCTTCGCTGACCGGCCATTTTGATTGGCTCATTGGAGTTTTCAGCAAAGATCCTGTAGGATCTTTGGTTTGCAGGATATAGAAGATCTGCCGGAAGGTAAAATGCCCGCTAACTTTATTAAACTTCTTAAAACGGTATCCACTCCTTCTCCCCCCCTTCGCTCCCCCTTCTCTCCCCCTTCTCTCCCCCTTCGCTCCCCTTCTCACTCCCCTTCTCTCCCCTTCTCTCCCCTTCTCCGCCCTTCTCTCTCCCCTCCTCTTCCCCTTCTCCCCTTCTCTGTCCTTCTGTCCCCTTCTTTCCCCTTCTCTCCCTCCCTCCCTCCCGCGCTCTCGAAAGGACTTACCGTGCCCTGTGGCAGCCGTTTACCTTCCTCTTCATCGCCCAGACAGCGCTCCTCCGCTGTCCCTGGCCCCCACCTTCACGATGTGTTTGTGTGTGTGTGTGTGTGCGGTCGGTAGCAAAGATCCTGTAGGTTCTTTGGTCAGTAGATGCAGCTCACGCTTCGGTCGAGGCTTTCCAGGCGAGTGACCAAAACCTCTAGCGACTCTTGGAAACCTTGGGTGGGGCGCAAGGTCACCAGAGGTTTCCGTTCAGGTTTCCTAAGTGGGACAGGGGCATTATCTTTAGTGAGAGGGTGGTGAATCTGTGGAATTATTTGCCACAGTAGGCTGTAGAGGCCAAGTCAGTGGATATTTTTAAGGCAGAGATAGATATATTCTTGATTAGTACAGGTGTCAACGGTTATGGGGAGAAGGCAGAAGAATGGGGTTCAGAGGGAGAGATAGATCAGCCATGATCGAATGGTGGAGTAAACTTGATGGGCCGAATGGCCTAATTCTACTCCTATCGCTTATGACCTTATAAGCACTCCCCATTTTATGGCATGTTCCCATGCATCCACAAGGAATGCACCTCCTGCCCTTCCACCTCTATCCTTCCCTCCATCCAGAAAATGAAACAGTCGTTCCATGTGAAGCTGCAATTTGGCACTTCTTGCGACTTATTGTACTGCAATAAACTAATTAAACAGTCAGTGTTCACATTGTGGTCCCTCCACACTGGAGCACCTGTGGTCAGGCTACAGTTGTCTGCCACATGGATGACTATTCCATGAAGCGAGCTGGTATCGCCCCATTCATGTCACTGATGTGTCAGGAGTGACCCTCAAATCAATAGTCCTCATCACACTGGCAACTAAAAAGAAGCTTAATATTCTCTCGGGCAGGCTGAGAGACCAATTGGCAGTGTTTGATAATGGAATCGAAATTGTTACCGGGAATTTGACAGGAACAACACTGACATGCTTGTCACAAGGGCAGGAGTGGGGGATGTTTACTGCGTTAACCATTCGGGAAGCATCTTACAAGCTCGGCCAAATCCAAAATTACAATCAGTTATTTTAATGAAAGAATAAAGGGTTTTGGATAAATCATTGTTATTGCAAATAACCTTTGCATTTATTCAAAATAGAATTTCAATGTGCATATGGGCCAGCTCAGCCCTCTCCTCATACAAAGGTTTCTGTTCAATAGATGTTACCTTTTGCAAAGCACGTTCCCGTTTTATTAAATACTAAACTGAAATTATTAATTTGTGATAATAGATGCAGTCAGTGACCCGATGGCCTTGTTGAGCCATGTATCAGTCTAGTACATCCTCTTGGAATGCTAATATCTTCCTCACTTCATATTGTACTTCTAACTTGTCTTGCAAGGAGGAGTACCATGGTAACAGCATCCGGAAGCAACTTGGAATAGCGACGGCAACCACAGCTGGGGCCTTCCCATTAAGACTTAGGGAAAACTAATCAAAGGGAAAAGTATTTCCGCCAATGTAATTTTAACCACTGAATGAGGTAAATGAGATAAACAACAGGCACGGCACGGTGGTGCAGCGTAGAGTTGCTGTCGTACAGCACTTACAAAGCCAGAGACACGGGTTCGATCCTGGCTACGGGTGCTGCCTGTACGGAGTTTGCATGTTCTCCCCATTCCCACGCTTGGGTTTTCTCCGACATCTTCAGTTTCCTCCCGTACTCCAAAGACATACAGGTTTCTAGTTTAATTGGCTTGGTTTAAGTGTAAATTGTCCCTCGTGTGTACAGGGATCGCCAGTCGGTGTGGACTCAGTGGGCCGAAGGGCACGATGTATCTCTAAACTAACTTTAAAAAATAAACTAAACAATGTTAATTTCTTTGTCAGATACTTTGACGTTAGATGCGAGAGTTTGTTCAACAAAATATCTTGGATGAATAATCAGTGCTGAGCTTCTTAGAAGCCCAGCGCTTACAGGAGTAGCCGTGTAAACATTTTCTGTCATAATCCTATATGGCAACACTGAGATGTGTTTCCATGGTTTCAGTGTCAAGGCCCACACAAGTTGTGATCTTCTGATGTCAAATCTGAAGGGTTATAATTTCTTTGCCTCCTCCAGTCCCAGACAACCGTCAAAATAACAAACAATGCAATGGCTACATTCTCTTTGGTATTACCATCGTGGCTTCATAAAATGGAGGCGATGAAATCCTGCACAATATTCCCAGCACCTGGCCTGCGGTGGCTTATGGTGGATTTTCATAGACTTAAGGGCCTGTCCCACGAGCATGCGACTGCATGCGGCAAGCGCGACCTAATGTGGTCACTTGAGCCGTACGGCCTCGCGGGGCCGGTCCCACTTAGATCGCCGGAGCCGTATGGAGTAGTGCGGACATCGCGCGGGGCTCCGAAAAACTGACACTGTTCAAAAATTACGCGCGGCAACGGCCTGCCGGCCCGCAGCCGCCTCAACGCCGTACGCACCGCCTCGAAGGACATGCGCAGCGTCTCGACGCCGTACGCAGCGTCTTGACGCCGTACGCAACGCGCGAACTTCCTGCGGACTTCGCTCGAACTTCACGGCACTCACTCGACCTCCGCGCGGCCCCCGCTTCCGGTTTGGTTGCTCTCGCCGCATGCAGTCGCATGCTGGTGGGACTGGCCCTGTACGGGGATCACTCGACCTCTGCACGGCCCCCGCTTCCGGTTTGGTCGCGCTTGCCGCATACAGTCGCATGCTCGTGGGACAGGGCCTTTATTGTGAATTATTGTGAAGCATAAAATGTACTTTCGTTTAGTTACCACCAGGGGGCAATTAACCTACAGAAGCTAATTTAGAAAGATAGTAATATAGAAAATAGGTGCAGGAGTAGGCCATTCCGCCCTTCGAGCCACCACAGCCATTCAATCCGATCATGGCTGATCATCCTAATCAGTACCCCATTTCCACTTTCCCCCCATATCCCTTGATTCCTTTAGCCCTAAGAGTTATATCTATCTCTTGAAAACATCCAATGAATTGGCCTCCATTGCCTTCTGTGGCAGAGAATTCCACAGATTCGCAACTCTCTGGGTGAAACATATTTCCTCACCTCAGCCCTAAATGGCCTACCCCTTATTCTTAAACTGTGACCACTGGTTCTGGACTCCCCCAACATGGGGACCATTTTTCCTGCATCTAGCCTGTTCAATCCCTTAAGAATTTTAGATGTTTCTATAAGATCTCCTCATCCTAAATTCCAGTGAATATAAGCCCAGTCGACCCATTCTTTCATCTTTAAACTTTGCAATTGTACCCAACTCTTCCACTCCCTCTGGCAACTCAATACATATACTCACCACCCTCTGTGTGAACAACTAGTCCCTTTTAAATCTTTCCCCTCTGACCATATACCGATGGCTATTTGTTTAGACTCTGCTATCCAGGGGGAAAGACTGTGATCTTATCTA
The DNA here is from genome assembly GCA_038087875.1 of Malacoraja senta. Classification (NCBI taxonomy): domain Eukaryota; kingdom Metazoa; phylum Chordata; class Chondrichthyes; order Rajiformes; family Rajidae; genus Malacoraja; species Malacoraja senta. The sequence continues at coordinate 33,718,936 of CM075980.1, forward strand.
TGCCTCTCATGATCTTATATATGCATCTCTAAGCTCACCCCTAAACCTCCTTTGCTCCAGGGAAATCAGTCCCAGTCTATCCAGTCTTTCCTTCTAACTCCACTCCTCTCTGGGTTCGTCATGTCCTCTGTATCAGAGGGAGGACAGGACTGTACACAATGCTCCTGGTGTGCTTTCACCACCATCTTGTACAGCTACAACATGACATCCCAACTTTGTAGGGAAGAACTGCAGATGCTGGTTAAATCGAAGGTGGACACAAAATACTGGAATAACTCAACGGGACAGGCAGCATCTCTGGGGAGAAGGAATGGGTGACGTTTCGGGTCGAGACCCTTCTTCAAAGTCGGAGGGCAGGAGGAATCACAGAGGGGGAGCAGTGAGTGAGAGAGGATGTTGCAGAATTCCTGGTAGAGAGGGGAGGAGAACTTCTTCAAGGTAGACATACCTTGAGGAGATTTCACAGTGGAGCGGACAAAATGCGTATGAAGGAACTGCAGATGCTGGTTTAATCTCAACTCTTTTACTCAAAGCCACATTCAATGAAGACAAGCATACCATACACCTTCCTCACCACCTTGCCAACCAGCGTTGTCTGTTACAATCTTCATCATTTAAATATTTGTTGGCTTTTAAGGTTGTAATTCAGTTAAGAATCTGTACCTATTGAACGTAAATTCTTCTATGGAGAATTATGTTTTTAGTTGAAACCTAGTCTTTCATTGGAGGCGGATATGCTCTTTGACACTGACATGATGTCATGTTAGTTGTTTGAATTATTTATTTATTGTGAAAAATGACCTACAGGGAGAATCTATATTCCTCTATTTATTTCAAACAGGCTTTATATTCTATCAGAAAAGATTTAATGCTTTCTTGCTGAAATCTCTCATGCGAATGAGAATCCTGTTTGCAAGAAGCCACACTATAAAGTGTATTCCTATGCCATAGTTGTATCTTCATGCCTTGAAAATACTTGGCCCAATCTCTTAGAGCGCATTGATGTAGCGAATATGAGGCAAATGTCTGCCTTAAATTTATTTTCAAATTCTATTCTTCCACAATTGCCCGACCATTCTTTGAAGTATCGGTCTACTTTCCACCTTCCTCGTCCTATCGACACCATTTGTTGTTCAACCACATCTTGTACCTTCAGAAGCCACGTAGAGATACAGCATGGAAACAAGCCCTTTAGCACTGACCAGCGATCCCACACATTAATAGCCCTGTCCCACTGTACGAGTTCATTCAAAGAGTTCTCCCGAGTTTGCCCTGATTCGAACACGGAGATTTACGGTAATGGCCGCTCATAAGTACTCGGGGCTCTCGTGGACATTTTTCAACATGTTGAACATTTTTCACGAGTCTTCCCGAGCTTATCTGCCGTTAGCGAGTCTTCCCGAGTACCTGCCGTTAGCGTTACGAGCCACTAAGAGACGTCCCCGAGCTCCGACGTACCCACTACGTTCATTCACCGTGCTTACCACGAGTTAGTATTTTTAAAACTCGGGAGAGCACTTGAATGAACTCGTACAGTGGGACAGGGCTTTAACACTATACTATCCTAGGGATTGAAAGTGAGATATTCTTTGATATATGAATGAGAAACCAGCTTCCAGTAATGCTGCCTGACCCTTTGAGTCACACTCGCACTTGGTGTCTTCTTTTGTAAACCAGCATCTGCAGTTTCTTTTATACATTTCACTGCTCATTGCGAAATCTCCTCAAGGTGTGCCTACTTGGAAGAAATTCTCCTCTCTCCAACAGACCCTCCCTCACTCCTCCCCCTCGGTGAGGGACCTCATTGAAACTTACAGAATGATGAAAGGCATAGATAAAGTGCACGTGGAAAGGATGTTTCCACTCATGGGAGAGTCTAGGACCAGAGGTCACAGCCTCAGAGTTAAAGGGTGCTCTTTCAGAAAGGAGGTGAGGAGGAATTTCTTTAGTCAGAGTGTGGTTAATCTGTGGAACTCATTGCCACAGACGGCTGTGGAGGTCAAGTCAGTGGATAGTTTTAAGGCAGAGATAGACAAATTCTTGATTAGAATGGGCGTCAAAGGTTATGGGGAGAAGGCAGGCAAATGGGATTAGGAGGCAGAGATAAGCCATGATTGAATGGCGGAGTGGACTCGATGGGCCGAATGGCCTAATCTATCCTATCATTTGTAAACGTGATTCCTGCTGATCTCCTCTGTTAAAAAAACAACCTCCTCACCTGTATCAACCTATTACCAGGCTCTGTCCTGCCCCTCCTTTATGCCAGCTTTCTTTCTGATATCTGCATTTTGAGTCTGCTGAGGAAGCACTCAAGATATTTATTTACCTTTCCATATTAATTGTGAGACAATTTTTTATTAGTCTGAGCTAAACTCACAATATCGTTTACTTTTCTGAGGAAGCTTTCTCCTTTCCATGACCAAAGGTTCTTCGTGAACTATTGAGTGGGGTCTTGTCTATTCAGCTGAAGCTGAGATTTATATTGTGTTTCCTTTTAGTTGTTAAATGAAAGAATTCTTGAAAATAACCATAATATCTAAGAGAGTTCTCTTGGCAAAGTAACACCACAAGGCTCTGGAAAGCCACCCAGAAATATCCTGGACTGGAAGAGATCTCTAGTGGGAAGATAGACACAAAATGCTGGAGTAACTCAGCGGGACAGGCAGCATCTCTGGAGAGAAGGAATGAGTGATGTTTCGGGTTGAGACCCTTCTTCTGACACGACCCGAAAAGCCACCCGTTCCTTCTCTCCAGAGATGCTGCGTGTCCCGCTGAGTTACTCCAGCATTTTGTATCTATCTTCGATTTAAAGCAGCACCTGCAGTTCTTTCCTACACACCAAGTGGATAGAGATAGGAGTAGATAAATCCAAAGGACTATATCTTGCAGGATACAGCCCGCAGTGTGGATTCACCATGTGCACTTTCTCCATGCCTTTACCAACATGTTATGGCTGCGTCGGTGGAATCCCGCTGGGCCATTGGTTCCTGGAAGCATGCAATGTGGCACAGTGATGTCTCAGTGTTTACTCTGCCTTGGCCTCTGCTCCTGTCAACCATTGTTAGAAAGCTCAGCTGGAAACAGAGCCTTATCTCACGTCAAAGCTGTCAAGAATTGAACAGCATTTAAACACAATAATAATCAGTTTTGTTTATTGTCACGCGTAGTGAGGTACAGTGAAAAGCTTTTGATGTGTGCTAAGCAGCTAGTGGAAAGACAATGCATGATTACAGTCAAGCCAATCACAGTGTACAGATACATGATCAAGGGAGATATGGCACATTCAGAGATATTTCAAACTTTTTTTTACTGTAAATATTAAAGCACTAAAAACATTAAACAAAAAGACCTATTCCATTGGCTGAGAAAGAGCCATTTTCTGAGGAATCTTTCTCCTTTGTGACCTCTGGGACCTCTGATCCTTCCCAATGTACAGAGAGATGGATTCCCCAGTGTCATGCATGGATATCCAGCATCATTGGGCTTCACCATTGAACGCCCATGGACATTGCAGGTCACATTGTAGACAACGGCTGAAACAGTGCAGTTCATGGCAGCGATACTTTAGTTCTGTTTAGTTTATGGTCACGTGTACCGAGGTACAGTGCAAAGCTTTTGTTGTGTTCCAACCAGTCAGTGCAAAGACTATACATAATTATAATCGAGCCATTTACAATGTACAGATACATGATAAGCAAATACTGTTTAGTGCAAGATAAAGCAAGTAAAGTCCGATCAAAGATAGACCGAGGGTCACCAATGAGGTAGATAGTAGTTCAGAACTGCTCTCTAGTTGTGGTAGGATGGTTCAGTTGCCCGATAACAGCTGGGTAAAAACTGTTCCTGAATCTGGAGGTGTGCGTTTTGACACCTATCCTTTTGCCTAATGGGAGAAGGGAGAAGAAGGAATGGCCAGGGTGCGACTCGTCCTTGATTATGCTGCTGGCCTTGTTGACGCAGCATGATGTACAAATGGAATCAATAGAAGGGAGGTTAGTTTGTGTGATGGTCTGGGCTGCATTGACAATTCGCTGTAATTTTCTTGCGGTCTTGGATGGAGCTGTTGCCAAACCAAGCTGTGATGCATCCCGATTTCTCCAAGATCTGGAATTACTAGTTACTGTGAAAGAAAACATTCTTTGTTTCTTAGTTTGAAGAAGGGTCTTGACCCAAAACATCACCTATTCCTTCGCTCCATAGATACTGCCTCACCCGCTGAGTTTCTCCAGCATTTTGTCTACCTTTGTTCCAACTAAATGAGATTAACTAAGGGTCTCTAGTACATTCTGACAGAAATCCATCAAATTCATACTATTTATAACATGGCTGGTTTGGAACTAGAACTATTAAGATGTATACATTTGATACCACATGAAACTTGTAACAACCTACAAAGCTAGAAGGTTTGGCAGCATCTATGAAGAGGGTTAACGTTTCAGGCCATTGACCTTTCATCAAAAACTTTCATGCCATGAAACGTTACCAACCTGAAACAATAACTCTGCAGGTAGGCACAAAATGCTGGAGTAACTCAGCGGGACAGGCAGCATCAATGGAGAGAAGGAATGGGTGACGTTTCGGGTCGAGACCCGTTTGAAGAAGGATCTTGACCCGAAACGTCACCCATTCCTTCTCTCCAGAGATGCTGCCTGTCCCGCTGAGTTACTCCAGCATTTTGTGCTCACCTTCGATTTATACCAGCATCTGCAGTTCTTTCCTACACAATAACTCAGCATCCTGCTTTACAGAGACAGCTTAATCTACTGGCAATCTCCAACATTCTCTGATCTTCATTTCAGATTTTTTGCTTTCCAATTTTCCGCATTAATCTTGATGTCATTCTTAGTGGAATTAATTTATCAGGCAAGGCCTGATACAGGAAAGGATTTGACTTCACATGCCCAGCTCTGTAAAATGCTTGCGAGATTTTGCCTTCTGATTGGGGTTTATTTTGGGAGATTATGCTCAACAGGAGACAACAGGAACAAGATTTCACTGCATATTATTCATTATTTGATGTTCCCCTCTCTTTCTGTTAGAGTCATAGTCATAGAATGATACAACACAGAAACAGGCTCAAGAATCAAGTCCAGAGTGTTTTATTGTCTCATGTCCCAAATAGAACAATGACATTTTTACAGCACAACATAATTTTGTAAACATAGTACACTGTAAACAATATAATGAATGAGACAAAAAGTTCATACATATACTCACATATACATCTATCTATACATAACTAAAACTCTGATCTTGTTATCTACCTGTTTGACGGTCTTCCTATTTGCACAAAAATGATTCGCGATAGTGCTGTGATTGTTCGCCAGTTCACTCACCGTTCTCCTGTGCTGCGAGTGCGCCAAGTTGCGTTCCGATTGGTTGAATGTCGTAAAAGTTAGCGAGGTTTAAAAATCTTAAAATCCGCGCGTGCGCAGATCGATCTCTTCTGCCAGTCAGATTAGTCTCTTCCCCTGTCACTCCCTGGGACGGTCCACCCCGTGATGCCCCCTCTCCCTCATGGCTCTTCCCCGTCTTTTCTCCAAGCTCCACCCCCCCCTCATCCCCCGCCCACACACCCCTCTCCCACACACTCCTCTTTCCCTCCCACCCCACACCACCCCCCCCCTTCACCACACACCCCACTTCCCTCCCCCCTCCCCTCCTCCCCTCCCACACATGAAGAGGAGGGAGTGGGAGAGCTCGTGGATGAGGGGAAATGAGCCGGACTTGCACAGTTAGGGGCTATGGGTGAGTGGTGGAATATTGCGTTGGGGAATGGGTTGCGTTGGGGGACCAGGCCTCCCATGTGACTGGGACCCAACGTGTCCTGTTTATGAATGATCTACAGCAACACGCACATGGCGATCATCAATCTTTATTCCATAGGCAAACAGGAACATTCAAACAGCCAGCTGCTCGCATCTAGCTTGTGAGAGAGAGAGAGAGAGAGAGAGAGAGAGTTAGCTGACCTTGTGTAGTACCGTAATACCATGTAACGGGTGGCATGCACATATATGTAGTGGAGATTATAAATGGCATGAATTAACAAGGGTTAATCTACAGGTCCCACAGTCTAGTTATATATATATACACACACACACACACATACATATGGACACAAACCCCCCCAATAATAATGCAATAATAACAGAATAATCGATGTTCAGAGCTTATTTGAGGTTGTCGTGTTTAATAGCCTAATGGCTGTAGGGAAGGAACTGTTCCTGAACCTGGACATTACTGTTTTCAGGCTCCTGTACGTTCTTCCAGATGGCAGGGGTGAGATGGGTGTGTGGCTCTTTGGCCAACTCATTCATGCTGACCAAGATATCCAATTTATCCCCATGTGGCCCATATCCCTTTCAAGTTTTCCAACACAGGTATTTGTCCAAACGCTATTGTGCCTGCCACAACTACTTCCTCTGCCAGCTCACTCCATATATTCATTGTAGTTGACCCTCAGGTTTATTTTAAATGTTTCCTTCTCATCTTATGCCTGTGCCCCTAGTTCTTGTTTCCCCTATCTTTGAAAAAGGATTCTGTGCATTCATCTAATCTATTCTGCTCACGATTTTATAACCCTCTATTATATAACTCCTCAGCCTCCTGTGCTCCAAGGAATAAAATGCCCGCCTTTCCAACCTCTGCTTAGAGCTTGGGCCCTCGAATCTTGGCAACATCCTCGTAAATCTTCTCTGCACCCTTTCCAACTGTTTTAATAGACTGAAGAACCTGTGCAGAACGCTATCCTACCTGGTCGTTTGCTGTCTAATAATTCTGATGGTTACTTCTCTGAATAGAACACAAATTATCCTCAGACTCCTTTTCATCGGCTGCAATAAATGTGCTAAGCAGATTCAGGCCATTTATCAAATCTGAGTCTGAAGTAATTTGAACTCTCAAATAACTTTATCCCACTCGTCAATCTTTGGATTTAGAGATATTGAATTCATCTGCTGGATTCAATGTCGAAACAAGCCGTATATCTTTGCTTTCAAACTGCAGCTGATTTGTAGTCTAGCTTTTTCCTTTTCTCTTGTTCTCATCAAAGCCATTTAGGTTTTCATTAAATCTGGTTTAGTTTTATGTGAAGAATTATTACGAATCACCTCTCGGCTTGGTGGTACAGCAGTAGAGTTGCTGCTTTACAGCACCAAAGACCTGTGTTCGATCCCGACTATGGGTGCTGTCTGTAAGGAGTTTGTACATTCTCCCCGTGACCGCGTGGGTTTTCTCAGAGATCTCCCACTCCAAAGACGTACAGGTTTGTAGGTTAATTGGCTTGGTATTAATGTGAATTGTACCTAATATGTATAGGATAGTGTTAATGTGCGGGGGGCGCTGGTCGGTGCGGACTCGGTGGGCCGAAGAGCCTGTTTCGCAGCTGTATCTCAAAACTAAACTAAACCTCTCCTATAAGTTGATGCCATTATTAGGAAAGACTGAGATATTTCTAGCAGGAATGCTTTATTTCATGGTATATCTCACTTCACGTCAGTTTGAGGCGTTAGTCTTAATGGCCTGTATGGGCTCTTTGTTTATTTATACGCAGACAGCATCCACCCTCAGAGCTTTCATTAAACATTATAACCTCATGTTACAACTAGATAACTATTGCAAGGTGGGCTCAGAGAGAATTCCAATTGTATTGGAGAGAGAAGGGATGAGATCAGAAATGATTTGTGCTTAAAGGAATGTGACAGAAGATAAAAAATGTCAATTCAATTCAATGTTGCATTTTTGTTTAATATCAGGGCACTTAGCTGATTAGCAGGGGGTTGAATTATATTTACAGTGAATAGTGCCATAGAGTCACAGAGCTATACAGCATGGAAACAGGCTCTTTGACCTAATTTGTCCATGTTGATCAAGTTGGCATTCTGGGCTAGTCCCATTTGTCTCAGCTCGGCTCCTATCCTTCTGAATTCTTCCTCTCCATATGTCCAGCTGTCTTTTGGAGGTCATAATTGTATCCATTTCTATAGCATCCTCTGGCAATTTGTTCCAGATACTGACTACCATCTAAGTGTAGACAAAAATGCTGGTGAAACTCAATGGGTCAGGCAGCATCTATGGAGCGAAGGAATAGGTGACGTTTCGGGCCGAGACCCTTCTTCAGACTCCTAAGCATAAATGTTGCCACTGAAATCCTTCTCAAATCTCGTCCCTCTCACCTTAATCCTATGCCCTCTAGTTTTAGTATCCCTCTACTCTATAAAAAGGACCTTTAATATCCCTCTACTCTGGAAATGGATTGTGACCATTTACCTTATCCACACCCCTCATGATTTTGGATGCATCAACAGAGTTAATTGCCCCTCATTCCTTGCTCCAACCAAGGAACTCTTAGCCGATACAGCCTTTCCTTCGTCCAAGTCTGCAACACCAGGCAACATCATGGCAAATATACTGTGCACTCCTTCCAACTTAGTAACATCCTCCCATATCTGGGTGACTAGACCTGCAACCGTACTTCAAGGTTAATCTCACCATTGATTTGATACTCTAATCTGGTACGCTCATGGTTGTGCTGGATGAGAATAGTGCACTGTGTTCACTCGTGTTTAATTTAGTTTAGTTTAGAGATACAGCGCGGAAACAGGCCCTTCGGCCCACCGAGTCTGCACCGACTAGCGATCCCCGCACATTAACACTACCCTACACACACTAGGGACAATTTACACTTACACCAAGCCAATTAACCTAAAAACCTGTACTTCTTTGGAATGTGGGAACAAACCGAAGAACTCGGAGAAAACCCACGCGGTCACGGGGAGAACGTACAAACTCCGTACAGACAGCACCCGTAGTCAGGTTCCAACCCAGGTCTCTGGCATTGTAAGGCAGTACCTCTACTGCTGCGACACCATGCTGCCCTGTCTTTAAACCTATGCTGCTTGCTTTTTGGCCCTTCTGTAAAGGAAATGTATTCTGTCTAAGTTACACATAATTGTATTCACCTCTCTACCTCCTTTGCTCCACAAAAAACAACTGCATTTATTCCGTCTTTTCTGAAATTCTCAATTTTCCAATCCAGGCAATATCTCAGTGAATCATCTCTGCCTCCTCCCCAGTGCAATCACACCTTTTCTGTAATGTGGTGAACAGAACTATTCACAGTGCCTATATTGTGGTGTAACTCGGGTGGTGGACAGTTGTAGCAAATCTTCCTGTTCTTCCATTCTCTGCTTTGGTTACTAAAGAGGCCATGCTGCAAGATGCACTGACAGATGTCGACTGGAATATGTTCCAAGCAGGTTCCAATGGCGTCAGTGAGTACGCGGAAGCGGTCACGGACTTCATCGCAACAATAGCCGACAACATTGTCCCCACGGTAAGGGTTAGCACCTTTCCGAATCAAAAACCCTGGGTAGACAGGTCCGTTCGTGTGGCCTTGAATGCTCGCACCGCTGCCTACAACTCGGGCCTGGCATCCGGAAATATGGACGTCTACAAGGTAGAGTCCTACCGACTGCGAAGGGCCGTGAAGGACGCAAAAAGGAGGTACAGACACAAGATGGAGTCACAGATGGATCAGCAGGACACCAGATGCCTGTGGCAGGGGCTACGCACTATAACCAACTACCGGAGCAGCCCCCCCTCAACCGGAAGTGCCGGCACCTCCCTAGCTGATGACCTGAACTCCTTCTACGCTCGTTTCGAGACGGGAAGCATCACCCCAGGTCTGTAGACTAACGACAACACCGTCAGCGTGCTGGCTAACGAAGCTGGAGGGAGGTCCATCGCTGGGGATGTGCACACATTCTCGTTGTCCAAGCACGACGTGAGGAGGTCCCTGACACGGGTGAACACGAGGAAAGCTGTAGGCCCAGATGGCATCTCGGGGCGTGTACCTGTCCTGTGCTACGCAGCTAGCTCCAGTGCTCACTACAATATTCAACCTCTCTCTGGCCAAGTCCATGGTCCCTGCCTGCTTCAAAAGATCCATCATTGTACCTTTACCAAAAAATGTCTCCCCAGCCTGTCTGAATGACTACCGTCCGGTGGCCCTCACCTCAGTAGTCATGAAATGCTTTGAGAGGCTGGTCAAGAAACACATCTGCGCCTTCCTCCCTCGCAACATGGACCCACTACAATTCGCATACCGTCCGAACAGATCCACGGACGATGCGGTCTCCCAGATTCTGCACACTGCTCTCTCTCACCTTGACAGCCAGAAGGGGGGTGACGATGCTGTTCATAGACTTCAGTTCAGCCTTCAACACGATAGTGCCCACCAGACTTGCCGAGAAGCTGCTGGAACTGGGGTTCAACACCCCCCTGTGTGCCTGGGTCCTGGTCTTTCTCACCCCAGGCCCCAGATAGTCAAGATGGGGGGAAATACATCGGAAGTCCCTCACCCTGAGCACAGGACCCCCCAGGGTTGCGTCCTCAGCCCCCTACTGTACTCCCTGTACACATATGACTGTGTGGCCAGGTTCAGCTCTAATTCTATAATCAAGTTTGCTGATGACACAGTGGTGGTGGGCCTGATCTCAGATAACGATGAGAAGGCCTACCGGAGGAGGTGGCTGATCTGGCACTCTGGTGTCAGGACAACAGCCTCCTCTTGAATATCAAAAAAAACTAAGGAGCTGATCGTGGACTTTAGGAGGGCACATCATCCGAGGATGTACACACCATTGAAGATAAATGGAGATACTATGGATAGGGTGAGCTGCTTTAAATACCTGGGAGTCCACATCTCAGAGGATCTGACATGGACATCACACGCTGCAGCACTCGTGAGTAAGGCAAGGCAGCGCCTTTACCACCTCAGGCAATTGAGGAAATTCAGAGTGTCTCTGAGGATCCTCCAGTGCTTCTACTCAGCGGCTGTAGAAAGCATCTTGTCCGGAAATATCACGATTTGGTTTGGGAACTGCTCTGCCCAGGACAAGAAGGCTCTGCAGAGAGTAGTGCGTTCGGCAGAATGCACTATGGGAACTACACTCGCCCCTCTGCAGGAACTATATATCAGAAGGTGCAAATCCAGGGCCAACAAGATCCTGGGAGACCCCTTCCACCCCAGCAACGGACTGTTCCAGCTGCTACGATCAGGCAAACTCCTCCGTTGCCATGCTGTGAGAACGGAGAGGATGAGAAGGAGTTTCTTCCCAGAGGCCATTAGGACTGTAAACTCCTATCTCACCAGGGGCTAACTTTACTGGACCATTCTACTGTTGTGTGGTGGCTTTTTAAAATTGCTGTGTTTTCTTTTTTTTTCCTCCCACAAATATGTAATTACTGATTGTATTCCATTCTATTTTGTCATTTTTTTTGCACAATCTGCAAGCGTTGCCATTCACTGCACATCTCGTATACGTATGTGACGAATAAACATGACTTGACTAAAGGATAGTATCATGTTTGAACCTTTAACTACTTGATTGACCTGTCCTGGTCCATTTAATAATCAATGGACATTGACCAAGGTTGTTCTCTTCCTCCACACCACTCAATATTATCCCATTTATTTTACAACCCCTTATCCAACTGCACCTTCCTAAATGCGTTAGTGTACACTACTCTGGATTAAAGTAGTCAAGTAAGTAAAGTACATTTATTTATATAGCACTTTTCAATCAATTTCAATCACTGAAGCCAAAGTGCTTTACAGAGAAAATTATCCATATAAATGAAAAAAAAAGGTAGAAAAAAGACACAACACACTATAAGAAATTCAACACGAACATCCCCCCCACAGCAGAGTCGACACTCTAGACTGTGAGGGAAAGGCACCAAAATGTCCAGTCCTCCTCCTCTTCCTCCCAGTCCACCCGAGGTCGGGGCCAGTTTGAGGCCTCCGCAGCCAGTCGCCGCAACGGCAGCCCGATGTTGTAGGCCCACCTGCCGGGAAGCTGGAACACCGGCATCGGGTGGAAAGTCCTCAGCAGCTTGGTAGTGTCTGGAGCAGCCGCTCCCTCCCCGGAGACTGCGACGCCCGTAGTCTTCAGGCCACGGCGGTTGGAGTTCCGACTCTGACTCCGCGGTGTTTTCGACCCAGCGCCGCCCGCCCGCGGTGGGATGCCCTCAGACCGCAGACCGCAGACCGCAGCTCCTCGATGTTGGTGGTCGGCGGTCCCAGCACTCCGGAGCGGCGACCCGGCAAGGCGTCGCCCGCTCCGTGTTGTTGTCCCAGCGCTGTGCCGCCGAAGCTGTGGTCCCCGGCAGGAAACGCCGCTCCAGCGCGATGGAAGGCCGCATGGGGAGAGTGAAGATGCGATTTGGAGGAAAACCGCATCTCCGACCAGGTAGAACTGGGGTTAAAACAGTCCCCCCCCCCCCCCCACATAGAAAGAATAGACCTCCAAATAAAAGTTATAGAAAATAAAAAGGGTTACATCCCATTTGCTATTTTCCTGTCCAAATAAGCAGACAGAGCCTGCAGCTGAAGCTGTGTCGAACGGAATTGGAGGTTGCGGGAAAAGAGGAGGACCCTGTGTGGGGGGGACCTGCCATGGGGGGGGGGGGTCAAAGAGGAACCAGTGTGCGGGAACTGCCGTGGGGGGGGGGGGTGGGGGGAGAAGGCGCTTTGTAACATTGTGAGCACCCTTACCGTGGTGACGATTAACATACTTTGGATATGGAAGCAAAGAATTTCACTGTGACTTTCCACATGTGACAATAAAGTATTCAGTTCCATTTAATTCAATTCAATTCAATTCAATTCAATTCAAGATCCTCTATATATTCCTGGTCTGAAGCTTTCCTCCTCACTGCTAGCCATTGTCTGACGCACCAGTACACTTGTGAGGTACGCACACTTTGTGATTCTCATATTGTAGAAAATGATCTTCAGATCTTACAGTAGATGAGAGTTTTTAGCCTACATTCAGCATCTGCTTTAGAAAGATGAACACCATTAAGAGCTTCTTAAATCAATCAATTAGTTCATCCGTGATACCAAAATACATCAAAATATTGATATCATCTGTTGTCCTGGTTTAAAGGACATTTTCAATTTGTTGCTGTAAACATGCCATTAAATACATTTTCTACTTCCTTATTTTACTAATGGTAATCTTGAAACTATCATTGCAAGTTGAAGGGAAATATATAAATGGCCAACAAGGGAGTTATCTAAAAGAACATTAGGTGGGAACATGCTGCTGGGAATGTACTTTAACAATTGAACAGGAAGCTACATGTTTCCCCATGGCTAATTCCTCTAATGACAGATTGTGAGAAATGCAGCAAAACATTTCACTGTTCATACACAGTTTAGAGTTTTACTGGTAACGATTTGTGTTAAACTTGGCAAATAGTTACTTTCTGGAGATAGACACAAAATCTGGAGTAACTCAGTGGGTCAGACAGCATCTCTGGAGAAAAGGAATAGGTGAGGTTGAGACCCTTCTTCAGACTGGAGAATCTGAAAAATCTACTAACATTCTCCTCCGCTGGTCCTCACTCTTATCAACTTCTCCTTCGACCTCTCCCACTTTGTCCAAGTCCAAGGCGTAGTTATGGGCACTAGCATGGGCCCCAGCTGTGCCTGCCTCTTTGGAGGGTACGTTGAACAATCCCTGTTCTAGGCATACACTGGCCCTAACCCCGAACTGTATCACCGTTACAATCGGTGCTATCTCCTGCACCCATGCAGAACTCATGGAATTCATTAACTTCACCACCAACTTCTATCCTGCACTCAAATTCACTTGGACCATCTCCGCCACCTCCCTCCCCTTTAAAGCATTCTGAAGAACGGTCTTGACCCGAAACGTTACCTATTCCTTTTCTCCAGAGATGCTGTCTGACCAGCTGAGTTACTCTAGCATTTTGTGTTTATCTTTGGATTAAACCAGCATCTGTAGTTCCTTCCTGCACAGTTACTTTCTGGAGTGCAGTTTTACTGAATGCCATTGATATAGATTCATAAAGAGCAAGGAAACAGGCCATTTGGTCCATCTCATCTGCCCTCTTGTGATGGGCCAAATGGCCTGTCCCCCATTTAAATGTAAGCCCCTGTTCACATAAATCTTATCCTAACCCCATTTTATCCTCTGCAAATTTCATCAACCTCCCTCGCCTCCCAGATTTTACCACTCATCTACACAATAACCACAATTTTCACAAGGAGAATGTGCAAACCCCACACAGGGTACATTTGAGGTCATGATTGAACCTGGGTCTCAGGAGCTGTGAGGCAGCAGCTTTACTAGCTGCACAACTGTGCAATGTTCAACCAACGTAGACTGAACAGGTGCACAAGGGTAAAAGATGGTCATTTGTCCCTTCAGACATTTGACACCATTCGAGTAGATCAATGCTGAGCAATGTAATCAATGAAGTTAACCGTCTTGGCTATAATTACTGACATAGTCGGATATGGTAGTTGGGATTAAAGCATAGACTATTTTCTAATTGGGGAGTGAATTCAGAAATCGGAGTGCAAAGGGACTTTGGCATGCTGCAGTATTCCCAAAAAGTTAATAAGGGCTGTTAGGAGCGAACACTCTACATGTCATAATCTCAGTTGAATGCTCATCTTCATTTACCCTGGCAGATCAGGGAGGTTATTTTTCTCATTATCTGACCCTTTGCAAATGGCATATATAAAGGCACAGATGCATTTTATTCATACAGCTGGAATATATTGACAAGGACTTCTTCATTACCTATAAATTCTGAACACAGTGTGTGCACTCAGTACCTGAAAATGTCACCCTTGGACAGATGTACCAAGTACATCGCAGTTACACCAGGTTGCCTTAAATGCCAAATTCATAAAGATAGTACCAATGCACGATTTGAAGTCAAGGTAGGAGAGAAAGAGTCGATGATGTTCCCTAGTTGTTATCCAACTGAGCTCTTCTCCAGTGGTGTTTGTGCTCCCACTCCTGAGACTCCCTCTTTACAACAACACCTGACATAGTGTTAACCGCAAGCTTTGCATATTAATACCACTACCGAATATGCTCTTAAGAGGATTGGCCATTGTAATCACTTTATCTTACCAGCTAAATATTGCAGTCAATGTCTGGCACAACTCTTTGAGTCTGAAGAAGTGTTTCGACCCGAAACGTCCCCCGTTCCTTGTCACCAGAGATGCTGCCTGTCCCGCTGAGTTACTCCAGCATTTTGTGTCATCTTCAGTTTAAACCAGCATCTGTTCCTTCCTACACAATTTCAATCCCATTTAAGATCTGCTAATCCCATTTAAAACTACTGTGCATTAAAAATAGCAGGAGTACCACTCAGCTTTGTAATACCTTGATCATGGATCCAAGTCAAATGGTATCAGTCCCCATGGTTCATAAACTGAAACTATTTCGTACCTATACACTTTGTCCAATGTCAATATAATTGAATGCAGTGATGTTAACGTGAATTCCTGGGAGACAATGGATCAAGGCTTATGCTGGTGTAGTTGTGGACACTTTGAGCTCCATTTAATGCAAAGAACTGTAAAATTGAGGAGAACATAACTTTAATATCTGGCATTAACTGATCCATTCTAACTAAGTGATTTAGGTAAAAAAAAAAAAAAATTACAAAAAGACACAAATGCCTCCATTTTTTTACAACTTTTAACTAATCATAACTGCTGATTATTATTTTTTAGCTGCTGCGTCATCAACATTTATTTGCAAGGAAACTATTAGTAACTGGCCATTTTCACATAAAGAAATGCATACCCATCTGATTCAATAAAACTTTATATGGCATTAATAATGTCATTACAAAGCAATGGACCTGTAATTGCTACACTAACTCATTCTAATATATATGTTAACATATCATTTCATTGTTGTTGTATAATTAAGAATGTGCAATGAATGATAATTTATTTATTTATCATACAAGTGAACAACGATTTGAGGCAATGCATGGAAAGAGACGTCATTATCTTGGGGAAGGAGTGGGCCCACAGTGTGGCAGTGGAGTGGGCCCAGTGTGGAGAGTGGAGTGGGCCCAGTGTGGGGAGTGGAGAAGGCCCAGTGTGGGCAGTGGAGTGGGCCCAGTGTGGGCAGTGGAGTGGGCCCAGTGTGGGAGTGCTGTGGGCCCAGTGTGGGAGCAGTGGTGTGGGCCCAGTGTGGGAGTGGAGTGTGCCCAGTGTGGGCAGTGGAGTGGGCCCAGTGTGGGAGTGCTGTGGGCCCAGTGTGGGAGCAGTGGTGTGGGCCCAGTGTAGGAGCAGTGGTGTGGGCCCAGTGTGGGAGTGGGGTGGGCCCAGTGTGGGCAGTGGAGTGAGCCCAGTGTGGGGGGTGGAGTGGGCCCAGTGTGGGCAGTGCAGTGGGCCCAGTGTGGGAGTGGAGTGGGCAGTGCAGTGGGCCCAGTGTGGGAGTGGAGTGGGTAAAATCTCTCTTCAAATATATATTCAAACACTGGATGCTAAAATGTCGCTTTTTCAATCACTTCTGCATTGCGTAAAAATTTAAGCTGGAAATGGCGCAGAGAAGATTTACGAGGATGTTGCCAGGACTCAAGAACCTGAGCTAATAGAAAGGTTGAGCAGGCTCGGACTTTATTCCTTGGAGCACAGGAGGATTAGGGATGATCCTAAAGAGGTATATAATCTTATGAGTGACACAAATGGGGTAAATGCACAGAATCTTTTAGCTGAAGTAGAGGAATCAAGAACCAGAGGACAAAGGTTTAAGATGAGGGGGGAAAGATTTAATAGGAACCTGAGGGGCAACTCTTTTACAGAAGGGGTGGTAGATATATTGAACAAGCTGCCAGAGGAGCTAGAGCAGGTACTATCACAACATTTATAAAACATTTAGACAGGTGCATACATAGGTCAGGGTTAGAGGGATATGGGCCAAACGCAGGCAGGTGAGACTAGTGTAGATGGGGCATGTTGGTCGACGTGGGCAAGTTGGGTTGAAGGGCCTGATTCCACGTTGTGTGGTTAGAGGTCCCCAGCCAATCTCTGGAGTGGTACAATCTCTAGGAAGTTTCATGATTACATTTCCCTCTGGGAAAAAAACTATTTCTCTTTGCCTGGATTAGAAAACAATTGTATTGTTAAAGTGGAATGCCACAATTTGTCAATTACAAATTGGAGCCGATATCATTATCCAATGTGAATGGAATCATTAAATGTGAAAAGAACCATGTGAAAGACTGGTGGACAGATGTCTAGATGATGACCCAAGTCAGGCTTTGCCTAATTTGTATCCTCAGTGCTGCACTAATCTCCATGATTCAGCATGGTAAATATTTTCAACCACTGCTGCAGGAGAGAATCACACTGAGAGAATGTTGTGCATGTGACTCCTTGCTCAAAGCCAAACAGAGATCCGGGGCTCGCTGATTACCTGCCAATCATCTACATTTGGAAACAATCCTAAGTTGTTGCCTTGAGAATTAAGGGACAGAAGTTTAGGGGTAACATTAGGGGGAACTTCTTTACTCAGAGAGTGGTAGCAGTGTGGAATGAGCTTCCAGTGGAAGTGGTGGAGGCTGGTTCGATTTTATCCTTTAAAAATAGTTTGGATGGGTATATGGACGGGAAAGGAATGGAGGGTTATGGTCTGAGTGCAGGTAGATGGGACTAGGGGGAAGTATTTATTTAAAAAATAAAAATAAAAAATAAAATAAAAATAAAAATGTTCAGCACAGACTTGAAGGGCCGAGATGGCCTGTTTCCGTGCTGTAATGGTTAAATGGTTATATGGTTATATGGTTATATGGTTAAGTGAATACCATTGTAATAAATCATTTGGAAAACACAACCATTGAATTTAATTACTTCAATCTGCATAACATATTCAGCAGTGGGATCCAGGACAACGTGTGTGTAATACTCTCAAACGCTAGTGCATTTCAGTCAAACTTACAAAATCTATTTAATTAAAGTCATAGATAGAGTCATAGAGTCATACAGTGAGGAAGCAGGCCCTTCGGCCCAACTTGCCCTCATCAGCCAACATGTCCCAGCTACACTAGACCCACCTGCCTGCGTTTGACCCATATCCCTCCAAACCTGTGCTATCCATGTACCTGTCTAATAATTTCTTAAATGTTGAGATAGTCCATGCCTCAACTACCTCCTCTGGAGGTTTGATTCATTCACCCACCACCCTCTGTGAAAAAGTTACCCCTCAGATTCTTGTTAAGTCTTTTCCCCTTCACCTTAAATCTATGTCCTCTGGTCCTTGATTCCACTACTCTGGGCAAGAGACTGTGCTTCTATCTAATCTATTCCTCATGATTTTATACACCTCTATAAGATCACCCCTCAACTTCCTGCGCTACAAGGAATAGAGACCCAGCCTCCTCAGCCTCTCCCTATAGCTCACACCCTCTAGTCCTGGCAACATCCTCGTAAATCTTTTCTGAACCCTTTCAAGCTTGACAATATCTTTCCTATAACATGGTGCCCAGAACTGAACACAATATTCTAAATGCGGTCTCACCAACGTCTTATACAACTGCAACATGACTTCCCAACTTCTATACTCTATACTCTGACTGATGAAGGCAGTGATGAAGGAACTGACTGTTGACTTTGGAAGAGGAAGGAAGGAAGAGGATCCACAAACCTTTCTTCATCGACAGGACGGTGGTGGAGAGAGTCAAAAACGTCAAATGCCTGCCCGTGGATTTCCCTGAAGATCTGTCCTGGACCCTGCACATTGATGCAATCATGAAGAAAGCCCACCAATACCTCCACTTCCTTAGAAAATTACGGAGATTCGGTGTGTCAACAAATACTCTCCTGCCTTTCTACAGGTGTGTAGTAGACAGCATATTAGGTCATAAGTGATTGGAGCAGAATTAAGCCATTCGGCGCATCAAGTCTACTCCGCTGATCTATCTCTCCCTCCAAACCCCATTCTCCTATCTTCTCTCCATAACTCTTGACACCCATACTAATTAAGAATCTGTCTATCTCTGCCTTAAATATACCTGTATCCACTGACTTGGCCTCCACAGCCTTCTGTGGCAAAGGATTCCATAGAATCACCACCCTCTGACTAAAGACATTCCTCCTCATCTCCTTCCTAATGGAACATCCTTTAATTCTGAGGCTATGACCTCAAGTCCTAGACTCTCCACGTCCACTCTATCCAAGCCTTTCACTATTTGGTACATTTCAATGAGGACCCCCCTCATCTTTCTAAACTCCAGCGAGTAGAAGCTCAGTGTCGTCAAATGTTCAATATTGACTGGTTGCATCATGGCCTAGTTCAGCAATTTGAAAGCCCAGAAATGAAGATTGCAAATAGTGGTGAACACTGCCCAGTCCATCACGAGTACTGACCTCCCCACCATTGAAGGGATCTACAAGAATCGCTGCCTCATAAAGGCAGCCGGCATCATCGGAGACCCACACCACCCTGGCCACACACTCATTTAATTTCTGAAATTGGGACAAAGGTACTGAAAACTGTACGCCCAGGTTCAGGAGCAGCTTCTTCTCTACAACTATCAGCCTGCTAAACACTGCAACCACCAAATAAGCTCCGAGCTACATAGACTTGGGGGCAGGTTTAATTTATCAGGGCCCTTGGTCTTTACCATATTCTGTGCTGTTTTTTGACAATTGTCTGTAGGTCTGAAGAAAGGTTTGAGATAGATGATTAATGAAGATGGTTGCAAAGACTTTAACCTGACCTTTTCCATGCATATACTGGGCTTGGGGTTGTACATGCTGCTTATAAGTATCCATTGTCTATTATTTTTGGTAGCTATTAGCTAACCCCCATTAAGTTTGAGTTAAAGTATACAGAGGAAACAAAAGGTAGGTCAACAAGGAATTGGCTGACAGAATTAGAAACCTTGTAACGTTATAACAGTAAACTAGAACTGTACAGTGTGAAAGGTTAATGAATTAAAGTAAGGGAGCCCAGAATAAGCCTTTTCACACTGTACAGTTTCTTATAAAGCTCGGGAAATAATGAATTAAAGTAAGGGAGCCCAGAATAAGAAGGGCTAGAAGACTCTGCATGAGGAATGGGTCCGACAGATGCCTGAAAGAAACAGGAACAAAGTGGTATGGTGAGAACAGGTGACTTTCCCTTTGTAGAGGACAAACATTGAAATGAACTCACTGGTATATTTCTATCCAATTATTTTTAATGATGCACAGAGGTGAAAAGTGAAGTGGCACATAAAAAGCGCAAACTGTAACCCAATGTGAGAAACAACAAAATGATATGTTAGAGCGATCAGATGTTGAACTAATATACATTCAGATGAAATAAGCTAAAATGTGCATAGGTTAAATAATGAAATGAAATGCACATAATAATGTTTGCAAAAGAGTGATGATTATTGTAGTTCTCATTAATCATCTGGCTTCAAACACACACTTGTTCTATTTCTCTGGTAATTACTCAATAGATAAAAAAAGTTCTTATTCACTGTTGCTCTTCAGAATTTTCCTTTTTAAACTTATAAACTTAATGATCTTTGTAAAATAATCTTTGCAAAATAACTGCTGTAATGCTGTTCATTTAAAATGTCATCATTTCATAGCGAATTCACTGAGGCAAATCTTCCATGCCCTGAGATTTTTTTTAAAATTCTCATTTTTGGGGATAATGATTTTGCTTGCATTGCATCGCAAGCAATTTTCACCCATATCTAATTGCCTTTGAGAAGATGGTGGTGAGATTGTTCTTGAAGCACTGAGAATGTTCCTCCAGTGCTGATAGGTAGGGAGTTCCAACATTTAATCTCAGCAGTGATGATATATTTCCACATTGAGATAGTTGGCACAGCGGTAAAGTTGCTGCTTTACAGTGAATACAGCGCCAGAGACCCCGGGTTCGATCCTGACCACGGGTGCTGTCTGTACGGAGTTTGTACGTTCTCCCCGTGACCTGCGTGGGTTTTCTCAGACATCTTCGGTTTCCCCCCACACTCCAAAGACGTACAGGTATGTAGGTTAATTGGCTTGGTAAATGTAAAAAATAAATAAAATTGTCCCTAGTGGGTATAGGATAGTGTTAATGTGTGGGGATCGCTGGTCAGTGTGACCCGGTGGGACGAAAGGGCCTGTTTCCACGCTGTATCTCTAATCTAAACTAAACTAAACTTGGAGAGAAAGCTGTGGTGGTGTTCCATGTGCTTGCAGCTCTTGTCCATCTTGGTGGCAGATGAGTAAGAAGGAACTGCAGATGCTGGTTTATACCGAAGATAGACACAAAATGCTGGAGTAACTCAAAGGGTCAGCCAGCATTTCTGGAGAGAAGGAGTGGGTGATGTTTCAGGTTGAGACCGTTCTTCAGACTGGGAGTTAGGGAGCGGAACTCTGGAGGTAGAGAAGGCACAGAAGGTGGCGGATGATGGGAGATGGCCAGGTCCCCAGTGCTTTGCATGGTGTAAATACATCCACAGAGGTGGTCTCAGTGCAGACAGTGAACTGCTCTCACTGAATGGCTCTGATGGCTCTGACAGTGTCAAACCAGCTGAGGGGCCCTAGTTAATATGTCTATGAGGGTGAAGTGCCTCCATTCAGTGTAGGAACACATGAAAACTCCAATAGGACATGACCATATAATTGGTATGTGCCTCCCGTATAATTGAAAGCTGGAATAGAAAGCAAGGCTTCTTCCCATTTTACTTTGACTACATTTTTAATTACCTTAGATAGATACAAAATGCTGGAGTAACTCAACGGGTCAGACAGCATCTCTGGAGAAAATAAACAGGTGACATTTCGGGTCGACTCTAAAGAAGGGTCTTTTTTTTGTGTCTATCTTGTGACTATCTGAGATGATGTCATTTGGATGAAAAGTGAAACCAAAGTCCTTTCTGCTCTCTCAGGTGGAAGTCCAAGATTGCATGGTCCGTTTTGAGGAAAAGTGGCGAAATTCCCCTCAGTATCCCAGCTAATGCTTACCCTGCCAAAGCATCGCCAAAAGATGTCATCTCATTATTATTGCTGTGGCTCTTTGTAGGACTTTACTTCAGATAAATTGGTCCACATGTTTATTGCATCAATAGAGTACTTGTACTTTAAATAATCCTTCAGCATCGAGGATCGTGAGGTTGCAATATAATTTTACCTTTCACGCTTTCTCACACACTCTAAGCACGTCTCTGCTGACAAATGTCACTGAGCTGGCAGCTGCTTGCTCCTGAGTCAGAAGTTTGTGACTTCAAGCCCCAGAATAGAATTAAGATATTGCAGAGGCTGACAATTCAGTCGTGGACTCTCAATCAAGATGTCCAGTCAATGTCAAGGTGGACAAAACACATCTTTGGTTAGAGAATGAGAGAGAAAAATGTTCTCCCAGTGGCAGAGCTAACATTTTTTCCTGGGCTTGCTATCCAAAAGCAAATCATCTGATTATTTGTTTAAAGCATCTGATGTCATTTTTTCTATATCAATAATACATACATTCAAAAATGCTCACCTCTACTATGAAAATGATTGTTAAGAAGTGATAAGACTTAGAAACATAGAAACATAGAAAATAGGTGCAGGAGTAGGCCATTCGGCCCTTCGAGCCTGCACCGCCATTCAATATGATCATGGCTGATCATCCAACTCAGTATCCTGTACCTGCCTTCTCTCCATACCACCTGATCCCTTTAGCCACAAGGGCCACATCTAACTCCCTCTTAAATATAGGCCTCAACTACCTTCTGTGGCAGAGAATTCCAGAGATTCTCCACTCTCTGTGTGAAAAATGTTTTTCTCATCTCGGTCCTAAAAGACTTCCCCCTTATCCTTACACCTTGTTCTGGACTTCCCCAACATCGGGAGCAATCTTCCTGCATCTAGCCTGTCCAAACCCTTAAGAATTTTGTAAGTTTCTATAAGATCCCCCCTCAATCTTCCAAATTCTAGCGAGTACAAGCCGAGTCTATCCAATCTTTCTTCATATGAAAGTCCTGACATCCCAGGAATCAGTCTGGTGAACCTTCTCTGTACTCCCTCTATGGCAAGAATGTCTTTCCTCAGACTTGGAGACCAAAACTGTATGCAATACTCCAGGTGTGGTCTCACCAAGACCCTGTACAACTGCAGTAGAACCTCCCTGCTCCTATACTCAAATCCTTTTGCTATGAATGCTAACATACCATTCGTTTTCTTCACTGCCTGCTGCACCTGCATGCCTACTTTCAATGACTGGTGTACCATGACACCCAGGTCTCGTTGCATCTCCCCTTTTCCTAATTGGCCACCATTCAGATAATAGTCTACTTTCCTGTTTTTGCCTCCAAAGTGGATAACCTCACATTTATCCACATTATACTGCATCTGCCATGCATTTGCCCACTCACCCAGCCTATCCAAGTCACCTTGCAGCCACCTAGCATCCTCCTCACTGCCCCCCAGCTTTGTGTCATCCACAAACTTGGAGATGTTGCATTCAATTCCCTCATCCAAATCATTAATATATATTGTAAATAGCTGGGGTCCCAGCACTGAGCCTTGCGGTACCCCACTAGTCACTGCCTGCCATTCTGAAAAGGACCCGTTTACTCCTACTCTTTGCTTCCTGTCTGCCAGCCAGTTCTCTATCCACATCAATACTGAACCCCCAATACCATGTGCTTTAAGTTTGCATACTAATCTCTTATGTGGGACCTTGTCGAAAGCCTTCTGAAAGTCCAGATATAACACATCCACTGGTTCTCCCTTATCCACTCTACTAGTTACATCCTCGAAATATTCTATAAGATTCATCAGACATGATTTACCTTTCGTAAATCCATGCTGACTTTGTCCAATGATTTCACCACTTTCCAAATGTGCTGCTATCCCATCTTTAATAACTGACTCTAGCAGTTTCCCCACAACCGATGTTAGACTAACTGGTCTGTAATTCCCCGTTTTCTCTCTCCCCCCTTTTTTAAAAAGTGGGGTTACATTAGTTACCCTCCAATCCTCAGGAACGACTCCAGAATCTAAATAGTTTTGAAAAATTATCACTAATGCATCCAATATTTCTGGGGCTACTTCCTTAACTACTCTGGGATGCAGCCTATCTGGCCCTGGGGATTTATCGGCCTTTAATCCATTCAATTTACCTAACACCACTTCCCGGCTAACCTGGATTTCACTCAGTTCCTCCATCTCATTTGACCCGCGGTCCCCTGCTATTTCCGGCAGATTATTTATGTCTTCCTTAGTGAAGACAGAACCAAAGTAGTTATTTAATTGGTCTGCCATGTCCTTGTTCCCCATGATCAATTCACCTGATTCTGACTGCAAGGGACCTACATTTGTTTTAACTAATCTTTTCTCTTCACATATCTATAAAAACTTTTGCAGTCAGTTTTTATGTTCCCTGCCAGTTTTCTTTCATAATCTATTTTCCCTTTCCTAATTAAGCCCTTTGTCCTCCGCTGGACTCTGAATTTCTCCCAGTAGGCTGCTTTTTCTGGCTAATTTGTACGCTTCATCTTTTGTTTTGATACTATCCCTGATTTCCCTTGTTATCCATGGATGCACTACCTTCCCTGATTTATTCTTTTGCCAAACTGGGATGAACAATTGTTGTAGTTCATCCATGCAGTCTTTAAATGCCTTACATTGCATATCCACCGTCAACCCTTTGAGAATCAATTGCCAGTCTATCTTGGCCAATTCACGTCTCATACCCTCAAAGTTACCTTTCTTTAAGTTCAGGACCCTTGTTTCTGAATTAACAATGTCACTCTCCATCCTAATGAAGAACTCAACCATATTATGGTCACTCTTGCCCAAGGGGCCACGCACAACAAGACTGCTAACTAACCCTTCCTCATTACTCAATACCCAGTCTAGAATAGCCTGCTCTCTCGTTGGTTCCTCTACATGTTGGTTTAGAAAACTATCCCGCTTACATTCCAAGAAATCCTCTTCCTCAGCACCCCTGCCAATTTGATTCACCCAATCTATATGTAGATTGAAGTCACCCATTATAACTGTTTTACCTTTGTTGCACGCATTTCTAATTTCCTGTTTGATGCCATCCCCAACTCCACTACTACTGTTAGGTGGCCTGTACACAACTCCCACTAGCGTTTTCTGCCCCTTAGTGTTTCGCAGCTCTACCCATATCGATTCCACATCCTCCAAGCTAATGTCCTTCCTTGCTATTGCGTTAATCTCCTCTCTAACCAGCAACGCTACCCCACCTCCTTTTCCTTTCTGTCTATCCCTCCTGAATATTGAATATCCCTGGATGTTCAGCTCCCAGCCTTGGTCACCCTGGATCCATGTCTCCGTGATGCTAACTATATCATAATCATTAATAGATATCTGCACATTCAACTCATCCACCTTATTACGAATGCTCCTTGCATTGAGACACAAAGCCTTCAGGCTTGTTTTTACAACGCTCTTACCCCTTATACAATTATGTTGAAAAGTGGCCCTTTTTGATTTTTGCCCTGGATTTGTCTGCCTGCCTCTTTTACTTTTCACCTTGCTACCTATTGCTTCTACCCTCATTTTACACCCCTCTGTCTCTCTGCTCACACATTTAAGAAACCCACCACCTCTTAATCTCTGTTTATTATGTTTTTCTTCTTTCCCCCCTACATGTTGGGTCTGAGTGCTTCCCTTCTCTGCCTCCTGCCTCACACACTGTCTACTAGCTTTCTCTATTTGAGTCCCTTCCCCCAACCGTTCTAGTTTAAAGTCTCCCCAGTAGCCTTTGCAAATCTCCCCGCCAGGATATTGGTCCCCCTCGGGTTCAAGTGCAACCCATCCTTTTTGTACAGGTCACACCTTCCCCAAAAGTGGTCCCAATGATCCAGAAACTTGAATCCCTGCCCGCTGCACCAGTCCTTCAGCCACGCATTTATCCTCCACCTCGCTCCATTCCTACTCTCACTTTCTTCCAATGGCTTAAATCATGCAAAGATCTGTCATTTTTAACAGCTTACTTATGGCCATTTTTCTTTTGATCTTGCTTAATGCAAAGATCTTTGTAGTTTGCTCATCATTCTTAATTTTACCATGATAACTGATATCTGAAGAAGGATCTCGACCCGAAAGGTCGCCAATTCCTTCTCACCCCAGATGCTGCCTCACCCGCAGAGTTTCTCCAGCATTTTGTGTCTACCTTCGATTTTACCAGCATCTGCAGTTCTTTCTTAGACATGATAATTATTGTTTGTCCCCAACATAGTTTGTTGCATTTCACCTGTGTTTGTTTCTTCGTACTCTGTGAAGCCTTCTGTACTTGGGTCTACGATTACCATTGAGAGATGAAAGGGCAGAGTGGCCTCTTCGCTCTGGCTGTTCCGAGCAGCAGTTCCAATTACACGCATGCAGCCATATATTGACGAAAGCAAAAAGACAAGTTCACATTTCAGATAATTATTTCAGTAACAGTCAGAACATTTTTATCGCCAATGTCCATGGTTTTCTTTTGAATTATTTTAAAGTCCATTAATGCGAATCAAATTCAACTAAAAACTGTAAAGAACTAGGGGGGCACGGTGGCGCAGTGATAGAGTTGCTGACTTACAGCACTTGTAGCGAAGGAGACTCGGGTTCGATCCTGACTACGGGCGCTGTCTGTAAGGAGTTTTTACGTTCTCCCCGTGACTGCATAGGTTTTATCCGATTTCTTTGGTTTCCTCCCACACTCCAAAGACGTACAGGTTTGTAGGTTAATTGGCTTGGTATAAATGTAATTTTCCCTAGTGTGTGTAGGATGGTGTTAATGTTCGGGGATCACTAGCCGGTGTGTACTCGGTGGGCCGAAGGGCCTGTTTCTGTGCTGTATCTCTAAAGTAAACTATACAAAACTAAACTAACCAGGTAAAAGTTTGACGACGATTGCAGGTATGGTGAACTTGTTGTGTGGCCTGACTATCGTGGTGGCTACAACATTGGTGATATTGAGTAGGAAGGAATAATAATAATAATAATAATAACTTTATTTATAAAGCACTTTAAACAACCACAGTTGCCACAAAGTGCTGTACATGAGAAATCACGAACAAAAAGCTATTACAAACAATTAAAAACCATTAAAAACCGTAAAACGAAGGACTATAAAAAACACACAAAAATTAAAAGACATTAAAAGCACTAAAAACAGGTGTGGACTCCTATATATTGGCGAGACCAAGCGCAGTCTCGGTGATCATTTCACTGAACACCTCCGCTCAGTCAACGCCTAGACCTACAAGAGCTTCCGGTTGCTGAACACTTTAACTCCCCCTCCCATTCCCACATTGGCCTTTCTGTCCTGGACCTCCTCCATTGTCAGAGTGAGGTCCAATGCAAATTGGAGGAACAGTACCTCATCTTTCGCTTGGGAAGCTTACACCCCAATGGTATGGATATAGGCTTTTCAAACTTGAGGTGCCCATTGCTTTCTCTCTCTCTCCATCCCTCCCCATCCACGTTCTCTGACCAGCTTAACTGTCCTCCTGATTAAAGTTTATATTTGTATGCCTTGTTGAAACTTCCTCAAGCTAACAATGATCTATTCTACATTTTCCTTGAGGTTCGCACCCTTTGATCTCTCATTCTCACACATTACCCTTCCATACCTCTCCCCTGACTCTCAATCTGAAGAAGGGTCTCGACCCGAAACGTCACCCATTCCTTCTCTTCAGAGATTCTGCCTGTCCTGCTGAGTTACTCCAGCATTTTGTGCATATCTTTGGTGACATTGAGTAGTGTTTCCCAGTACTGTGGACTATTGCCAATTCGCTGAAATGTTTTGCTTGTCCAGTTGAGATTAGATTAAAAAGAATATATTAAGGTCAGGAAAGGAAATAATGACTTAAACTTCCTTGATTTCTAAGTGGAGTGGAATTGTACAAAATCACTATGAGCTCATAGTAAGTTTACATCCCAATCTCCTGTACATTTATTATGTCAGATTTAGACAGAAATTGATCATTTTTTGGAACAAAGTTCGTGGAACCATAACAGAAGTAAAGGCATGCTGAGCAATGTAATTATAAGAGAGGAAAAGTTGGATGAGAAATAAAAATTTGCCCTTCAGTCGAATCTATGATGCAGCATTTGTAAAGTTTGGCTCATAGACTGATGTAAAGTCTGGCTTTATTGCAAGTAGGAAATATGGATTGAACCCATACCTGGTACCAACAATAGCAAATTTTAAAGACATTTGGCAGGTACATGATTATGAAATGATTAGAGGGATAAGGGCTAAACATGGGCAGGTGGGACTTGTGTAGATGGGGCATCTTCAGGAGATATAGAGGTCAGGGTAAAAGAGGAGGGGGTGTTGCTTTATTGATTAAGGAGGATGTCACTGATGACATTACTGATGGTTCGTTCAGCGAGGCTATATGGGTGAAGCAGAGAAATAAGAAATATATGATCACCTTGTTGGGAGTGTACTACAGGCCGCCAAATAGACTATGAGAATTAGAAGAACAAATATGCCAGGAGATTGCAGGCAGCTGCAGGACTAATAAGGCTGTCGTAGTGGGGGATTTTAACTTTCCCAATATTGACTGGGGATGTCTTAGTGCAAAAGATTTAGATGGGGCAGAATTTGTCAAATGTGTTTCGGAAAGTTTCCTCTGGCAATACGTAGAGGGCCCCACAACGAGAGGCAACGCTTGATCTAGTCTTGGGAAATTGGGAGGGGCAAGTGGATGAAGTGTTCGTGGATGAGGCTTTTGGGACCAGCGACCATTGTTCTACTAACTTTAAGATAGCTATGAATAGAGACGGGGATAGAGTTATGGAAGATTCACGAGGATATTGCCAGGACTTGAGGGGATGAGCTGTAGGGAGAGGGTGAGCAGGCTAAGACTTTATTCCTTAAAGCGCAGGAGGATGAGAGGTGATCTCATAGAGGGGTATAAGATCATGAGAACATTTGACAGTGTATATGCACAGTCGTTTACCCAGAGTGGGGTAATCAAGAACCATAGGACATAAGTTTAAGGTGAGGGGCACCTTTTTACACAAAGGGTGGTAGGTATATAGAACAAGCTGCCAGAAGAGGTAGTCGAGGTAGGTACTGTCACAACGTTTGAGAAACAATTGGACAGATACATGGATAGGATACGTTTAGAGGGATATGGGTTAAATGCAGGCAAGTGGGATTAGTGTAGATGGGACATGTTGGTCGGTGTGGGCAAGTTGGGTCAAAGGGCCTGTATCCAAGCTGTGTGTCTCGATGTTGATTATACATAGATGGCAGATTCATTTCAAACACTTCAATCACATAACTTGGCTCTGCAGCAAAGTGTATAGTAGACAAGATCACTGTTCTTGCGATTGGAATGTGTGTGAAAAGTTAAGCAAGTTAAGCAAGTTAACCAGAGAAACAGGCAGGAACTTTAGAAATCAACGATTCTGCTAACTTCATGTTAAAAATGTCTTCTAAAATATTAAACCACAGCAGAACAAAATAAAATTGAGGATTAACTGTATACAATATGTTTTAGATTATTCCACTTGTTTAAATCTCGGTGTGTGCACTTCTATTAATTTCAAGCATAAATTCATAAATCTAGAGTGAAAATTGACTAAAATGTGCAGGACATTAAAAAAGAGAGGTAGCCAGCCAGTCTCTGGGATTAAGGAGACTATGAAACTGCTTTGAGAAGATGCATTATTTTGGGACTTTTCTTTAATAAATAGAAAGCATAAAGCTTTGAAGTAATTGGCCAAGAATCAGTGGACACAGTTATGAATTGGAATAGACCAGCTGAAATGGTGGTGGAAGCACATTCAATAATAATGAGACACTTGCAACTCCTGATTCCTTGTGCTTGTTGCATCTCTTTGTGGAATTCTCTGCCACAGAGGGCAGTGGAGGCCAATTCATTGGATGTCTTCAAGAGAGAGTTTGATATAGCTCTTAAGACTAATGGAATCAAGGGATATGGGGAGAAAGCAGGAATGGGGTACTGATTCTGGATGATCAGCCATGATCATATTGAATGGCACTGCTGGCTCGAAGGGCCGTATGGCCTACTCCTGCACATATTTTCTATGTTTCTTTCCTCTTCCTCTACCAAGGCTTCCAGTCATCAAACCTTGCATCCTTCCATTCCAATTCCCTGCCTATTTTCTGGTCTTGTCAAATCGCTTATTGTTTTCTGCTGCCGTAGTTTCAATAAATTGTCACATTTTCCATGGCATAATTGGTACATGTGTTGGCATGAATATTTACAGTTTTACAATGTAAAATCCTTTAGGAACACAAATTTCAGACGATAAACGTTTCTATCCAGAGCGGAGACTTTATACTTCAATATTTCCTTCTACTCAGTCAAGACATTGAAAACCATTTTGACCTTTTGAATGAAAATATAATTCATATTACTTCATGCTCCAATTTTCTAATCGCAGACATGATTTTTCTCTGTCATTTATTTAATTTAATTAGGTCACAGGAGAATAATTTTCAGTTATTCATATTAGATTGCTTGGGAGAATGTTTTCACACAACAGGAATAAAAAGCTGCCTTTCTTTCTTTTGGGTTTAAACCACAACTATGATTCATTCTTTTATAATCTTTCTCATCACTCTCTAGTTAATTAATTTTGTTTTATGGCGCCTCTGAGATTTCCTCACTCATCTTCCTCAGCTACAGACATAGGTTTCTCCTTCATAGAATGGCATTAAGGTGAAGTCACCATTTATCACTTTGTGTATACAGGAAGTGCAGACGCTGGTTTAAACCGATGATAGACACAGAAAGCTGGAGTAACACAGCGAGACAGGCAGAATCTCTGGAGAGAAGGAATGGGTGACATTTCCGGTCGAGACCCTTCTTCAGACTGAAAGTCATGGGAAATGGAATCGAGAGATATAGACGGTGATGTAGAGAAATATAGAACAATGAATGAAAGATATGCAAAAAAGTAATGATGATAAAGGAAACAGGCTGTTAGTTGGGTGAAAACGAGACGAAGGGTCTCGACCCGAAACATCACCTATTCCTTCTCTCCAGAGATGCTGCCTGTCCCGCTGAGTTACTCCAGCATTTTGTATTTAACACTTTGTCACCCATTCAAACCCAACCCTTTAACAACAGTCTACGATGGCTTTGAAGCACACACTCAATGGTTTTCTACATTCAGTGATGTTTGGGCATTTACCTGCATTGCTCAAAGTTAAGGCAGACTTAAATACGATACGATACGATCCCAGGAGTGTGATCCCAAATAGATTACTACTACAGTATTACCATTATTTGTGGAGGCATTTGGGCAGGCTCTTGAATAAGCAAGGCATAGAAGAATGCAGACCAATGCAAGCATTGGTATAGGTACAATGGTCCATATGGTCATGGTAGACCAGATGTTTACATTTAGGTTTCAGTTTATTATTGTCCCGTGTACGGAGCTACAGAGAAAAGCTTTGTATTGCATTCTATCCAATCCAATCAGTTAATACTATACATAAATAGAACCATGCCAAGCTCGTACAATAGGTGGAGCAAAGCAAAAGACACGATAGGCAGGGGATAGTTCTTAGCATGATAGCACACCAGTTCCAGAGACAACGTTCAAGGTCCACTATGGGGTGAGGTGATTCAGACTGCACCCCAGCTTGTGGAAGAACCGTTCAGAAGCCTGATAACAGAGGGATGACGCTGTTCCTTAGTCTGGTGGTGCACGCTTTCAAGCTTCTGTATCGTCAGCGGGGTCAGAGCGGGGAGAAGGAAGAATGACCGTGAATGGGACATGTTAATGCAGCTTCTCTTTCTACAGATGGTGCCTGACCTGCTTAATGTGTCTAGCATTGTTTGTTTTCATTTCAGATTTCCAGATCAGCTGTTTTAGATTTTCATTCCTGGCCTAAAGGTTCAACAGGTAGTAGAGTGGATGCAGGATAGGTGCTGGAATGCAATGTTAGGTTATAAACAGGTCATCCATGATCTTAGAGAATGGCGGCGCAGGCTCAAGAATCCGAATGGCCCGCTCCTGCTTCCAACCCACATGGTCACATATATGCATGATGCATAACCAAAAGGTGAAAGCATCCACAGTAAACCAATATAGCTTTTGAATCCTTAATGTTCCTTTACTGCCTGTCTTTACAGGTTGTGGAGAAGACAAGTGTTTATTTTTACATTTAATGGACATCCAAGTTGTCATGAAATTCAACGTATCTGAAATAAAACCTTCTGCTTGTTACTCTCTAGCACAAAGCGTCAGAGTCTCAAATAGTTCAGGTGAGTCCTGAGAACATTTTGAGCTCATATTGTTTCAAGAATGATCTTTAACTGCAGCAAGCATTTTAATCTCAGCCCATTGGGAAAGGTGCAGGAAGTGTCTGGACATTTGTTGTCTGAACACTTCCCCATGAGTTCCTGCTGCCTAACATGTTTTCTGTTTTACCACAAAAACTTTTGTAAATGATGGGACTATCTTGGTCAGCATGGATAAGGTGGACACGTTTGGTACAATGAATCCATACGGTCCAGAATTTCTGGGTAAGACATAGAACAGTACAGCACAAGAACAGGCCCTTCGGCCCACAATGTCAGTGCTGAACATGATACCAGGACTATCTTATATACCTGCACATAATCCATACCCCTCTATTCTCTGCATATCCATGTGTCTATCCTAATATCTATTCAATACCACTATCTTATCTGTCTTAACCACCACCTGCAGTCACTCACCACACTCTTGCCCACATATCTCCTTTTAACTCTCAGCTTAATGCATGCCCTCCAGTATATGTTTTTTTTCTCCATCCTGGAAAAAGGTTCTGACTGTCTACCCCTATCTATGCCTCGAATAATTTTATGTAATTCTATCAGGTCTCCCCACAACCTCTGGCGTTCCAGAGAAAACAATCCAAGTTTGTCCAACCTCTCCCTGTAGCAGCCAAAACTGTGCACAATATTCCAAATGACGTCTATCCAATGTTTTGTACAATTGCATCATGACGTCTCAAGTCTTATTCTCAATGCCTCGGCCTGTGAAGGCAAACATACTGAATGTCTTCATCATGATCTTATCCACCTGTGTCATTATTTTCAGGCAGCTATGGACTTGCATCCCAGGAATCCTCTGTAGATCCACGCTGCTAAAGTTCCTTCCATTTACTCTATATATTGTAACAGACTTTGACCACCCTATGTGCATTATCTTAACCCTGTCTGAATGAAGTTTCATCTGCCACCACACGATATGATAGGAAACAATATAAGTTTATTTATCCCAGGAGGGAAATTGGTCTGCCAATACGTAAAACACAAAATACATGAAACAGGAAAATAAAGTGATGTGGAAAGGGTTGGGGATGTACAAAGATTGGGAAGGGGGGAAGGGGGGAAGGGGGGCGGGAGGGGAAAACGCCTCAGTCTACCCTATGACAGAAGGGAGAGGAGTTGTAAAGTTTGATAGCCATAGGGAAGAAGGATCTCCTGTGGCGTTCTGCACTGCATCTTGGTGCACCAGCCAACTCTCCAGCTGATCCAGATGCCCCATCATCCAACACTCTTCATTACTAGATGGGGCAAGTTGTGAGTGCTTGAGACTAAGTCAAAGTTAGTCAGGAAAATTGGTCAGGAAGAAGGTGGCACATCATTTGGAGACTTTCCTTTATATAAAAGAATGAACACGAGCAGGTGAGCTCAGAGTGAGTATGTAATCCCCTCTGGCTCAAATTTCATGAGCTCCAATTGTTGCAGAATAGAGAGCAGGGATACTCACCCAATGACCAAAGCTCACATACAATAAACATCACCCCTGGCTGGATAATTGGGTAGTTAGTCGCCCATCCATTTCCCTCCACAGATGTTGCCTGACCCTTTCAGTTCCTCCAGCATGTGTGATTTTTGCTGATCAGTGGACAGTTGCTTGGTCTCAGCTGCACACAGGAGAAGTTTGATTTGTAACAAACACACAGTAGGTTTTAAGATGTTAATGTTTAACATTGGTCCACAATATGAGTGATTGGCAAGTGGATTTTAACAGAAGTGGCTTCTCTACTGTGTAGAGATGTCACTTCTACTACTGCTGATGCTGGTTTACACCTCAAGATACACACAAAATGCTGGAGGAACTCAGCGGGCCAGGCAGCATCTCTGGAGAGAAGGAATGTGTGACGTTTTGGGTTGAAACCCTTCTTGAGACCCTGCAGCCCTGAAACATCACCCATTCCTTCTCTCCAGAGATGCTGCTGTTCCAGCTGAGTTACTCCAGCAATTTGTGTGCAGCTTCTCTACTGTTTGAGAGGATAATTACCAGATATAGACACATAGGAAATGAAACGTCTGCTTGGTTTCACAATGCCTATCGATGAGTGGACATGCATGGATTAATGACCGGAATGGACTTGCTTGTTGTGAAGTGGCTGTGAACTTGCCAATACGTCTGGACAAATAGACCATGCAATACTGGTTAAATTAAATTATACAGACAATTTTTCCACCTCAAATGGAGAGAAAAGCGGGTATATTTTGCAACTCGAGTTGGACATTTTTTTCACCCTATTGATTTTTATTTGCTTACAAATTCTTTTTCAAATTGATATTGATTGAGGACCATTATTTTCCTCTCTAAACCTTGAAATTTGTTTCTAAGAAATAATTTGGGCAGTGTATGCAGACTATAAATGATGGTCTGATCCGTTAATCTTCAACAACAACTCAAATATAAGAGGCTGGTGATTAACAGGCTTTTTCTTTCAGAGAGAGTTTTCTGCAGATTTAACAACTTCATTCACAGCAGCAGAAGACCTCAAGGAACAATAACTCTGTCAATTATTTATTGTTCACAAATAACTGAGTAATGGTTTGAAGCAGATTACTTTGACTTAAGGCCCAGGTTGTCTGACTGTCTACCCTTTCACACCACACAGTGAGTGAAAATTGTCTGTCTCATTAAGAGCCAAGACCCCAGCAATGAATTTAAAACATATGAGGCCTCTTGTGAGTTCCTATTTGCGACCTCTTGTCACACTAAACCATCAAAATTACAGAGCATGTGCCGAACCAGTCAAATACTGAAAGATGAGCTGCCCGTGGCAGCATGGTGGCGCAGCGGTAGAGTTGCTGCCTTACAGCACTTGAAGCCCAAAAGACCAGAGTTCGATTCCGACTAAGGAGTTTGTACGTTCTCCCCGTGACCGCATGGGTTTTCTCTGAGATCTTCGGTTTCCTTCCACACTCCAGGTTTGTCAGTTAATTGGCTTGGGTTTGTATTCTTGGTGTAAGTGTAAATTGTCCCCAGTGTGTGTCGGGTTATGTTATTGTGCGAGATCGCTGGTCGGTGCGGAATCGGTGGGCCAAAGGGCCTGTTTCCGCGCTGTATCTCTAAACTAAACTAAACTAAAGTGTAGCTGTAACAAGCTCAGGACTTGATTTGCCTGACATCATCAAGGACGTTGCGAAATTAGTCTTTTTTCTTTAATTTTAGACATTTAGTTCCTGTACATACTTGTCAGCAAACAGTAGTCTTAACCTTTTTTTGCGATGAGTGCGTATAACGGCCATAAGAGTCATAGGGCTAGCAACTGTAGGAATATGGTTACAGTATGGATAGCCAATGTAATAATATCTAAAGATAGACACAAAGAGCTGGAGTAACTCAGCGGGATAGGCAGCATCTCTGGAGAGAAGGAATGGGTGACGTTTCGGGTCGAGACCCTTCTTTGGATAATATCTGAGGTTTGGGAAGACCCTGTACAGGCTAAACCACTGGCTTAGTAAGCACTCAGCAAAAGGCTAAACCATCTCCCAGTAGGAGAGGATGGAAAGAAATGCAGAGAAATATGCATGTGGAGTCTTTCTAATACCCACTAGCTACAGAAGGATTGACTGACCCTGGAGCCAACCTCCCTACTGGGTCAATCCTTGCACTGAGACTCCTGCCTACTAGAGGTCATAGCTGGCGTTTCTTGCAGTGCTGATTAGAGGCCCCACATCATTTCTCACATACCCTACTCCGACTCAGATCAGAGGAGTTTGAATCAATGTTCCATCTTTACTGTAGGAAATAAACTGCAGATGCTGGTTTAAACTGAAGCTAGACACAAGATGCTGGAGTAACTCAGCGAGACAGGACAAGTAACCCCTGCATTCCCTCTCTCCATCCCTCCCCCACCCAAGTCGCACCAGTTTCTCATTCTCACCTAGCAACCAGCTAGCAATGGCTTGTTTTGTTTATCATCATTCCTTTTTTGCATATCTTCCATTCATTTGTTCTATATCTCTATATTACCATTTATATCTCTTGTTTCCTTTTCCATGACCCTCAGTCTGAAGAAGGGTCTCGACCCGAAACATCACCCATTCCTTCTCTCCAGAGATGCTGTCTGACCCGCTGAGTTACTCCAGCTCTTTGTGTCTATCTTCGGTTTAAATCAGTGTCTGCAGGTCCCTTTCTACACATGGTTGGTTTAATCCCCTGGATGGGATATCAGCTCACCTGTCTGGCAGTAACAATGAGGCCTGGGCAATTTCAGTAAAAGTCACAAACAAACACGCTGAAAATCAACCATAAAAGCAGAAAACGCTGGAAATAGTCAGGTGGAGAGAGAAACAGTGGTCACGTTTCAGGTCAAAAAACAATTCTGACCAGGTGCCTTCAACCTGAAATATTAACTCTGTTTATCTTGGCCAATTTCAAGCTGTTAGATCTCAGCTTACAACCCAGCAGTATTAATATTGATTTCTCTAACTTCAAGTAACCCTTGCTTCCCTCCCTCTCTCTTTCCGTCCCTCCTCCTCTCGAGTTCTACGTCTGTCCTGAATAATATTACTGATAGTTTGTATGCCTCCTTGTCACCTTCCCCTCAGCCAACAGTAAACCTTTGATCTGTCCTTTTTACACCTGCTCTTCCATTTTGCCACGTCTCACTCTCACTCTCCCCGACTCAGTCTGAAGGAGGATCACAACCCGAAACGTCACCCATTCCCTGCCCCGCTGAGTTACTCCGGCAATTTGTGTCTATCTTAGGTCTCCTACTGTATGTACTGCTTCATGACTAGTTGATCTGGAAGCAATTACCTCCCTGTTAATTCAGTTGAACCATTTAGTTTAGTGTCACGTGTACCGAGGTACAGTGAAAAGCTTTTGTTGCGTGCTATCCGGTTAGCGGAAAGACAATACATGATTACAATCGAGCCACTTACAGGGTGTAAACACATGATAGGGGAATAACGTTTAGTGCAAGGTAAAGCCAGCAAAGTCCAATCAAGGATACTCCGAGAGTCACCAAAGAGGTACATAGTAGTTCAGCACTGCTCTCTGGTTGTGGTTGTATGGTTCAGTTGCCTGATAACAGCTGGGAAGAAACTGTCCCTGAATCTGGAGGTGTGCGTTTTCACACTTCTATACCTTTTGCCCGATGGGAGAGGGGAGAAGAGGGAGTGGCCAGGGTGCGACGCATCCTTGATTATGCTGCTGGCCTTGCCGAGGCAGCGTGAGGTATAAGGGGCTCAGAGCATATTGTCAGGGAACTCCCAGGAAAAGTTGTTCGCCTGAGCTAAGTGATTGAAGGGAATTTTGTTCCTGGGCAGTGCAAGATTTCCCTGTGAGAACTAACAGAGCATCGCTAATCAGGTTACTGGACCATGTTTGGGCTTGACTGCAGCTCTCGGCCGGTTCTGTGAAGGGTTTGCCTCTGCCCCAATGCTGATGTCTCTAAAGCCCTATCTTCGTACATGGGCTGGATGCCCTCAATAACTAGAAGTTAAGATTGGGTTACAGAGACTCACGTGTCCACTGGCAGATGTAATAGTGCTTTCTAAATACAACTTGTTTAAGTAGAGTTGTTGAACGATGTTTTAGTTGTTTTTAAGTTAGCCTGGAAACAGGTCCTTCGGCCCACTGAGTCCACACCGACCAATGATCACCCGTACACTAATTTTATATTATCTCAGTTTTGTATCCAACACACTCGGGACAATTTACAGAAATCAATGATCCTATTGAATGCATGTCTTTCGAATGTGGGGGAGAACTGAAGCCCTCGGAGGTAACCCACACAGTCACAGGGAGAACGTACAAACTCTGTGCAGATGATATCTGTTGGCAGCATTGAACCTGACGCTCAAAGCCGCAACGCTATTGCTACACCACGGTGCCGCCAATGGTGAGAGAGGGAGAGTTGCCAGAGTACCTGGAAATAATCAGAGTTCAGTTGTTGAGAGATAAAGTGTGGAAACAGGCTCATTGGCCCACCACGTCCACGGGGACTATCGGCCAATCATTCACACTAGTTCTATGCTATCTCACGTTCACATCCACTTCCCATACCCCACGCAACGTATGGAGACCAATTAACCTGCAAACCCGCACGTCTTTGGGATGTGGGAGGATACCAGAGCATCCAGAAGAAACCCATGTGGTCGCAGGGGGATGTGCAAACTCCACACAGATGGCATTCGAGGTCAGGATTGAACCCAGGTCTCTGGCACTGTGAGGCAGCAGCTCCACCCACCGCACCACTGCGCCACCCTCTAGAGGATGAGACCACTGGGATTGCTCACTGGGACCACTGGGATTGGATGATCAGCCATGATCATATTGAATGGCGGTGCTGGCTTGAAGGGCCGAATGGCCTACTCCTGCACCTATTTTCTATGTTTCTATGTTTCTATGCTGCTCTGGGACACACCGTGGATGAACGGTCTGTGCCATTATAGGTAAAATATGAACTTATTCCTTCCTGGCTCCGCTTCCACTGGGCTGGGTGTT
This sequence comes from Malacoraja senta, assembly GCA_038087875.1. Taxonomy (NCBI): domain Eukaryota; kingdom Metazoa; phylum Chordata; class Chondrichthyes; order Rajiformes; family Rajidae; genus Malacoraja; species Malacoraja senta. The sequence goes on from CM075980.1 coordinate 33,757,460, forward strand.
TGGGCTTGGTGAAGGGATGGCAGATGAAGGGTTGGTTACGGGGGAGGATGCAAAATTGGTCTCAGCGTTTCTGCAAATTGGATTTTGCTTCTGATTTTACTGAGTTCATAAATAGAACCACGCATTTGTTCTTTTGAGTTTTTAGCCGAGCCCAGTTTCCTGGATCTTGATGTCGTGCCACCATTTATTTTTGTCTCGCTCTGCATTATCATTTCGATTGACTGTGGGATAATAACATTGAAATAATTGCACTTATCAGCAAAAGGTTCCAATTAACAGCCTGCTGTTGCTCAAGCTCCACTATCTCATTTCCAATCAGGCCAGTTTTATTGATTCAGAATCAGCTCGATGTCATTGCATTTCAGTTTTATTTTGTTGCTGACTGATGCAGAGTGGTATGAAGGAGGCTGTGGATCTGACAATCTAACCCACCCTCTAGGGGACTTGACACACAGATTCCCCTACATCTCGCAATGCCAAAGATTTTCTGCTGAGTCCCCAATATCAATGACAACCCAGGACTGTTATGTGCAAGGTGATGCAATTTGAAAAGACATGTACAGTAAAATGTAGGATGCTAAGAAATAAGGACAAAGGTTATAGTATGTTGGGGTTCAAGTTCAAGGTCCCCTGAAATTGGCATAGCAGGTAGATAGATTGATGAAGAACGCATGCTTGCATTCACAAGCTGGGCATAGAATATAAAAGTTGGGATGTTATATTACAACCTTACAAAATGCTGATTTGACCACACTTGGAGTATTGTGCGCAGTCCTGGTCACCACTCTATTAGAAGATTTGATCACAATAAGAGCGTGCAGAGTAGATTCACCGGGATATTTGTAGGAAGGAACTGCAGATGCCGGTTTACACCAAAGATTGACACAAACTGTTGGAGCAACAGGACAGGCATTCTGAAAGAGGGTTTCGACCGGAAACGTCACCCATTCCTTCTCTCCAGAGATGCTGCCTGTCCCGCTGAGTTACTCCAGCATTTTTGGTCTACATTGTCTGGATTGGAGGACTTTATTTGTGGGAGGGAATGAATCTTCTGGACTTGTTTTCCCTGGATCACAGTAGGCTGAGGGGTGACCTGATTAAGGTATGTAAGATTATAAAAAGCACAGAGGGCTAGATAATCACAATCTTTTTCCCAATGTGAGGGGATAACAAACATGAGGGCGTAGGTTTAAAGTAAGAGAAATAAGTTTAAAGGAGATCTGTAGGAAATGTGATCCCTGGAACCTGCAGCTGGAGGAGGTGGCGGAATCAGATCCAATCACGATGTTTAAGAAATCACCTTGTGAGCATGGCTCTGCCATTGTATGGGCTAAACATGGCAATGCAGTATAATTCCATTGTCCTGAATCTGGGCAAGGATCGACAATTGAAGTCATTTTATTATTTGGTGCTGACTAATTTAGCAGTGACTTGGCAGGTTATGACTAGGGGTGGCACGGTGGTGCAGCGGTAGAGTTGCTGCCTTACCATGCCACAGACCCGGGGTCAATCCTGACTACAGATGCTGTCTGTATGGAGTTTGTAGATGGTCCACGTAACCCTGTGGGGTTTTCCCCGGGTGCTCCTGTTTCCTCCCATATTCCAAAGACGTACAGGTTTGGAGATTAATTTGGCTTCAGTACAAATTGTAAATTGCCGCTGGTGTGTGTAGCGTAGTGGTAGTATACGGTGATCACTGGTCGGCGTGGGCTCGGTGGGTTGAAGGGCCTGTTTCTGCGCTGCATCTCCAAACTAAAAACTAAGCTGTGTATTTTGCTGTGAGCAAGAACCCTCCAGGAGTGGGCTTCAAATTGCCTGCAATGCATCTCCCATGCATAACAAAAAAAATGCTGATTAGTTTATTTTTCTTGGTGGTTTGAGCACGCAAATTGGAGGAACAGCGCCTGTGGTATGGACTTGGAATTCTCTAATTTTACGTAACTTCCACCTACACGCCCCTCCCCTTCCCTCTTCACCCTTGCCCCCTTCCTCCTACCTAGTCTTTTAACCAGTACCTCAGTTCCCCACATTGCATCCCTGTTGAGTTCACACACTCCCCAGCCAACAATGGGACTACTAGTACACCATCTTGCCTGATCATTTGTGTCTGGCCCTGATTGCTTCTGGTCTTTTCTTGTCTCCAGTTCTTCACCCCCCCCCCCCCTTCACCCACACCCTACTTTCAGTCTGAAGAAGGGACCTGACCCAAAGCATCAGCTATTCCTGTTGTTCTCCAGAGATGCTGCCTGACCTGCTGAGTTACTCCAGCACTTTGTGTCCATCTTTGGTATAAGCCAGCATCTGCAGTTCTTTGTTCCTACATTACTTCTTTAGATGGTGGATTTATATGATCAATATATTTGACTGATTGCTCTTTCTTAATAACAACAGAATATTAGAAATCCATCTCATTATTTAATGTATCTTCCCCTCAACCATCTTGCATTACAAATACATTTTGAGGAAATGGCTCTGCATTACTCAATGAGATGGATAGCATAGGTTCTTAAATGTTGCAATGGATGGGACAGAGAGGAATTATTACAGCTAAGCTACATTGCAATATGATGGCAAGTGAAAAATCATTTGAGGCTTGCATATTTATATCATACATATGCAGATAAATGCTGCTTCTCCAGCCATATTTATTAGTTGTCATGGCATCTAACTTTCAATAATCTGCCATGATGGTGCAGCGGTAGAGTTACTGCCTCACAGCGCATGCAGCACCGGAGACCCGGGTTCGATCCCGACTACGGGTGCTGTCTAAATGGAGTTTGTACTTTCTCCCCGTGACCTGCGTGGGTTTACTCCAAGATCTTCCGTTTTCTCCCACACTCTAATGACGTACAGGTTTGTAGGTTAATTGGCTTGGTGAGTGTGTAAATTGTTCCTAGTGTGTAGGATAGTGTTAATGCTTGGGGATCGCTGGTCGGTGCGGACTCAGTGGGCCGGAAAAAAAAAAGAAGTGTTCAGCACGGACTTGAAGGGCCTGTTTCCATGCTGTAATGGTTATATGATTATATGGTTATGGTTTTCCACGCTGTGTCTCTAAAACAAATCTTAACACATAAGAAGAATTCCCCCCAAGATAGACAATAGACAATAGACAATAGGTGCAGGAGTAGACCATTCGACCCTTCGAGTCAGCACCGCCATTCACTCTCATGGCTGATCATCCATAATCAGTATCCCGTTCCTGCCCTTTCCCCATATCCCTTGATGAAAGAGATTTCATCGATTATCATTGTGATTTCATACAAAATGCCCTAGGCTATTACATTGCACATTTCATGCCAATATAGATTACTTTTTCAGTTTCAGTTGAGTTTATTGTCACGTGTACTGAAGTACAGTGAAAAAGCTTTTGTTGCGTGCTATCCAGTCAGCGGAAAGACAATACATGATTACAATCGAGTGTATTGATACATGATAAGGGAATAACGTTTAGTAGTCATAGTTAAAGTAAGAAATGTTACTGTAGGAATAGAGATATAAGAGCGTGGATCGATAGTAATATGTGATTGTAGATCTGCTTCTATGGCTACCACACGAATAATCGCCTGCATTGGGCGCCGTCTTGTACTTTAAAATGTTCTTTACGTTTCATAAAGAAAATCTGCTTTATACAAATAGAAAGGTGGTTGCTGCAAATGGATAGAAAACTGATTGAAATATCCCTGGGGGTGTTACTGACACGCATTGTGAAGTTTGTTATCCATAGCTCCATGCTTCATACATTCACAGAGCAATTGATTGCAACACAGTCTCACAGGTTACATTGTTAAATTAAGGATGTCACTTTCTTAGATAACACCCTGACATTTTGCAGAAATCCCAGCACATTTTGTAAAGTAACATTTGTATTATGTTGCAACATAGCATTGAGATTTCACATTTAATTAACTTTAATGTTTCCTTACAAAAGCTCCAGAAAGATCTGTAAAATCGTATTAGCCCTTTGTGATGTGTAATCGTTAATAAAATTCATCAGCTACTTCACTAATGAACTTAGAGCCTTTGAAATTATCTTGTGCAATGTTATTACAGGAGCACATAAGATGCCTATCTTCGGTTTAAACCAGCATCTGCGGTTCCTTCTTACATATAAGATGCTTATCTTAAATTCATTTGCCTGTCATTTCACACATGTTCTCTCTTTCCTTCCACTGTCTTGGTCTCTGGGCAGACGCCAAGGCCAGCTGAGAGTCGCTGCTGATAACTTCTGTTCACTGATTACTTAGTGATGGCTGAACAAGGGCAATGGGTGAATCTCCCAAGGCTTGGTACCCATGATAGGTTGTGCATTTAGAGCAAGGTCAGCAGTGTAATCAAGGACGTGTCGCACCCTGGCCACTCCCTCTTCTCCCCTCTCCCATCGGGCAAAATGTAGAGAAGTGTGAAAACGCACATCACCAGATCCAGGGACACTTTCTTCCCAGCTGTTATCAGGCAATTGCATCATCGTACTGCAAGCAGAGAGCAGTTGGACTACTATTTACTTCTTTGATGACCTTCGGACTATCCTTGATCGGACTTTGCATGCTTTACCTTGCACTAAATGTTATTCCCTTATCATGTATCTATACACTGCAAATGGCTCGATTGTAATCATGTATTGTCTTTCGCTGACTGGTTAGCACGCAACAAAAGCTTTTCACTGTACCTCGGTACACGTGACAATAAACTAAACTGAAACAAAAAAATGTAGTACTAAGATGGCTGCTAGGTATCCTCCAGCAACATACTTCTTCATTTATTATCATCCGCACAGCTTCTATCGTTCTTTGTATTTTTTAAATTAACAATATTCTTCATGGGGTTATGCCTATTTGTTGTAGAAACAGTATTTATTGAATTACAGTCAAAGTGAAACATTTTCTATTGTGTTTACAGGGCTCTTGAAGTGTCTTTACATAGCAGGAAATAAAATGGCATCAATACAAAAAGATGCATCACTGTGCATCAGGAGCACTGCATTCAACCAGCATTGATTCTACATGTGATGATTAAAGGCTTTTCAAATGAAAGCATCAGAACATTTTGTTCAGTAATGCAGCTTTTTTCTTCCCATAAGTTCACCTGTTTCTGACAAGAATTACCAATAAGTGTGTCTTCGAACATAACAATGACATTTCAAATGTCCATTAATGTATCGACTTTATGTGGTGAAACATTCCAGTTCACTCTGCAAGAGCACAGCCAAACAAATATTGATATTCAACCACATAACGAGATAATAGGCCGATAGTTTTGAAAGATTCAACTGAGTTTAGTTTAGTTTAGAGATACAGCGCAGAAACAGGCCCCTCGGTCTGCACCGACCACCAATCCCTGCACATTAACACTATTCTACACACACTGAGGACAATTTACAATTATACCAAGCCAATTCACCTACAAATTATGTAGGAAGGAACTGCAGATGCTGGTTTAAACCCAAGATGGACACAAAATGCTCGAGTAACTCAGCGAGCCAGGCAGCGTTTCTGGAGAGAAGGAATGGGTGATGTTTCGGGTCAAGACGCTTCATCAGGCCAAACCAGTACGTCTTTGGAGTGTGGGAGGAAACCAGTGTACCCGGGGGAAACCCATGCAGGTGACGTGCAGAACGTACAAACTCCCCACAGACAGCACCCGTAGTCAGGATTGAACCCGGGTCTCTGGCGCTGAAAGGCGGCGACTCTCAAACATTTTTCTGATGCTGATCAAATGAATAAACCTTCGTGGCCAAGAGAGTGAGGTATAATGGGTTCCCATTCGCTTGTCTTGTGGCCCTACCCTTGAAATGCCTTGACTGCTTCTGATAGCTCAATGTCTGTCCTTGGCTATTGAAATTGTTTTCATTGTCTTTGATACTCAGTGGCATTTAACAACATTTGAAAAATAAATAAGTACGTACAAAATTACAAAGCATAATCACAATTACTTTTAAATGCTGTACAAATAACTAAAAACCTCTATGTAGAATAACCCAAGAATGTTTTTGTAGTTAATGTGAAGACTGAAAGCAGGGAAAGAGGTTTGTAAAAACACAACACAATGTGGATTGGATTAAGTCTAAGGGATAGGCCATTTGGGAATAAGATAATGAGAAATGTCTTCACTCAAAAAGGTCATAAGGTCATGTGATAGGAGCAGAATTATGCCATTTGGCCCATCAAGTCTACTCTGCCATTCAATCATGGCCGATCTATCTCTCGCTCCTAACTCCATTCTCCTGCCTTCTCCTCATAACCTCTGACACCTGTACTAATCAAGAATCTATCTACAGAATCTCTGCCTTAAAAATATCCATTGACTTGGCCTACACATCCTTCTGTGGTAATGAATTCCACAGATTCACCACCATCTGACTAAAGAAATTCCTCCTCATCTCCTTCCTAAAAAACGCCCTTTAATTCTGAGGTTATGAAATGTGCTTTACTGCTAGGGTCCGTTGTTTACTGACTGCTTAAACGTGCTGCATCTGTTGGTTCTGGCAGGGTGGTTGGTGAACCTTTGGAATTTTTAAGTGCAGAGGGTAATGTAAGGTTTGCTGTCATGATCATTCTTGAGTTTACTGCACCGACCTTCGGCCCTCCGAGACTGCACCGACCAGCGATCACCCATTAATACTTCTATCCTACACACACTAGGGACAATTTACAACCAAAGCCATTTTAACCTGCAAACCTGCACGTCTTTGGAGTATGGGAGGAAACCGGAGCACCCGGAGAAAACTCTCGCCATCATGGGGAGAACGTACAAACTCTGTACAGATAGCGCCCGTAGTCAGGATCGAACCCGGGTCTCTGGCGCTGTAAGGCAGCAACTCTACCACTGTCACTATTGCTATTGCAGCCATTCACAAGAGATTGACAGAATCATTGACAGAACGTTGTGAATCGAGGGGCGTGGGCGAGTTCAGGAAAATAGCCTTGAGCCGTAGCCAGCTGATGGACAGCGATTCCCACCGGAACCTATAGGATTATCAGCGATCGTGCGGCAGGATCCAACACATCAGGTCAGGCAATCCAGAGCATAATAAGGAGGTAGACCAAAGTACTGAAGAAACTCAGCGGGTGCAGCAGCATCTGTGGAGCGAAGGAAATAGGCAACATTTCGGGCCGAAACCCTTCTTCAGACTGATGTAGGGTGGGGGTGGGGGGTGGGGTGGCGGAGTGGGGAGAAGAAAGGAAAAAGGAAGAGGAGGAGCCCGAGGGCTGAGGGAAAGCTGAGAAGGGGAGGAGACAGCAAGGGCTACCGGAAATTGGAGAAGTCAATGTTTATGCCACTAGGGTGCAGACTGCCCAAGCGGAATATGAGGTGCTGCTCCTCCAATTTCCGGTGGGATTCACTCTGGCCATGGAGGAGGCCCAGAACAGAGAGGTCGGATTCAGAATGGGATTAGAAGTTGAAGTGCTGAGCCACCAGGAGATCAGGTTGGTTAATGCGGACCGAGCGGAGGTGTTCGGCGAAACAATCGGCAAGCCTACGCTTGGTCTCACCGACCAAGCATAATGAGAAGGGTTGGCTTTATAGAGTGACTTACAGGAAGAAAAGATAGCCAAGAGGCTGAGAGCTTCAGGGAGAAAATTAGGTCACATTTCTCCTTCTGCTCCCTCCTCTGAGGATAGTTGCTGATATGCAGAAGCATAATGAAG
>CM075980.1:33765305-33792270 GCA_038087875.1 Malacoraja senta
TCAGCGTTTTTGCAACCAACAAAATTTTAATGCTAAATTGCTGTCCACAAAGATCAAATCAGAGAATATTCTGGTAAGGGCAGACTCTGTGAGGCAAACTTAAATAATCAGGATTCCAACCTTCAAGATGTGTGGAGATTAATACTGTGATAAGAACAGAGAAGCTCCCTTGATTATTCTGGTGTCACATTATATCTCTGCAGGTTACGCAAGGTGATTATTTTCAGTGTCGGGCAAGATGATAACTAACAATTAAATCCGGTGTTTCAGAAAATTTGCAGGCAGCTGCTATGACAGAGATAACTTATTTATCAGTTCTGCAGCTAGATAAAAGGTAAACTTCTCAATGTTAAAAATTAATCTACTCATACTGAAAAATAATCTGCTGGGGGTTAAACAACATTTGTTGATAGAATTTTCACACAAAGGGTGGTGGGTGTATGGAACAAGCTGCCAGAGGAGGTAGTGAGGCTGGGACTATCCCAACGTTTAAGAAACAGTTATACAGGTACATGGATAGGACAAGTTTGGAGGGATATGGACCAAGCGCAGGCAGGTGGGACTAGTGTAGCTGGGACATGTTGGCTGGTATGGGCAAGTTGGGCCGAAGGGCCGGTTTCCACACTGTATCATTATATGACTCTATGACTCTAATGGCATGGGCTCAGCCTTCAGTCCACAGATGCTGTGTGGCCCGTTGAGTTCCCCTGGCAGATTGTTTGTTGCTTCAGATTCCAGCACCAGCCATCTCTTGTGTCTACTAGCTCTAATCTAAACCTGTGGTTCCCAAATTGTTCAACATAGCAGGGCACATTTGCTATGTTCAATGCACCATAACTGAAAACTTCCTGTGTATTCATTCAATAATATGACTTGTATTTGTATCACATGGGTTGCAGCAGAGGGCTGGGTGATCAGTGTCTTCCTCCTTGACTTTGGAACCCCACTAGACATAGAGTCATAGAGTCATACAGCGTGGAAACACTGGCCAACATGTCCCAGCTACACTAGTCCACCTGCCCGCATTTGGTCCATGTCGCTCCAAACCTGTCCTATCCATGTAACTATCTAACTGTTTCTTAAATGTTTGTACAGTCCCAGCCTCAACTACCTCCTCTGGCAACTTGCTCCATACACCCACCACCCTATGTGTGAAAAAGTTACCCCTCGGATTCCTATTAAATCTTTTCCCCTTCACCTTAAACCTATGTTCTTAGAGTCCCTAGGTAGCCAAAAATGCTGGAGAAACTCAGCGGGTGAGGCAGCATCTATGGAGCGAAGGAAATAGGCAACGCTGCAGGCCAAAACCCTTCTTCAGACAACGTTGCCTATTTCCTTGGCTCCATAGATGCTGCCTCACCTGCTGAGTTTCTCCAGCATTTTTGTGTACCTTTGATTTTCCAGCATCTGCAGTTCCTTCTTACTCTCTGCAGCCTCTTGTGTTCTTCTGCGTTGGAATTGCCAACATGCAACCAGTCAGTTATAAAAGGGAGTACAGATTAGAAGAAGGGTCTGAAGAAGGGTCTCGACCCGAAACGTTGCCTATTTCCTTCGCTCCATAGATGCTGCCTCACCCGCTGAGTTTCTCCAGCATTTTTGTCGACCACAGATTAGAATAAATCACTTTAATTCTGAACCCAGTGATTGTCAGTGGAGTAAAGCAAGTCCATTGGATACATATACTAATTGACCGCTAACTAATTGGTTGCAGTCGCCTATATCACGATACAATGATATGATTTAGATGAAGGAATTAAATGTATCATCTCCAAGTTTGCAGATGACACAAAGCTGGGTGGCAGTGTGAGCTGCGAGGAGTATGCTATGAGGCTGCAGTGTGACTTGGATAGGTTGGGTGAGTGGGCGGATGCATGGCAGATGCAGTATAATGCAGTGACGTGCGGTGAGGTCAATGGCAGGGGAGGCACTGGCTAGTATCAGAGCCAGATATACCCACATATGAACCCGATAGAGGTAGCTTAAATTCACCATTCAATTGGCAGGTTGCACAATGACTATTGGTTAGGCGACTGTATGTTTCATATTTCGTATCAGCATTCTTTACAACACACGCATACAGGTAAGTTACGTATTCGAATCATGTTTTATAGGCAAATGCAGTTGAACTATTCATACTCATTCAACACAAATGAAAATAAATATGGCATGGTCTTACCTTTACTTGTAAATGAAGTCCATTCGCTAATGTGCTAGCTAACGTGGAGGGAGAGCGATCGTCAATTACGTGGGCTGAGCCTATGTAATTGACGCACGCTCTCCCTCCACTGGGCTCAAGACACGCCCCCCTCAGTGAGGCAGATGTGATCGCTGCCTCCCCTGGTGCTTTTTCATTGCAGTTTTAGGACAAGACCAGCGAGCCTAAATATCTTTATGCGTGAAATAAATTACCTGGATTATGGAAGGTGAGGACATGTAATGAAGGGGTTTACAAACATTACATTGGTGACATACAGAGAGATAGTAATAGGCACACGCTTATTGCTCATGTTGCATGCAGTTTCTGAGGGGTTGCACAATCAGAGGGGAGGCTCAGCTCGTCGCTGCCTCACCTCTCGTCTCTCCCTGTATTTGCAGCGGAGCTCCGCAAATTTGGCGATTTTTACTATAAAAAATGATTGGAATCATACAGAAATTACATTTATAACAGATCAGTGGAAAAATCTTTATATTTATTATATTTTATTATCATTCTTCTATACTTTTCATAACAGCTATTTTCATTGGAGTATGACAGGTGAGGCTCTGCCTCCCCTGCCTCCCCTGCCTCCCCTGCCTCCCCTGACAGCACGTCCCTGGTATAATGTGGATAAATGTGAGGTTATCCACTTTGGTGGCAAGAACAAGAAGGCAGATTATTATCTGAATGGTGTCAGATTAGGAAAAGGGGAGGTGCAACGAGACCTATGTTGTCATTGTACATCAGTCATTGAAAGCAAGCATGCAGGTTCAGCAGCCAGTGAAGAAAGCTAATGGCATGTTGGCCTTCATAGCGAGAGGATTTGTGTATAGGAGCAAGGAGGTCCTACTGCAGTTGTACAGGGCCCTGGTGAGACCGCAACTGGAATATTGTGTGTAGTTTTGGTCTCCTAATTTGAGGAAGGAAATTAATGCTATTGAGGGAGTGCAGCGTAGGTTCACCATGTTAATTCCCAGGATGGCGGGACTGACATATGCTAAGAGAATGGATCGACTGGGCTTATATTCACTGGAATTTAGAAGGATGAAAGGGTAGCTTATAGAAACATATAACATTCTCAAGGGATTGAACAGGCTAGATGCAGGAAAAATTTCCCGATGTTGGGGGAGTCCAGAACCAGGGGCCACAGTTTAAGAATAAGGGGTAGGCCATTGAGGACTGAGATGAGGAAAATTTTTTCAGCCAGAGTGTTGTGAATCTGTGGAATTCTCTGCCACAGAAGGCAGTGGAGTTCAATTCACTGGATGTTTTCAAGAGAGAGTTAGATATAGCTCTTAGGGCTAACAGAATCAAGGGATGTGGGGAGAAAGCAGGAACAGGGTACTGATTCTGGATGATCAGCCATGATCATATTGAATGGTGGTGCTGGCTCGAAGGACCGAATGGCCTACTCCTGCACTTATCTTCTATGTTTCTAAATTAACTGCATCAAAAATCATCTAAAACGGAGTCCGAGAGAGTGATACAGTGTGGAAACAGGCCCTTCGGCTGAACCTGCCCACACCTGCCAACATGTCCCAGCTAAACTAGTCCCACCTGCCTGCATATGGCCCATATCCTTCCAAACTGTTCTATCCATGTACCTATCCAATAGTTTCTTAAACAATGAGTCCCTGCTTCAGCTACCTCTTTTGGCAGCCCGTTCCATACGCCCGCCACCCTTTGTGTGAAAAAATGTAGCTGCTTTGTCAGATAATGTAACAGAGAAAATGTTCCTAACAAAAAAAATAAGTTCCTTGATACAAATAAAACTGGTGCTAATTTGAGACACAGTTTTATAGGACCACGTGGATGTGATTTGCCTGCTGGTAAAGTGAAGTAGAGCGGGTGTGACGATTGGCACTGTGGTAATATTGTCTGTCACGTTACCTGAGCAAGTGAGGTTGAATATTATAGACATTCACTGTACACTGTGGATGCTAGGCTCAGAGACTCAGATAGGGTGTCTGTATGGTGTGTGATATCCATTTAGTTGTTACATGCTACACAAAGATGAGTGAGTAATCCTATCACTAAATGCTTTCTGTGATCATCTCAGTTGAAATGTTCCACTCTGGCAACAAAGTGATTGAAATACAGATCTGTCCAATCTCAGCGGCACAACAGATGACTGAGCACTTTTGAAGATTGTTTGGCACGGCGTTGAAGGTCTACTGCAGTAAGCGGAATGACAAACAAGTGCAGGATTGCCGACTCTACACGCCTCTTGCAAAACATCTGGACTGTCAGGTCGACAACTTCATTCTAAAATTGCACTCTAGCCGATGAAACATTGAACAGAAAAAAATTAATGCATAATAAAACAAATGGCAATATAACTGATGCCCCCTCTGACAAGAACCACAGCAGCCAGAGCTATTTACTATTCATTGCAGGGAATAGTAGCTTTTGTTATATGGTCGATACTTCCAACAGAGGTAGCAACAGATCCATAAATAATCTGTACCCAGATCTATGGCACTGCTGGAAATAACCCATGGTACTGGCTCATCTGTTGTTTACTAGCAGCTACAACTCAAACAAGAGACAGGAGATAAACACAGATGGGGTCTGACCAGAATGGGATATCTCCTTAAACCGTGGTAGCCAAATGAAATGACCCGAGGATGACAAAGGTGTGTTATAGATTATCTGAAAGATTCTAACTGTTATGTGGATCTCTGGGGTGTTTCCTTTGCAAAAATAGATTCAATAATGTTAATTATTCGGTTAATGGCAAGGCAAGAAAGTCACATGCGTGAAATGTCTCATTGATCCTTGGGCATCAAGTCATGGCCAACGAGGGGTTTGCAAGAGTGGGAATAGGAAATCGATCCAGTGCGGAAACTCAGTCAATTCAATGTGTAGGAAGGAACTGCAGATGCTGGTTTAAACTCATCCCCCTTCTGTCGTGGGGTAGACTGAGACTGAGACTGACACCCCCCATCCCAAACACTCATCACTTTAATTTCATGTTTCAGGTATTTTGTGTTTTTGTGATTTTATGACTGTTGGCAGATCAATTCCCTCCTGGGATAAATAAAGTTCTATCGTATCATGTTGTAAACTGAAGATAGACACAATAAGTTGGAGTAACTCAGCAGGGCAGGCAGCACCTCTGGAGGGAAGGAATGAAAAATGGTCTTGACTCGAAACGTCACCCATTCTTTCTCTCCAGAGATGCTGCCTGTCCCGCTGAGTTACTCCAGCATCTTGTGTCTATCTTCACTAAGTCCGACTGTCTCCTTCCGAGATCAATTCTGTTATGATTTTCTGGATGCTAATTTAATTTGTAGAGAAGATTGTCGCATTGTGCATTACTGTGTCAATAAATATGCTGCAGGCATTGTAGAAAAATGTGTAATTTGTACTCTTAACATTGTTTTTATCAATAGTAAAGGCTGGATGACTCAATGCAGAGACCTCAAACATACATTGGCCAATATCTGTTGAACAAGAAAGAAAAGCTTCCAGAATAAAGTCTTTATCTATTATAAAAATAATTAGAGCATTGAGGTAGTCAGTCAGTTTAATGGTACACCATTGTACATCGTTAAGCTTGCGTAACATAATTAGAATCAGTTGGATGAAACATTTTTACGTTTTATAAGCATATTCAATGAAAAACATTTCAAAAAATGTAATAAACATGTCAGTAAAAGAAAATGATTAGAAATAATTTTGGAGATTGATCAGGAAAGATATTGGAGATACAGTGGATCAATTCATTGCGAATATAATCAATGCAAGTCATGGTTGGTGTGTTATGATCAATGTTTGTGTGGATGGTTTGGGTAGCACTCTATGGTTGGGATATGTCATGATCAAAGTGAAAGGGTTCGTGGAACCCACCTTGAGGATTAAGACTTACAGCAGTAAGGGACACACAAAGCCCGTTCCAATGGGCTGGTTCTGTTCAAGCAGGTCCATAGAACATTGAACAGAGAACAGTACAGCACAAGAACCAGCCCATCAGCTCACAATGATGCCACAACCATCACCTGTCTACCTGCACGTAGCCCAAACCTCCTCTCCTTGCATGTCTGTATGCATGTCCAAAATACTTTCAAATGGCAAAACCACTAAGCACAGCATCTGCTTCAACCACCAACTCCAGCAATGTGTTCCAGTCATTCACAACCCAATGTGTAAAATACTTGTCCTGCACATTTCCTTTAAACGTTGCTTTTTGCATCTTAAAGATTTGCCTCCTAGTATTTGATTTTTCCATTCTGGGAAAAAGATTCTGACTGTCAACCTTATCAATACCTCGATCAGATCACCCTGCATTCCAGATAAAACAATCAATCTTTGTCCACCCCCTATCTGTAGCAAATACCCCCTAATCCAGGCATCACTCTGGTAAACCTCCCTGCATCCTTTCCAAAGGCCCATCAAGTCTATCTCTCCCTGCTAACCCCATTCTCCTGCCTTCTTCCCATAAGCCTTGACGCTCATACTAATCAAGAATCTATCTATCACTGCCTTAAAAAATATCCACTGACTTGGGCACCACAGCCTTCTGTGGCAAAGAATTCCACAGATTCACCACCCTCCTGTTCCTTCAGCACGGGGCACAGCAGTAGAGTTGCTGCCTTACAGCGTTGGAGACTCGGGTTCGATCCCGACTACGGGTGCTGTCTATATGGAGTTTGTACGTTCTCCCCGTGACCGCGTGGGTTTTCTCCGAGATCTTCGGTTTCCTCCCACTCTCCAAAGACGTACAGGTTTGTAGGTTAATTGGCTTGGTATAATTGTAAATTGTCCCTAGTGTGCGTACGATAGTATTAGTGTATAGGGATCGCTGGTCAGCGCGGACTCGGTGGGCCAAAAGGCCTGTTTCCGCGCTGTATCTGTAAACTAAACTTTTAACTTAAAATTATGTATGCTTCACATGACTGGTGATTGGAGACCTCAGGAGCAAAATCGTAGAGTCTGACATTCATGATGTGGACCCAAAATTCCAGTGAATGAAAATTCTTACTTAGAAATTCAGTTTTGCAGCATATATCAACACTATACAAAGGGATCATTGTATACTTCATATTCCATTGAAATCAATAATTGGATAAATCTATTTATTATCAAATAAAATAGTAAGATTAAACGAGAACTTACCAGTTTGAAGTTTGATCTTGATTTTATGAGGAGTTACGATGAGCGATTACGTGAAGAAGGGACGTTAGACCGCCTGCGCGTCAATCTTCAAAGCAGCGGTGTGAAATCACAGATAAGAGTAGTTGACGTGAAGATAGTAAGATTTGGAGAACTAGAAACTACCAGATGGCCTTGATAATAATATGAGGGTTGGGAGCGGTGGGCACGTAATCGCTCATCGTAACTCCTCATAAAATCAAGATCAAACTTCAAACTGGTAAGTTCTCGTTTAATCTTACTATTTTACTTCGGAGTCACGTGAGTGACTACGTGAAGATTTTAAAGCTCTGTGATTGCATGCCGTGAGAACGAGTCCATGCGTTACACACTGCATGAAGTGACCATGGATGAGTGAAAAAGATTAATGCATTCAGACATGACTAGGCTGTTATGCCGATGCTTTAATCATCAAAAGAAAATAATAGTGACCCCTTTCATCCAGGGAGAAACTATAAAACAGAATCTAAAATGGAGTTGGCAAATACCCCCGGTTTGGCAATGGGTTATATATAATGTTGGTAAAGTATGTTCGTCTGACCATCCTGCAGCTGCTAGGATGTGGTCCAGTGGAACGTACATAATCCTTGGAGCTGATGTGGTAGCAGCCCTGGTGAAGTGAGTGTTGAAAATATTAGTATTGACTCATGCTTTAGCCAAAACCCCGTTTGAACCTCCTGGAGGTGGTAGAACTAATACTTCTTATGAAGTTTTTTGTAACTAACAAACATTGCTTCGTTTGGAGCCTTTGAGGCTCTAGGTGACCTAGACGTATTGTTGTAAATGTGTGGCCACACATTACCGAAGGCCCATAGGGTATGCCATGAAACTAGTTTGAGACCTAACGCCCCTGGTTAGTTCTGGTTGATAAAATCAAAACATAAAATATTATGTTATTAGCAGATGTAACCATCCTGTCCAGTCGCAATTTATGTAGTGACTGGACCCGTTGCACTGAGGCCAGCGCTATGAGGATTGCTACCTTTTGAGAGCCGGCTAAAGATAAGGATGTAGCTGGAGCCCCCTGCTGAAGTAATGTTAACATAACATCAATGTCCCATACTTCCGTGTAACTGGGCCTGGGAGAACTTGTGTTAAAGATATCCTATATAATTCTGGATATCAGAGGGTGAGACCCGACAGTGTGGGTCCCACTACCTGCAGCAAATATTATGAGAAGGCACGTTGGCACAGTTAATGGCACTGTAACTTAACTATTGTCAAAGACCCATTTGAAAATGAACTCTAAGATGTCAGTTATCCGAGCTGTACTGTATGTAACATGTGTATTCAAACAAAAACGTACCCATCTGCTGAAGTGGAAATGTACTGCCTTTTGGTGCTTTCCCTGCACTCTGCAGTGAGCACATACACGGATCGGTCTGACAACCCCAGCCGCAGGAATAGTCGTCTCAGAGTCTGCAAGTCAATGATTTGATGTATCCTGCAGAGGTTGGTTCCCCGAGTCACAGGCTGAACCAGCAAAGTTTCATGTTTTGAATAACCATATAAGGTTCTATATTATTCCCAACATTAGGGGGAACCATGGCTGCATATGCCAGTCAGGCAGTTCGAAAAGTCTGAAGCGGTATCTCGCTGGATTTAATGCAAGACCCGACTGATGAGGCAGAATGGAGGAAAAACATGCAAGAACATTCCTCCCCAGTGTGGCGATAATGTATCTCTCGCCACTGTATGCCACATATTGCCACAACTGGTAAATGAGCCTGGGTGTAAACATATCGATATTCGGTGTTCCATCGAGCCAAAATGACATTAAATACTTTGTGATCCAACATCAATTCTGTGTTGTCATTGACTTCACGTGATGATACAATAGCGTTAAATGAGGTTAGGTAAATATCACAGGATACTTTAACTTGATTGCACCCATGTGACTAACATATGCCACCACCATAGTGTATCAACTTAGAGTTGAGGATGCAGTTTATGCAAATTCTCACAATAACCTTTAACCTATAGAATGCACCTAGTGTTTATAGGTAGTTGATACCAATCACTGAAAAGATTGGTAACTCATGCAACCCGCATCCGCCTCCGTAACTGGAGATGGCATTCTTGGTTCTTGGTTCTTAGTTCTTGGTTTCTTGGTCCTCCAAAATATTCCAAATGGAATTTAAACTGGAGGTGGTGGAGGGAGGACTTAAGCCAGAAAGGGTTTTTGGGAAGAAAGAGCTACCTTAAATTTAGTTGCATCTCGTTGGGTAACTGAAGTAGGGTGGAGATTATTCCATGCTTTAATTGTGCGGGGGAAGAATGAATTGCTGTACACATCTGTCTTGGTAGCTGGAATCACAAATTGGATCGAATGCCCTCGTCTGCTCCTAATTGGTTTGGGTTTGGTGTAGGTCTTGTAATCTATGTCAAGCTTGTAGCGGCACCAAACGTGGTGAATAAAGAGGAGACCTGTCAGGCCGGTTCAAACAGTTGTTTATTCAAGGGTCGACACGTTAGGTTGGTGCGCTAACTATTATTAATGTTGTTGCTGAAGCTGAGCGAGGTTGTTCCCTCGGGCTCAGCTACCGGTTGAACACCTGGTGGTCTCGAGGTGAGATGACCTTAAGTACCAGGACACTCCCTCTAGCCCATGACGTCACGTGCCCGCCCTCGTACTTCCTGACGAGGGTTCGAGCATAAGTGGCCTGTGTATAGGCTGCCGCCACAAGCTGACCATTTAACATTTTGTAAAAACAGGTCAAACGGTGAGCTTCACGTCTGTCTTGGAGAGGGTTCCACCCCAGAGAATTCAGAAGTTTGGTAACACTCGCTTCTCTCTCATAAGTGTTAGTAACAAATCGAGCTGCCTGTCTTTGGACACGTTCGATGGAAGAAATGTTTTTATTTGTGTATGGGTCCCATGCTGCAACTGCGTAGTCCAAATGAGGTCTAACGAAGGTGAAGTATAGCTTCTCCTTGACAGAAGTTGAACAATGATGAAAGTTGCGCCTCAGAAAATTTAGGACACCTGTTGCTTGCACCGTTGCATGATGAGTTTGACCATTCCAACGCAGATCATTCTGCAATTTGATGCCAAGATACTTGGTTTGTTTGGATTCTTCAAGGGTGGTACCAAGTATATTGTACCATGTTTCGCCTGGATTCCTCTTTCTGGTGACATGCATGGTTTCACATTTGGAAGGGTTGAACTGCTTGCCCCATTGGTGTGACCACTCAACCATTGTATCGAGGTCCTTTTGGAGAGCATCTTCATCATCAGCTGACTTAATTGAACAGTACAGCAAACAATCATCAGCTAATAGTCTGGTTGTGCTTGCGACTTTTTCATGGATGTCGTTTATGTAGAGCTAAAGCAGATGTGGGCCAAGTACTGTGCCCTGAGGTGTACCACTCAACACTGGATGCCAATTGGAGCTCTTTCCGTTACATTCGTAACTTCTCATCTTTGAGCACTAGCATCAGTTTGTAATTACTGAAGATTACCGACTAAAAATAGTGGAGTAATGCTGAATACTGCCACCATTGTGACTTTGGTAGCTTCAGCTGGTAATAGCATAGGTCTATTAATAATGACCTATATGGTACTTGAGAGGTTAATTCTTTGCACGATGTAAGTTCTGGTAACGCAAAGGCCCAATTTACACCGCTGAAACACAGCTGCTATATTGCCAATTATACTTGATGAATAGAAGGCTGCTTCATAACAACGAGGTTGTTACAGGCTTCTGTTAATTGCATCTCTTGCTCCAGGGCAGAGTCCCTGTTAAGTTGATAGTTAAATGTAAATCCCAATAACCAATAGTTCTGATTGGTATCAACTTAAATTTAATTGGATGGATGAGGGACCCCAATTTCTCAAATATAGTTTGGGGCTGCAACAGTTAATTTCAGTAAAATACAGCGTTTAAAACATCATCCAGGTAGGCGATAACAAATGTTCTTGAGCTCTGAGCAGCCAAGCACCGGTTTTAGTAATTTGGTAAATAAACCTGGGAGCTGAAGTTAGCCCATTTTGCAACGCTTTAACTGTTATTATTGACCCATCCAGATAAATTTCAAATATCTCCAGTGATCCCTGTGAATGGGAACTGAATAGCATGCATCTTTGAGATCGATGCTTGCCATATAGCTCCTATAGAAATCAATTGTTAGACAGTAACGAAGTTTACTATTATGAAAATCTATACTGCACATACGAGTTAAATCTGGATGAAGTGACATCCTCCATCTGTCAACCTGTCCTAAAAGGCAATCCTGCCCATACTGGGCCTGCCTTGAAAGACAACTCCAGCCACAATTCCAAGCCTGCATCACACGGGAGAGCTGGTCACCCAATATACAGGGTTGCATTGTTGAGCATATCAGCTAACCAGTGAAAATGATGTACAATTCAACGTATGTAACACAATGATAGCCCCACCCCTGCTTACACCAAAGGGCAAAACGTCCAACATAGATACAATAATAAATAAATCGCCATTTGCATTGTTTTGTGCAGTTAACAAATCACAATTTCACACAATGTACATAAGACGGCAGTTATTTGATAAATACTCCGCAGTTCGGTGTAGATCATGTCCACTGTTAGGAATGTCAAAGAGCGTTGGAACTGCATTCCAATTTAGCCTGTTCTTGGTCTGCTTGTTGGAAAACTGTTCAAGTTCAAAGTGTAAAGAACAAAGACAACAGTTGGCTGACAAGTACTCCGGAGTTCGGTGCAGGAGAGCTTGTCGACGAGTATTCTGGACCCACTGTTGACATCTGAAATTACAGAACATATCATTTAGGATTAACTAATAAGAAAACAAATGATTATAACTACATGCCTGCAGAATGGATGATGTATCACTTAAGTGCAATTGTTTTCGGTTGTGTGAAGAGACCTGTATATTGAAGATGCATTTGCCTCTCATATGTCAATTTACCTTAAATGTCGAAGAGCTTATTAAAATCTTCTTACAAAGACCATTAAGTATTTTCTTTCTATCCTCTTTTGGACCTAAGGCATAGCAGGGCTGCCAACTCTCACGCAGAGGGAAGGGAGGGAGAGGGGGGAGGTAGAGATGGAAGGGAGAGGGAGAGGGAGGGAGATCGAGAGAAGAGAGGGGAGAGAGAGATCGAGAGAAGGGGGAGAGAGAGATCGAGAGAAGGAGAGAGAGAGAGAGAGAGAGAGAGAGGGGGAAAGAGAGAGAAGGGGAGAGGGAGAAGGGGGAGAGGTGGAAGAGGGAGAGGGGGAAGAGGGAGAGGGAGAAGGGGGAAGAGGGAGAAGGGGGAGAGGGAGAGTGGAACGATAGCACGTTATAACGCTCAGCCGTCCCATTACGACCAAAGATTATAGAGCAGAGCTCCTCTAGTATCTTTGATTCCGACCGCCGCCGTCGAACCCCCCGCCCCACCATTGCACCCAAAGATTATAGAGCGGAGTTCTATAATCTTTGATTGCACCCTTCTTCACGGCGGGCTTGTGAACTTTGTTTTTGATGTCTCGACAATTCGAGAGACATAACCGGTAACAACCGCCGCTTTCTTGGACTCGAATCGGGCCATATTTTGGAGACCCCTGCCTTACAAGAACAAAACTAAAAACGTACAGAAGTGTTAAAATTATTGTCTTTATTATTGTGGTAAGTAAAGATCTATTAAAAATAATTCTAATAACTTTCTAATGTACCGACAAACCTAGTTTCCCAATGGCCGTTGATGGGAGAACAGAAAATAACATTTTCAGGACAGAATATCGACAGAAAATAATAATAATATTTTCTCACCATTCTTTTTTATTGGGGAACCTAAAGAA
This sequence comes from Malacoraja senta, assembly GCA_038087875.1. NCBI lineage: Eukaryota > Metazoa > Chordata > Chondrichthyes > Rajiformes > Rajidae > Malacoraja > Malacoraja senta. Next base: position 33,778,433 of record CM075980.1, read on the forward strand.
TGACAGGTCGGGTTGTCTACATTTACGATTAGAGCAATTGATAGCAGAGCAGGGAGATGAAGATTTAGATGTAGACGCCATGACAGTATGCGGGCAGCCCTATAAAATGCCCTATAAAATGGCGTCGACAATCACACACGTCATACTACGCTTTTTTCGCTGAGTGGCGCATCTTGGCTCCTCTAGTATCTTTGGGCTAACGTCCCTTCTTCACGTAGTCACTCACGTGACTCCGAAGTAAAATTACAATTATAGTGTTCCCTTAATCTTTGTACTTAATGAAAAGACTTTGAGTCATTGAGTGATACAGTGTGGAAACAGGCCCTTCGGCCCAACTTGCCCATGCTGGCCAAAATGTCCCAGGTACACTTGTCCCACCTGCCTGCGTTTGGTCCATATCCCTCCAAACTTGTCCCATCCATGTACCTGTCTAACTCTTTCTTAAACATTGGGATAGTCCCTGCCTCAACTACCTCCTCTGGCAGACAAAAGTGCTGGAGAAACTCAGCGGGTGCAGCAGCATCTATGGAGCGAAGGAAATATTTCCTTCGCTCCATAGATGCTGCTGCACCCCGCTGAGTTTCTCCAGCACTTTTGTCTACCTTCGATTTTCCAGCATCTGCAGTTCCTTCTTAAATACCTCCTCTGGCAGCTTGTTCCATACACCCACCACCCTTTGTGTGAAAAAGTTACCCCTCAGATTCCTATTAAATCTTTTCCCCTTCACCTTAACAACCTGTGTCTTCTGGCCCTCAATTCACCTACTCTGGGCAAGAGATTCTGTGCATCTACCCGATTTATTCCACTCTTGATTGTATACACCTCTATAAGATTTGTGGTGTATGTTTGCCCCATGGGGGAGCATTGCTTTGGCAGTTTTAGCAACTGAAAATTCCATTTCACGGAGCAAACAAAACATATGAACCTGCTGATAGTTGTTTGTCACACAAGAGCCATGGCGAATCCATATCACTGAGGAACTAAAATAAATATGTTTTTTATTGTTCTGCTGAAGGACTTGGGAAAGATTGGGATCAATGAATCAGCTATTTCTTTGCAAGGGGACTTGAGTTTATGAATACGCCGCAATATAAAATCCATCACCTGTCCAATAATTGGAGTGCAATAACCTCCTTGGCTAAACTGCATAAACAAATAAACAGAAGATAATCATTGGACCTTTTTCTCATGTGCGGTAAATGAAAATGCAGCATTAAGATTCAAAATGTTGAGTTCAGGTCTGTGACTCTGCCTGCTTCAATTACAGTTGCTGAAGAATATTTCAAGAAGCCTTTTATTCCACTAACCTGTTCCTTAGTAGCATATAAGGTGCAATTACCTCAGTGGCAATCACTCCTGAATAACTAAACTGACTGGCATTTTGTTATGGAACCGAGGTGCTTGCTAACGAGTTGTTTTGCTAGGATTACAGCAGAATTGGTATATTGAGAAAATGGTTGAATAATTTGGCAATTTTCTCCGCTCTCTTTAGATTTGAGTGTAAGTAGAAGTAGAAAATTCTACATTGTTGCGAGGAAAGTGTGTCAGCGAAATAAACTATTTTGCTAAAAAAAAATAGAAAGAAGAATAGATTTGATAGCAATAGAACATTGGAAACAGCAGCAGGAGTAGACCAATTGACTCCTTGAATTTTATATAGGAAGGAAATGCAGATGCTGGTTTAAACCGAAGGTAGACACAAAATGCTGGAGTAACTCAGCGGGTCAGGCAGCATCTCTGGAGAAAAGGAATAGGTGACGTTTCATCTGAAGAAGGGTCTTGACCCGAAACGTCACCTATTCATTTTCTCCAGAGATGCGTCTGACCGGTTGAGTTACTCCAGCTTTTTGTGTCTATCTTTGACTCCTTGAATTTGTTCTGCCATTGCTGAGATGCAAGCTGACCCAGTTTAGTTTAGTTTAGTTTAGAGATACAGCGCAGAAACAGGCCCTTCGGTCCACCGAGTCCGCACCGACCAGCGATCCCCGCACAATAACACTATCCTACGCACACTAGGGACAATTTACACATACACCAAGCCAATGAACATACAAACCTGTACGTCTTTGGAGTGTGTGAGGAAACAGAAGATCTCGGAGAAAACCCACGCAGGTCACGGGGAGAACGTATAGACAGCACCCGTAGTCGGGATCGAACCCGGGTTTCTGGCGCTGTAAGCCCTGTAAGGCAGCAACTCTACTGCTGCGCCACCATGCCACACTTGGCCTCAACACTACCTTTCCACTCTCCTGATACCCAATGATCCCTTGTAATGTAAAAGTTTAAGAAAGAACTGCAGATGCTAAAAAATCCTTTGCTCCATTCTTTCGCTCCATAGATGCTGCCTCACCCGCTGAGTTTCTCCAGCATTTTTGTCTACCTTGTAATGTAAATATCTGTCAGCCACAGTCGAGAATATATTTAACAACTCTACGTTGCCATCTTTCAGGCAGCAGCTGATTCATTATGCATCAACTCCTGTATTATATGAATGTATTGTGGACCAAATCACACGTGTTGCTTCAGATTTCCAATAAGCAGGTGCTGTTTAGCAAAATGTGATGTTTGAGTAGATTTGCATAGCGTTTTGTTGTGACACAGTGGAACCACAAAAATATAAATGAGTCAAATATTTCAAAGCTGCACTGCAATCTCAGTGTCATACTTTAAGTAATGATTTGTCTTAATAATTGAAGAGTTGAAATGATTGTTCAAAATCGATCACACAGATTCAAATTGTCCAGAAGTCAATATTTGACCTCGTGTTGATGCTGAAATGAACAAGAACAATAAGGACAGTTTAGTTTAGTTTTTTAGTTTAGTTTAGAGATACAATGCAGAAACGGGCCCTTCTGCCCAGCGAACCCGCACCGTCCAACGATCCCCGCACATTAACAGATAGAAAAATTAAAATAAATAGGGTGGCACAGTGGTGCAGCGGTAGAGTTGCTGCCTTACAGGGCTTGCAACTATTCCTAGTGTGTGTACAATTGTTCCTAGTGAGTGGAAATGTGCGTGGATTGCTAGTCGGCACAGGCCCGGTGGGCCGAAGGGCCTGTTCCCGCGCAGTATCTCTCAAACTAAAACTATAACTAAACATATATACAATGTGAAATGGGACTTGGTAGGTATTTCCTTCACATGGCTAGAACAGGCCTATAAGATGCAGGGTCTTGCTAGGCATTGTAACCTGCCATGAAGTTTGCATTATCAGCCACTCTCTAAAACCCACAACACAATGGACAAATTGGGGAAAGATCCAGCAGCTGGCACTCGATGCAAACAGCACTAGTTATGCTTGAAGGAGATTGATATAATGCAAAGAAAGTCTGGTTTTAATTACATATTGTGGTTCTGCAATAACATCCTGGAAACATTGATCATAATCACAGTAGGCCTGTGAATTTCATTTTGGAGGCTGCCCAGTCTTGATAGATGAGAATGGACTGTGTAAAAAATGTTACAGGGCGGACATCAGTGCAGTAAGTGTGATCGCTTGTGACCTCCTGCTGTGTACTTCCGAAAACGATCAATAACCCTGCCAGCAGCTCAGATAAGGCTTTGTTCATAGTGTGCATGATCTCCGAACTCCCTCCCCTCCCAAATATATGTCAGCAACCCAGCTCTTCATTAACACAGCGGGGAAGTACAGGCCGCTGCCAGACGGATAAACACAAAACAAGGAGAGCAGAAAGTGAAGCAGCAGCTGTGTAAGCTGCAGATAACCAGCTGAAGGGATTACTGGGGCCATCACATCCATCTCAGAGAGTGTTAAACTCCAGCACCTGGTGATACACACACAATGCTGGAGTCGCATAGATACATAGATACATAGAAAATAGGTGCAGGAGTAGGCCATTCGGCCCTTCGAGCCTGCACCGCCATTCAATATGATCATGGCTGATCATCCAACTCAGTATCCCGTACCTGCCTTCTCTCCATACCCCCTGATCCATTTAGCCACAAGGGCCACATCTAACTCCCTCTTAAATATAGCCAATGAACTGGCGTCAACTACCCTCTGTGGCAGAGAGTTCCAGAGATTCACCACTCTCTGTGTGAAAAAGTTTTTCCTCATCTCGGTCTTAAAGGATTTCCCCCTTATCCTTAAGCTGTGACCCCTTGTCCTGGACTTCCCCAACATCGGGAACAATCTTCCTGCATCTAGCCTGTCCAACCCCATAAGAATTGTGTACGTTTCTATAAGATCCCCTCTCAATCTCCTAAATTCTAGCGAGTATAAGCCAAGTCTATCCAGTCTTTCTTCATATGAAAGTCCTGACACCCCAGGAATCAGTCTGGTGAACCTTCTCTGCACTCCCTCTATGGCTATAATGTCCTTCCTCAGATTTGGAGACCAAAACTGTACGCAATACTCCAGGTGTGGTCTCACCAAGACCCTGTACAACTGCAGTAGAACCTCCCTGCTCCTATACTCAAATCCTCTTGCTATGAAGGCCAACATACCATTTGCTTTCTTCACTGCCTGCTGCACCTGCATGCCTACTTTCAATGACTGGTGTACCATGACACCCAGGTCTCGCTGCATCTCCCCATTTCCTAATCGGCCACCATTTAGATAATACTGCCTTCCCGTTTTTGCCACCAAAGTGGATAACCTCACATTTATCCACATTATACTGCATCTGCCAAACATTTGCCCACTCACCCAGCCTATCCAAGTCACCTTGCAGTTTCCTAGCATCCTCCTCACAGCTAACACTGCCCCCCAGCTTAGTGTCATCCGCAAACTTGGAGATGTTGCTTTCAATTCCCTCGTCCAGATCATTAATATAAATTGTAAATAGCTGGGGTCCCAGCACTGAGCCTTGCGGTACCCCACTAGTCACTGCCTGCCATTGTGAAAAGGACCCGTTTACTCCTACTCTTTGCTTCCTGTTTGCCAGCCAGTTCTCTATCCACATCAATACTGAACCCCCAATACCGTGTGATTTAAGTTTGTATCCTAATCTCTTATGTGGTACCTTGTCGAAAGCCTTCTGAGAGTCCAGATACAACACATCCACTGGTTCTCCCCTATCCACTCTACTAGTTACATCCTCGAAAAATTCTATAAGATTCGTCAGACACGATTTACCTTTCGTAAATCCATGCTGACTTTGTCCAATGATTTCACCACTTTCCAAATGTGCTGCTATCCCATCTTTAATAACTGAGCGGGTCAGGCAGCATCTCTGGAGAAAAGGTATAGAAACATAGAAACATAGAAAATAGGTGCAGGAGGAGGCCATTCGGCCCTTTGAGCCAGCACCGCCATTCATTGTGATCATGGCTGATCGTCCCCTATCAATAACCCATGCCTGCCTTCTCCCCATATCCCTTGACTCCACTAGCCCCTAGAGCTCTATCTAACTCTCTCTTAAATCCATCCAATGATTTGGCCTCCACTGTCCTCTGTGGCAGGGAATTCCATAAATTCACAACTGACTGGGTGAAAAAGTTTTTTCTCACCTCAGTCTTAAATGACCTCCCCTTTATTCTAAGACTGTGGCCCCTGGTTCTGGACTCGCCCAACATTGGGAACATTTTTCCTTCATCTAGCTTGTCCAATCCTTTTATAATTGTATCTGTTTCTATAAGATACCCCCTCATCCTTCTAAATTCTAGTGAATACAAGCCTATAGGTAACGTTTCGGGTCGAGACCCTTCTTCCGACTGAGATTCAAGGGAAAGAGAAAGGAGATGGTGATAGAGAGAGATATAGAACAAATGAATGAAAGATATGCAAAAGAGTAAGGATGATCAAGGAAATGGGCCACTGTTGGCTGTGGATTAGGTGTTAACGAGTTATACAGACAATGAAACTCAGCAGGATGACAGTGAAACTAGCACAATGACTGGGGTGGGGGAGGGCTGGAGAGAGAGGGCTGATGCAAGCTTAAGTTTAGTTTAGAGATACAGGCCGTTTGCCCACCGTCCACACCGACCAGCAATCCCCGCTCATTAACATTATCCTACACCCACCAGGGACAATTTACACTTATACCAAGCTAATTAGCATACAAACATGTACGTCTTTTGAGTGTGGGAGGAAAACGAAGATCTCGGAGAAAACCCACGCGGTCACAGGGAGAACGTACAAACTCCATACAGACAGCACCCGTAGTCGGGATCGAACCCGGGTGTCCGGCGCTGTAAGGCAGCAACTCTACCACTGCGCCACCGTGCCGAACTTTGTTACTTGAAGTTAGAGAAATCATTATTCAGCAGCTGGAGGCAGGGAGATGCGATGCCCCATAACTTGAGGCAAGTAGGTGAGAGAGACTCAAGCTTTATTTCATCGCACAAGGGCCTTGAGCTGCAGCAGGTAAGCAATGTGTGGCTTCCTCACTGTGTGGACAAATAAAGGGCAAGCATTCGAATGAATGTTGCAACAAAAGCTGCAGTATTTGCACAATGAGACTCTGGTTCAATTGCCTGCGTTTGTCACTGAGAATGACAACCTGCTCAACTGATGAAAGGAAAAGCAAGGTCAAATGTCAGAGAGCATTGTCGTCAAAAGTAATATAAGACACCTTATGCCTTAAATCCGCGGACCCACTTTGTGTTGTGGGCTTTTATAATACATAGAATGTCCAATGTGTAGGCAATGTCAAGTGCTTTTAGTTTAGTTTAGTTTAGTTCGGAGATACAGAGCAGAAACAGGCCCTTCGGCCCACCGAGTTCGTGCTGACCATCGATCCCCGCACACTGACTTTATGCTACACATACCAGGGACAAATTACAGTTTTACCAAGCCAATTAGCATACAAACCCGTACGTCTTTGGATTGTGGGTGGAAACTGGAGCATCCCAGAGAAAAAACACCTTACAGAGAGCACCCATAGTCAGGATCGAACCCGGTCTCTGGCGCTGTGTAGCAGCAACTCTAACGTTGCACCACCATGCCGAGCGGGTGTGAGCAGAGAGTGAATATACTGAATGGCTAGAATGGTTTATCATTGGCCATGTAATACTAACCTCCCCAGGGGCTCGGATGATTAAAGGTGCTCAGCAATTCTTAGAGACATGGATTGTGTGTGGAACAGATGCAGGAAAGTCACCTGAGATGAATGGTGGTTCCCTTAGAGTTTGAGCCCTGCATGGGAGCCAATCATGGAGGATGTAGAATGTGAGATGGGTGACTGGTAGCTACAGAGGATCAGGAGAACACAGCGGTAGAAACCCGGGTTTGATCGTGGCTGCGGGTGCTGTCTATACGGAGTTTGTACGTTCACCCCCATGACCTACGTGGGTTTTCTCCAAGATCTTCGGTTTCCTCCCACATTCCAAAGACGTACAGGTTTGTAGGCTAATTGGCTTGGTATAAATGTAAATTGTCCCTAGTGTGTGTAGGACAGTGTTATAGTGCGGGGATTGGTGTTCGGTATGGACTCGGTGGGCCAAATGGTCTGTTTCCGTGATGTATCTCTCAACTAAAACTAAACTAAACTAAACCTTTTTCACACAGAGAGTTGTGAATCTGTGGAATTCTCTGCCAAAGAGGGTGGTGGAGGCCAGTTCTCTGGATACTTCAAGGGAGAGCTAGATAGGGCTCTTAAAGATAGCGGAGTCAGGGGATATGTGGAGCAGGCAGGAACGGGGTACTGATTGGGGATGATCAGCCATGATCACATTGAATGGTGGTGCTGGCTCGAAGGGGCGAATGGCCTACTCCTGCACCTATTGTCTATTGTCTATTGTCTATTGTCTAAACCTGCAGGCAAATACTGAACAGCAATGGGAACAGACAACTCTTGAGGACATTGCAAATTAATAGACAATAGACAATAGGTGCAGGAGCAGGCCATTTGGCCCTTCGAGCCAGCACCGCCATTCAATGTGATCATGGCTGACCATCCCCAATAAGTTCCTGCCTTCTCCCCATATCCCCAGTCTCCGCTATTTTTAAGAGCCCTATCTAGCTCTCTCTTGAAAGCATCCAGAGAACCTGCCTCCACCGCCCTCTGAGGCAGAGAATTCCACAGACTCACCACTCTCTCTGAGAAAAAGTGTTTCCTCGTCTCCGTTCTAAATGGCTTACTCCTTATTCTTAAACTGTGGCCCCTGGTCCTGGACTCCCCCAACATCGGGAACATGTTTCCTGCCTCTAGTGTGTCCAAGCCCTTAACAATCTTATATGTTTCAATGAGATCCCTTCTCATCCTTCTAAACTCCAGAGTGTACAAGCCCAGCTGCTCCATTCCCTCAGCATATGACAGTCCCGCCATCCCGGGAATTAATCTTGTAAACCTACGCTGCACTCCCTCAATAGCAAGAATGTCCTTCCTCAAATTAGGGGACCAAAACTGCACACAATACTCCACGTGTGGTCTCACTAGGGCTCTGTACAACTGCAGAAGGACCTCTTTGCTCCTATATTCGATCCTCTTTGCTCCTATATTCAAGCAAATTAAGGAAGAAGCATTGAGCCATGATGTGTAAACATGAGTGTTCTTGAGCTTGTAAGAACTGAATTATCCAATGCTCAGTCTGAAGAAGTGTCTCGACCAGAATCGTCACCTATTCCTTCTCTGTCCGTCCCGTTGAGTTACTCCAGCTTTTTGTCTCTATCGTCAATGTGTAATGAATTTTGATAGATGTTGTACAAGTCACCACCAGTGACTGGAAGAATGGTCTCGACCCGAAACGTCACCCATTCCTTCTATCCAGACATGCTGCCTATTCTGCTGAGTTACTCCAGCTTTTTGTATCAGTCTCACTACTGGTAGTTGGGAGGTGATTGCGTTCAGTTAATGATATTTAGTTTTGTGTGTCGGAGTGGAAGTAAGCCATTCTTGTTTCCGAAGGACTGCTTAGGATTTTTTTTAATAAGACTTGCTGTTGCTGCCTCTTCACCACAGGTTGAACGTGGGAGTCTTCCAACAACAATGTTGCCTTAGCAGCAGGAGGGAGAATATTATCAGCATAGCAACCAGTGTCCATACCATATTGAAACATTATCATTTAACAACAGGCTGCTTGGCTAAGTGAAGTACAGGTGGATTATCAAAGGATGCCGTTAACTAATTAGCTCAGTGGTATCACACAAAGCCACAGAGCAGGAATGGCTCCTAAATTTCCATTTGTTTCGCAGTTTAAGCAGCCCGATGGGAAAGTTAAATCAATCTACAAGTCACCACCATTATTAGAACGAGGAAAGGAATAACTAACGATGACACAAATCACATCCCCAAAGTGATTTACCGTCAGTGAAGCACTTTGGAATCTCCAGGGACATCAACGTGTTCCAAATATACTATTTTGTTTCCGTATTTGACAGCTTTCTTGAAAGATTGGTCTGTATGATCCTTGAGTAAAGAAGGAAGAAACCCTGCAAGAAGACCGTGTGTGCTTAGATGAGTTAACAGAGGACATTTCAAAGAACAGTGACAATTACATTTCTGTGATTTCTATTGTAATCCTCTAAGCTGATTACTGCATTCAATGCTGAGAGATGATTGGAAAGCTCCTGTCATTTCAAAATGAAATCAGTCATTTGCTTTTGTCACGGTGGGTATATTTGAGCGCTAATGGTGCTGTGAATTTAAACTCTGCCACAGATATCACAAAGCCTCCTGTCCCTGCACTCTGCTGCAGCCTCAGTGAGACATTTTAAACAGGGTCTGATTTCATCTGAAATTCTGCTACCTACACCCTAATTCACCTGACACATCTTTGGCCTGAAACATTGATTCTTTTCCTGTCCACAGATGTTTGTCCAACTCGCTGAGTGTTTCCAGCATCTTCTGTTTTTTTCTCAGATTTCCAGCATCTGCAGATTTTAGATTTTCCTCACTCACATCTTGACTTTGCTTCTACATTAATACCCAATGTCTCCTTATTAATTCTAATATAACTAAAGGCCATTGCCCCAAACTATTAATTATGTTTGTCTCACCACAGTTGCTGCCTGACCTGTTGAATATCTCCAACATTTTCTTATTGTGTTTCAGATTTCCTGTCCCTGCAGTTTTTGCTGTTTAATTGGAATTACCATTCTTGTTTTCAACCCCCTCATGATCTCTGTAAAATTCTTCAAGCCCCCAGTCTTCTATTTACAGCCAATTCCCATCACTACACCAATAGCTGTATTTTCTAAATGTTAAGTGTGTTTATAGAGTCATACAGTCATGGAGAGATACAGCATGGAGGCAGGCCCTTTGGCCCAACAAGTCCATGCTGACCACAACCACCCATTTACACTAATACAATATTAATACAATTTTTTATTCTCCCCATACTCTCGTCAGCTCTTCCCCGACCCTGCTTACTCGGGATCATTCACAGCAGCCAACATGCCTCCCAATTTGTGTCTCTGTGAAATAAAGGTGGTATCTAATCACTTTGGGGTAACCCATGCATGCACAGGGAGGATGTTTATCTTTGATATGGCAAGAAGTTATTTTTCTCAATTTCCAAGGCAGCCTCTAAGAAGGGAGGTGTTAATTGAACTTTGCCTTAACTGCTGAACCCCCATATCACGTGGTCCCATTCATTCTGAACTTGGATATCGCTCCCATAGCTGGAAGGCACTCACCCACTCTTGAACCATGATAATGCAAGAGAGAGCATTACCAGCAAGAGTCATCCCTGGTATGTCTGGGCAGCTTTCTACCCAATGGTGTGAATATTGATGTCTCTAACTTCAAGTAACCCTTGCATCCCCCCTCTCTCTCCATGCCTCCTTCACCCAAGTCATACCAGCTTCAAAGTCGTCTTGTTGAGTCTCATTGTCTGTAACTCGTTCTCACCTCACACAGTTAACAACGGCCTGTTTCCTTTATCATCGTTACTTTTTTGAATATCTTTCATTCATTTGTTCCATATCTCTCTACATTGCCGTCTATATCTCACATTTCTCTTTCCCCCGACTCTCAGTCTGAAGTAGGCTGAAGAAACCTCAACCCGAAACGTCACCTATTCCTTTTCTCCAGAGATGCCGTCTCTCCCGTTGAGTTACTCCAGCTTTTTGTGTCTATCTTTAGTTTAAACCAGCATCTGCTGTTCCTTAATACATATCCTTCTTTCACCTCTGAGCCCAACTATATTCATATGAAGACCAATACGATGCTTTTTTTCCTGTAACTATAGAGTGAGCCACTTCTAGTGGACCCAACCTTCAGGACAATCTTCAAAGACCGTGTTTATGTGTGCTTTGCGGACAAATTAATTCAGTGGTGCATTTCACCGGGCAGTTGGTATGTGGAGATTATGTGGGAAGTTTAATTCAGGTTGATTTAATTCAGATAAATGTGAGGTGTTGCATTTTGGAAAGTGAAACCAGGTCAGGATCATCACAGTGAACGGTAGTGCCCAGAGGGATCTATCAGGACAAATACATCGTTTCATGAAGGTAGCATCACAGGTAAATCATGGATCTTGGAAACTTTATTGTCATACAGACCTTTCTGTCTGAACGAAATTTCGTTGCCTTGCAGACATACATATAATAAAATAACAAAACACACAATAAACACAAATTTAACATCCACCACAGTGAGTTCACCAGACACCTCCTCACTGTGATGGAAGGCAAAAATCTTAAGTCTTTGTCTCTTCCCTCCTTGTTCTCCCTCTGCGCTGAGGCGATCCAGGCCTCCGATATTGTGACCCCCACCGGGTGATGGTAAGTAAGTCCCGCGGCCCAACCGTGCTCCGCGAACGGGCCAGTTCAATCTCCATGGCCCGGGGTAGTCTAAGCTGCCGCCCTCCGTCAGTGAAGCACTTTGGAATCTCCAGGGACATCAACGTGTTCCAAATATACTATTTTGTTTCCGTATTTGACAGCTTTCTTGAAAGATTGGTCTGTATGATCCTTGAGTAAAGAAGGAAGAAACCCTGCAAGAAGACCGTGTGTGCTTAGATGAGTTAACAGAGGACATTTCAAAGAACAGTGACAATTACATTTCTGTGATTTCTATTGTAATCCTCTAAGCTGATTACTGCATTCAATGCTGAGAGATGATTGGAAAGCTCCTGTCATTTCAAAATGAAATCAGTCATTTGCTTTTGTCACGGTGGGTATATTTGAGCGCTAATGGTGCTGTGAATTTAAACTCTGCCACAGATATCACAAAGCCTCCTGTCCCTGCACTCTGCTGCAGCCTCAGTGAGACATTTTAAACAGGGTCTGATTTCATCTGAAATTCTGCTACCTACACCCTAATTCACCTGACACATCTTTGGCCTGAAACATTGATTCTTTTCCTGTCCACAGATGTTTGTCCAACTCGCTGAGTGTTTCCAGCATCTTCTGTTTTTTTCTCAGATTTCCAGCATCTGCAGATTTTAGATTTTCCTCACTCACATCTTGACTTTGCTTCTACATTAATACCCAATGTCTCCTTATTAATTCTAATATAACTAAAGGCCATTGCCCCAAACTATTAATTATGTTTGTCTCACCACAGTTGCTGCCTGACCTGTTGAATATCTCCAACATTTTCTTATTGTGTTTCAGATTTCCTGTCCCTGCAGTTTTTGCTGTTTAATTGGAATTACCATTCTTGTTTTCAACCCCCTCATGATCTCTGTAAAATTCTTCAAGCCCCCAGTCTTCTATTTACAGCCAATTCCCATCACTACACCAATAGCTGTATTTTCTAAATGTTAAGTGTGTTTATAGAGTCATACAGTCATGGAGAGATACAGCATGGAGGCAGGCCCTTTGGCCCAACAAGTCCATGCTGACCACAACCACCCATTTACACTAATACAATATTAATACAATTTTTTATTCTCCCCATACTCTCGTCAGCTCTTCCCCGACCCTGCTTACTCGGGATCATTCACAGCAGCCAACATGCCTCCCAATTTGTGTCTCTGTGAAATAAAGGTGGTATCTAATCACTTTGGGGTAACCCATGCATGCACAGGGAGGATGTTTATCTTTGATATGGCAAGAAGTTATTTTTCTCAATTTCCAAGGCAGCCTCTAAGAAGGGAGGTGTTAATTGAACTTTGCCTTAACTGCTGAACCCCCATATCACGTGGTCCCATTCATTCTGAACTTGGATATCGCTCCCATAGCTGGAAGGCACTCACCCACTCTTGAACCATGATAATGCAAGAGAGAGCATTACCAGCAAGAGTCATCCCTGGTATGTCTGGGCAGCTTTCTACCCAATGGTGTGAATATTGATGTCTCTAACTTCAAGTAACCCTTGCATCCCCCCTCTCTCTCCATGCCTCCTTCACCCAAGTCATACCAGCTTCAAAGTCGTCTTGTTGAGTCTCATTGTCTGTAACTCGTTCTCACCTCACACAGTTAACAACGGCCTGTTTCCTTTATCATCGTTACTTTTTTGAATATCTTTCATTCATTTGTTCCATATCTCTCTACATTGCCGTCTATATCTCACATTTCTCTTTCCCCCGACTCTCAGTCTGAAGTAGGCTGAAGAAACCTCAACCCGAAACGTCACCTATTCCTTTTCTCCAGAGATGCCGTCTCTCCCGTTGAGTTACTCCAGCTTTTTGTGTCTATCTTTAGTTTAAACCAGCATCTGCTGTTCCTTAATACATATCCTTCTTTCACCTCTGAGCCCAACTATATTCATATGAAGACCAATACGATGCTTTTTTTCCTGTAACTATAGAGTGAGCCACTTCTAGTGGACCCAACCTTCAGGACAATCTTCAAAGACCGTGTTTATGTGTGCTTTGCGGACAAATTAATTCAGTGGTGCATTTCACCGGGCAGTTGGTATGTGGAGATTATGTGGGAAGTTTAATTCAGGTTGATTTAATTCAGATAAATGTGAGGTGTTGCATTTTGGAAAGTGAAACCAGGTCAGGATCATCACAGTGAACGGTAGTGCCCAGAGGGATCTATC
>CM075980.1:33792470-33863477 GCA_038087875.1 Malacoraja senta
AATCAGTCATTTGCTTTTGTCACGGTGGGTATATTTGAGCGCTAATGGTGCTGTGAATTTAAACTCTGCCACAGATATCACAAAGCCTCCTGTCCCTGCACTCTGCTGCAGCCTCAGTGAGACATTTTAAACAGGGTCTGATTTCATCTGAAATTCTGCTACCTACACCCTAATTCACCTGACACATCTTTGGCCTGAAACATTGATTCTTTTTCCTGTCCACAGATGTTTGTCCAACTCGCTGAGTGGTTTCCAGCATCTTCTGTTTTTTTCTCAGATTTCCAGCATCTGCAGATTTTAGATTTTCCTCACTCACATCTTGACTTTGCTTCTACATTAATACCCAATGTCTCCTTATTAATTCTAATATAACTAAAGGCCATTGCCCCAAACTATTAATTATGTTTGTCTCACCACAGTTGCTGCCTGACCTGTTGAATATCTCCAACATTTTCTTATTGTGTTTCAGATTTCCTGTCCCTGCAGGTTTTTGCTGTTTAATTGGAATTACCATTCTTGTTTTCAACCCCCTCATGATCTCTGTAAAATTCTTCAAGCCCCCAGTCTTCTATTTACAGCCAATTCCCATCACTACACCAATAGCTGTATTTTCTAAATGTTAAGTGTGTTTATAGAGTCATACAGTCATGGAGAGATACAGCATGGAGGCAGGCCCTTTGGCCCAACAAGTCCATGCTGACCACAACCACCCATTTACACTAATACAATATTAATACAATTTTTTATTCTCCCCATACTCTCGTCAGCTCTTCCCCGACCCTGCTTACTCGGGATCATTCACAGCAGCCAACATGCCTCCCAATTTGTGTCTCTGTGAAATAAAGGTGGTATCTAATCACTTTGGGGTAACCCATGCATGCACAGGGAGGATGTTTATCTTTGATATGGCAAGAAGTTATTTTTCTCAATTTCCAAGGCAGCCTCTAAGAAGGGAGGTGTTAATTGAACTTTGCCTTAACTGCTGAACCCCCATATCACGTGGTCCCATTCATTCTGAACTTGGATATCGCTCCCATAGCTGGAAGGCACTCACCCACTCTTGAACCATGATAATGCAAGAGAGAGCATTACCAGCAAGAGTCATCCCTGGTATGTCTGGGCAGCTTTCTACCCAATGGTGTGAATATTGATGTCTCTAACTTCAAGTAACCCTTGCATCCCCCCCTCTCTCTCCATGCCTCCTTCACCCAAGTCATACCAGCTTCAAAGTCGTCTTGTTGAGTCTCATTGTCTGTAACTCGTTCTCACCTCACACAGTTAACAACGGCCTGTTTCCTTTATCATCGTTACTTTTTTGAATATCTTTCATTCATTTGTTCCATATCTCTCTACATTGCCGTCTATATCTCACATTTCTCTTTCCCCCGACTCTCAGTCTGAAGTAGGCTGAAGAAACCTCAACCCGAAACGTCACCTATTCCTTTTCTCCAGAGATGCCGTCTCTCCCGTTGAGTTACTCCAGCTTTTTGTGTCTATCTTTAGTTTAAACCAGCATCTGCTGTTCCTTAATACATATCCTTCTTTCACCTCTGAGCCCAACTATATTCATATGAAGACCAATACGATGCTTTTTTTCCTGTAACTATAGAGTGAGCCACTTCTAGTGGACCCAACCTTCAGGACAATCTTCAAAGACCGTGTTTATGTGTGCTTTGCGGACAAATTAATTCAGTGGTGCATTTCACCGGGCAGTTGGTATGTGGAGATTATGTGGGAAGTTTAATTCAGGTTGATTTAATTCAGATAAATGTGAGGTGTTGCATTTTGGAAAGTGAAACCAGGTCAGGATCATCACAGTGAACGGTAGTGCCCAGAGGGATCTATCAGGACAAATACATCGTTTCATGAAGGTAGCATCACAGGTAAATCATGGATCTTGGAAACTTTATTGTCATACAGACCTTTCTGTCTGAACGAAATTTCGTTGCCTTGCAGACATACATATAATAAAATAACAAAACACACAATAAACACAAATTTAACATCCACCACAGTGAGTTCACCAGACACCTCCTCACTGTGATGGAAGGCAAAAATCTTAAGTCTTTGTCTCTTCCCTCCTTGTTCTCCCTCTGCGCTGAGGCGATCCAGGCCTCCGATATTGTGACCCCCACCGGGTGATGGTAAGTAAGTCCCGCGGCCCAACCGTGCTCCGCGAACGGGCCAGTTCAATCTCCATGGCCCGGGGTAGTCTAAGCTGCCGCCCTCCAGTCCAGCGGACGAAGCTGTTGCCGCGGGAGCTCCGGAAAAACAGGTCACCAACCTGTGACCTGCGAGCTCCCGACGTTGTCGTCTACTGGGCCGCGGCCGGACCTCCGAAGTCGGGTCGCCGCCGCCGTAACACCACCTCAGCCCCGAGTCGGGTCACCGCCGCCGTAACACCACCTCAGCCCCGAGTCGGGTCGCCACCGCCAGAACACCACCTCAGCCCCGAGTCGGGTCGCCACCGCCGTAACACCACCTCAGCCCCGAGTCGGGTCGCCACCGCCAGAACACCACCTCAGCCCCGAGTCGGGTCGCCACCGCCGTAACACCACCTCAGCCCCGAGTCGGGTCGCCACCGCCGTAACACCACCTCAGCCCCGAGTCGGGTCGCCACCGCCAGAACACCACCTCAGCCCCGAGTCGGGTCGCCACCGCCGTAACACCACCTCAGCCCCGAGTCGGGTCGCCGCCGCCGTAACACCACCTCAGCCCCGAGTCGGGTCACCGCCGCCGTAACACCACCTCAGCCCCGAGTCGGGTCGCCGCCGGAACGCCAGAATCCGCCACAGCCCCGAAGTCGGCCAGCCTCGCGCTGGTAAGTCCTGGCTGACTCTGCCTCCGGAGCCGCGAGGTCGGTCGCAGTTGGAGGCCGCCAGCTCCGTCAGTAGGGCCTCATCGCAGACGGGGAAGGAGACGGGGGATACAACAAGAAAAGTCGCATTCCCCCGAAGGAAGAGACTAAAACGCGTTGCTCCCACCCACCCCCCCCCCCCCCACACATACACAACCTAATAAATCAAATTAACTAGCTAAAACAGGACAAGAAAACAACAAATAAAGAAAACACAGACGGACTGCAGCGAGCCGCAGCTGCCGAGGCAGCGCCGCCACTCCCTTAAACGATGGGTAGACAGGTTTGGTGCTTCATCGGTCAGGGAATTAACTATAGAAGTTGGAACATTATGATGCAGTTGTACAGGACATTGATGAGGTTGTACTCGGAATATTGTGTTCAGTTTTGGTCACCCTTCTGTTGGAAAGATACAGTTAAGCTGGAAAGGGTGCTGAAAGGATTTACCAAAATCATGTCAAGACCTGAGAGCCTGAGCTGTAGGGAGCTGTGCAGCAGACTACGCCATTGGAGCACAGGAGATTGAGGGGTGTTCTTATAGAGGTCTTTAAAATCATAGGGGAATAGATATATGTTTTTTGTTGCCACAGATGGTTGTTGAGTCCAAGTCATTGGGTATTTTGAAAGTGGCGATAGACAGATTCTTGATTAGTAAGGTTGTCAAAGGTTATGGGGCAAAGGCAGAAGAATGGCGTTGAGAGGGGAAACTAGATTAGCCATGATTGAATGGCAGAGTAGACTCCATGGGTCCAATGGACTAATTCTGCTTCTATGATTATGAACTAAAGAGATATGGCCCTAATGTGTCAAATGAGACTAGCCTAGGGCATCTTGTAGGCATGAATGAATCAGACTGAAAGCCCTGTTTCAGTGCTGTATGACTCTATGTGCGTTATTGGTGAATGTCACCATGAGGGAACAGCCTAGTGCAGCTAGTGGAAGAGCAAGCCAAATCAAACTGCAATTTTCTGATTGCCTGCTGCACTTGATACACTTGAACACAGGAACCCATTACGCAATTTTCATTGTAATGGTGGGGAATGCTGATAACCTCGCGATTATTCCTACTGCTCGAGGCAAATAAAAATAAGCAACACAGAGAGACGACAACAACCACATGAGATAATAGCACGCTGGTAATTGTGTTATCACATAACCTGAAGAAGGAAAGTAAAAATGAGTAAAAAAGAGGGAGAAGCCAATTATTGCTATCAACTGAAGTTGTTCAGACAAGTGAGGCATTGCAAAGATGCCAAAGGGCCACTGTAAAATAAATTAAATAGGAACACGTCATACCTCAAAGAGAGGAGTGGTGAAACAAAATAACTTGACCTAAAGAGATAGAGGCAGCAATCGCCATTTACAGTGCAATACATTATTGTCACTTCCAGTCAATATGGCAAAAATAACCTCTTCTGGGAACTACACCACCATGTTCGTCAAGTGTAGGTAATTCTCAGGGAAACTTTTTAAGACACACCTTGTGGACATCGAGTGTAGCAAACCTGCTCTCGAGGAGAAGCGAGCACATGTTCTTCCTGGTTTTGGAAAAGCACCAAACTCCAAAGGATTTCAATTAAATTGGTAGCAAATGATGCAAAGAAAGGAAAAAATGCTTAGAGTGATGAAGATATTGTTATAGTTTCACAGGACAAATTAATGCTGACATCCCCATAACCTTCCCTGTTGCTTTCTTGGACCTGGTCATCAGGTTGGCTTAACCATTGTTATGGGTCAACCACATTTCTCTCAGTGTCCAGATCTTTCCATCTGCCCCATTTACACAACTTCATCATCACAAATCCCACCAGCTCACTGATGTCAAGTTGAGTTCTATATCATTGGCATAAGTATGGTTAGGATTAGGCTTTGGTTTATTATTCTCACATGTACCAAGGTACAGTGACAGTGAAAGGCTTTGTTTTGCATGCTATCCAATCAAATGAGATAATACTGTACATAATCGGATGGCGCTGCATGCGGCAGCCTCGCCAGCAGTGGGTCTGTCATTTTGACTTTTTTTGGTTTTTTAGTATGTCTAAATGTATGTGTTAATGTCTCTCGGTATGTTTTTACGTGGGGGGCGGGGGGAAAGGGGGAAACCGTTTCCAGTCACTTACCTCGGCTGAGATGCGACTTTTCTCCTAGTCGCATTTTCGCATTTAATTGTGTTGTGTTCTTTTTACTTGTATGGCTGCATGGTAACTCAAATATCACTGTACCTTAATTGGTGAATGTGACAATAAATGTGAATCTGAATCTAAATAGAATCGAGCCAAACTCATGTACAATAGATAGAGCAAAGCAGATGATACAGAGTGCAGAATATAGTTCTCAGCATTACAGGGCAATAATTCCAGTGACAAAATCCAATGTCCGTGATGATATAGAGAATAATTGGACTGTGCACTCGCTTATGGAAGGACCGTGTTTACAGCAGTGTCACAGAACACAGACAGCAAAAATATGAATTATACATAAATTACACATTAAATTCTACAAGTCAGTGAAAAGAAAAAGATTGTGCAAAAACAAAACATTAGTGCAAAACATAATTAGACAACAAGTCTATCGTAGTGTACTTTGTTCTCTGGAGGACTATGCTTGAATTAATCTAGATTTATTATTTTTACTTGGAAAAACAGCTCAGAACATTTTGTTTTCAAAGTAAGAGTTGAAACAGAAGATGTTGGGTTTGGTCAGCAGGTTTGGTCAGATCAATGGCCCCTTATCCAACTGGGAAAGAAAGAAAACACGTTATTTGGTATGTAGAAAATATAGATCAGTAATCTGTAAAGAGCAGCCATTTGTGAATACATTTGCTTCATGCAAATAATGATGTTTGCGCATGAGAATTTATTCTGTGTGGAGAAAGCACAACACATAGCAAGAAGTGGCAGATGGGTGGATACTGGCACATGGACATGATCCCAGAGCAACTTATCCTTGTCAGTTCAGAAGATATAAGTGCCCCATAAAGGTCAAAGTTTCATTTGGATGCTTCCGATCAGTGAAGGTAGCTGGCATAATTAAATAGGTTTTAGAGAGTTTCTTGCTAGTAATCTGCAGCATTTATCGCCTAGCAATTGCCAATAAAACAAGGTTGTGCACTTTCGATATCTAAAGGCAAACATGCTGTTGGTGATACATTAGCTGGATGGGAAGACTGATCATCAACGTTTACTGAACCGTCTCTTGTTAGCTGAGAGCAAAGATCCTGTAGCAAGCAAGATAGATCACTCGACGAAAAAGACGTAGTACGGTCTTGGGCAGATTCATGGGTAATTTTCGGCCCCATTTCCGTAACCGGCTTCCGTCTCCGCACCAAAGATCCCGTAGCGGAGCAAAGATAACTAGTGCGGAGACGGAAGCCGGTTACGGAAACATCCTCGTAAAAATCAAAGTTATTTGGTAACAATCTTCTCCTCATATTCAGAATTTTAATTTATTAACACTGCGAGTCGGGTTACGGAAATGGATGAAAAAAAGACCCACGTTCGGTCCGTTGCGTACTACACGTCAGCCCATTGCATTTAGCAGGAGTGATCTATCTTGCTCCACTATAGGATCTTTGGCTGAGAGTACTTATTTGTTGAAAACATTCATATCATCATCTCACACTGCTTGTTGTGGATGTGATTTTGTAGTTTGATGGCTTTGGAATGTGCTGCAGGTGATCTAGGCTTCACTATTGAAGCATTACATTGCTCCATGCTGGAATTCTACGATGTAAAATGTACATCTGAAAGATAACAAGCATATCTCAACCTGTGCCACCAGTCAGAACATGAATACCAACCAGTGTCAGGTGCAGAAAATTAAAAATGGCCATCTGTATAGAACAGAGGACATAGTTTGGGACAGCAGAGGAACAGACCTTTCGGCTCACAGAGTCTGTGCAAAACATGACACCAAGCAACAATGATCTCCCCTGCTTGCTCATGATCCACATCCCTGCATTTCCTGTGCCTATCTAAAAGCTATGAAATGCCACCATCATATCAGTCTCCACAAATACCCCTGATAGCATGTTCCAGGCACTTAACACATCTTGTGTAGAAAGACCTGCCCAGCGCATCTCCTTTAAATGTTCTTCATCTCACCTTGAAGCAGTGCCCTCCAGTCTTTGGCATTTCCGTTCAAGGAATAAGGTTTTGACTGTGTACCTTATCTGGACCTCATAATTGTATACAGTTCTATCAAGTCTCCCCGCAACCTCTGGCATTCCAGAGAAAACTATCCAGGTTTGTCCAACCTCTCCTCATAGCTAACACCCTCTAATCCAGGCAACATTCCGGTAAACCGCTTCTGCACCTTTGGCAAAGCCTGCACGTCCTTCCTGTGATGTAGCTGTGCGGAACTGTAACCAGAACTGTGCCTGACTGATACACCAAATGCAGCCCAACCAAAGTCCTTTACATCTGCAACATGACTTCTTGACTCTTATTTTCAATGCCCTGACCGATGAAGGCAAGCATCTCACGTGTGTTGCCACTTTCAGGGAGCTACTGGAAGTGGACTTTAATCAGATGTACATTGTGTCCATTCCAGCATCCGCAAGCATCCTTACTATCCTACACGTTCACTGAGGATGAGGTTTCCATGTTCTGCTGACCCCATCCCACCCCCACATCTATTGCTGCCCAGCTTTCCGGTGGGTCTGGAGTCACACTAGACACAGGCATCAGAATTCCCTCAATCATATGAGGGTCTCAGAATAATGATGACTGCATCTTGTAACCCAGTTTCTCTTCCCTGGGATCACATCACTACTGTATAAGTTGACCCTG
This sequence comes from Malacoraja senta, assembly GCA_038087875.1. Classification (NCBI taxonomy): domain Eukaryota; kingdom Metazoa; phylum Chordata; class Chondrichthyes; order Rajiformes; family Rajidae; genus Malacoraja; species Malacoraja senta. The sequence goes on from CM075980.1 coordinate 33,800,118, forward strand.
AGCTTCGAAAATGAAATTGAACTTTGATGTTGAACTGAATATACTTTTGCCAAAGGGATTCCATAAAACGATATTCATATTTTATCCTTCATGCAGACTTTGCACCTATATAACCTCTTCTCTGACTCTTTTTGAGCTTTCTTTTTTTTTTTTTTTTTTTTTTTTTTTTTTTTTAATTTTTATTTATTAGAAGTACATTACATCACAGCCACATACATTAATACTCGTCATTTATATCTTCTTACAATTAATGTACTCCCTTTATTTATTTTTTTTACACTAAAGAAAGAAAAGATTGAAAGAGAGAAGAAAGTGAAGGAAAAAGTGCAAGTGTAGAAAAGTGTAGAAAATGTAACAACAAAAAAAAAAGGACGAGGACCCTATGAGAGCGAAATTAAAAACAAAAAGAAAAAGAGTTAAGAAATAGGCCCTAAGAAAAGAAAAGAGAGAGAGAAAAAAAGAAAAACAAATGTTTTTTTTTTTTGAGCATCACGTAAATAGGACATACCAACTCTTCAACTATCATCCCCCCTTTTTGAGCTTTCATTGAGTTGTGTTTCTTTAACTGGATTTCTCAATTAAATAAAGTGGCCAACTTCATTCTGTTCACCTCTAAACCCTTTGAATCGCTGTGAAGCCTTGCAATGAAACGATTCATTACAGTGTCAACAGAAAGTGATTGAATCTCGGTATTTGTGTGACGTTCATCACTGGCAAGAACTTGCAATCTTCCCTCTGATGAGTGAGCTGCAGGTTAAGGATTGCCGTTTACAAGGCTGCCTTAAAGGCCGTTTGTTTTCTTGAGTAGGATTCACGACACGGCAGCAATTAATTATAGATGGTGTTTATACCAAGGCCTTCTGCATCCTTATGCTTCATGGCTCACATTTATAAAGTAAGCCACTTAATGAAGAATTGGCTGACCATTTGTAATTGACTCTGTGGAACACTTCAGGGCTCTGGCAGAGAGGCTGTTTGCAGTGATGTCAAAATAAGAGCCATGTATCCCCATCTCAATGGTTCCTCTCTGTATCATTAGAAGCCTTTTTTTAATGAATGCAGATAGATTCTGCACAATTAAGACCTAGTTCTGACTGAATATTTATTTGGAAGACAGTGAGTCACATCACACAAAACCACAAAGGCACGAGGCCAGTGTGAAAGGCAAGGAAGTTTCAACCCAGGCCAGTTCAATCATCAATCAGTTTTATTCGTCATACACATATAAGTGCAGTTACAGGAAGAATAATATCAACGTGTCTTTGTGTTATCTTTATGGATCCAATCCTTCAGAACCTTCAGAATTTTGTACTCTGCATATTGCCAACTTGGACAATTTTTTAACATTTTTTTATCAAGCCAATTAACCTACAAACGTGTACGTCTTTGGAGTGTGGGAGGAGATCGAAGATTTCAGAGAAAACCCACGCAGATCACGGGGAGAACGTACAAACTCCATACAGACTGCACCCGTAGTCGGGATTGAACCCGGGTCTCTGGTGCTGCATTTTTGCTGTAAAGCAGCAACTCTACCGCTGCGCCACCGTGACCGCCCAATTTTCGTGACTGTCCATGTAGAGAATAATTAATTCTTAAAGAACAAACAATAACAAATAAATTAAACTACTGACCAAATTGTGGAGCCACATTTACAGTTTTGGTCCATGACGGAGGCTTGTGGGGTTAATACAGTATTTTTGTATTCTTTGGAAATTGCAGGTTTGTGTTCCACTTCAGATACTTGAGCACAAACTCTAGACTCACACTGCCATCCAGTAATGACATACATTTCTACTATTAAAATGCTGCCTTTCAGATGAGATGTTTAATTAAGGCCTGGATTGCTCCCACCAGGGGATGTAAAATATTCCATTGCACTATTGGATTAAAGCAGGGAAGTTGTCTCTGTGTTCAGACCAAATTTATCTTTCAACCAACATTTAAACATGTATTATTTAGTGTTTATCACAGGGTGAATGGAAGGAGCTTGCTGCAGTGTTTGCATTGCAACAGTGACGACACCACAGCAATATGAAGAGTTAACTACATTCAGAAGTCACAGGGGCTTTGCATTGAGTTGGGGAAGGTTTGGCCAGCATGATAATGGCTACCACCACTGAGGATAATGAGGACTTTAGGCAGATGTACATTGTGTTCATTCCAGCATCCGCATGCACCCTTAATATCCCTCACATTGACTGAGGCTGAGGTTTTGCTAACCCAATCACATCGATCTCAGCATTCAGGATAAGGACAATGAGGATGAATATGTATGCATCGTGTTGCTGCTGGAACATGTATGTGGCCATTTCTCAATTCAATGTGCCCCTCCAAAATGTGTAAATCACTTCCACATATTCCAGAAATACAACATTCCACGAAAATGCAAATGCTTTACTATTTTCCTTTCTAGCAGAAGTGCACAGAGATGTCAATGCTTTGTGTTGGCAGCTGATGTGTCTAACTACAGCTTCCCTTGCAGGTTTAGTATGATGGACTCAATACATCGACGTTCTGCCTTTCACATTATACATGTAACTATCCTAAAGACAAAGAGCTGTGTCTGATCTAATAGCAACATGAAGCAATAAGACAGATGGCCAGATATAGTAGGAGTAGATTTTGCAAGCGACTCATTCAATTTGAGGATGTTGCCGGGACTAGAGGGTGTGAGCTATAGGGAGAGGTTGAGTGGGCTTGGTCTCTATTCCATGGAGTGCAGGAGGATGAGAGGAGATCTTATAGAGGTAGACAAAATCATGAGAGGAATAGATCAGGTAGATGCACAGACTTTTTCCCAGAGTAAGAGAATCGAGGACCAGAGGACATAGGTTCAATGTAAAGGGGAAAAGATTTAATAGGAATCCGAGGTGTAACTTTTTCACACATGGGATGGTGAGTGTATGGAACAGGCTGCCAGGGGAGGTAGATGAGATTGAGACTATCCCATTGTTTAAGAAACAATTAGACAGGTACATGGATAGGACAGGTTTGGAGGGATATGGACCAAGCACAGGCAAATGAGACTAGTTTAGCTGGGACATTGTTGGCCTGTGTGGGTGAGTTGGGCTGAAGGGCCTGTTTCCACACTGTATCACTCTATGACTATGATGAATAAGTCCATGCTGGGTCTTATGAGCACAAATCTGGAAAAGACGCAGAGGAATTCCTGTTTACAGAATATAAAGGCTAAAAGCGGAGGATATTTGAAATCTGATGGATATGCAGAAAGTGCTGAGAATGCTCAGTATGTTAGCGATTTATTTGCACTTATTTCTGTGTAACATCCTCTCATGATGTGATCTACACTGCAGATACTAAAGGCAGGTTTTGCAGAACACTTCAGTTCAGTCCACAGGGTGACCCTGAGCTCCTCGCCACCTGACGCTTGAACTCTCTTTTCCATTCCCAATCTGCTCTCATTGTCTGAAGAAGGGTTTCGGCCCGAAACGTTACCTATTTCCTTCGCTCCATAGATGCTGCTGCACCCGCTGAGTTTCTCCAGCATTTTTGTGTACCTGCTCTCATTGTTCTTGTCTTCCAATCTTTTTCCATTGAAGACCAATGTAAACTCGCTGCACGGCACCTTGTTTGCTGAATACACACATTGCGGCTTTCTGGAGCCAATAAATACTCAGTTCAACAACTCCAGAACAATCGGTTTATATTGTAGTGTCATAGAGTCGTGCAGCAATAAACGGGCCCTTCGGCCCAACTTGTCCATGCCGACCAAGATGCCTGCATACACTTTGCCCATTTTGGCTCCATAAGCCTCTGGGCCTTTCCTATCCTTGTACCTGTCTAAATGTCTTTTAAATGGTGTTGTTATAATAGCCCATATTTTATTTCAGATTTTCACCATTCCTTGTACATTCCTTAGGTCACAATTCTGATTCTACTTCCTCCATTTTCGTTTCCTCCAGAGCGTTTTAATGAAAACAGAACATTTCTGAAGAAATCAGCAGCTCAGTCAGCATTCACGCGAAGAAAAACAGTTAACATTTCAGACAGCTGATGTTTCGTTATTGATCTGAAATGTTCTCGTTCGAAGAGTTGTCATCTGACCGCAGAGTACCTACAGCATTTTGATTTGTATCTCAAGTTTCCAGCATCTGTCGCTTTTGTCTGGTCAACTCTTATTCCCGTAATTGCATTCCAACTACATTCTTTTGCTATCCCAAGCTAAAATCTCTTTAGTTAATTGAATCACCTGCCCATCTCTGCTCTCCCACTTTATTCCCCCTTCTCTCCGCTTCCTCTACATCTTAAAACACATTTATCTTGATCTTCGCCAATGCAGATAAAACACTGACTCTGTTTCTCTCAGTGACTGTGCAAGAGTTGGAATGAAAACCAGCCAGGTAATACAACGAGCGGTCACACCGATCCCACTAGAATACAGTTTTGGATTGAATCATTCATAGGCTACCTTGCTGGGCTTTATTTCAAATGTCAAAGTTTAATTTAGTTCAGAGATACAGCGTGGAAACAGGCGCTTCGTCCCACCGAGTCCGCACCGACCAGCGATCCCTGCACATTAATACTGTCCTACACATTAGGGACAATTTACATTTATACCAAGCCAATTTACCAGCAAGCCTGTAAGTCTTTGGAGTGTGGGAGGAAACCGAAGATCTCAGAGAAAACCCACGCGGTCACGGGGACAACGTACAAACTCCGTACAGACAGCACCCGTAGTCGGGATTGAACCCGGGTCTCTGGCGCTGCAAGCACTGTAATGCAACAACTCTACTGCTGCGCCACCATACCACCCAAAGAGTAGCTTCCTCATAAGTACATTTAATTTGCATTTACTGTGCATTGACTGTAGTCTGTAGTTGTAACTCTGCATTTAATTCTGAACAGTTGCGGTGGTAATCAACCCGGTTTTTACATTTAATTTGGACAAATCCAAACATCTTACTTTGCAGAAGGTTTTGACCAGAAACGTCACCCATTCCTTCTCTCCAGGGATGCTGCTTGTCCCATTGAGTTATTCCAGCATTTTGTGTCTATCTTCGGTATAAACCAGCATCTGCAGTTCCTTCCTACACATTTTAATTCATATTTGGCTCAGGTTGGGTTCAGGTGGGAAAGCATCCTTCATGAGGCAAAAACAAATGCCAACTGTAAAGTTATTTATTGTGACATCTGCTGCTTTCTGTTTGGTTAAATATTTCCAATTCCTGCCTTTATTTTGAGTTGATAGATTACCCCTTTTAGCATCTATAACCATCTATTATGATTTAACTTTGCCTGTAATCAAATGACAACATGTTGAGTGCACTAACTGGAATTTGATCATTAACCATAACCAATCCATTGAAGAGGGATTCTTCAATGAAGCCTGAAGAAGGGTCTCGACCCCAAACATCACCTATTCCTTTTCTCCAGAGACTCTGTTTGACCCTCTGAGTTACTCCAGCATTTTGTGTCCATCTTTGATGTAAACCAGCATCTACAGTTCCTTCCTACACATTTTAATTCATATTTGGCTCAGGTTGGGTTCAAAATGGAAAGCATCCTTCATGAGGTTTGAGTTGTCTCATGTTTTATGGGCAGCAGATTACAAATGATACCGCAGAATGGTTGGACGTTGAGACTTCTGCGTGTCTCCATCTTACTCCTGCAACCTTTAGATAATAATGCAACAAAAACAATGGAGGATCTTTGATTTTTGCCTATTGAACATCCTCACTTCTTCATTTAGGCCCTCTCAGTTTTAAACTTGCATTACACTATTCTTTTAATCACTAGGTAAATCTAGGTTAGTTTAGATTCTGCTGGACAAATGAAATCCAGTGATATATTTGGTTTAAAAATATGTCATTAAAGGGCCTGTCCCACTTTCACGACCTAATTCACGACCTCTGCCGAGTTTGCCCTTGACTCATACTCGCTGCATGGTCGTCACGAGGTCGTAGGAGGTTATAGGAGGTCGTAGGTAAGTCGTAGCAGGTTGTGATGTTAGTCGTAGGTACCCATGGTATCAAGTAGGTCGGGGCGAATTTTCTAGCATGATGAAAAATGGCCACGAGTAAAAAAGGTTGTGAATTAGGTTGTGAAAGTGGGACAGGCCCTTTACTCTTCTATATCCATGTAAAATGTCTGAGCTAAATACCTTGCAATTCACAGCACAGTAGGAGAATATTGATGTGGTGCAATCTCTTTGACTTTGTGCCAGTTATTGTCAATTGTATTATTGTTTACATTGCTGAATACTTTGAACGACTTAGCAATACGTTGACGCCATGGTGGTGCAGCAGTAGAGATGCTGCCTTACAGTGCCAGAGACCCGGGTTTGATCCTGACTATGGGTGCTGTCTGTGTGGAGTTTGTACGTTCTCTCCGTGACCTACGTGGGTTTTCTACGGGATCTCCGGTTTCCTCCCACACTCCAAAGACATACAGGTTTGTAGGGTAATTGGCTTGGTATAAATGTAAATTGTCCCTAGTGTGTGTAGGGTAGTGTTAGTGGACGGGGATTGCTGGTCGGCACGGACTCGGTGGGCCGAAGGGCCTGTTTCTGTGCTGTAAGAATGTTCTCCTGCTGCTAAATCTGTGGCTTGTGTTCATCGGCTGCAGTTTTTCAATCAATGCAGTCTTTCAAGGTTGAGGATGACTTGTTTCCACTCCAGCTCTGGAAGATGCTTGCGCCAGACTCCTTAACCACATAGTCTACATTGAGTGAAATCCTGGTCCTAGACATTTGGAAATGCGGGTTTCTGCACAAATCTGACGATGGGCCGCATGGCCTAATTCTGCTCCTATCACATGACCCTTTGACCTTATCCGTGGATTGTCACCTTGTTGTGGTGGAGAAGCTTGTGTGATCCTGAGATCCTGAGAGCGATGCCGTCTGGAGCTATGCTCCTGGTAGGGCCACCCATGGCGGTAAGGTCGAGGTGGAGATCTCTGACAAAGAGCAATCCAACCAAGACCTCAACGGTGGAATAGGCATAGGATGATGGCTGATGCATCACAACGGCTGGGAAGGCGGATGAAGGCTGCAGCAGAAAAGGGTCTCCGGACGTCTTGGACTCCATGCCACTGGATTCTGACCCAGATCTGTCAAGGACCATGTGGTGGCTGTCTGTGCACCAGTCTCCCCACATTAACCAGTCACACACAGGCGTCCTCCATGAGAGGACAGTCACATTTGTTTCGAATGACCGCTGATGATAATACCAAATACAAAACAGAAGTGGTATTATGGCTGCTTCATTCTGAAACTTGTCCTTGATTGGATTTTGTTTGGAAGGGAGAGATGGCATGTGAGGAGAGCAATACCCTAGCTTGGTTTTCCAACTTGCTGTGCTATTAATATTTCTTTAGTGCCTCTTCAGTGAAATAACATGGGTGCCAGTGTGTGGGAAATTCTGGTGTTCAAAGTGTCTGGTTGCAACAGTTCTACCATTGATGGAGAAGCGGGTCGTTCTTGCCTACTTTTACTTTCGTGTTTACATGTAACAGCTGGCTATTGCACCAAGAGCTATCTGGAAATATTAAATGGGTCAGTTCAACACAAGTGCTTTAGGCTACATGTTTATGCAAACTGTGCATGCCAGCACTCCGTGACCATAATTACACCCAAGTTCTAACTAGGTCATTCCTTGAAGGCTTTGGATCTACTTGTCATTTTATGTGCTTCAGATTCAGCACTCAACCAGTTATTAATATTTAGATATAATCTGCATTTATATGCTGGGTGCACAGATCTCTGCATCCCTAGTTCCTTGCTTTGGAATTCCCTTGGTCAACTGCTGGATCTTCTGCTTTTGACCTTGCTTTTAGCATCTGCCATAACTTAGCTTGGTGTCAGTCAATTTTCTTAAGAAGGACATTGGAGTGTTATTTTCTTGAAGGTTTCAAATACTTAGAGAATGGAGGTTTAAACTTGAAGCTCTGAAGCTTGTTTTACCTCCTTATTTAAGAGTTTGGAATGAAACCTGTAATATACTGATTTCCCAATGAGACCAACAAGAAAGTCATGTTAGGTATCTCATGTCCCCAGTAAAGTTAAACAGATTGAAAAGATGAATTAAATTAAGATTAATATAAAGTGCTAGAGTACCTCATCGGGCCAGGCAGTATCTCTGGAGGACATGGATTGGTGACCCAAGATACAGTGATGATATAGTGATCGAGAAGTGCAGTCTTGTATTTTAAAAGCTGAGATACAGGAAGGATGAAGAATTAGGGAAGGTCCCACAGCTCACCTGCCATGGAAAGGACGAATATCCAATAGTCCAGCTTCAATGCAGTGGGATATGCAGAGCTGTAGATATGTGTACTGTGTATAACAATTACCTCGAAAAAACAAAATAAATTAGATAAATTCAAGAGAAGCAAGAATAATTAGAATGGAGAGGGAAAATGCAATTGTCCACGGGAACACCAGCATTTGCCACGTGCCATCCAAGGGTGTAAGAGTGGAACTAAGGAGTACTGGAGTTGGAACAGCAGAAGACAAGATGGGTATGAAGGAATCGCAGATGCTGGTTTACACTGAAGATAGACACAAATGTTGGAGTAACTCAGTGGGACAGGCAGCATCTCTGATTCTCCAAACCTGAAGAAGGGTCTCGACCCAAAATGTCACCCATTCCTTCTATCGAGAGATGTTGCCTGTCCCACCGAGTTACTCCAACATTTGTGTCTATCAACAGAATACAAGAGTTGTACAAGACATTGCTCAGACCCCATCTGGAGTACTGTGTGCATTTCTAGTCAATGCACTATAGGAAAGATGTTATTAAGCTAGAGAGGGTGCAGAATGAAATTCACAAGAATGTGCTGGAATGAGTAATGATGAAAGACTGGATAAACTGGGACCAAAAACTGAAGATGACCTTACAGAGGTAAATAGAATAATGAGGGGATAGCCATGGTGGATTGCCATAGTCTTGTACCCAGGGCAGAGGAGTATACAACTAGAGGACATAGGTTTAAGGCGAGTGGGGGAAAGATGTAAAGGGGACCTGAGCGGTAAAGAACCAAGGCCGTGGACAGCAGTGAGTGTATGGAACAAGCTGCCAGACCCAGTGAAGATCAGCGTGCAATTATAATGTTTAAATGACAGACACATGGAAAAGAGAGGTTTGGATGAATATGGGCCAAATACAGGTAAAATATAATGGATCAACTGGGCTTATATTCACTGGAATTTAGAAGGATGAGAGGATATCTTATACTGTAGAAACATATACAATTCTTGAAGGTAAGGACAGGCTAGACGCAGAGAAAATGTTCCCCATGTTGGGGGTCCAAAACGTTTTCATCAAGAGAGTTGTGAATCTGTGGAATTCTCTGCCACAGAAGGCAGTGGAGGCCAATTCACTGGATGTTTTCTAGAGAGAGTCAGAAATAACTCTTAGGGCTTATGGAATCAAGGGATATGGGGAGAAAGCAGGAACGGGGTAGAGATTTTGGATGATCAGCCATGATTATATTGACATGCACCTATTTTCTATGTTTCTAAATGGGACTACCACAGGAAGACACCTTGGTTAGTACAGATGAGTTGGGCTGAACGGCCTGTTGCTGTGCTCTGAAATTTATCATTATTGACTTTGTAACAGTGCTGTGGGAGCACCTTCCCCTGAAAGGCTCCATGAATTCACCACCACTTTCCCCAGGGCAATAGAGGAATGGGCAACAAACCCTGGGCTGGCCAAAAGTGCCCAGATTTTAGCAACTTGTTTAAAAAATATATGATTTACAAAATGGGCGGCTTGGTGGCGCAGCGGTAGAGTTGCTGCTTTACAGCATCAGAGACCCGGGTTCGATCCTGACTACAGGTGCCGCCTATCCAGAGTTTGTACCTTCTCCCCCTGTACCTGCCTGGGTTTTCCCCGGATGCTCCTGTTTCCGCCCACACTCCAAAGACGTACAGGTTTGTAGGTTAATTGGCTTTGGCAATAATTCTAAATTGTCCCTCGTGTGTTGGATAGAGCTGGTGTACGGAGGTCGCTGGTCGGCGCTGACCTGGTGGGCCGAAGGACCTATTTCCACGCTGTATCATTAAACTAAACTAAAACATTGAACATATGTGAACATTAAAAAAAAAAAATAATAATAATAATAATAATGGTTGATGAATGGAGAAGATAATTGATTGGAAAATAAACAGCCTATTTTCTATGTTTCTATGAGATTGATCCCTGGGATGGCAGGACTGTCATATGAAGAAAGATTGAAAAGACTCGGCTTGTATTCACTGGAGTTTAGAAGGATGAGGAGGGATCTTACAGAAATATATAACATTATAATAGGACTGGACAAGCTAGATGCAGGAAAAATGTTCCCAATGTTGGGCGAGTCCAGAACCAGGGGCCACAGTCTTAGATTAAAGGGGAGGCCATTTCAGACTGAGGTGAGAAAAAACTTTTTCACCCAGAGAGTTGTGAATTTGTGGAATTCTCTGCCACAGAGGGCAGTGGAGGCCAATGATAGAGCTCTAGGGGCTAGTGGAATCAAGGGATATGGGGAGAAGGCAGGCACGGGGACGATCAGCCATGGTCACAATGAATGGCGGTGCTGGCTCGAAGGGCCGAATGGCCTCCTCCTGCACCTATTTTCTATATTTCTATGTTTCTAACAAGAGGAATGACTCTGGTCATTTATTTGATTTTACGTAGAGGGTCAAAAAGTGAGGCAGCAAACACAGCGCAGATTGAATGATTGGGGAGGAAAGCAGAGTGACGCACACATACCTTGTGTGGGAGGTTACATCATCGTACCCTTTATAGAACTGCTAAATCCTATCAAAGGCTATCAAGAGATCGAAGGCAATACCAGATGATTTACTTTCAAAGTGATCAAACGCTGGCATTCAGTAGTATTGGCAAGAATTTGAAATTGTATCTTGTTACAACTGTGACAGGGACATGCTAAAACCAACCGCCCAACTTGATTTTCCATTCTTGCGACTGAGATAAGTTTAAAGCCAACTTTTCACTTGATAGATGTCAGGTGAAAACTATTAAAATAAAACATGGTAATTTGCATTCAGTCAGTTAGGTTGGCTAATTAGCTGATCATTGAAATGTCCATGTGAATGTGTGCATAACAATCAGGTTAGTATTTGTCGACCATCACAGGGCAATGCCAAACAGAATTGGGGATTGACCCAGTTGCAATAAGAAATGACGTGGCTGTCACCTACAGTATGAACAGACCAGATTTCAGTAGCTTCGCACTTTCCAAGTGACAATTTTGGATCATCGCAGACAGAAGGAACAATTTGTGCTGTAATTGGGTTCCAGAAATAATCCAGCTGTCACACTACGATTCTTCAGCTGGCAAACAGTGGGTCATATTGTCCACCTCTGACTGGACGAGTTCCGCTTATATAAATATGCTCAGTCTTAATGGATGGGTTTGTGGTTAATTAAACCATCTTGCTGTTCAAAATTAATTTAACTATACGAGTTCAGTATTCCCAGGTGGTGGCACAGAACTGTCGTCTCTTCACATCCCAGTGCATTTTTAATGGAGCCAGGGTCAATTCTGATATTTGTACAGCTGTTTTGGCAACTATTGATATTAATATTTATTACATTCTTCAGAGTGAATCTCTGCCCATTGTAGATTTAATTGTAGGACAAATGCAACAGAAACACTTTTCATCACGATAAATTTGCCATGCAAGTCGATGGAATTGAATCTAGTGCATAACAGGCTTGCGGCATGGTAGCGCAGTGGTAGAGTTGCTGCCTTAAACCCCTGTCCCACAGTACGAGTTAATTCCAAGAGCTCTTTCGAGTTTGCCCTGATTCGAACTCGGAGATTTACGGTAATGGCTACTCGTCGGTACTCGGGGCTCTCGTGGACATTTTTCATCATGTTGAAAAATCTTCACGAGTCTTCCCGTGCTTACCTGCCATTTGCGAGTCTTCCCGAGTACCTGCCGTTAGCGGTACGAGCCGGTAAGAGACGTCCCCGAGCTCCGACGTACCCGCTACGTTCATTCTTCATGCTTGCCACGAGTTTGATTTTTTTAAAACTCGGGAGAGCTCTTGGAATGAACTCGCACCGTGGGACAGGGCTATTACAGCGCTTGGAGCTCCGGAGACTCGAGTTTGATCCCGACTACGGGTGCTGTCTGCACAAAGTTTGTACGTTCTACCAGTGACCTGCGTGGGTTTTCTTGAAGATCTTCGGTTTCCTCCCACACTCCAAAGACGTACAGGTTTATAGGTTAATTGGCTTGGTGTAAGTGTAAATTATCCCGAGCGTGTTTAGGATAGAGTTAATGTGCGGACCGGGTGGGCGGAAGGGCCTGTTTCCGCGCTGTATCTCTAAACTAAACTAAACAAGCGCGCCTAGAATTCATGGTGCAAAGATAACTCATCTGTTCTTTGTTGAATGTTTTATTTGATAAGGTGTTGTTATGATTGTGCCACAGCTGGAATACACTGGCCCAGAAATACAGCTGTGTAATGTCCCAATATACAGTTGTGTCCCACCAAATATCTCATGAAAGTGGCATTAACCAATTTAGTGCAGGTTCTGACATTGTACATGCTTGTTGTTAGTTAAGATAAACTCCATGGTGTGAGAATTTCATTTCATTTCTCTGGTGTTCAGACTGCCAACTGATAGTAGTGGGGTGCCCAAAGTTCATTTCTGGGAGAGTTTCAACCAGGTTAGTGTGAATCTTGATTGCATTTTTCTTCCAACCAAGAGAACAGATTTTAATAATGTCAAAGACTCTACATTTTATATATAGGGTTGGTCACATCTCTCCTGCAATATTAGGCAACATGCTTACATGTTCAAGTTCAAGTTACGTTTATTGTCACATGCACCAATTCGTACAGTGAGATTTGAGTTACCATGCAGCCATACAAATAAAAGAACACAATAGGATTTAACATGAACATCCCCCACAGCGGAATCAACGTTTCCCCCACTGTGAGGGAAGGCAATAAAGTTCAGTCATCTTCCTCTTTGTCATAGCGTCATCGAGTGATAGAGCGTGGTATCAGGCCCTTCGGCCCAACCGCCCACACCGGCCAACATGTCCCAGCTACACTAGGCCAATCTGCCTGCGTTTGTCAATATCCCTCCAAACCAATCCTATCCATGTACCCGTCGAACTGTTTCTTAAACGTTGCGATAGTCCCAGCCTCAACTATCTCCTCTGGCAGCTTGTTCCATCCACCCACCACCCTTTGTGTGAAAAAGTTACCCCTTAGATTCCTATTAAATCTATTCCGCTTCACCTTGAACCTGCCCTCTGGTCCTCGATTCACCTTGAACCTGCCCTCTGGTCCTCGATTCACCTACTCTGGGCAAGAGACTCTGTGCATCTACCCAATGTTTTTATACAACTACCTGCCAAAGACATCTCAGGTAGGATGATAGACAGCCATAGAATCACAGTATGGAAACAGGCCACTCGGCCCAACTTGCCCTTGCCAACCAAGACGCCCCATCTACCCTAGTCCCACCTGTCTATGTTTGTCTCATAACCCTCTGAACCTCTCCTATCCATGCCCATGTCCAAAAGTCTTTGAAAAGTTGTTATAGTAACTAACTTGACTACCCCCTCTGGCACCTTTCCATTTACCCACGACCCGTAGATTCCTCTCAGCTTAAACCTATGTCCTATAGTTATTGATTCCCCTACTCTGGGTAAAAGATTCTACCCTATCTATTCCCATCATGATCATATACAAGATCACTCCTCATCCTCCTGTGCTCCAAGGAATAAAGTCCTAGCCTGCCGAACCTCACCCTACAGCTCAGGCCCCCAAGTCCTGGCAACATCCTTGTAATTCTTGTCTGTACTCTTGTGTTGGAAGGAACTGCAGATGCTGGTTTAAACCAAAGATATATACCCTGTCTCAATGACCTCTTCTGTCAGTTTGTTCCATACACCCACCACCCTTTGTGTGAATGTCACCCCTCAGATTCCGAGTAAATCTCTTCCCCTTTACCTTAAACTGATGTCCTCTGGTGCTCGATTCACCCACTCTGAGCAAGTGAATCTGTGCATCTAATGTCCATGTGGCAAGGTTCCTCAGATGATGACCCTGTCTTCGGACTTTGAGAGCCACCCAAGCACTATGTTTGGATGCATGTAGAACCCGAGAGGCAAAGTTGGAAGCTGATATCAACAGTAGTTTGTGCTGCTGCACTGCTGCTCCAGGGAACCATGGCTTTGATTCTGACCTCAAATACGCAAAAACTCTGTGATGGAGTTTACCAGTTTAGTTTAGTTTAGAGATACAGCACGGAAACAGGCGCTTCGGCCCACAGAGTCCGCACCGACCAGTGATCCCCGCACGTTAACACTACCCTACACACAAGGACAAATCTACATTTATACCAAGCCAATTAACCTACAAACCTGTACGTCTTTGGAGTGTGGGAGGAAACCGAAGATCTCGGAGAAAACCAAGCGGTCACGGGGGGACCGTACAAACTCCATACAGACAGCACCCGTAGTCGGGATCGAAACCGGGTCTCTGGCGCTGAAAGCGCTGTAAGGCAGCAACTCTACCGCTGTGCCACCGTGCCGACCACCAGTTGTTTTCGCAACAACATGGGTTTCCATTAGGTACTCTTGTTTCTTCTCAGATATCATAGGAAGCATCTAGGGTTAAATGCCTCCCTTCAGCCACCCACAAGTGTAGGCTAATGGCAATAAGAACCAAAGGGAAGTTGATGGGAAATGTGTGAGAGAAATTAAGTTGCAGGGACAAAGGAAAATAAAGAGAGGGGGAATTTGATTAATGGATTGCTCCCCTGTGATCCAACATAAACCCATGAGGTAAATGAACACATTCTATGGTGGATGGATGTGTAATTGAAAGGCAAGTCACAGTTAAAGATGTCCAGGTGGGAGAAGCTAGTGCACAGATGCCCGATTCAGGAATGACAAAGGCCAATGCAGCATTCCTCACTACTACAACAAGTAGGATGTGCATACAATGTAATCAAATGTTCCAATTCAAGGCATGGTGGCGTAGCGGTAGAGCTACTGCCTTACAGCGCCAGGAACCGGGTTCGATCCTGACTACAGGTGCTTGTTTGTGTGGAGTTTGTACATTCTCACCGTGACCTGCGTGGGTTTTCTCCTAGATCTTCAGTTTTCTCCCACATTCCAAAGACGTACAGGTTTGTCTGGTTTGGTGTAAATGTAAAAATTGTCCCTAGCTGGTCACTGGTTGGTGCGGACTCGGTGGGCCGAAAGGTCTGGTTCCGCACTGTATCTCTAAACTAAACTAAAATTCAAAGCACATGCACAACTAGTAGTCATTACTTCAAAAGGAACTCACGAAGCTTGCACAATCTTCCATATGTTGAACACAGAGATATTTTAGCAACGTTTTTTTTTTAAGAGAATACGCATGAGTGCAGAATGAAGATATCACATTTCCATGTTTGTATTCCGAGCTGCCCTTTGCAAGGTTTCCTTGATATAATAGCTCTAAATGTCCCAGCTGGACATTACTGTGATCAATAACTCTGTTCCTGCAGGAATACTCCTCTCCTTCATGTAAAACCCCTGCCATGCATTAAATTGGACACAGAGGAAAAGGACATCATGTTAAGTGTATACTTACCATAGTGCATTTAAAGGAATTATTGGCAGGCTCATGAGGTTATTATCTTGCTCATTTCACACATTCTGCTTTCTGTACATTTTGACCTTTACCATTTACAGAAATATCAATAAGCTAAATGTTTCATTAGTTTGGATCTGTCAGAGTTAAATGTAGATTGAATCCTGTGGAATAGCCTCACTGCAGGAAGTATATATTCGTTAGCCAACTTTGTACACATCGCTAGAGGCAGTGCACGCGAGAGTAAAATTAGCGAACATCTCACAAGCCCAGTTGAGTGAAATATCCATGTTAAATGGCAACCTCGTTGTCATTCAGGGCTCAGTCATCATAAATTTATAAGTGATACGAGCGGATATAGGATAGAGTCATAGTGATAGTGTGGTAACAGGTCCTTCGGCCCAACTTGTCCCAGCTACACTAGTCCCACCTGCCTGCGCTTGGTCAATATCCCTTCAAACTTGTCCTACCTGTCTAACTGCTTCTTAAACATTGGGATTGTCCCAGCCTCAACTGCCTCTGGCAGCTTGTTCCATACACCCACCACCCTTTGTATGAAAAACTTACCCCTCGGGTTCCTATTAAATCTTTTCCCCTTCACCTTAAACCAATGTCCTCTGGTCCTCGATTCCCCTATTCTGGGCAAACATTCTGTGCATCTACCCGATCTATTCCTCTCATATAGATGGAGCATAATTAGGCCATTCGGCCCATCAAGTCCACTCCACCGTTCAATCCCACCGTTCAATCATGATTGATCTATCTCTCCCTCCTAACCCCATTCTCTTGCCTTCTCCCCATAAACCCTAACACCCATACCAATCAAGAATCTATCTATCTCCGCCTTGAAGATATCCATTGACTTGGCCTCTACAGTTTTCTCTAGCAATGAATTCCACAGATTCATCACCCTCTGACTGAAGAAATTCCTCCTCATCTCCTTCCTAAAGGGACGTCCTTTAATTCTGGGGCAATGACCTCTGGTCCTAGATTCTCCCACTGGTGGAAACCTGCTCTCCACATCTACTCTATTCAGGCCTTTGACATTCCAATGAGTTCTTGTAGTTATGTTGCATATGCAATAATGAATATTCAAATCCCATGAATATTGACATAAATGACGGTATTAACAAATGAACGAGCTATTGCTCTCTGTCGCTTTGTGAAAGAAGACTGTAGGTGATATATTGTGGCATTTGGCGTCTCGCTCTCATGGGGCTGAAACAATAGTATGTAAGGCAATTTTAGTTTGCAGAATAAGATTATTTGCACCAGAAGGGTGGAAGAGGCAGAGGAGTGGGAGAGACAATCCAGAAGTCATAGGAAGATAGCGTTTGGCAGTTAGAGGAGGTTGTTGTAACATGAGAAGCTATGGAGACTGGAAAAGATGGAGTCACACAAAGATTAACGAGTGAAGATGAACTAGTAGAAGCTCAAACTATGAATAAATGCTCTGTGCAATTTTGCTCTGTGCAATGGAGACATTGAACCAATGTGGTGAAAAGCAGCAGGTAGTAATAAATTGAGGAGGAGTGGATTAAGCAGATGGGAAGGGGCAGAAAAGCCATTGCAGACTGAGTGCGTGTAGACCAAGCACATTTCCTATGTTGTCATGTGTACACTGGACAGTGACATTCTTTTTGCATAGATCACACATGCACGAGTCGCCATATATTGCCGCCATTTACAGAAAGTGCAAAGTCCAGTCCAAGCGCTCGATGGGCTGGAGCGACGCCTGAGTCACATAAGCCCCAGGTTGCCTTCTCCATCACCCTCGACCGGCCAACTCCTCGCCTGCCCGCCTCTGTGCCTCCTGCAGCCGACCTTAAAGGTGCTGGAGATCATACCCTGATCCCTCTCCTATCAGCCCAGTCCTCTCGTTTGTTGTCGCCAGCGGCTCCCGCTTACTCTACTCTACTCTCCGGACTTCTGGGCCGAGCTCGGCACCTTCTGAGCTTCAACCTCTTTGGCCGTGGCCCGCCAGGTCTTTCTTTGCAGCGGCGAACCAGACCTGCCGGGTCTGTTTGGGCTCCATGGAGCATCCCGTACTATCTCCACCTGTGAACTGTGTGAACTGTGAGGAGGATGCTATGAGAATGCAGGGTGACTTGGACTGGTTAGGGGAGTGGGAAGATGCATGGCAGATGAAGTTTAATGTGGATAAATGTGAGGTTATCCACTTTGGTAGCAAAAACAGGAAGGCAGAATACTATCTAAATGGCGTCAAGTTGGGAAAAGGGGATGTACAACGGGATCGGGGGGTCCTTGTTCATCAGTCTATGAAAGTAAGCATGCAGGTACAGCAGGCAGTGAAGAAAGCGAATGGCGTTGGCCTTAATAACAAGAGGAATCGAATATAGGACCAAAGAGGTCCTTCTGCAGTTGTACAGAGCCCTAGTGAGACCACACCTGGAGTATTGTGTGCAGTTTTGGTCTCCTAATTTGAGGAAGGACATTCTTGCTATTGAGGGAGTGCAGCATAGGTTTACAAGGTTAATTCCCGGGATGGCGGGGATGTCATATGCTGCGAGAATGGAGCAGCTGGGCTTGTACAGTCTGGAGTTTAGAAGGATGAGAGGGCATCTCATTGAAACATATAAGATTGGACACGCTAGAGGCAGGAAACATGTTCCCGATGTTGGGGAGTCCAGAAGTAGGGGCCACAGTTTAAGAATAAGGAGTAAGTCATTTAGAACGGAGACGAGGAAACACTTTATCTCACAGAGAGTGGTGAGCCTGTGGAATTCTCTGCCTCAGAGGGCGGTGGAGGCCGGTTCTCTGGATGCTTTCAAGAGAGAGCTGGATAGGGCTCTTAAAGATAGGGGATATGGGGAGAAGGCAGGAACGGGGTACTGATTGGGGATGATCAGCCATGATCACATTGAATGGCGGTGCTGGCTCGAAGGGCCGAATGGCCTACTCCTGCACCTATTGTCTATTGTCTATTGTCTATTGTCTATTGTCTATTGTCCACCTGTTTAATGCAATGTCTTGAAGCATAGTCAGTGAATACAAATGATCATTTATATCGTTGATGACTTTGAATGGATAGAAATGCAACACAAACAAATATCTATCTGACATTTATCTAGTCCATTCTGATCCAATCCAATTACCATTCTGTCTGATCAGCCTATCAAGATTTTCATTAGAACAAGCTGTGGGAGGTTTAATAAAATCCATCACCATTACTCAGACAACAATTGCATTTACCTAATCAAAATTATTAGGTATCTAATGTGACCAATGAATGACCAGACAAATGATTACAGCTGCATTCCTCAAGGTCAGGAAGTGTAGAAATTCAGCTTCTGCTCTTCATTCAATTTGTGAGGTTTAGTTTCAGATACAGTGCGGAAACAGGCCCATTGGCCCATGGAGTCCGCAACGACCATCGATCCCCACACGTTAACAAGATCCTACACACATTATGGACAATTACACTGATGATGTCAATCACTCTCATAACCTTCAAATCAAATGGAAGAAAGCAAATGTTTATCTGAAGTTATTCAAAGATAATGTTTTAGCATCAGATGGGAAATAACAGGAGAATGCCAACATCTATCTCAAGCTATTTAGGGCAGCGCGGTGGCGCAGAGGTAGAGTTGCTGCCTTACAGCGTTTACAGCGCCGGAGACCCAGGTTCGATCCCGACTATGGGCGCTGTCTGTACGGAGTTTGTACGTTCTCCCCGTGAACATGTGGGTTTTCTACGAGATCTTCGTTTTCCTCCCACACTCCAAAGACATACAGGTCAGTAGGTTAATTAGCTTGGTATAAGTGTAAATTGTCCCTATTATGTGTAGTATAGTGTTAACGTGCGGGGATTGCTGGTCGGTGCGGGTTCGGTGGGCCGAAGGGCCTGTTTCCTTGCTGTATCTTGAAACTAAACTAAAAACTATTCAATGGCAAAATGTTAGCACAAAACTTTATTTTTCCCTGGGTTCGTTGTTGATGCAGGGAGCATATTCATCAGGGAAATAATTGTTGCCTGCACGGTATATTGGCAACATCTATCATTATTCTATGAAGACACAACAAGCAGCAAAATCACCTGCATGACGGGTGAACATTTTATTTCCACAGGCTAACCATATTACAGAAAGCAGTAAAGCTGTTCGTGATTGTTGCTCACACAATAACACATCACACTATTCCTTAATGCGATTTAGTCATTTTCATTTCCTATGCGCATTTTCAATCGAGACTACCGAGAGAGTATTGTGGTGGGGATACGGGATTCCTCTGGCTAGAAGCACACACACACTGCCCACCTTGTGCTTGAGGCTTTTGCTTTAAGTAGGTGGAGATAGTTTTCAACAATATTGTAGCTGACGGGCAGAATGAATGATACAAGACGTGCAGTGCATCACATATCGCATCGCAGCATCACCATCGGTTAATGTCAAAAAGGAACGTCTATCAACCGAAAATATTCTTGATGATTCAATATACAAAAAATATTTTTTATTGCCGAAAGAATCATAGGATTCATACAGGACACAGGAAGGCCATTTGTCACATCAAGCCTGTGCCATCTCTTTGAAAGAACTGTCCATCTGACCCTTGTTCATTGTTGATTAAACTGCAGATTTCGCCTCTTCAAGAACATTGTGGAAATACCTAAGGAAAGAGTGTATGAATCTGCCTTTTTTAGAAAGTGTATTCCAGATCCCAATCACTCATTACATTAAAGCATGTCTCCAGCAACAGCATACAATTCTGTATCGTAACTAAGTACCATGAAGCACTAGAACACAAATATATCCATTATATACATACAATTATACCATTTATTTATTGTCATTTGAACCTCAAATTAAGTTCAAACGAAATTTGGTTTCTTCAGTCATACAACAAGAAAAGCGCCAAGACACACAACCAACACAATTTACACAAACATCCATCACAGTGAATCTCCTCCTCACTGTGATGGAAGGCCAAGTCTTGTCTCTCCCCTGTGTTCCATTCTTCTCCCGATGTTAAATCCCCCAGTGGGCGATGGCAAGTCCCGCGGCCGTTAAAGCCACGCCGGGCGATGTAAGGCCCCGCTCCGGGTCATTTTCAACCCCGCAACTCGGGCGGGAGAAGTTGCCGTTGCGGGAGCTCCGAAATGCTGTCTCCCATCAGGGACCCGCGAGCTCCCGATGTCACCGTCCACCGGACCTGCGTCTGGAACCACCGAGCTCTGGAGTCGGGTCGCAGCCGCGCGCCACCACAGCTCTCCACACTCCGAAGCCGGCCAGCCCCACGATGGTAAGTCCACAGGCTCCGCAACTGGAGCCCCCAGGTCGTTCTGGTTGGAGGCCGCTCCACGGTGCTAGGCCCTAACGACAACGGAGACCCGACAGGGAAAAGGTCGGGTCACCCGTACAGGGAAGAGATTTAAAAGTTTGCCCCATCCCCCACCCCCCCCTGCCCCCCACATATACACAGTTAAAAACAATATAAAAAGCACACCAAACTACATTCAACGGGACAAAAATAAAAATAAAAGACAGATGGACTGCAGAGGCTGCTGCAACATCAGTCGCGCCGCCCACACAAATCATGGAACATCACGGAACAAAGTTTGGCGCAGATCCACATACAGTATGGCGACCCTAGAACCAGTGATTAGAAGTGTTAGTTGCAATGAGTATTTTAATGAATTACTTTAATGAAGGTTTACCTTAATGGGGAAGTAGACAAAAAATGCTGGAGAAACTCAGCGGGTGAGGCAGCATCTGTGGAGAAAAGGAATTGGCGACGTTTCGGGTCTCGATCCGAAACTACGCCTACTCCTTTTCTCCATAGATGCTGCCTCACCCACTGAGTTTCTCCAGCATTTTCTGTCGACGTTCGGTTTTTCCAGCATCTGCTGTTCGTTCTTAAACCGTAAATAGGGTATGCCTGATGGGGGAGAGGTGATGGAAGGGCAGGGAGTGGGAAATAATTCCAGAAGCAAACACTGGTAGTGAAGAAATTAAATCTGAAAATTAAATCTAGTGGGAGAGTCTGGGACTGCAGGTCAGCCTCAGAATTAAAGGACGTTCTTTAAGGATGGAGATGAGGAAGAATTTTGTTAGTTAGAGGGTGGTGAATCTGTGGAATTCTTTGCCACAGAAGGCTGTGGAGGCTGTCAGTGGATACATTTAAGGCAGAGATAGATTCTTGATTAGTACGGGTGTCAGAGGTTATGGGGAAAAGGCAGGAGAATGGGGTTAGGAGCGAAAGATAGATAAGCCACGGTTGAATGGTAGAGTAGACTTGATGGGCCGAATGCTCCTATTATTTTTGATCTTATGAATTAAAGGAGTGCAACCCTGGAGGCTTGTCAGAGTGGAGGAAATTACAAAGATTAGGAGTTGTGAGGAATTGGAGACATTTGAAAATAAGATTTTTGAAACTGAAACCTTGGAAGATAATGTGAATCTGCAAACATTAGGTGACCTGATATCTGCACATTAGCACAAGGGAAGCAGCAGCTTGGATGGACTCTAGCTGGTCCAATGAAAGAAACTGGTGTGAAAGCATTGGAGCAGTCATGTCTAGAGTTGCCAAGAGTTGGATTCCAGCACTAATGGGCTAAGGCTAGGGTGAAGGCCGGTGATATTACCACCGTGGGAAAAGGGGATCTTTGTGATGGACGTTATGCTAGTTTCTACTTTGATGATACACTGGTGAAATGAACATGTGGCACAGGTTTAATGGGCAGTATGATTTGGAAAAAGTTTCAAATGGTATGCTAAGGACAAACTACCTGAAATAGCATCCATCAAATGAGATGGGGTGCATTTTTTTTCCAATAACATGGTTATCACAAAACAATTTTTAGTAATTTGGTTGCAAAATGTAAGTTATTATACGATGAATATAATATAATATGCTTGCCAAGGAAACATTTTATATCAACCAGCAAAATAAATCTCTAAAATATTTTTTGTCTGGTCATTTTATAGTTTTAAACCAACAATAATTTTCATTGTTATGGTTTCTTTAATAGAATGTGCAGAACAGATAGATTATTGCAGCAGTAAAAGGTTTTAGGGACCTATACTAACAGTGAGGAATCACAAGTGATCTAACTGATAAGAAAATGTGGATTGAATTTGTTCCTATCCTCATTTCGAAAGGATAGGCATCAGCCTGGGGAACAAGACGTCAGGAATTATAGCAAATGGTGACATTCTTTTGGCAGCAAATTATTATTTTTCCAAAATTAATTTGAAATTTCCAAAGAAAGTCGTCATTTTCATGAATTTGGAAATCTTCCATTTTTTGCAACTCGCAACATCTTTCTTTCGCATGTTATAGAGTCACAGATTCATACAGCGTAGAGGAAGTGACTCTTCTTTCATGTCCATCTTCCATGTTTCAAATGTTGACATCGCTGTCATCGTCCGTCCTGAAAAGGACGCAAGCTTCTGGCGACAATCAGTGGGAGCCATCACTTGTTGCAATAGATGATGGTGATAGCAGAATTAGCTCAGGATACTTCCAGTTTCCAGCCCCGCGACGTGGATGCTTCTGCTATGGGGCCAGGAAGTGACTTTGGCCCAACTTGTCCATGCCAATGAAATGCCTTATCTACCCACGTTTGACCCATTTCCATCTAAACCTTTCCAATCAATGTGCCTGTCCAAATATCTTTTAACTATTGTTATTGTAACTGCCTCAACTATTTCCTCTGGCAGCTAGTTCCATACACCTACCACCCTTAGTGCTCAAAGGTTGCTCCTCTGGTTTCTGGTTCCCCTTTCACCTTAAAACTATGCTTTAAGTTCTAGTTAAAGTTCTAGTTTAAGTTCTAGTTTAAGTTCTAGCTCTACTTCTTGATACCCTTACTCTGAGGAAAAAAGACTATGGTTACCCTATCCCACTTGTGCTTTTATGCATCTCTGTAAGATCACCTATCAGCCTTCTGCGTTGCAAGGAATAAAAAGCTTACCTGCCCAACCTCTCCCTATAGCTGAAGCCTTCGAGTCCTCTCATCATACTCGTAAATCTTCTCTGCACTTTTTCCACCTTAATGGCTCCTTTCCCATAGCAGAATGTTCAAAACTGAACACAAGACTCCAAATGCACCCTCAACAACGTCTTGTACAACATGATGTCCTAACTTCTACACTTAATTACCCAACTAATGTTGGCGAATGTGACTAAAGGCATCTTCACCAGCCCAAATACCTGTTACACCACTTTCAGGGAACTATGTATTGAACTGCCAATGCAATGTTTGAAAGATGATGAATAGCAGAAGGTTTAAGTTCTAGAAATGGTGATGAAGAAGAATAGTATTAATGTGAAGTTTTGGAACTGAACAACCCATTCTCTGAAATTCCCTGGGCAGTCCAATCTATCCATCTGGTTTATAACTCTGTTGCAACTAAGTGTTAATCTCCAACAGGCCATGAAACACTGCGATATACCGGTACTTGAAGGAGTATCATGTACATATATGTATTAGTTTGTTTGTGTCACAGCAATTGCATTGTTATCACAAGTTTAGCTTAGTTTACAGACACAGCTTGGACACAGGCCCACATTAACAACATCCTGCACATGTTAGGGACAATTTGCACTTATACTAAACCAATTAACCTACAAACGTGTATGTTTTTGGAATGTGGGAGGAATCCGTTCTCAGAGAAAATCCACACGGTCACAGGGAGAATGTACAAACTCCACAGCAGTTAGTCAGGACTGAACCCGGGTCTCTGGCATGCAAGCACTGTAAGGCAGCAACTCTATCGCTGCGCCATCCTGCCGCCCCTGAGTCTTACAGTGTGTCAGCGTTCAGAAAACTTTTGATCACTGCTCCAACACAAGTTTTTAAAACGATTACATGTATTTTAGGGCCGAATGGCCTACTCCTGCACCTATTGTCTATTGTCTATTAGGAACGGGGTACTGATTGGGGATGATCAGCCATGATCACATTGAATGGCGGTGCTGGCTCGAAGGGCCAAATGGCCTACTCCTGCACCTATTGTCTATTGTCTATTGTCTATTAGGAATGGGGTACTGATTGGGGATGATCAGCCATGATCACATTGAATGGCGGTGCTGGCTCAAATGGCCTACTCCTGCACATATTGTCTATTTTGGAAGATAGACATAAAAAGCTGGAGTAACTCAGCATGACAAGCTGCATTTCTGAAGAGAAGGAATGCGTGACGTTTTGGGTCCGAGGCCCATCTTCAGATTAAAAGTCACGGGAAAGGGAAACGAGAGACATAGGTGTTGATGTAGTTCCTAATAAATGCAACGATATGCATAATGGTCATCAACTAAAAAGAAGATACTTCACTCTTAACATAGAACACCACTTCACCCCTACCCACAAAAATACGCAAGCAAATACAAGAGAATTGAAAACATAATTGTATTTATTATTCTTCAATGATTCTTTTGGTGTTGGACTTTTTTTTGCCATTGTATGCTCCAATCCTGTTCTTAGCAATTAAGCATGAATAATAGAACGCTGCAACCTGCTAATGTAGTCTTCATCAACTCCTGGCCAAAGCAGCACCATCTGATTAATTGAGAAGTATTTAGTATCATCTCCACATTGGGAATCTGCCCTAGAGATGTCTGGCAAAAACAATTGCCAACTGCAATGTTATTTATTGTGACATCTGCTGCATGCTGTTCAGTTAAATATTTCCAATTCCTGCTTTTATTTTGAGTTGATAGATTACCCCTTTTAGCACCTATAACCATCTATGATGATTTAGCACTCTCTGTAATCAAATGGCGACACGTTGCGAGCGCTAACTAGAATTCAATCATTAACCATCATCAATCCATTGAAGATTGATTCTTCAATGACGTCTGAAGAAGGACCTCGACCTTAAACGTCACCTATTCCTTTGCTCCAGAGATATTGTCTGACCTGATGAGTTACTCCAGCATGTTGTGTCTATCTGCAGTATAAACCAACATCTGCAGTTCCTGCCTACACATCAAACCATTGAACTTTACTATATAAAAAGATTATTGTTTTAGAAAGATAATATGTTTGAGCATAAGTTTGAGAAAATGTAGGAAAATCAAAAAGTGCCCATACACATTTGATTGCAATTGGACTCAAAAGAATTGCTGTTAGCTCTTGAGTTTATTAAATGGACTTTGTTTTATTATTATTTGGTTCTGGTTTCATGCTTTACTAATGTATTATTTTACTTTCTCTTTTAATGCATCTTAATGAAGGGATTATGCATGAGAAAGGAATGAAAATTGCTGATGGACAAAGGTTTTGGCAACCAAGCAGTCATTACTAGGTTCTCAAACATAGGTTACACAATGGGATCCTCAATATTTGGTTGAAGCAACAGTAGAGATGATTTAACCTCATCATTCACATAATTACAGCAACTTCTACTTCAGGATTAGGAAATTCAATAATCATGATCAATCACTCACTTTTAATTTGGTGTTCATTCCATAATCTTGCAGATATAAATGAGGTATAGCACATGAACCTCTCTACACTTAAGGGAATGTAAGATGCATCATTTTTTGGCAGTGTTTTGTGTTAAGTATGTAATGCATTACAAGAAGGGCTAGACTGATGGCATCCAACCTACAACCTTTGGCCTTCCTGCTAGTCCATACACTACCTTGGCACGGCGGTGCAGCGGTAGAGTTGCTGCCATTCAGCACCAAAGACCCGGATTCGATCCTGACAACGGGTGCTGTCTGAATGGAGTTTGTACATTCTCCCCGTGACTGCATGGGTTTTCCCCACATTCAAAGACATACAGATTTGTAGGCTAATTGGCTCCTGTAAAGTGTAAATTGTCCCTAGTGTGTTGGATAGTGCTAGTGTATGGGATGATCAGTAGTCGGTCTCAATGGGACTAAAGTCTAAAGTCTACCAACACAGAGAACCATAAAAATATATAGCACCAAAAGTGGCCATGTTGAAAATTGTGCCATTGGCCATTCGATTTTATGTGAATCTAAAATCCACACTGACCTCTTCCCACTCCAATTAGGCCCTTATTTTCCATTTCCTCGTCAATATGTTAAGCTTCCCTTTAAATACTAGTGGTGCAGTAGTAGAGTTGCTGCCTTACAGCACTTACTGCCCCAGAGACCTGGGTTCGATCCCGACTATGGCTGCTGTCTGTACGGAGTTTGTACATTCTCCCCGTGACCTGTGTGGGTTTTCTCTGAGATCTTCGGTTTCCTCCCACACTCCAAAGACGGACAGTTTTGTAGGTTAATTGGCTTGGGTTTGTATACTTGGTATGAGTGTAAATTGTCCCTAGTGTGTGTTGGCTTGTGTTAATGTGCGGGGATCGCTGGTCGGTGCGGACTCAGTGGGCTGAAGGGACTGTTTCAGCGCAGTATCTCTAAACTAGACTAAACTAAACTAAATCCTGTTTGTACCTGTGGTGAAATTAGTGAGGAGTTTGCTCTAAATAAAGTGGAGAGCAAGTTTTTTTTCCTGATTTCTGGAATCAACTGGAAACGTTTTAAATTAATGTGTTTTAAGAGATGATGTACCTTTCTAAGAAGATTTAAATATAGAAATGCCTCCCTCTGATCACATACAACCTATCAATAACAGCTTAATTGGAGAAAAAACCCCAATACTCTCAATAAACTTACTTCCCACCAACAAATACAAATTAATTATAAACAGACCATTGTTGCCTCTGCTTGATTACAATCAGTCTTAGATATGAGCTTGAACCATATGATTGCTCTAATTTATACAGAGGACTTTCATGTGAAATATTGTGTTCACACACTCAGTACAAAGCAACTAATGAAAGGTAAATTATACTACTGTAACATTTGTTTCAGTGACAGACCAGCGTTTAACCAACAGCAATGTGTGTATCATAGTTGAATGCTAATGGTTATTTAGTCATAATTTATACTCCATTTAATTAAATAATTAGATTTCATTTCAGAAACATAATTGAAAAGCCAGAGATTGAGGAGCGGATCTGCCCTGAGATACGAATTAAATTGAAAGTGTGGGCTTTCCAAATTGAGACAAATGTGGAGAAAGAGGATAAAATATTTCATAGCTTCTGCAGATTGAGTTCTGCACAATCAAAGCAAATGGATGATGGTTGAGCCTGATTAGGGAAGCCACAAAAGACAGGGAGCATCAACAAATCAACAAATCAACTTTCTCTGAAAATCAGTGGAAACTTTTTCTTCTTAGAAATTAAAGTGAAGTGCCTAGTGTAGATGTCGAGTTGCTGCCTTACTGCGCTATAAACCCAGGTTCAATCCTGACTATAGGTGCTTGTCTGTACGGAGTTTGTACGTTCTCCCCGTGGCCTGCGTGAGTTTTCTCCGAGATCTTCAGCTTCCTCGCACACTGCAAAGACGTACAAGTATGTAGGTTAATTGGCTTGGTGTAAATGTAAATTGTCCCCAGTGTGTGTAGGATAGCATTAGCAGGGATCGCTGGTCGGTGCGGACTTGGTGGGCCGAAAGGGCCTGTATCTCTAAACTAAACTAAAAACTAAAGATATCACATGGAATGACATGCATAGTGAGGAAGACAGAATAACATTAACAATTCAACTTGTGAATTCTCAATTATTCAGTGTTTTGGAAATAAATTCCCACTTTGCCATATTGTGACATATTATCTAAAGTTAAATTAGCCAAGCAAACAGAGTTAGCAGGGTTCCTAATAATACAAATGCCACCTTTTTACCAATTTTTCCTCCACCATAATCATAATAATCATAATAATAACACTCTAATAGCCAAGTATGATTTGCAACATATGAGGAATTTAATTGCTATACAGTCATACCAATAAAAAGCAACAGAAAACACAAAATACAATTTACGTAAACATCCACCACAGTGACTCCTCCACATTCCTCACTGTGATGGAAGGTGAAAAAAAAGTTAAAACTCTTCCCTTCTTTGTCCTCCCGCGGTCGGGGGCCACGGGCCTGCCGTTGATGGGGCAATCTTGGCTCCCGTAGCCGGCGGTCGAGCCCTCCTCGTTGGGGCGATCAAGCTCCCGCATCGGGAGGATTCTCAGCTCCCCTGCGCCGAGCAATCTGACCCTGGGTCGGGGCTGGTCGAACCTTCTACGTCGTTGGAGCTTCCCGACATCGGTCTCTACCTGAGACTTCGAGCTTCTCAATGGTGAAATCCACAGTTTGAAGAGTCGATCCCAGGCTAGGGATCGCAGGCTCTGATGAAAAGTCCACGGCCCCGCGGTGGGGCTCAATGTCAGTTCGGAGCAAGGCCTCCAACTCCATGATGTCAGGTCGCAGAGCGACCGGAGATCCGATCCGGAAAACAATCGCATCTCCGGCAAGTTAAGAGATTGAAACAAAGTTCCCCCGCCCACCCCCCATATAAAACAAACCGGAGAACATTAACACAAACTTTTAAAACACACTAAAAATAACAAAAAAAGTCAAAAGACCAGAATTTCCAACTAATTCATTCAGGATAGTGGAATGGCACAGCCAGTAGAACTGCTTGCTGCATAACATCTCCAGTTGCCTGATCCAACCCTGGCCTCTGCAATAGACACAAAACGCTGGAGTAACTCAACGGGACAGGCAGCATCTGAGGAGAGAAGAAATGGGTGATGTTTTTGGTTGGGACCCTTCTTCAGACTGATAGTCATCTGGAGAGGGAGTCTAGAGATAAGGTGTGAAAATGAGAGATTAAAGCGAACGATGATAAGGAAATGTAGAATTGGACATTGTTGGCTGAGGGGAAGGTGACAACGAGGCACACAATCAGTAAAATTAATCAGGGTGACAGTGAAACGGAGAACTAGGGTGGGGGGCGGGACAGAGAGAGAGTGAAGCAAGAGTTACTTGAAGTTAGAGAAATCTGTTAGAGAATATATGTCTGTAGGTATTATGGGAAATTGCCTAAGGTAGTATTATTATTAGTAAGGAATTGATTTTTAAATATGATAGAAGTGTTGGGGAAAAGGGGTGAGATTTAATAAGTTATTCTTCTTCTCACTCCTTTTCGAGCTTGTACAGACACAGAGTTGGACATTGGAACCTTGATTTTGTTCTTCTCATTGCTTTGTAAATATTGATTGTAATGTCCAATTGTTTGATAATTTCGATTTTGTTAATATTAATGTCTTTAATGTCTTTACTTGTTCGGAATAAATAAACAAATAAATTTTAAAAATAAATAAATAAATAAATAAATATTCATACCGCTGGATTGTAAACTGCCCACGCAAAATATGAGGTGCTGTTCCTTACTGGCCTCTGCAATGTGTGTGTGTGTGTCCTACAACTGCACGGCTCTCTCCAGATGCTCCGGTTTCCTCGTGTCCAAAAGACGTGTGGGTTGTTAAGATAGACGCAAAAAGCTGGAGTAACTCAGCGGGTCAGACAGCATCTCTGGAGTAAAGGAATAGGTGATGTTCCGGATCGAGACCCTTCTTCAGACTGAGAGTCAGGGGAAAGGGAAATAAGAGATACAGACAGTGATGTAGAGAGATAGAGAATAAATTAATGAAAGATATGCAAAAAAGTAGCAATGACAAAGGGGACAGGCCATTGTTAGCTGTGCACTAGGTGAAAACGAGTTACAGACAATGAAACTCAACAAGACGACTTTGAAGCTGGTGTGACGGGTGGGGGAGGGATGGAGAGAGGGAATGTAGGGGTTACTTGTTAAGTTAACAGGCCATTATAAAGTGCCCCAAGTATGTGGGTGAGTGGTGGAATCTGGGGGAGTTGATGGGGATGTGGCGAGAGTAAAATGGGATGAGTGTAAATGGCTGCTTGCTGGATGTTTGGCACAGCCTCACTGTCTGTTTCAAAGTTGTGACTCCCTATCCATCCTCATCCTCACACAATCTCCTTTACAATTGCTTCAGGTTACCAAGAGGTTTGAAAATAGGGAAACGAGTCTAGTAGTCGCTTTGTTGAGAGACAGTGTTGGTTACGGTTCTTACACCCTTCAGTCTGGTTCAGCAAAACACTGGGTCGAACACTTTACTGTCATCATAGAAACATAGAAAATAGGTGCAGGAGGAGGCCATTCGGCCCTTCAAGCCAGCACCGCCATTCATTGTGATCATGGCTGAGGGTTCCCAATCAATAACCCGTGCCTGTCTTATCCCAATATCCCTTGATTCCACTAGCCCCTGGAGCTCTATCTAACTCTCTCTTAAATCCATCCAGTGATTTGGCCTCCACTGCCCTCTGTGGCAGGGAATTCCACAAATTCACAACTCTCTGGGTGACATTTTTTTTCTCACCTCCGTCTTAAATGGCCTCCCCTTTATTCTAAGACTGTAATTCGTAGAATAAAGGGGAAGCCATTTAAGACTGAGGTGAGAAAATACTTTGTTTTTCCAATTCCTTTATTTTACCGCGGGACCTACTTCCGGCCTACTCGAACGAGCTCAATGCAGGCTCGCTGGAATAGAACAGAAGAGAGTAAGCAGACGGTGAAGAGCGGTGGATACTTTCAACAGAGAGCTAGATAGGGCTCTAAAAGATAGCGGAGTCAGGGGATATGGGGAGAAGGCAGGAACTGGGTACTGATTGTGGATGATCAGCCATGATCACGTTGAATGGCGGTGCTGGCTCGAATGGCCTACTCCTGCACCTATTGTCTATGTTTATTGTCTATTTTCTAATCAATGAAGAACTCGTCAAGTATTTATAGATCAATATAGTGAGCGGTAATTTACAGTAGGCGTTAACCTCTTTAACCCAATCAAGTGGGCACATGCACAGTAGAGTCATCAGCAAACATCACATGGTTTCCAAGAAATCCATCACATGGTTTCCAAGAATACCCAGTTCCCAAGAAGATGAATACATAGTTTCCAACAGAATAAACACTTAACTCTTTCAGTCCCAGAGTATCCCCACCCTTGGGTATTCTCAGGGTGTAAAATGGAATCGGGATGTGAATATGCACGATTCTATAATTTGAAATCCAACCCTGACAATATGTTACCCTCTACTTTATGGCATTTGTAATCAATAATTTCTAGTCTCCTGAAAGCCTTTTCAATGACCAGAGAGGTGTCAAGAATCTAGTCTGTAATTTCCGAATGTCAATACTGCAGCATTGCTCCACGATATTGTCTGATGTAAATGATTATATTCAATGGTATTGTTGTTCTACCATTGCAAAGCTTGCATACCATCTTCCAGAACCATAACACCAGGTCCAAGAGCACAGGGAGCATTGCAAGGCATTGCATTATTGAGAAATATTCATGGAAGTAGCAATGACATTGCTTTTGATGAAGTGACCATGTGGGGATAAGCGCACCAGTGAATTTAAGCACAGTCCAACTCAAGAGCACAGAAACCTGCATCTCTTCCCAAATGTCTGTCTGAAGAAGGGTCTCGACCCGAAACATCACCAATTCTTTCTCTCCAGCGATGCTGCCTGTCCCGCTGAGTTACTCCAGCATTTTGTGTCTGTGTTGCTATCTTTGAATCTTCCTTTAAGTTAAGCCAAGATAGAGCCTAGCTTAGAAAGAGGTCAATGCAAGTGAACAGTGAGCGCTTTATCTTTGCACTGATTGACGAACCCCCTGCGCATGCCGTGATCACACACTGTGCTTTGAAATGTACAATTTATTTTGCTTGGTCTGGATTGATTTCATGATGCAGTTTGCTATAATTTGACTGATGGGCTACTTAGGATCCATGTACTTATTGTAATTACAGTATGTGGATTACGTGATAGGGAGATAAATCAAACCATTATACAATGGCATTCCCTCATAAAACAGTAGTAATTTAATTTCACTGGACATCCTTATCCCGGCAGTCCAGTACCAACCATTGAATAGCATTTTCAAGAATTTCTGCTGCTGTCAACTTCAACATTGTGCCCAATAATAATATCAGGCCTTTAACATACCTTGGGATTTATCTCAGCTCAAAGCTGTTTACATCAATTCAGTTTTAGCAGAAAGCATTTTGTTTCTCCGAACAGAGTCACCAGATACATGTTAACAAGTTAATGGAGCTCTATTTAAGCAAGACGGCATAATCGGCACAAAAAGGATAACTAGAGGTAAAAAGTGAATTTTTAAATTGTTTTTATAAATTATTTTTCTTGCCCCCAAAAGCTGCTGAAGTAGCATTGAATTGCACAGTAACTGCCCTTTGCGACTTAAATGAATATTTTTGTTAACTCGTGCCATCCCACAGACAACGGTATTAGGGTCCATTCTGATTCTCTAAAAGCATCCTGGGTGAAATCAACTGACCAAGCACAAACAAAGCATTGAGTTTAGGTCCTCCTTTATTGGTACAATTTAGGTATTGTTTGATCCCACTCTATAATAATAATAATAATAGATTTTATTTATATAGCGCTTTTCAGGACTCGTCGCTTTCAAGTCGCTTTACATTGAGAGTCAAGAATAAACAAAACAAAATAGAGCAGTAAGACAGAGATGCAAAGGGGAGGGGAACATGGGACTAAGGGTATGCAGAGGTGAAGAGATGGGTCTTGAGGCGCGACTGGAAGATGGTGAGGGACTCTGGACAGCTCACCCCCTCCATGACGCACTGGTCATCCTGAGGACTATCTGCAGCACCAGACTGGTTCCATCAAGATGCAGGACAGGACACCACAGGAGATGCTTCTTCCCAGTGGCTATCAAACTGTACAACTCCTCCCCCTTCTGCCGTGGGGTAGACTGAGACTGAAATTTACTCTGCCACCCCCCCCCTCCCCCCCTCCTCAATCTTTGCACATCCCCCAAGCCTTACCACACGTCACTTTAATTTCATCTTTCACGTATCTCGTGTTTTATGACTGTTGGCAGATCAATTTCCCTCCTGGGATAAAGTTCTATCGTATCATATTGTATCATAGCATGGACTGGAAGGTCAATTGGTTGTCCATTAAACTTGTTCCCCAAGCCTTCGGCCCATTGCAACATATCAATAACAGTAACAATATGCTTCCATGCGAGTGTGTGAATTGGAGGGGAAACTGAAAGTGATTTCCTTGTACTGCTGCCCTTATATTTCTTCGTAACAGAGGTCACTGATGAACTATTTGAGAATGTAAATTCCTAACACCACAAAATTGCCATGTTAAAATAAAGGACTTCTTTTTGTTACCCCCATCACCATCTTACACAGAAACATAGAAACATAGAAAATAGGTGCAGGAGGCCATTCGGCCCTTCGAGCCAGCACCGCCATTCATTGTGATCATGGCTGATCATCCACAATTAATAACCATGCCTACCTTCTCCCCATATCCCTTGATTCCACTAGCCCCTGGAGCTCTATCTAACTCTCTCTTAAATCCATCAAGTGACTTGGCCTCCACTGCCCTCTGTGGCAGGAAATTCCACAAATCCACAATTCTCTGGGTGAAAACGTTTTTTCTCACCTCAGTCGTAAATGGCCTCCCCTTTATTGGATTTAGTATGAGAGAAAATTAAAGGAGAATTGTTAATTCACTTTCTGTATTAGCTGATGAATAATCTTTGCATTCACAGAAGCAGATGGAAAGTATCCGTCACAGGTAGCACGAGACAAATGTCATTGAGCATGTCTCAATGCCTTACAGCAAACTGAGAAGCTTGCGTACACTGTAGAGGTGGAACCTTGCTGTCTTTGACCAGATCTATTTCTCAGGCTGCTTCATGCACTCAAATACATGTGATATTTTTCAACACTTGTCTGCTGCTTGTGATTTGTAATCTCCGGCTAAGAAAGATACATTATTTTACCATATGAATATTATTGCATTTGTTTGCATGTCATTCACGTTCATGTTTTCTCCAGCTTGTTTCCAGGCAATGTTAGAGGGTTTTACTTTGCATATATTCTCCAGTGCTGGGAGTGGCGCATGGAATAGGTCAGCTAGCAGGTAATATCAACTGCCCAGGTTGGTGCCCACCGCAATGCTCAGGGTTGGTCCTAGCGGAGGTTGGCGCACTGTGCACCGCAGGATCTGCCTAGTGGTGCAATGGAACAATATCAGAGCAAAGTGTCTCACAACACCCTTGAAACTGAACCAACCACAGGACAATCCATCCATGGGAAAGCAATTAATTCGAGCAGAGCTCCTTCATCAAATTCATAATATTTTGCTGTAGCCCATCACATTCCATCAACAGAATTCATTATTGGCACAAATTCAATGGGCCAAATGGCCTGCATCTGTGCCATAACAATTCTACGATTCGAGAAGCAACATGCGTGGTGGCAACTGACATACGTAGTTGGATCCTGGAGATTTCACTTCTTTAGACACATTGTCCGGGTGGACATCCAACTGACCACACCAGACCAAGCCATGAAAATGGGTCATAAGGTCATAAGTAATAGAAGCAGAATTAGGCTATTCAGCCCATCAAGCCGACTGCCATTCAATCTTGGCTACTCTATCTCTCCCTCCTATCCCCATTCTCCTGCCTTCTCCCCGTAACCCCTGACACCCGTACTAATCAAGACTCTACAGTATCTATCTCTGCTTTAAAAATACCCATTGAATGGGCTATCATGGGACCATGGCCAACCTCATAACAGACTATGGCTGATAGAGCTGAGCTCAACATCATATTTTTCTATAACTCATAATCCCGTTGGGATTCCGTGGGATTCCCTTATCCCAGACAGGGTCAAGGGACTGAAGAAGAACATTTCAATAAGTTTAAGGTAGACACAAAATTCCTCAGACCTTGAAGAAGGTTCTCGACCCGAAACGTCGCCCATTCCAATACAATCCAATAGAATAATACTTTATTCGCCAAGTATTTTACAATATACGAGGAATTTCATTTGCCAAGCAACAACACACACAAAATACATTTTTTTCATAAACATCCTCCACATTCCTCACTGTGATGGAAGGCGAAAAAAAAAGTTAAATCTCTTCCCTTCTTTGTTCTCCCGCGGTCGGATGCCTCAAGCCTTCCCGTTGACGGGACGATCCTGACTCCCGTAGCCGGCAGCTGGGCCTCCTCGTCGGGATGATCAAGCTCCCGCATTGGGGGGATGTCAGCTCCCTGCACCGAGTGATCGGACCCCGGGTCGAGGCTGGTCAAACCTTCTACGCCGTTGGAGCTCCCGACATCTAAGGCCTCTCCTGAGACTGCGAGCTCTCGATGGTAAAATCCGCAGGCCGCGGTTGGAGCGATCCCAGGCAATGGATCGGCTCCGATGATAAGTCCACGCCCCGCGGTGGGGCACAAAGTTAGTCCGAGCAAGGCCCCCAGCTCCACGATGTTAGGCCATAGAGCGACCGGAGATAAGAACCGGAAAACATTACATCTCTGGCAGGGTAAGAGATTGGGGAAAAAAAGTTGCCCCTGACCCCCCTCTCCTCCCCCCAACCCCAACATAAAACAAACCAGAGAACATTTACACAAACTTTAAAAACACACTAAAGGTAACAAAAAAAAAGTAAAAACAGACAGACTGTTGGCGGGGCTGCCAATCGTGCACCGCCCCTGGTGGTTCCTTCTCTCCAGAGATGCTGCCTGTCCCCCTGAGTTACTCCAGCATTTTGTGTCTACCTTTAGTTTCAACCAGCACCTGCAGTTCCTTCCGTGTCAACTTGCATTGGTTTTGATCAGAGCTCAACACTCAATTTCAAAGTTGTATCTGATTTAACGTGCCGCTTGGCTGTCCATTAACGTCATCAAAATGCATGTAAACCCCAATGGGCCTGTCCCACTTAGGCGACTTTTTAGGCGACAGCAGGAGACTATGCAGTCGCCACATGGTCGCCACATGTTCGCGGGTAGTTGCCGGGGAGTCGCTTTCATGGTCGTGAGGAGTTCCCACATTTTGGGAACTGGTCGCGGCCTCATTATGGTCGCCGAGAAATTTTCAACATGTTGAAAAATTAGCGGCGACCAGAATGAAGACGCCATTGAGATTAGCGAAAAATTCTCGAGCCGTAGGTGGGTCGCAAGGTGGTCCTAGTGGGTTGCCAGGAGGTCGAAGATTCTCGGAGGTTCTTGTAGGTTGGAACCGGTGCTCACCGGTGAATTTCATTCGCTCATTGGGGAAAAAAAGGTAAGCAGTAGTTTTCAGAACCAAGGAACCGACCGGTAATGTTAATGTCCGCCGTGCTTCACAGCCGTGTATCTCTGGCTTCTTAAAAGTTGTCTCCACTCCTTCATCCCTCCTTCTGCCCCCCTCCCCCCCTCTCTTTTAAAGGACTTACTGTACACTGTGATTTTGCTATCTTAATTACAGCGCCAACCTTCCTGTTCATCGCGGTGTGTGTCGGTATCACCTTGGCTAGGCACTGTGGGAATTTTTTAGACAGCGCTCCCCCGCTTGCGCTGGCCACCGCCTTTGCGATGTGTGTGTGTGTGTGTGTGTGTGTGTGTGTGTGTGTGTGTGTGTGTGTGTGTGTGTGTGTGTGTGTGTGTGTGTGTGTGTGTGCGTGTGCGTGTGCGTGTGCGTGTGCGTGTGCGTGCGCGCGTGTGTGTGTGTATGTTTCACTCTGACAGTCGCCTTTCCACTTCACGGTTTTTCAGTCGACTGCCGGCAACTTGACAGTCGCTGGCAGTCTGCTGAAAAATCGCCCAAGTGGGACAGGCCCATAACGCTAAACTTCCCTATTCCTTCTGCTCTTTGCCTCAATGCGCCAGCACACGGGGCCCTTGCTTTGTTTCCAGAGAATGAAGTATGCAGAGCTGGTTGTAAAAACAGATATGCATTTGAATTCAAATAGCATCAAAAAAGGTCAGGGAGAATAATCAAAAACCCTATTTAGAATTATTACATTACAAACTATATTTAACTGCAGGCACTCTTCTGATGTTGGGATATTTAGCGCCAGATACGGAGTGCTTCTTTTGCTAATGGATTTGTATTCCAGGCGACAGCTTGTGTGAATGAATCAGACCATCAATCACCGGTTGTGTTTTTATGATGTTTTCTTAGGTATTGTATACTGCTTTATGCGGCATGTTAGCTTTGTAATTTGAGAGAGAAGCGTGCAGACTAAGAGAATAACAGTCTCCAGCCAGAAATCGTCTAATGAAAAATGCAAACCGCAATGTCCCAGATCACTCTCTATAATTTACCCTGCTCAATTGAATATTAATCTATATTTCCAAAACCTGCCCTAGGGTTTAGCGAAGAGGAAAGTTGAAAAAGCGAAGCGTGTTGATGGAGAATCTTAGAGTCATAGAGTGATACACGTGGAAGCAGGCCCTTTTGTCCACACCGGCCAACAATGTCCCAGCTACACTACTCCCACCTGCCCACGTTTGGTCTATATCATATAACCATATAACCATATCCATCCAAATCTGTCCTATCCATGTACAGTACCTGTCTAGCTGTTTCTTAAACGTTGGGATAGTCCCAGCCTCAACTACCTCCTCTGGCAGCTTGTTCCATACACCCACCACCCTCTGTGTGAAAAAGTTACCCCTCAGATTCCTATTAAATCTTTTCCCCTTCACCTTGAACCTACTGTATGTCCTGTGGTCCTCGATTCCCCTCCTCTGGGCAAGAGACTGTGTGCATCTACCCGATCTATTCCTCTCTTCCACACTTGTGTAACATGGGGCAGGGAGACCATGGGCTGATCATTGCTGTCCTGTTCTATCAGGCAGCAGCTTCTCATCTCATGCCTGTGTGCACACTGAGAGCTATGTCTGCTGCAGCTGCCAGATGCCATCAGCATCACAGGCTGGGAGACTCCGCTCATTAATATTTCAGTGGAACGTTTTAGTCAATATTTTGAGCCCCGGAGCTCCAGGCACCAAACCGGCGAGGGGCAGGCTCGGAATCCGTGCAAAGCATCGCGGCGTGGCGAGCAGTCGGCAGAAGTGAGAAGAAATAATGGAAATAATGGACGGGGTTAAATTGTTACAGCTTGTTGGATTCTGCAGTCACATCTAAAGGGCCTGTCCCACTTGGCCGTCATTTGCACGTAAATTACGCAACATCATTTACGCGTCATGACGCATGACGCGCGCGACGTGACACGCACGTGATGCGCGCATGGTGCGCAATGACATAGGCAGTGACACGCGGCTGCGCTGGGCGTCGCAGGATTTTGTGATGTACAAAATTTTCGCTTGCCATCTGTGTGACGGCCAAGTGGGACAGGCCCTTAAGTCATCGTACCACAGCCTTTTGGTGCTAAAATGTGCATTGGATTTGAGATATTGAGCCTCGCTGTTTAGTATATTTTAGTTTAGAGATACAGCACGGAAACAGGCCCTTCGGCCCACCGGGTCCGCGTCGACCAGCGATCCCCGCACATTAACACTATCCTACACACACTAGGGAAAATTTACACTTATACCAAGCCAATTCACCGACAAACCTGTATGTCTTTGGAGTATGGGAGGAAACCGAAGATCTCGGAGAAAACCCACGCAGTTCACGGGGAGAACGTACAAACTCCGTATAGACAGCACTCACAGTTGGGATCGAATCCGTTTCTCTAGCTCTGCAAGTGCTATAAGGCAGCAACTCTAGTTTATATATTGAGTCATGTAAAGGATGTTTTTTCTGATGTTGGCACTGGGGGTATTAGGGGAAATTAATATCCAATGGCTGCCATTTCACTTGCCCCACCCACCCCAAAGCTCCTCACTTTGATGTAAAAGTTGATGCTAGGGCATCACTTGGTTAAAGTCCAAACTGAACTGGGATTGAAGTGACCTGTCAAAATTCTATGCAGACAGGACGTGGCTCTTTAGCACCTCTGTCTTCAGAAGAGGAGGGCAAAGTTGGAGAATCTGGGGATCTGGCAGGAATAATTTTCAGACAGACCAATGCACTGCCTGAGTGTGGTGGGTGCAGAGATGCTAACAGCATTTAAGAGGTGTCTTGACGCCCTTGAATCACCTAGGCATTCAAGGCTACAGGATAGGTGCTGGGAAATAAAAATACAATGAATGGGTGCTCACGGAACAGCATGGGCATGATGGGCCGAATGGCCAGTTTTCATGAATGTCCAATAAGAATCTACTTGACTGAAATAAATTATTGGATAATGAAAAGTGAATTTTTAGATGTTATTACTGCTATTTGTTAAATTATTGAGATGGAATATTGAATGTACTGTAGATACTGGGCAATAGACTGAAGAAGGGTTTCGACCCGAAACGTTGCCTTTTTCCTTCGCTCCATAGATGCTGCCTCACCCGCTGAG
The DNA here is from genome assembly GCA_038087875.1 of Malacoraja senta. Lineage (NCBI taxonomy): Eukaryota > Metazoa > Chordata > Chondrichthyes > Rajiformes > Rajidae > Malacoraja > Malacoraja senta. The sequence goes on from CM075980.1 coordinate 33,839,798, forward strand.
TTTCTCCGGCATTTTTGTCTACCTTTGGTGATCTTCACCATGTGTTTAAGTCCTGCCCCCATTAGCAGGCAGATCAAAGCTCCCTCTGTGCTGCCAATAATGGAGTCTTAGTAGGACAGAGGTGGGAAGATGGAATATTTTGGGGACGAATCTAGAACTAGGGCCACTGCTACAAAATAAGCAGACACCAATTTAAGACAGAAGTGAGGCAAAACTTGCTTATGGAGGAACTGCAGATGCTGGTTTACACCGAAGATAGACACAAAATGCTGGAGTAACACTTTGGAGTGTGGGAGGAAACCGAAAATCTCGGAGAAAACCCACGCAGGTCATGGGGTGAACGTACAAACTCTGTACAGACAGCACCCATAGTCGGGATGGGACCCGGTTCTCTGACGTTGTACCGCAGCAACTCTAGCGCTGCGCCACCGTCACTCCTGAATTCTCCCACCGCCCACCTACACGAGAGGTCATAGAAACATAGAAAATAGATGCAGGAGTAGGTCATTTGGCCCTTCGAGCCAGCACCGTCATTCAATATGATCATGGCTGATCATCCAGAATCAGTACCCCGTTCCTGCTTTCTCCCCATATCCTTGATTCCGCTAGCCCTAAGAGCTATATCCAACTCTCTCTTGAATACATCCAGTGAATTGGACTCCACTACCTTCTGTGGCAGGGAATTCCACAAATTCACAACTCTCTGGGTAAAAAAGTTTTTTCCTCACCTCAGTCCTAAACGGCCTACCCCTTATTCTTAAACTGTAACCCCTGGTTCTGGACTCCCCCAACATTGGGAACATTTCTCCTGCACCAACATGTCCAATCCCTTAATAATTGTATATGTTTCTATAAGATATCCTCTCATCCTTCTAAATTCCAGCCCAGTCGATCCATTTTTTCATCAGATGTGTTTATCGTAGCCAGTTAATCTACCAGCCAACATGATATTGGGTCGTGTGAGGGAACCATAGGACCTTGAGGAAACTCACGTGGTCAGAGGGGGAATGACAAAATCAGCATGCTGGAAAACATGTATCACAACTTCTCAGACTCTCTCAGTTGTAACATTGCCTGTGTAGAGTAGAAATGCTTTAATCATTATTTAAAGAATTAAAGGTGAAAGCAATAAAAATGCTCAGATATTTCTTCCTGAAAGAGCACAAGGGCATATAAAGGGCTGTGACACAGAACAGACTGATTGTACACAAACACTTGCTGTGATTCAGCCTACAGCAACACAAAGTTTCCTTTCAGTCCAATGCATGGGTGTACTCCACTTTACAAGGTACACTGCACACACTGACTCAGAATTGCTGTGAATTAAATCCCAGAGGGACTTTCACTTTCGGTTGGTGAACTGAGATTTCCAACACCCACCAAATCCCACATAGTTCCATTCTGTGCCATTATTCCTGGGCAGTCACAAAGCTAATGGAATAAATTTGATGCTTCAGGGGTCTCAGGCATATTATCCAGAATGAGCATGTCCTCAAGATGTACTGCTCTTCAAATCCTTTGTTTTGATAGCTCAGTGACAAAAGCCTCACCGCATATTCTACATTGATTTTAATAGCAGTTGACAAACAGCAAGTTTTAAACTGCCTATTTACCTCCCGTATAAAATGGAAACCAAAATGTTGAACATGCTTTCTCCACCTATTCTCTTGGAATGACATTCAGTTTTCTAGAGCCACAAGTAAACTGCAGATTTATAGAAAAAGCCGCAAAGTGGTGGAGTAGCTTATTAGGTCAGGCATCATCTCTGGAGAACGTTCCAGGTTGGAGCCCTACTTCAGACTAATTGTGGTGGGGGGGGGGGGGGAGCTGGAGGAGAGGTGGGGGCAGGACACAGTTTGGCAAGTGATAGGTGGATACAGGTGAGGGGAGGTTTGATTGGCAGATGGTTGAACAAAAATGAAGCAGAGATGAAAAGACAAAAGTTGCGAGATAAGGAAGAGAAGACGCACAAACTGTGAAAACAAAGGGAGGAATATAGGCAGAAGGGGTGGGAGGGAGGGTGTGTGTGGAGAAATGGCCGTGCATCAAGGTGGGGGAACAGTGAATAGAAGGGGATGTGGGAGGGGAGGGGGTTGTTTGTAGGTTAGTTACTTAAAATTGGAGAGTTCATTGTTCATATCATCAGATTATAAGCTACCAAGCGGAATATGAGGGGCTGTTCATCCAGTTTGTTGGTGGGCTCACATTGGCAATGGAGGAGGCACAGGACAGGAAGCTCAGTATGTGGGTGGGAAGGGGAGTTAAAATAGTTATCAACTGGGAGATCCAACAGGCCTTGGCAGACCAAGCACAAGTATTTGCCGAAATGGTCACCTAGGGTATGTTTGGTGTCGCCGATGTAAAGAAGGCCACATCGTGGGAACCAAATGCACTAGAAGAGTATAGAGGAGGTCTTTATCCATGTCCTCTTCTCTAATATGGGGTATATGGGGAATCCTAATATTTGATATGTCTCAATTATGTAGACACCTCTACGAATTTATATCTTACGAATGAAATTTGTAAAATGTCTTGGAATTTCTTTGGCACATGTTCCTTCAGCCACTAGATCTGTTCTAGGGAGGGGACAGGTTTTAAGAGAACTTTCTGAAGGAAGTTAACTCCAATCTGAATGGAACACAGGCTTTCCAAACAAGCCAAATGTTTATCAGTGTTTTTGTGGTTTATTCCACTTAATTTGTGATACATAGATACATAGAAAATAGGTGCAGGAGTAGGCCATTCGGCCCTTCGAGCCTGCACCGCCATTCAATATGATCATGGCTGATCTTCCAACTCAGTATCCCGTACCTGCCTTCTCTCCATACCCTCTGATCCCTTTAGCCACAAGGGCCACATCTAACCCTCTTAAATATAGCCAATGAACTGGCCTCAACTACCCTCTGTGGCAGAGAGTTCCAGAGATTCACCACTCTCTGTGTAAAAACGTTTTTCCTCATCTCGGTCTTAAAGGATTTCCCCCTTATCCTTAAGCTGTGACCCCTTGTCCTGGACTTCCCCAACATCGGGAACAATCTTCCTGCATCTAGCCTGTCCAACCCCATAAGAATTTTGTACGTTTCTATAAGATCCCCTCTCAATCTCCTAAATTCTAGCGAGTATAAGCCAAGTCTATCCAGTCTTTCTTCATATGAAAGTCCTGACATCCCAGGAATCAGTCTGGTGAACCTTCTCTGCACTCCCTCTATGGCTATAATGTCCTTCCTCAGATTTGGAGACCAAAACTGTACGCAATACTCCAGGTGTGGTCTCACCAAGACCCTGTACAACTGCAGTAGAACCTCCCTGCTCCTATACTCAAATCCTTTTGCTATGAAAGCTAACATACCATTCGCTTTCTTCACTGCCTGCTGCACCTGCATGCCTACTTTCAATGACTGGTGTACCATGACACCCAGGTCTCGCTGCATCTCCCCTTTTCCTAATCGGCCACCATTTAGATAATAGTCTGCTTTCCTGTTTTTGCCACCAAAGTGGATAACCTCACATTTATCCACATTATACTGCATCTGCCAAACATTTGCCCACTCACCCAGCCTATCCAAGTCACCTTGCAGCCTCCTAGCATCCTCCGCACAGCTAACACTGCCCCCCAGCTTAGTGTCATCCGCAAACTTGGAGATGTTGCCTTCAATTCCCTCATCCAGGTCATTAATATAAATTGTAAATAGCTGGGGTCCCAGCACTGAGCCTTGCGGTACCCCACTAGTCACTGCCTGCCATTGTGAAAAGGACCCGTTTACTCCTACTCTTTGCTTCCTGTTTGCCAGCCAGTTCTCTATCCACATCAATACTGAACCCCCAATACCGTGTGCTTTAAGTTTGTACTAATCTCTTATGTGGGACCTTGTCGAAAGCCTTCTGAAAGTCCAGATACAACACATCCACTGGTTCTCCCCTATCCACTCTACTAGTTACATCCTCGAAAAATTCTATAAGATTCGTCAGACATGATTTACCTTTTGTAAATCCATGCTGACTTTGTCCAATGATTTCACCACTTTCCAAATGTGCTGCTATCCCATCTTTAATAACTGACTCTAGCAGTTTCCCCACTACCAATGTTAGACTAACTGGTCTGTAATTCCCCATTTTCTCTCTCCCTCCCTGCTTATGTTTGCTACACTCCAATCCTCAGGAACTACTCCAGAATCTAAAGAGTTTTGAAAAATTATCACTAATGCATCCACTATTTCTGGAGGTACTTCCTTAAGTACTCTGGGATGCAGCTTATCTGGCCCTGGTGATTTATCGGCCTTTAATCCATTCAATTTACCCAACACCACTTTCCGACTAACCTGGATTTCACTCAGTTCCTCCATCTCCTTTGACCCGCGGTCCCCTGCTATTTCCGGCAGATTATTTATGTCTTCCTTAGTGAAGACGGAACCAAAGTAGTTATTCAATTGGTCCGCCATATCCTTGTTCCCCATGATCAATTCAACTGTTTCTGACTGCAAGGGACCTACATTTGTTTTAACTAATCTCTTTCTCTTCACATATCTATAAAAACGTTTGCAGTCAGTTTTTATGTTCCCTGCCAGTTTTCTTTCATAATCTATTTTCCATTTCCTAATTAAGCCCTTTGTCCTCCTCTGCTGGTCTCTGAATTTCTCCCAGTCCTCTGGTATGCTGCTTTTTCTGGCTAATTTGTACGCATCATCTTTTGCTTTGATACTATCCCTGATTTCCCTTGTTATCCACGGATGCACTACCTTCCCTGATTTATTCTTTTGCCAAACTGGGATGAACAATTTTTGTAGTTCATCCATGCAGTCTTTAAATGCCTTCCATTGCATATCCACCGTCAACCCTTTTAGAACTAATTGCCAGTCAATCTTGGCCAAGTCACGTCTCATACTCTCAAAGTTACCTTTCTTTAAGTTCAGAACCGTTGTTTCTGAATTAACAATGTCACTCTCCATCAATTATGATCACTCCAAGATGCTGATAGTGGGGGTTCAATAGTTTAGTTTAGTTTAGAGATACAGCGCAGAAACAGGCCATTCGGCCCACCGAGTCTGCACAGATCAGCTGCACGTTAACACTATCCTACACACACTAGGGACAATTTACATTTATACCGAGCCAATTAACCTACAAACCTGTACGTCTTTGGAGTGTGGGAGGAAACCGAAGATTTTGGAGTAAACCCACGCGGTCACGGGGAGAACGTACAAACTCTATACAGACAGCACCCGTAGTCAGGATAGAACCCGGGTCTCCGGCGCTGCAAGCGCTGTAAGGCAGTGACTCTACCGCTGCGTCACCGTGCCGCCCCATACTAGTACGAGTAATACTATTAATACCATTGATGATTAAGGGTGGTGGACAGTCCACCTCTTGTTGGAGATGGTCAGCATTCACCGGGCACAAGTTACATGAACCATCATCCCCATACCTGATGTGTAGGAAGGAACTGCAGATGCTGGTTAGCACACCTCTAACAATTCCCTGTTTCCTTTATCATCGTAACTTTTTTGTGTATCTTTCATTCATTTGTTCTATATCTCTGTACATCGTCTATATCTCTCGTAGGTAGACAAAAGTGCTGGAGAAACTCAGCGGGTGCAGCAGCATCTATGGAGCGAAGGAAATAGGCAACGTTTCGGTCCGAAACCCTTCTTCAGTCTGATGTGGGGTGGAAAGAAGAAAGGAGAAAGGAAGAGGAGGAGCCAGAGGGCTGAGGGAGAGCTGAGAAGGGGAAGAGAAGAGGAGGAGACAGCAAGGGCTTCCGGAAATTGGAGGTCAATGTTTATGCCGCTAGGGTGCAAACTGCCTAAGTGGAATATGATCTGCAGTTCCTTCTTAAACACTGTGTCTATATCTCTCGCTTCCCTTTCACCTGATTCTCAGTCTGAAGAAGGAGATGCTGTCTGACCCGCTGAGGTACTCCAGCTTTTTGTGTCTATCCCCATATCTGAATGTGGTGCGGGTCTTGTTGGTTTATGGTATTGATGAAGTCAATGCAGGAAATGCAGATGTTGCCCTGGGTTTAGGAACTGCAAGATGTGCTTTTGAAGGCAGGAGGTTAAAATTATACCTCTGCCATTTCTGCCGCACCTTGTGCATTCACAACACATGGACTCGAGGTTCTCAGCCTCATCCCAAATGTTGCTGCTCCACTTGGAGTCATTGTTGACCAAGGATCCCCTGGAGCAGTGGAGATGTTGCACTGTATTAAAGTGGCTTGAAACTTCCCCCCTCCACACCTGCTAATCATTTATCTGCTCTCAACAGAGTTCCGAATAGTTTAGAGATACAGCACGGAAACAGGCCCTTCGGCCCACTGGGTCCGCACCGACCAGCGATCCCCGCACATTAACACTATCCTACACCCACTAGGGACAATTTTTACATTTACCAAGCCAATTAACTTACAAACCTGTACGTCTTTGGAGTGTGGGAGGAAACCGAAGATCTCAGAGAAAACCCACGCAGGTCACGGGGAGAACGTACAAACTCCGTACAGACAGCACCCGTGGTCGGGATCAAACCCGGGCCTCTGGCACTGCATTCGCAACCGAATACAACAGAATAATACAATATCTGTTGCAGGAATCTTGGGTCAAGCATGTGAACAACTCCATTGAGTTGTAGGGGATGTTTGTCTGGGAGACAAAGCTGCCAAGGGTTGGTTTGCCTATCCTTCTGGTGGATTTGGAGGACTTCGCAGCGACAGCACCTTGAGGTACTTGGCATTGTGAGCCAAGTCTCAGAGGCATAAAAGAGGGCAGGGATCTTGATTGCCCAGTTGATACATTTGAGATCTTGATCTTCAAGGACCCCTTTTCTCTGTTTTCTCAGCACACTGAAGACAGAGGTAAACTTTCTCACTGATGCTGGCCTCTGCTGAAATGTGACTCCCAAGAAATAAGAGATGGTCCTGTTTCCAAGTGTTGATTGGTACCTTTGTGGCTGGTGACAGATTGATGGAGGACCTGCGTCTTGTAGATATTGAGTACAAAGCATTCTCACATAACCCGAGGCTGGGGTGAGTGATCTCCAAGAGTTGCAGCCAGTTTTCTAAACACTGGATCACTTCCTCAATGTCCATTGACATCAGTTTTACCAAAGCTCTTGGGTGCCACACTCAATCAAATGTTGCCTTAATATGTCCCTCACCTTATCTCATCCCATCTCTTCTCACCTCACATTCCTCTCCTCCCCTCTCCTCTCCTCTCTGCACCTCTCCTCCTCTCCTCACCTCTCTTCTCCTCACCTTACCTCTCCTCTCCTCTCCTCACCACTCATCACCTTTCCTCACCTCTCTTCTCTCTTCTCTCCTCAACTCACCTCTTCTCTCCTCTCCTCTACTCACCTCCTCTCCTCACCTCTCCTCACCACCTCTCCTCTTCTCTCCTCTCCTCTCCTCACCTCTCCTCACCTGTCCTCACCTCAGGAAATCATCCCTTTGGTCCCATGAAAACAGGTCCTCACTGCCCATCTTGAGCAGGTTAATGGCGCTGTTCAATAGCGCTGTCAATGACTGTTTTGTTCATTTTGCTGATGGTTGAGGGTAAATTGATCAGGTGGTGATTAGCCAGATTGAATTTGTCCTGCTATTTGTGGGCAAGACATGCCTGGGCAATCTTCTATATCGTTGGAGAGGTGCCAGTATTGCAAGAGTATAGTTATTTTATTCATCTAAAATGAATTATTTAAAAATAAACTATTAAATAATTCAGCGGATCAATCTTCCGATAGAGCTGTTTAAAGGAAAAGAGTTACAGAAAGAGAATATTTGAAAGACTTTACTATTTGATTGATCACACTACTAAATAGTATAAAGTAATCACTCAGCCAGCATGACTGAACAAATTATCTATGGCTTAAAATAATTGGGAAGTAGAGGACCTGGTGTGTACAAGATAATGATTACTTTACAACAGTACCTACTCTCTTTCTTTCTATCATTCCTCTTAGTTCCAGGAAAAGCAAGCTAACATCAACACTTAGCTATTTAAATGCATAACTCAGTGATTCCTTGCTCCCAATATACAGGTTATGGCAATATTTTGTTCAAACTACATATGCTTAAGTGCAGAAATATAGATGGCGATAGTCCAATTGTTGGCAGTTCAATAAAGGTGGAAGAGCACTGAATCCTTAAATGTGCACCATCCGCCAGGAATACACGATTATGTTGAGTGGTTTTGATGAGCAAGACTATTGTTAAATGGCTGCCAAGTGATATGTCCATGCACAGTGACCAAGGTGTACTGGTGGAGATGTTGGTATTGAATTGAAGGGTGGAAAAATAAGTTAAACTGACAGCAGAAAGTAAGGGGACATTTGAATTGTGATAGTCCTACATCAGCACCTGATCTAATGCACCTGACCCAACTCCAACCGAATTCTCTTGAAGCCAAGGATCCAGTGGTAGATGATAGATGTGAGGCCACTGTCTGTCTGCTAAAGTCATCACCTAGCAGGAAATATAAGTGCAGGAAGGAACTGTGGACGCTGGTTTACCCCAATGATAGACGCAAAATGCTGGAGTTAGGAGTATTTAAAGATGAAGAAAATATTTTTGGATAGATTAAAAATGCTGGACTAACTCAGCGGGACAGGCAGCATCTCTGGAGAGAAGGAATGGGTGACGTTTTGGGTCGAGAACCTTCTTCAGACTGAAGACTCAGTCTGAAGAAGGGTTTTGACCCAAATGTCACCCATTCCTTCTCTCCAAAGATGCTGCCTGTCCCGCTGAGTTACTCCAGCATTTTGTGTCTATCTTCAATTCAATTCAATCTGCAGTTCCCTCCTACACAATATATTTTTGGAAGCAGGAAATTGAGGACTAGTGGGAACTGGCACCGAAGATGAGCTAAGGGTTGCAGCAGATCAGTCATGATCATACCGACTAGCAAGCTTGATGAGCTGAGTAGCCTATTCCAGCTCCAATTATATTGTAATGAAACAAAATGCTGGAACAAATGTCAGACGGAACCTGCAAAGAAGGACAGAAAATGCTGTCTAACTCCGTGGGTCAGCCAGCATCTCTGCAGAATGTGACATTTAGGGTTATCACAAGTGAAAGGGGCAGCATTAGGCCATTCGGCCCATCAAGTCTACTCCGCCATTCAATCATGGCTGATCTATCTCTCCCTCCTAACCCCATTCTCCTGCCTTCTCCCCATAACCCCCGACACCCGTACTAATCAAGAATCTACCAATCACTGCCGTGAATATATCCACTGACTTGGCCTCCACAGCCTTCTGTGGCAAAGAATTACACAGGTTCACCACCGTCTGACTGAAGAAATTTCTCCTCATCTCATTCCTGAAAGAATGAGAGTACAGAGAAGGTTCACCAGACTGATTCCTGGGATGGCAGGACTTTCATATGAAGAAAGACTAGATAGACTCGGCTTGTACTCGCTAGAATTTAGAAGATTGAGGGGGGATCTTATATAAACTTATAAAATTCTTAAGTGGTTGGACAGGCTAGATGCAGGAAGATTATTCCCGATGTTGGGGAAGTCCAGAACAAGGGGTCACAGTTTAAGGATAAGGGGGAAGTCTTTTAGGACCGAGATGAGAAAATCATTTTTTACACAGAGAGTGGTGAATCTGTGGAATTCTCTGCCACAGAAGGTAGTTGAGTCCAGTTCATTGGCTATATTTAAGAGGGAGTTAGATGTGGCCCTTATGCCTAAAGGGATCAGGGGGTATGGAGAGAAGGCAGGTACAGGATACTGTTGGATGATCAGCCATGATCATATTGAATGGCGGTGCAGGCTAGAAGGGCCGAATCGCCTACTCCTGCACCTATTTTCTATGTTTCTATGTTAACATCCTTTAACTGAGGCTATGACCTCTAGTCCTAGACTCTCCCACTAGTGGAAACATCCTCTCCACATCCACTCTATCCAAGCCTTTCACTATCCTGTATGTTTCAATGAGGTCCCCCATCATTTTTTCTTAACTCCAGCGAGTACAGGCTCAATGCCGTCAAATGCTCATCATATGTTAACCTCCTCATTCCTGGGATCATTCTTGTAAACCTCATCTGGACCCTCCCCAGAGCCAGATCTGGACCCTCCCCAGAGCCAGTACATCCTTCCTCAGATATGGTCCCCAAAATTGTTCACAATATTCCAAATGTGGCCTTACCAGCATCCTATAGAGTCTCAGCGTTACATCCCTGTTTTTGTATACAAGCCCTCAACCTGTGGTCAGGTCCAACACGTGGGCAAGGAGATTACCTCCCATGTTGGGTCATCTTGCCATCATGGACAGTCTGAGCATTTTCAATTGTTTTCGATCTAAATCAATCTGGGAGTAATTTAGATTCTTATCAAATATTCGGAAGTAACTTGATGTTTCTCACCACAAAACTAGCTTGAAAGGCCCATGTTTCTGAGCTGTCTTGTCCAGTTGTTGTCTCAGAGGGAGGTGGATGCTGCATTAGGACAAGTGGGATACTTTGGAAGAGCAGGATAGATGGGATACAGGGCGGCTCGTTTGTTTTCATTGCCACATTGTCACCTGGTAAGTGGATGCTGAAATGAAGCAATTGACAAAATGACAGCAAATTCATTGCAGCATTATTTTTGCCAGAGCCTAAGTCTGAGGTGCAGAGGGTGAAATTATGATGCATAATTGTTTTACTGTTAACATAAGTAGCTGCAATAGCTTTTCATTGTTCGATGATGAACAACCTATCTTCATTTTGCCTACCCGTCCATTTCTACTCATCCATTCTTTCCTGCAGAACAGGCCACTGCTGACCACATGTGAGACTAAACCATGTAACAGAATGGTTGTCTGGTATTGTGTAAAGCAGCAATTGCAATACAATGGCCAGTGGAAAAAACAACCCATTCATGAACCTGTGTGTGAAAACTATGCAGTTTCTATATAGTAGACGGTACAGCCAATTACCACAGTGAGGGCCAAGTCTATTTATTACAGTCATCTACAGTCTCTTGTGTCTCCATTTTAATGCCCAACTGCAAAATCTCAAAGTGGTGAAGAAGTTCTCCTCCCATCTCTAAATGTGGTTCTGTGAAACTCCATCTCATTACTACCCAACAGTGATTCCTATCACTCTCCTACTCTTCAACAATGTTCTTGCCCAAATTTGGCATCTGGTATTTTTAAAGCGGAGATCGACAGATTCTTCATTAGTAAAAGTGTAAAACATTATGGGGAGAAGGAAAGAGAACCGGGTTGAGAGGGAAAGATAGATCAGCCATGATTGAATGGCAGTGTAGACTGGATGGGCCGAATGGTCTAATTCTGCTCCTGTGATTTATTCACATCACTGGGGTGGGAGATTGCAACCTTCACGTGGTCCGCCCTGTTTCGACAAATGCAATCAACCCGGCGTGCACAATCAAATAAGATCAAATAGAACAAGTTGTCCTACAACTTTAGGCTGTGCACGCCATACGCAAGAAGAAGATTCACATCAGTATAAAAAAGGGTCCGGACTTGAAACGTCTGCCCACTTCTCTCCACAGATGCTGCCTGACCTGTTGAGTTCCTCCCGCAGTTTGTTTTTCCCAAGGATCATGAGAGAATGATAAATATCTGGAACTTCAACTGATCAACACCATGAACCGAATAATACTGGAAATATAAGGCCAGGCAGCATTTGCAGAGAGAAATAGTGTTCAGGCCTTGCAATTCAACTGAAGATTTTAAAGTTGCTTATGTTAGTTAAAAATCAACTGAAGATTTGAATGTTGATATTCTATTGCTATTTAAAAGTCCTGTAGAGAGTTTGGGCACTATTAGTTCTGCAATAATGCGTTAGCTCGGACCACCACATCGTGTGACAGGCTTACCAATTCAAACATTAGGGTGATGCGAACTATTTCCTTCCACGATTCCAGTTCCAATTTCCACATGTAGACGCAAAATGCTGGAGTAACTCAGCGGGACAGGCAGCATCTCTGGAGAGAAGGAATGGTCGAGACCCTTCTTCAGACATTATCTTCAGTTTAAACCAGCATCCATAGATACATAGATACATAGAAAATAGGTGCAGGAGTAGGCCATTCGGCCCTTCGAGCCTGCACCGCCATTCAATATGACCATGGCTGATCATCCAACTCAGTATCCCGTACCTGCCTTCTCTCCATACCCCCTGATCCCTTTAGCCACAAGGGCCACATCTAACTCCCTCTTAAATATAGCCAATGAACTGGCCTCAACTACCCTCTGTGGCAGAGAGTTCCAGAGATTCACCACTCTCTGTGTGAAAAAGTTTTTCCTCATCTCGGTCCTAAAGGATGTCCCCCTTATCCTTAAGCTGTGACCCCTTGTCCTGGACTTCCCCAACATCGGGAACAATCTTCCTGCATCTAGCCTGTCCAACCCCATAAGAATTTTGTACGTTTCTATAAGATTCCCTCTCAATTTCCTAAATTCTAGCGAGTACAAGCCAAGTCTATCCAGTCTTTCTTCATATGAAAGTCCTGACATCCCAGGAATCAGTCTGGTGAACCTTCTTTGCACTCCCTCTATGGCTATAATGTCCTTCCTCAGATTTGGAGACCAAAACTGTACGCAATACTCCAGGTGTGGTCTCACCAAGACCCTGTACAACTGCAGTAGAACCTCCCTGCTCCTATACTCAAATCCTCTTGCTATGAAGGCCAACATACCATTCGCTTTCTTCACTGCCTGCTGCACCTGCATGCCTACTTTCAATGACTGGTGTACCATGACACCCAGGTCTCGCTGCATCTCCCCATTTCCTAATCGGCCACCATTTAGATAATAGTCTGCCTTCCCGTTTTTGCCACCAAAGTGGATAACCTCACATTTATCCACATTATACTGCATCTGCCAAACATTTGCCCACTCACCCAGCCTATCCAAGTCACCTTGCAGTCTCCTAGCATCCTACTCACAGCTAACACTGCCCCCCAGCTTAGTGTCATCCGCAAACTTGGAGATGTTGCTTTCAATTCCCTCGTCCAGATCATTAATATATATTGTAAATAGCTGGGGTCCCAGCACTGAGCCTTGCGGTACCCCACTAGTCACTGCCTGCCATCCGCAGTTCCTTCCTACACATATCCAATTTCCACATCCTGATTCTATAATGCATTATCGAAAATTGAGGTCATTTTCATTCATTCCATGGTTACAATCAATGCATTTTAATCCTCTCTTGTGGGCAGATTATTACAGGTTAATTAATCATTGTCACTATAGATTTATAAAGCAGGTTTTGAGCTGATTGCCAACGATCAACAAAATGACATGGAAGAATACGTGTTCGTTTGACATATGCCAATACAAATCAGTGCCACAATTAAGAATGCATCGCCTCCACTCACAATGCTGTTCACTTAATAACTCCTTTAATCTACAAGGAGTATTTTCAGTGTTAAATTCTGAAACAGCCGGTTGAATTTGATTTGTACATGCGAGCTTTATTCTTGGAATGCTGATCATACGTGATGCCTGATTAGTTGGATGGCAAACTGACAAGCGGGAGGTTGCACTTTGGTATTCAGGTCTGATCAACATTAACTGCTTTCAGACTCATTGATTTATTTTGTTTAAACTTCATTTATTTTGCAAACATGCAGTGGATTCCAAATGCTCATTGTGATACAAAGGAGTTTATTGCACTATGCAGCGTCAGCATGGTTTTACAATCTGGGTTGATTTTTGGAGTTGCCATTTACTTACCGAATAGTGAAAGGACTGGATAGAGTGGATGTGGAGAGGATGTTTCAACTTGGGGGAGAGTCCAGGACCAGAGGTCATGGCCTCAAATTTAAAGGACGATCCTTTAGGAAGGAGGTGAGGGGGAATTTATTTAGTCAGAGGGTGTGGAATTCATTGTCACAGAAGGCTGTGGAGGCCAAATAAATGGATATTTTTACGGCAGAGATAGAGAGATTCTTGATTAGTATGGGAGTCAGCAATTATGGGAAGGCAGGAGATATTCTTAATATGCACTGCCTAATTTTTTATATTATTATTGGGCAGTGCATATTAAGAATATCATTTATTGGTTGGACTGTCCTTCTCAACAGATGGAATGGATAAGAATGGAGAAAGAGGATTGTTTTCCGTATGATTTAGGAGCGATCCTCTTCTCCCCGATAAAATTGAATAATACATTATATAAGAAGAATCCAATTATACACAATATAATTCGAATTTGGAAACAAATAAAATTAACTTTAAAATTAAGAAACTTTTCATCATTAACACCAATAGTGAATAATCCGGTATTTAAACCATCTTTTATGGATAAAACATAGACAATGGGAAAGATTGGGAATTAAAAAGGTGGGTGACATGTATGAAATGAGAAATTTATTATCATTTCAACAATTAAAATCAAAATTTAATCTGAATAATAACCAATACTTTAAATATTTACAGATATGTGACTATAAAAAAATATATACCAAGACTACAGAGTATAATGATAGACCCACTGGAAGAAGCAATGAATATTAAGGCGGACTCACAAAAATTAATATCATATTTATATAATAGTATTCTTAATAGAGAATTGCCATCAACAGGCAATTAGAGAAGACTGGGAAAAAGAATTAATGTCAAAAATTTCTAAAGAAACATGGGAGAGGTATTTGATATATATACATAAATGTTCGATTAACGCTAGACATAATTTAATTCAATTTAAAATATTACATAGATTATATTATTCAAAAGTTAGGTTGAATAAATTTTATTCAAATATTTCTCCCATCTGTGATAAATGTCTTTCTCAAAATGCCAATATCACACATTCTTTCGTTTCTTGCACAAAACCATGGATTTTGATGTGATATATTTGATATATTCACTAGTTTATTTAAGATAAAAATGGAACCTAACATGGAAATGATTATCTTTGGAGTAATAGGAGATGGAGAGGTGTAATACTGTCGTATTAACCAGCATCTGCAGGTCTTTGTTTCTGCAGAACATGCAGAGAAACAGGCAGCAATAATTGGATAACATACTGGCATGTGCAAGAATGATATTGTATATTAGACTGCAGCGGAAGTTGCTGGTGTGACCATGGAACAGCAGTACAAGGAATGATGCATAGAATTGTTGCAAATCCTGTACGTCCAGTGACGTTACACTCTTCATCCAAACATAGGTATCCCTCAACTTGTTGATCAGGTATTCCCAGAGAATCTGCATGGTCCAGGCACCCAGCACCCGCTGTGTAAAAAAACATGCTCCCCACATCTCATCTAAACTTTGTCTCTCTCACCTTAAATTTAAGGCCTCTCGTCTTTAGTTTAGTTTAGAGATACAGCGCGGAAACAGGCCCTTCGGTCCATCGAGTCTGCGCCGACCAGCGATCCCCACACATTAACACGATCCTACACCCACTTGGGACAATTTTACCTTCATACCACGCCAATTAACCTAAAAAACCTGTATGTTTTTGGAGTGTGGGAGGAAACCGAAGATCTTGGAGAAAGCCCACGCAGGTCACGGGGAGAACGTATAAAATCTGTACAGACAGCACCCGTGGTCAGGATCGAACCCGGATCTCTCGCGCAGTAAGGCAGCAGCTCTACCGCTATACCACCGTACCACCCTGGGGAAAAGGTTCTGTCTGTCCACCCTATCCATGCATTTCATTATTTTATAAACTTCTATCAAGTCGTTCTCTCATCCTCCAAAGTTCCCAAAACGTACTCTTTAAGTTTGTCCAACCTTTCCTTATGGCTAATGCCCTCTAATGCAGGCAGCATTCTGGTAAACCTCTCCACAGCCTCCATATCCTCCCTGCAATGGGGTGACACACCATGCAGGATATCACTCAGCTATAGGTGAACACATTGGTCCAACAGGTTCAAGCTTATAGATAAGCTTTTGATAAGTTCACGACAATCTCTTATCCTATTGCTGAGTATGGTAGGTGAATGCACTGAATTGCCCTTTAATTCGACTCATTATTAATGCACCTACCCCAAAGTGTACATATTTCTTTCTTTTCTCATCTGCATCCAATCATCCTGAACCTATGAAGGGCCTCCTCCTGCGCCTATTTTCTATGTTTCTATCAGTCTTAGAATAAAGGGGAGGCCATTTAAGACTGAGGTGAGGAAAAACTTTTTCACCCAGAGAGTTGTGAATTTGTGGAATTCCCTGCCACAGAGGGCAGTGCAGGCCAAATCACTGGATGGATTTAAGAGAGAGTTAGATAGAACTCTAGGGGCTGGTGGAATCAAGGGATATGGGGAGAAGGCAGGCACGGGTTATTGATTTGGAACGATCAGCCATGATCACAATGAATGGCGGTGCTGGCTCGAAGGGCCGAATGGCCTCCTCCTGCACCTATTTTCTATGTTTCTATCTCATAAAATGTATTAATGAATCTACTGTATAGGATGGAACTGCAGATGCTGCTTTAAATTGAAGGAAGACAGAAAAAGCTGGAGTAACTCAGCAGGACAGACAGCATCTCTGGAGAGAAAGAATGGGTGACGTTTCAGGTCGAGACCCTTCTTCAGACTAATGTCAGGTGAAGGACCTCGACCCGAAACGTCACCCATTTCTTCTCTCCAGAGATGCTGCCTGTCCCGCTGAGTTACTCCAGCATTTTGTGTCTTACCTTATTGAATCTACTCACTGAGAACAAACAGTTCCCTTCATCTTCCTTCTGTTACTCTTGCAATAGCCTGCAAGTGGAAACAACCGCTGCCTATTTACTGAAGGAATGACAAAGAATTTTGAGCAAGAAACAAACTGCTGGAATAAAACTCAACAGGTCGACCAGTAACTGTGGCGGGGAAAAGAATTGTTGAGGTGAAGTACTGGCAATTCCAATGCTTCCCAAAGATACTATTCAACCTGTTGAATTCCTCTAGCTGCTTGTTTTTTTCTCCAGATTCCAGCATCTGCAGCCTCTTGATTTCCAGAGAATTTTGAACAATGCTACAAAATTTCCCCTTAACTTTCTCTACTATAAGGAGAAAGGGAACACAGTAAGCCCAACTGGATAACATTAAGAACCAGAGTTTAGTTTAGTTTGTTCAGATTAGTTTAGAGATAGACAATAGACAATAGACAATAGATGCAGGAGACAATAGGTGCAGGAGTAGGCCATTTGGCCCTTCGAGCCAGCACCGCCATTCAATGTGATCATGGCTGATCACCCTCAATCGGTACCCCGTTCCTGCCTTCTCCCCATATCCCCTGACTCCACTATCTTTAAGAGCCCTATCTAGCTCTCTCTTGAAAGCATCCAGAGAACCTGCCTCCACCGTCCTCTGAGGCAGAGATAGAGCACGGAAACAGGCCGTTTGGCCCACCAAGTCTGCACCGACCAGCGATCCCCGCACATTAACACTATCCTACATCCTCGGGATAATTTACATTTATACCAAGCCAATTAACCTACAAACCTGTACGTCTTTGGAGTGTGGGAGGAAACTGGAGCATCCCGGAAAAGCACCCATGCAGGTCATGGGGAGAATGTACAAACTCTGCACAGACAAGCACCCGTGGTCAGGATCGAACCAGGGTCTCTGGTTCAGTAAAGCAGCAACTCTACTGCTGTGCCACTGTGCCGCCCCATTTTATTTATCCGTTTTATGGAATCTGGACATCACTAGTGAAGCAGGCATTTATTGCTCGGCACAAATTGCCTACAAGATGTAGCTTGTCAGTCACCTGCATGAAACTGTTGTGATATTGGGCTAGGAATTCCTGGATTTAAACCTGGAGAAGAAAGATGAAGCAAAGTTGCCAAACTAATGAGACAATTCCAAAAGTCAGGATGGCATATGACTTGGCTGTGTCTCTTTGCACCTCATGTCCCAATTTTCTTTGTGGGGGAGGTTGTGAGTTTGGGGAATGCTATCAGTGTGGTCTGGATGATGGACTGTGGTGAATTTTATAAATGGGACGGACTGCAGCCACTGTTTGAGAGATGGGTGGAATGGATGTTGAGGGTAGCGGATGGGTTGTTGGGCCTGTTCACTTTGAATGGAACAAGAATCTGTCTTCAAACTAAGGTGACATGCCATCATTTTAAAATAGCTATTCAATTGAACTGGAAAAAAAAGGCAGCATTCCTGAAGTTTTAGAATAATGATTTTCCTTTAAGCAAAGATAGAATCGGTGCTGGAGGAACCTTTGCCATATCAGCATCTTAATCTAAGCAATCGTTTAACGTTTCACAGTGTTCGGTGCAATGAATGCACAACAATGGACAATTGAATCTCAGGCAAAATAAACTCCTGACTTTCCAGGATATTGTTTCTGATGCGATTAGCACAAATCAAATCTAATTACAGCAATTGCTTCAGGACTAGTTGAGGCAACTATACAAAAGGAAAACCTTGCTTTGAGAAAGGAAGAGAGTTATAGGCTGATAGTCAGATGGAGGAAGCTGTGTCGAGGCGTGTGGACTGCATGGACACAAGGATTATATTGCCGTCGCCGATCAACTGGACTCTGACAACTCGCATTCATTTTCCAGACACACTTTATTTACTAGTGCACAGGAGATCAGCACAATCCCAGTTACTGCACGACTCTGAAATTCCACCTTATTATAGAAATTTTAACCCTTGCAATTGAGTGCACTTTCTAATTTCTTATCATCAATAACAATATGTTCTCAAAGCATTAATATACAAATGCAGTAACACTGATGCAAGTAAACCTACATGCTATTTAATCCTTTATTTAATTTTCTATATCACAGACCTTGTAGTGTGCGTCAAGGAATACCCATCTGAACACCTTGTGGTGTGTGTCAAGGAACACCTATCAGGAGCATTGATGTGCGTGAATGAATGGCGAAAGGTTGTTGCGCTGTCCAGCTCTCCTAACCTTTGTCATACTGCAGCTTCCACAATATGGTCGAGAAAGTAGATCTGCTGCTACACTTTATAGTTTGCTATTCTGTATATTGCTACTCCTTTCTATGTGTTATGTAACAGACAGTTTCAGGGCTGTAACTACATTGACACTATCTTCTCACGATGTAGCTTCTGCTTTGGCATCTCACTGCCTGGGACTGGATTTCACCCATAATTGTACGCAATGCTGAATTGAAAGTCACGCAAAGCAGCGCGGTATTAGAAAATCTTTACTTTGAGCGACCATTATCATGACTTAACTACCTTCAAGAAACAATGATCCACAACCTGGGCATTTGATGGACCAGAAGAAGGGTCTCAGACTCTTCAGGAGATGCTGCCTGTCCCGCTGAGTTACCCCAGCATTTTGTGTCTATCTTCAGTGTAAACCAGCATCTGCACTTCCTTCCTGCACTGTGGGCATTTTACACCCACTTGCCGAAGCGGCAGAAACAATGGCATTCACAACCTGACCCGTGGGAAATGAAGCAACATTTTCAAGATTCAAGTGAGTTTATTGTCATGTGTCCCAGATAGGACAATGACATTCTTGCTTTGCTTCAGCACAACAGAATAATGTAGGCATAAATAAATACAGAACAGATCAGTGTGACCATATACCATTGAATATATATATATACACACAAATAAGTAAGTAAGTAAGTAAGTTTATTGGCCAAGTATTCACATACAAGGAATTTGCCTTGGTGCTCCGCCCACAAGTAACAACATGACATACAGTGACAGTTACGAATGACTCAGAAAACACTAAACATTAATAATAATAAAACATTAATGATAAAACACCATTGATCAACCATGTGAACCAACAAAACACTTACTTAAATAAGCATATAAAGTGCAATGGGCTATTCATGTTCAGAGTTTTGTTTGAGTTGAGTTTAATAGCCTGATGGCTGTGGGGAAGGAGCTCTTCCTGAACCTGGATGTTGCAGATTTCAGGCTCCTGTACCTTCTACCTGGAGGCAGCGGGGCCAGGATGGGGTAGATCCTTGATGATGCTGGCAGCCTTTTAAAATCTGCCCTCCATCGCAGGTTCAGACTGCCATTTTGATGAGATCAAACAAATTGAAGGGAGTCCAGGAGGAGATTCCATAAACCTCTCCCCTTCCCCCCCCCCCCCCCCCCCATCCCCACCACTATTGTGCCGCTATGCCTGCATATTACTGAGCCTCTCTGATCAGTAGCAGCATCGACTCACACACAGATCTTTAGACTACAGGCAGCAGCAGCTCACTGAAACCATGATCTGCATTGAGGGCACGGTGTTTAAGTTTTATAGAAATATAAACTACTGGAGACATTTTTCAACATTTCAATAAAGATCCTTTTTTTATTATTTTTTTTTAAATATAACCTGTGGGAATATTATAAATCACACAGGTTTCACTATCTCTAGTGTGATGAATGCCTTATGGAACCATGTGTTCATAATGCAGGCTAGAAATCACCTTTTATTCCCCTTTCTGTCATGAAGTAATTAAAATGCACCACACTCAGTGGCGGTATTATTACACGTGCATATTATTAGTGTTTGGGTGAATCTGAGCAGTGAGTAGCTGGACAAACTTTCAAGTGAGTCGGGCTTCACTAGGTAATGCGTGCAACATTGTGAAGCAATTATATTCAGCAATTTAATGTCGGGCACTTTTTACATATTAGAAAAGCGGGCACAAATGGGGAATCCATGATCTATGTGATCATTTGAGTAACATAGAAACATGGAAGAAACTAGACACAAAGTGCTGGAGCAACTCAGCGGGACAGGCAGCATCTCTGGAGAGAAGAAATAGGAAAAGTTACCCATTCCTTCTCTTCAGAGATTGAGGAATGGTTAATGGAGTTTAATACAGAGAAGTGCAGGGTTTTGCATTTAGGGAGCCATACAAGGGCAGGACCTACATGGTGAATTGTATGGTTCTGAGGGGTGTTGTAGAGCAGAGCGATCTAGGAGTGCAGATACATCATGTGCACAGTTGCCTGTCTCGATGAGTTACTCCAGCATTTTGCGTCTACCTTCGATTTAAACCTGCATCTGCAGTTCTTTCCTACACTGGGAAGAAGCTATTCAGTCTCTTGCTCTCTGCCCATATCCCTTTATGCCTTTTGTGTTCAGAAATCTATCTATTCCCTTCTTAAATATAGTCGGTGACTTGGCCTCCACTGTTTTCAGTGAGGGTGAATTTTACAACTTCCCGACCTTCTGAGCAAAGAAACTTCTCTTTATCTCAGTCCTAAATGTCTTCCCCCATCTTCTGAATCTGTGACCCCAGATCTAGACCACTTCCAGGAGAAACATCCTCACTGTATCCAGTCTATTGCAATCTCTCAAAATTGTGTCTGAGTGAAACTTCCTTGCATTCTTCAAACTGTAATGAATGCAGGCTCTCAACACAACTGTCCGACCATCCCAGCAATTAGTAGATTGAACTCCGCCAACGGCAAGTATATCTTTTCTTAGATGATGAGACTAAAACTGCACAAAATATAATAATTCACAAAATATAATTAAAATGCACGAAAGTCCTAGCCTGCTCAGCCTCTCCCTGTAGCTTAGGCCTTTAAGTCCTGACAACATCCTTGTAAATCTTCTCTGCACCCTTTCCAGCTTAACTTCATCTTTCCAAAACAGGGTGACCAAAACTGAATGCAAAACTCCAAACATAGCTTCACTAATGTCTTGTACAATTGTTGCTTTACCTCCTAACATCTGTACTCAATACTATGTGATGAAGGCCAATGTGCCAAAAGCCTTCTTCATTAACCTATCTATCTGTGACACCAAGTAACTATGTGTAGGAAGGAACTGTAGATCCTGGTTTAAACCGAAGACAGACACAAAGAGCTGGAGTAACTCAGTGGGACAGGCAGCATCTCTGGAGAGAAGGAATGGGTGATGTTTTAGGTCATGGCTGATCTATCTCTTCATCCTAACCCCATTCTCCTGCCTTCTCCACAACATCCGCCAGAAACCTACCGTTCACTGTGTAGGTCCTGGTCTTGTACGACTCCCAAAGTGCACCAGCCTGCATTTCTCTGTGTTAAACTCCATTAACCATTCCTCAGTCCACCTGCCCAACCGATCAACATCCTGCTGCAATTTTTGACAACCAAATCCGTTATCTACAATCCCACCCACTTTGCTATCATTTGCAAACTTGCTGCGCGAGCTTATGGAAAATGTACCCCAAACTCATTGTACCTTGGTCCATTCTGAAGTAAGGCCCCGACTTGAAATGTCTGCTGCCCACTCCATACCAGATGCTGCCTGACCTGCTGAGTTCCTCCAGCATTTTGTCTTTTGCTCAAGATTCCAGCTTCTGCAGTTTGTCGTCTCCATTGCACCTTGTTTTCTGTTGTATATCGTAACTTGTAATTCCAGTGTTCATCTCTCTGTATAACCTAGCCTGGGATAAGGTCATCTGAGCTCAATATTTTATATAACTGAAAGCCATTAAGTGGGAGCAACAGAGCCAGGCTTGGCTGATAGTTTTCTCCCTCTGCTGAAGTGACACTGTAACTAATTGTAGGCTTGCTAACACCTCTCTGACAGACATCAGCTCTTTCAGCTTTGGCTATGATTCATACCTGAGACCTTGGTGGATGATTCAGTATTACAGTCACCATCACTTATCGCAGGCGCATTGGCGTGTAGCCTGTTGTAAGCATCGGATGAAGCATTGCTCCTCAGAGACACCGCGAGGAACCAGGAATAGGAAATACAGTTTGGGTAAAGGTGTCAGTTTGTACATTCGCAGTAACTTGGTCATATGGATTTGGAATTGGCTTAAACATAGAAGACAGGGTTGTGGTGGAAGGGCATTATTCAGGCTGATGTCTATGACCAGTGCAGTCCCATATTTTGCTTGGGTAGTTTACACCCCAGCAGTATGAACATTGACTTCTCTAATTCAGATACCCCTTGCTTTCTCTCTCCATCCCCTTCCCCTTCCCAGTTCTTTCACAAGTCTTACTGTCTCCGACTACATTCTATCTCTGTCCCACCACCTCCCCTGACATCAATCTGAAGAACATCTCGACCCGAACCGTTGCCCATTCCTTCTCTCCAGAGATGCTGCCTCACCCGCTGAGTTACTCCAGCCTTTTGTGTCTACCTGCAGTCTCCAAGGATCTGCACTCTGATCTCTTGCTGTTTGTGATCTCTATAAATGTCTTGGACATAAATGTAGAAGGGTCGGTTGGTAACTTTGCAGATTACACTAAGGTTTGCTGGAGTCATGGCTTGTCATGAGGGCTGTCAAAGTTTACAGCTGGACATGGATCAGACACAGTATTCGGCAGAGAAATGGCAGATGGAGTTTAACCTCAGCAAGTGTGAGGTGTTGCTCTTTGGGAGGTTGAAGGTAAGAAGTAAATATACAGTTAATGGCAAGTCCCTTAATAGCATTAAAGTACAAAGGATCATGGGGTGCAAATCCATAGCTCCTGGGAAGTGGTTAAGGGCCTGTCCCACTTTCCAGAGTTATTCACGAATTCTCCCGAGTTTTCAAACTCGCAGACTGTTGGTAACGAGTCCGTAGGAGTCCGTGGATATATCGTAGCAGCTCGTTATGCCAGCCATAGGTACTCGGGGCTAGTTTTTTACTCGTGGACATTTTTCATCAGGCTGGAAAAAACATCCCGACTTACCTGATGCCCCGAGTACTTACGGCTGGCATAACGAGCCGCTACGATATATCCACGGACTCCTACGGACTCCTACGGACTCGTTACGAACATTCTGCGAGTTTGAAAACTCGGGAGAATTCGTGAATAACTCAGGAGAATTTGTGAATAACTCAGGAAAGTGGGACAGG
>CM075980.1:33863677-33871177 GCA_038087875.1 Malacoraja senta
TAAACTAAAGTAAACAATTCCGTCAGGTCCAAAAACCTAACTTTTTATTGGGTCTGTTTCCCCTTGGCTGGCCAATGTATTTTTTATGCCACTATATTTTGCTGACCCTGTCTCCTGTCTAGTTAGTTTAAACCTCCCTCTTCCTCCATTGACACCCCACACATGAAATTCATAATCCCAACTTCATTTAGGTGCAATCTGTCCACAGTGTATAGGCACCTTTTCCCTCCAGAAATGGTTCTCTTGCTCCAGAATCTAAAGTCCCCCTCCTGCACCATCCATCCATCCTGTGTCATCTTCTTATTTCTCCATCCACCTTACTCAGACTGATAAGTTTCTTGTTTCTCATCTCTGGAGAGAAGGAATGGGTGACGTTTTGGGTCGAGACCCTTCTTTACACCCTTCTGAAGAAGAAGGGTCTCAACCTGAAATGTCACCCATTCCTTCTCTCCAGAGATGCTGCCTGTCCCACTGAGTTACTCCAGCATTTTGTGTCTACCTTCGATTTAAACCAGCATCTGCAGTTCTTTTCTAACACATATATCATTTCAGTTCAGACTTGGTATTGATTGATTTAATTGAAGGCAGGACAGTCACAGACTGTTACTTTGAAGAAAAGCACTCTTAAGTGATTTCCCATTGGTTAAAATTAGTGCATGAAAAACTACTGGCCAAGACTTCACTGCACTACTCTGCACCTACAGGATTTGCAAAGTGGAAGATTTCCTGCATTAGTACTACAGATATGGGGTGACATAATGGGATCAGTGTGCATTATCCTAGCAAAAAGTGATAAATGTTCCATGCTCAGGATCTGCCTTCCTTCATATTAGTCAACATGGATATGGTAGTAATACTTCTTTACCTACAAAGTTAGATGAAACATAATGCAAATAAGATGCCTTTGACAAGATTAGACTCAACTCTGCACAGTTATTTGAAGTTCTGTCTCCGTGTCTAACATTTAAGACACTCATCAAATATAGTTGGTTCTTTGTGCAGGAAGGAACTGTAGATAGACACAAAATGTCGGAGTAACTCAGCAGGACAGGCAGCATCTCTGGATGGAAGGAATGGGTGATGTTCGGGTCGAGACCCTTCTTCAGACGGAACGTCAGGGGAGAGGGAGTTACAGAGCTAAGGAAGTGTAAGCGATCAAAAGAGATGAAGCGCAAAGAAATTAGATTATTGTTAGCTCGGAGAAGGTGACCACAAAGCAGACAGAGAGACAATGTGATCAGAGGGATAGTCAGACTGGTCGGAAAACTGGGAAGGGGGGGATGGAGAGAGAGGGAAAGCAAGGATCGACACAAAATGCTGGAGTAACTCAGTGGGACAGGCAGCATCTCTCGAGAGAAGGAATGGGTGACATTTCAGGTCAAGCCTTCTTCAGACCTTTGATGTTGGATCTTTGATGATCGATGTGGTACATTAAACCTGTAGGATTTAATATATTTGGTTGAAGTACTTTAATGGCTCAGTATTTCAGTAAGAGAAGCACCAGATGAAATTCAAAGTGGGAAGGGTATTGGATTTTGTTATATTGCCATAAGGTTTGGTAAATAAATGGCCATTAGCCATGTGGTTTTGATTTTTATTTGCGAGTGTTATTCATTTAAAACTCCTTATAACTCCGCCCTTCTACAATTAATTAGCTATCTGATACTACCGTTTTTTTTTAAACTCTCTGTTGATTGGTAATTAAGCAAGATAAAACATGACAGGAATGAAAGAGGGTGTCAAGACTCAGAAAGTAACTGTCAGTGCTTTGTGGCAGTGGCTTCAAACTTTCTCCATGTAAGTGATATAATAATAATAATAATAATAATAGATTTTATTTTAAGGGCGCCTAATACCGAGGTCTCTAGGACACCTTAAATTTAAGAAACATATAAACATATAATCAGAGTAAAACAAGTTATAAAGACATCACAAATACACAAATTAAAAACAGAAATTCGATCCAAAAAAAGACAACAACAAAATTCAGAAAACACAACATGAAGGGAGAGCAGCGGCAGCCAAACCGCGCCAGCGTACACTATCCCTTCCGCCCGCCATGTTGGGACATAGACTAACACAGACTAACACAGACACTTAACACTACACACAAAATCATCCCCCCACAATGGTTACCACTGTGGGGGAAGGCACAATGTCCAGTCCACAACCCAGTTCTCCCCAGAGTCAGGCCCATCGAGGCCGCCACGGAGGCCCGATGTTCCTGGCCGTCGGGAGAGTCCTCGCAGCAGCTGGAACGGCCGGTTTCCCAGCGGAGTCGATGGCACCTGAAGCCGACAGGGCCGCGCCGAGTTGGAGCCACGAGGCTCCCGATGTTAAAGTCATCGCCGCCGCCCATGGCTGGTCGCTCCGCAGACCCGCAGCCCGGAGGTGTTGATGTCGGCGGTCACCGCATACCGAGCTCCACCGCGTCGACCCAGCGCGGCGACCCAGGCAAGGCATCGCCCGCTACGCTCCCCGATAGCGCTCCAGCGCTGTGCCGCCGACCGAAGCTGAAGGTGCTGGGTGGTCCCCGTCAGGAAACGGCGCTCCATGCCTGCTGGTAGGCCACAAGGACGGGTCGACGAGGCAGCCCGGAGAAAAAGCTGCCTCACCGACCAGGTAGGGACCTGGAATAAAATTACCCCCATTCACCCCTCCTCCTCCTCCAATGGCTCCTCCTCCTCCTTAATTACTGGGCACGTAATCACGATCTATGTTCTACCTTCAAAAACATCAGGTGTACTGGAGGAAGGTTGTACTCTTCTTGAGGATACATTGTTTTTCCAGTAGAAAGCAACAAAACAATGTTACCTGAAGTGAATTAGTACAGGAGAAACATTAGGATTATGTTGACAGTTTATCCACACCAAAAGATCTGAATTTGCAAAGCTAAGGCCATTTTACATTATGTTACTTGATCCATGAATGTCACTTTGTTTCACGGCCATTGCTGGTCAGATTTACACTTCGCCTCCACCACAGTAATTTTCAATGTGATTTCCTAATGCATCGTTGTCACCATCTCCTAGCTAACAATGATCTATTCTACATTTTCCTTGACCTTTGGCCCCCTTTGATCTCTTGTTTTCACGCCTTTGCACTTCCATATCTCGTGTTTCCCTCCCCCCTGACTCTCATTCTGAAGGGACTCGACCCGAATCATCACCTATACCTTCTATCCGAAGATGCTGCCTGTCCCGCTGTGTTGCTCCAGCGTTTTGTGTCTATCTTCGCTATAGAACCAGCATCTCCAGTTCCTTCCTACACATTTCCTAATAGGTTTTCTATTGAAATTGCAATGGTCTTGTTGCTATGAGGTTCATTCTCTCACTGATTCCAAATTGTATTTCCATCTTATTGGTAGAATGTCCTCATTTATCAATTAACTTGTTGCCAAATTTTCAAAGGACTATTGTCTCTGAGCTTCATATTGACCAGTCACAACTATATCACACTAATGGACCAGGGGCCAACACTGACTCTGGTGTCAAATGTGTGAGGAGCAGTGCCTAGAAATTGTAAAAGGGTGCTGGAATGTCACAACCAAGATATTGGACATTTTAATGTTGAGGGGAAGAGAGGCATTGGAGGTTGGAAGATTGGCAGGGCTTGGGATGATAGATAGTTAGCTAGTTTAGTTTATTGTCACGTGTTCCGAGGTACAGTGAAAAGCTTTTGTTGCGGGCTATCCAGTCAGCGGAAAGAAAATACATGATTACAATCGAGCCATTTACAGTGTATAGATACATGATAAGGGAATAACGTTTACTGCAAGGTAAAGCCAGCAAAGTCCAATCAAGGATAGTCCAATGGCCGCCAATGAGGTAGATAGTAGTTCAGCACTGCTCTCTGGTTGTGGTAGGATGATTCAGTTGCCAGTCAACAGCTGGGAAGAAACTGTCCCTGAATCTGGAGGTGTGCGTTTTCACACTTCTAATCCTATTGCCTGATGGAAGAGGGAGAAGAGAGAGTGGCCGAGGCAGCGTGAATTATAAGTGGATTCAATGGAAGGGAGGTTGATTTGTGTGATGGTCTGGGGTGCGTCCACAAGGTCAGATAAAGGTCCGGAATCATGGTCTAGGTGTAGAGGAGCCATGTGAAAATTGGGGTGTTGGGTAGGATAAAAGGTTAGCCTGAATAATGGTCGGGGAGGTTACCCAAACATTTACGTACGGACCTACTTAAGTACAGCTGCTTCTCAACCTACAATGGGGTTACGTTACGATAAACCCATCGTAAATCGAAACTATCGTAAGTCGAAAACGCATTTAATACAATTTGATCATGTGACCGGAAGTGATGTGCGGCTCGCAAGAATTTCATTGTCCTATCTGGGACGCATGACAATAAACGCTCTTGAATCTTGAATCTTGACGTTCCCAACCGTTTGCACCATCGTAAAGTCAAAATATCGTAAGTTGAAGCATCGTAAATCGGGGAGCATCTAATAATAATAATAACAATAATGGATGGGATTTATATAGCGCCTTTCTAATACTCAAGGCGCTTTACATCGCATTATTCATTCACTCCTCAGTCACACTCGGTGGTGGTGAGCTACTTCTGTAGCCACAGCTGCCCTGGGGCAGACTGACGGAAGCGTGGCTGCTAATCTGCGCCTACGGCCCCTCCGACCACCACCAATCACTCACACACATTCACACACATTCACACGCAGGCAAAGGTGGGTGAAGTGTCTTGCCCAAGGACGCAACGACAGTATGCACTCCAGCGGGATTCGAACCGGCTACCTTCCGGTTGCCAGCCAAACACTTAACCCATTGCGCCATCTGTCGTCCCAATCTGTACTTACTTCCGTTTCAAGTTCCTGGATTTGTGCTGTTGGTGTGAGGGGCAAGTTGTCCTGTGAGTGTCTCCTAATGGTTGCCCTAGGCCCAGTGTTCCAAGTTTTCCTGAATGCTTCAAAGGGAACAGTCCCATTCTCTGGGATCCTGACAACAACTGTGTTAGGATCATAATCATGTTCCACACCAGGGATGGTCTAGTCACACCTTCAATCAGGTGAAACTACCCTGAAATAGTTATTATCATGCTTCACTCCCAGATAAATCGATTTTCAATTGCGTAACACAGAAAAGAGCATGATCCAATCATGACTCCAGGTGCAGGGAGGAAGACATGATCAATAAAGATGGATTGAAAAATGCCTAAACTTTTCCAGCAAATTTTAGACCAAATGCATCACACCATTGAAATGTATTTTAGAAATGAAGCCACGGTTATTTTTTCAACGAATATTAATCTTAATCTGAAGGAAGCAATATCAGACCAAGCACAAGGCAGCTGGATTAATAATAGTTTCAAATGTTCCGATGAGGATGGTTAGCGGGGAGTTTAAAAAAAATCCCATTTTTCTTCAGGGGGAAAACAAGTAGACAGGGATAAAAACAGAAAATACCAGGATAACTTGGAAGGTTGGGCATCTTTTGTGGAGTTAATGTCAATGATCTTTGATCAGAACTGTGGAAATCCAGGGCAGCTGTGTAAGTGAATTTTGAGACAGTAGAAGTGATGTGTGCAGTTGGACACCGAGGTTGGAGGCTGTGTTCGAGACTCCGGAGGTAACGAGGCCAGTGAAATTGTGGAAAACACTGCTTTGATCCTCTCAAGCTGGTTTTAGATGGAATCCATGGTTTGTAGATGAACCATGGTATTTTTAATCTTCCAGCAAATGCACTGCTGGTATCAGGACAATTTAACGGGTCTCATTCCTCAGCAATTATCAGCTCACGTTAGAACATGGCAGCTCTGAAAGCTTCTCTGAGGTGCTGTAGACCAATATCGATGGTAGACGTGTATGCGGTCACTTACCAATGTCCTGTTCCACCAGGACCATGCAGCTCCAGATGTCTGAATTCTAGAGGTGAGGTGAGAATGACTGCTCTTGACATCAACGCAGTACTTGATTAAGTGTTACGTCAAAGTGACCTGGTAAAACTGAAACCAATGGGCATAAGAGGGTAGATTTTCCATAAGCCAGAGACATACCTTACACAAAAACAAAATGTTTGTAGGAAGTCCATCTATCCAGCCACTGGACATCACTGCAGAAGTTCCTCACACTAGTGTCCAAAGCCCAATCAGCATCAATAACCATCCTTCCATCCTCAAGTCAGATATGGGGGCGTTAACTTGTCACTGCATGATGGTCAATTTCATTTGCAATTCTTTAGTCAGAGGGTCATTAATCTGTGGAACTCATTGCCACAAGAGGGGCTGTGGAGCAAGTCAGTGGATATTTTTAAGGCAGAGATAGACAAATTCATGATTAGAACAGGTGTCAAGGGTATGGGGAGAAGGCAGGAAAATGGAATTAGGAGACAGAGATCACTCATGATTGAAATGCGGAGTAGACTCGATGGGCCGAATGGCCTAATTCTACTCCTATAACTTGTGAACTTGTAAAGCAGACCATTCCTGAATTCAGAAAGAGGTAGGGATGTTGGGGCCTGGTAAGTAATATTTACACCACAAAAGTAACAGACAATAACTACAAAAATAATCCTACTCATCTCCTTTCTAAAGGAACGTCCTTAATTCTGAGGCTATGCTCTCTAGTCCTAGATTCTCCCACTAGTGGAAACATCCTCTCCACATCCAATCTACCCAGGCCTTTCACTATTCGAATGGAGCACTGTTAATCATTGAAAATAATGTAACCTGTTTATTGCTATCCAGTATATCACAATACACATTCATTTCACTCACGTTTGAATGACCTCCAGAGTACTGCAGTATGTAAGATTTCCAAAATAAACTCCTCCGCTCTTCTATACTCATTGCTGGGTCTACATGTTGGAACTCCTGAGTCATTGTGGATATGCCTTCACTAGAAGGGGCAGAGTGGTTTGGGAAAGTGTCAAACCACCACCTTCTGCAGGGCAGTGAAGAATGGGCAAAACATATTGGCATCACTCAGATCCCAAAGTTGAAAAAACATGACAGTAAAAACATGAGTGTGAAACATGAGTGTAAAAAACTCTGGAAAATCATGACAACATATTGATTGTGAAGTGATACCTTTGGACCTTTCAACATCATTACCTGAGCTGTCCGTACAGCGACTGAGGTGAATGCATCTGGTAAAGCACCATTTTACATATTGTTCCTACTTTGCAGCTGATATCCAGTCAAAATATCAGCAACACTAAACCACTGTGAGCGCACTTTCTTTGCACACCTCACTGAATCTCCACCAATCTTACACAAAGCCAAACCAATATATGAAGCTGTGTACAAAATCCTAACAATTTGCAACATGTTACTAGCGTGACCCAATTTGAACTGAATCCAAAACATATATCCTTGTTTTTCCATTGTCTTTTGTTGCAATGTCAATTCAATGAAAGGGTCTCTCATTTCAGGCAAACATTATTGATGGGTTTTTTATTGCATTTACAATACACGCGCCCCATTTCCTGTATTGCTTGCTGTTTTTCTTATCCTGTGACAAGTTTTCCTCAGTCAATGTTTTGA
>CM075980.1:33876177-33951986 GCA_038087875.1 Malacoraja senta
TTTATCTATCTTTAATGATTCGTTCTGCAGTATAATATCTTGTCGTTATTGCACGGGCCGTCAAATTGATCTCTTAAGTAACATTAGGATCTTAGAGTGCAGCTTCACTGCAACTGCTGTTTCTAACTCGAAGCTATAGCCAGGGTTCACTTAGCCTTTGCCTGAGTCATGTCCTGCTGGAGATTTAAATACTGCTTTGGCACTGAGCTGTGTGGAAGTTCAGGCGTAAATTGATGCAGAGATCTCTCCCAAGAAATTTAGTGGGGAGAACTAGTGAGCTGTAAATAAAAATTATTGGCTGGGGGTGAAATCACAGAATGCCTATATGGGGAATGCATCAGAGCCCATTGCAAACCAGGCTTGCACTACAAATACTGTCCATCTTTGGATTTACATACACTGTGTATTGCAGCATTAGGCAACCCACTCTGTTGGCCCTGCATTAAACCACAGTCAGATCAAGCCCTCACTTCTGATCTACAACACCAGATTACTGTCAGTACAAACACCAGTCTTAGAATAAAGGGGAAGCCATTAAAGACTGAGGTGAGAAAAAACTTTTTCACCCAGAGAGTTGTGAATTTGTGGAATTCCCTGCCAAAGAGGACAGTGGAGGCCAAGTCACTGGATGGATTTAAGAGAGAGTTACGGGCCTGTCCCACCAGCATGCGACTGCATGCGGCGAGCGGGACCTAACGGGGCCGGTCCCACTTTGATCGCCGGAGCCATATGGAGTTGTGCGGGGCTGGTCCCGACATCGTGCGGGGCTCCGAAAAACTGACACTGTCCAAAAATCCCGCGCGACAACGGCCTGTCGGCCCGCAGCCGCATTGAGGCCGTACGCAGCGCCTCGACGGGCGTACGCAGCGTCTCAACGCCATACGCAGCATCTTGACAGCGTACGCCTAGCGAGTGGCGTTGAGCGATGACGTCACCGCCCAGCATGCCGTTGCGTGATGACGGAACCGCCCGACGTTCAAATTCAGTCGGCCCTCCTCCTGTCCAGCTGATTGGTGAGTATGATGTCGGGACCAGCCCCGCACAACTCCAGACGGCTCCGCGGTTGGAAGTGGGACCAGCCCCGCGCGGCCGTAAGCTTCAAGCCACCACGTTTGGTCACGCTAGACGCATGCAATCGCATGCTGGTGGGACAGGCCCTTTAGATAGAGCTCTAGGGGCTAGTGGAATCAAGGGATATGGGGAGAAGGCAGGCATGGGTTATTGATTGGGGACGATCAGACATGATCACAATAAATGCCGGTGCTGGCTCGAATGCCTCCTGCACCTATTTTCTATGTTTCCATGTTTCTATGTTAAACCCAATCTTAACGACTTACATACAGGGATATCAAAAAGTAACTCCTGATTTACTAGAAGAAGTAATGAATATAAAAGCTGATACACAAAAATTTATATCATATTTATATAATAGTATCTTAAATATAGATTTACCTGTGACCGAGGTAATTAGAGAAGAGTGGGAACGGGAATTATTGATAAAAATTACGAAGGCTACATGGGAAAAATATTTGACATACATTCACAAGTGTTCGATTAACGCAAGACATAATCTAATCCAATTAAAAATTTTACATAGATTATATTACTCAAAAACAAGATTAAATAAATTTTATCCAAATATATCGCCCATTTGCGATAAATGTTTAACCCAAGACGCAACTATAACACACTCTTTTGTTTCTTGTATAAAACTTCATGGATTTTGGAGTGATATTTTCGAAATATTTACAAAACAATTTAAGACAAAAATGGAACCCAATAATGAATTGATTATATTTTGGGGTAATGGAAGACGGGAACAAATTGAGCTCATCTCAAAAGTCAATCTTTAATTATGGTTTAATAATAGCAAAAAAATTAATATTGAAATTTTGGAAAAATACACCAATACCAACGCTCAAAATGTGGATTGCAAGTATGTTGGATACTGCACATCTTGAGGAAATGCGATTCCTCCTAATAGATAAATTTGACCAATTCATAACGAGTTGGTCTCCATTTGTCGTCTTTTTGGAAACATATGGTGCAAAACAGGTGTAAAAGTTAATCCGTGACTGCGGATGGTCAAGATTATAAATGATCTCCTTCTATTTTCTTTTCTTCTCTTCTCTTCTTTTATTCTCTTTCTTCTATTTTCTATGTCTCAACTTTCTTTTTTCATTCTTTATTTTTCTTTTTCACACACTATATATCTCACATTTTTATATTTTTCATTATCTAACTTTTTTCTTTTTCTTCTTTATTACAAAAAAATTTTAAAATAAGAAGCTGTACATAAAAGGTATTATGAAAATATGATTGTATACGATTGTACTTACTTCTAATAAAATAAAAATATTAAAAAATACAAATTTAAAAAAAAACAATCTTAACATATGCTGAATTAAGTAAATGCCTAACTTTGATTTTGCCATGTTATTAATAATGGCATAACACTTAAGAAACACTACTCACCATTAAATAATAAAAACAACATTTATAAACCAATGTTGACTAAAAGATCAATTAAGTTAAATTTAAAGGGAGAGATATAATTCAAATGGAACAGGCAGAAATTTCATGTAGTACAAAAAATGTATTTTTTTAGCAAAGTGGAATTAATATTTAACACCTCTGCCAACTTAAACAAATACGTTTTTCATTTTTTTGCTTGATTTTAAATATCGTTGTTTAGCTCAAAACCTCATTGACCCTCAGTTTGATATATGTATGAAATATTTTAATGAGCGATATTTGTAAAGTAAACATTTTAATCATAATACATACCACACAACAGGCATTGCAAGACAAAACATTGCATTTTCACACATTGTGATATTTTACAGCAAATTAATTAGAACCAAACAGGACATCTTTTATGTGCATTAAATGAGAAAAATCAAGCACAGAGAATAAAAGAACGTAGAAAGTGCCAGAACATTCCAGAAGCTGGAGTGGGAGGATTTCTTCATGTGAGTTATGACACTGTAACACTTCAAGGTTTTGTGAGCATTCCTTTCATTTGGGGCTACCACACAATAACATCTTGACAACGGTACATATTTTGCACAGAGCTGCACATTTATTTAGAATTTAGAATTTCCCTTCACACTGAATATAGTAATTGATGGTGAAGAAACGTATTTATTTTCATAAGCTATAGTTTGGGTAACAGGAGACATGGGTGTGAGATGGAAGGTAAAATAAAGACAATGATAGGAGAAATATATTGGTGCAGCAAGATTAATATTTATAATGCACTCCCTGTTGGAATGGTGCCTATACATTAAATAGTGGCATCCACATCTCTCATGCATTCACATCCACTCCTCTTTGATTCTTTTCCCAGTTAATTACAATCATTTACAGTACACATTCATTTGTCTTTGGAACGTGGAAGGAAACCAGAGCATGCGGCCGTAACTCACAACATCACAGGGAGAAAGAGTAAACGGTGCAGGCAGCACCAGAGGTGACGATTGAACCTGGGTCGTTGCAGCAACAAGGCAGTTGCATTGATGGTTGTGTCATCAACCTGTCAACCTGTCTCCCCTAACAGGACTCAATGCAGTTGGGATGTTTCCCATCACTGGGGCATGGGGGAGGTGGAAGGTATAGAAGGCCAGGTTGCTGAGTATGTTGAAGAAGAAAATAAGATTTCTACACACAAAAAGCAGCAAGAGGTATGGATAGAAATAAATGATGAGCCGTGATCACATTGAATGACAGAGCAGCCTCAAAGCAGATCTATTCCTGCTCTTATATTAGTAACCCCTGTACTCCCTCTCTCTCCGTCCCCCCCCTACCCAAGTCACACCAGGTTCTCGTTCACACCTAGCAAACTGCTGACAAAGACCTGTTTCCTTTATCATTGTTACTTTTTTGCATATCTTTCATACATTTGTTCTATCTCTTTCTATATCACCGCCTATATCTCTCGTTTCCCTTTCCCCTGACGAGTCTGAAGAAGGGTCTAAACCGAAAGGTCACCCATTCCTTCTCTCTAGAGATGCTGCCTGTTACTCCAGCATTTTGTGTCTACCTTTGGTGTAAACCAGCATCTGCAGTTCCTTCCTCCAACTTAATTTTGAATGAGGTTGCTAGGCAACATGTAACACTTCACGTTACAATCCCATTCTTCCTGTTCTTGCAATGGATTTCTCCTGTAACTAGTCGAGCAACAAGAATAGGGAAATATAATGTGCCAGTCATTGCAATGTAAAGTTTACCTTTTGTTAGACTTTGGAACAATTGCATGTCATGGTGCATTACACACTATTGACAGGTATGGACTATGCTAGCCTCAAATGAAGGTAATTATTGTCTTCAAAAGGTGCCCATAAATTCTTAGTTTGGTCAAAGTAAAGTGTGCAGCGGATGGAAGAATCGATTTCGTTTAGGAAGCTCATCAACAGAGCTTTTCAAACTGCTCTCTGCTGACAGTCGATTGCAATGTCCAATATACTGTAGCTCAGCAATGAATGTTTTGTGCTTCTTGAATGGTTGTGAGATTGGGAAAAGAACACAGCAAGGAGAATAAGAAGGTGCTACTGTAGATCTTTGTGTTGGCCACAAGTGCATTAGCTACTCGCTTGAAAACCGTCACAAAAAACAGGCAGGGAAGATTGGAACTGTCATTACATAAAAGCCTGATTAATTAACGCTTATCTTTGCTTTTATGTTGGTTTGCTGTATCCCTTGATTAATAACAGACAAGTAATAGGGATGTAATCAAAATGGATTAGGTGGAAAATTGCCAAAGCGAGGAATTAGATAACATGTGTGCTGGGAAACATTTCCTGACCTTGAACTGATTGGCGTCTGTTTAAACACTGAAACACCACAACATTTATCAAAGTGATCTATCTGGCACAATCTATGCCTCTTGGATTCTCTCTCAGCCCACACTGCAATGTCTTTCCAATTGTATTTTCTAATGTAAAATACAGCACCTCATCAATACAGAATTATATACATGTTGAGAAATCTGAAGGAAAAGATCCTTCATTTTGTTCCACACACGAACAGCTTCCCAATATTGTAAGGATTTAATTGATTCAAGACATTGCTGAATTTCAAAACCAAATTATAAATTATGAATTCAGTTCGAGCATGATCTGACAGGTTGCGAACCCTCTCCAAAATATCTCAACTAAATCTGGCAAAAGATTTACTCTAGAATTAGTATTCAGCTTCTTTTCAATGTATTTGATCATCAAGAAATGTAGTGTTTTGCTTTTTCTTTGCATCAACCTCAGCACAGTCAACGCCATATCATATTTCAGTTTTTTTTACATTAGTTTAGTTTAAAGATACAGCATGGAAACAGGCCCCATCGGCCCACCGTGTCCGCACCGACCAGCGATCCCCACATATCCTACATACATTAGGGACAATTTACAATTATACCAAGCCAATTAACCAGCAGACCTGTACATCTTTGGATTGTGGGAGGAAACCGGAGATCCCGGAAAAAGCCCATACAGGTCACGGGGAGAACGTACAAACTCTGCGTGGACAGCATCTGTGGTCAGGATCGAACCTGGGTCTCTCGTGTTGTACCGCTGTGCCACCGTGCCTCAGAACTCAAAATTCACCACATTTATATCCAACCCATATGTTTCAATCCTCATCCCTTCCATGAGTATATTGCCTTGCAAAGTTTAATGAAATACTTTTGTATTGGCTATGCTGGAATGCAACTGAAAATGCTCCAACCTGCCTCAAACAGGGCTAAAAAGTATTACAATCGTTATTTAACACAGAACCAAAACAGCTATTTTCTCCAAAGAGGGTGTTTGGAATTATAATGGTGTTAAACAACATGAAAAGCTCTTTAGGACATTTCATAAATGATGTCATAAGGTCATAAGTGATAGGAGTAGAAATAGGCCTTTCAGCCCATCAAGTCTACTCTGCCATTCAGTCAAGGCTGATCTAACTCTCCCTCCTAACCCCATTCTCCTGCCTTCTCCCCATAACCTCTGACTAATCTGTACTAATAAAAAATCTATCTATCTCTGCCTTAAAAATATCCACTGACTTGGCCTCTACAGTCCTCTGTGGCAAAGAATTCCACAGATTCACCACCCACTGACTAAATTTCCCCCATGCAAATTAGTTATATTAGTTTTCAGGAGGAAGAATGGAAGGGAAAGATATGCAAATGACTTGAGATAAAGTGGAGTGTATTGCATAAATGTGGGCAAGAATATATTAGGGTGCATGCTATAAGTTCTACAGAAGTAAGAGACCATCTTAAAAGTACAGACAGACTGTATCATCAGGTATAACCAGCATGGGCAGAACATCTGAATGAGAGAAAAGTTGAGTCAAAAAAGTGCCAGAAATAAGAACAGGGATTCAAGTTGTGCAAATAGGAAGTTCCCCAACACATAACATTTTAATTAAAAATTATGCCGTTAAATATTTGAAATAAATTTCCATCAGCTGTTATGCAGAATTTAAAATATAAGCTTATGCTACTACTGCTCCAGTAACACCCCTGATTAGTATTGGACAGTGTGTAGGAAGGAACTGCAGATGCTGGTTTATAACGAAGATAGACACAAAATGCTGGAGGAACTCAGTGAGTGACGTTTTGTGGCGAGACTCTTCTTCAATTTGAGAGTCAGGGGAGAGGGAGACAGAGATATGGAAGGGTACGGTGTGAAAATGAGAGATCAAAGGAAATGTAGAATAGATCATTTTTAGCTCGTGGAAGGTGATAACAAGGCAGACAAAGATATATAATCAGGAGGACAGTCAGACTGGTTGGAGAACGAGGAAGGGAGAGGGGTGGAGAGTGAGGGAAAGGAATAGGAATGCTTATTGTCACATGTGACGAGGCACAGTGAAATTGTTTGCTTGCGTACCCAATGTATACAAGCAAAGCTTACTTGAAGTTAGAGAAGTCAATATTCATACTGCTGGGTTGTAAGCTGCTGAAGCGAAATATGAGGTGCTGTTCCTTTAATTTGCGTTGGGCCTTCTCTTGGTAAAAAGGAATTACCTTGGTAAAGAAGCTGATGAAGGTTTGAAGAGAACCCAAACAGGAGGTAGTGGGAGAAGACATTGTCCCACTCTGCCCAGCTCCTACCTACAGCACTGCTGGCAGATGTCTGGGCCAGAGTATGCGGGGGAAGTTGAATGTTCGTCCCATGGAAAACAATGGCTTACTTTACAAGTAAGTCTGAAGGAGGGTCTCGACCCGAAACGTTGCCTATTTCCTTCGCTCCATAGATGCTGCCTCACCCGCTGAGTTTCTCCAGCATTTTTGTCTACCTCCGCTTACTTTACAAAGCTCTCCCAGTAGCCTGAGAGATAGCGTAATATTTAAGTCGCTGGACTAATATGGAAAGTTCAAGTTCAAGTTCACATTTATTGTCATATGCACCAATTGGTACAGTGATATTTGAGTTACCATACAGCAATATGAATAAAAATAACACAATACACAATGGAATTTAACATAAACATCCATCACAGTGGAATCAACGTTTCTCACTGTGATGGAAGGCAATAAAGTTCAGTCAGTCTTCCTCTTTGTTCACCCGTGGTCTGGGCCTTTGAACCCTCCGCAGTCGTTGCTACAGACGGCACGATGTACAGGCCCTCTCGCCGGGATAATCGAAACTCTGACGTCGGGACGGATGGACACTCTGCGGCTTGGAGTTTCCGAATCGGCCGCTTCTTACCGGAGACCGCGGCTTCCGATGTTAAAGTCTACAGGCCCCGATGGACGGAGCTCCAACACTGGCAATCCTCTGCAACAGATCCCAGGCTCTGCGATGTTAAAGCCAGCGCCGCGCCCGCGGTTAGAAGCTCCGCAGACCACAGCTCCACGATGTTAATGTCAGCAGGCCCCACGATCGGAGCTCCAACACTGGGTTACGAAAGGGTTCCATTCCCGAGAACAGTTTCCAACCCAAACTTCAAGTTGGAAAAGAACAAAACCAGTGTGTGAAAGAGGGTCACAGAAACTGCTGTGACGGGAAAGGGACCTGTGACGGCCAGCCTCAACTACTCAGTGAGTGAACCAGTGAGTCTGCTCAATGCTTCCTGCTGCTCTGCTCGACTCCATCCAGCTCCCAGAGGTTGCAGGGGAGGCGGGGAGGGGATGGGCAAGGTGGGGGGGGGGGGGGGCAGAGAGAAGACACACAAGATGCAGAAGATACCTCCAACTGGGCGTCAGACAGCAAATCCATCCCCATCCATCCAGCCAGTCTGCCATAAGCTCCTCTGAATGTATGGAGTGTCCATAAATCAGCCATTCATAACGCAGGGAGGACCTGGATTGATTGAAAAACATGTTCAAGTCCCAGTATGGAGATTAAGTCTGGACTAAAAAGCTATTATCAACACTGGTAAACATAGGCCAACCATCTTACCCTAAAAACACATTGCTTAATTTCCTTCCTTCAGGAATGAAATCTGCCATCCTTGTTCAGTCTAGCCTGCACGTGAGGTCAGACTCTGCTGGAACTCTTGTCCAACCTCTGATATGGCCTCAGAAGTTCATCAGCTTTGGGGTGGATTAGGAGTGGGTGAGAAATGCTGCTCCATTAGCAACACTCAAATCAAGTGATTGCTCACTAACAAAGGCAATTGTTTTCCTTTGCCAGAGTCAAACAGGTTGGAGTTCAGTTTAGTTTAGAGTTTACAGGCCCTTTGGCCCACCCAGTCCCCGCTGACCAACAATCCCCACACATTAACACTATCATACACACACGGGACAATTTACACTTACACCAAGCTAATTAACCTACATACTTGTAGGTCTTTGGAGTGTGGGAACAAACCGAAGTTCTCGGAGAAAACCCACGCGGTCATGGGGAGAACGTACAAACTCCGTACGGACAGTACCCGTAGTTGGGATCGAACCCAGGTCGCCGGCGCTGCCAGCACTGTAAGGCAGCAACTCGACCACTGCACACCATGGAGTCCCAAGACCATTCAAAGCTAAGCTGGTCAAACTGGTCTGAGGACAAAGGCTAATTTCTATACACCAACATCAGCTTCGGCCACTCATTTAACTCATGCTTTCAATTGCTGTCAGATATTGAAAGCCGCAGTCTTGAAATGTTAATGCATGCAGAACGATTTACTGTAAAATAGACTTGTATAATTTTTCTGATTGCTGAAGCATTACAAGGAAACGTTTTCATGGAGATGCACAGTTAGACGCTCAAACAGAGCTCATTATTCATGCTTCAGTGCGCTTGCCATGTGAAGCACAGCAGCGGGAAACATGCAGGGTAAAAATCTATTCAGATATTGTCACAGAATCTGCTCAAACATGAAAGAATTCCTATGGCATAAATCACAGCAAAGGGTGAAACACAAGAAAATTTCATCCATAGTCCTGCCACTGACCAATCCGTGAAGGAAATACACTGTGAAAATGTCATTTTAATCTTTTGTGAAGATATTCTCCACTGGTGTTTCTGTAAGGTATTGCCAAAAGCCTGATGTAATTGCTCAACCAGCACCAAGTTCCCATTAATGGACCTGTCCCACTTACGCAACTTTTTCGGCAACTGCGGCACCCGTCATAGGTCGTTGCAGGTCGCCGAAAATGTCCTACCACCTCCCACGCATAAACCTTCCTCGACTATGAAGAAAACCAGCTTCGACTGGACCTGCGACTAAAAAATTATCGATTTTTAAAACAGCAACCTATTTTTAGTCGAGGCCGGTTTTAATCATGATGAAAAAATAGCAGCGACCTAGATGAAGCCTCGACCACGCGGAAACCACTTTTGACCATTAGGGAGAGTGACCAAAACCTCCGGTGACCTCATGGAAACCTTGGGTGGCAGGCAAGGTCACCAGTGGTTGCTGTTTAGGTCTCCTAAGTGGGACAGGGCTTTACAGTGCTTACAGCGCCAGAGACCCAGGTTCGATCCCGTCTACGGGTGCTGTCTGTAGAGTTTGTACGTTCTCCCTGTGACCTGTGTGGGTTTTCTCCCACACTCCAAAGACGTACAGGTTTGTTGGTTAATTGGCTTGGCGTATGTGTAATTTATCCCTAGTGTGTGTAGGATAGTGTTAATGTGCGGGGATCGCTGGTCAGCGCAGACACGGTGGGCCGAAGGGCCTGTTTCCGCGCTATATTTCTAAACTAAAAAAATACTAAACTAAAAAAAAATGAACCGTTGGTATTGCCTTGAACCTTCACTAATCGCTCACTCGTACTCTTGACCAAGACCTATGAAGCCCCATGCCACACCAGGGAGGAAGTGAAAGAGAGTTCCCAACAATGAATGAGTAAATAATGAGAAAATAATTAATCCAGGAATGAGTAGGTTAACTGACGGTGAGCGTTTGTCGGCACTGGGCCTGTACTCGCTGGAGTTTATAAAAATGAGGGAGGACCTCATGGCAACGCACAGCATAGTGAAAGGTGCGGATGGAGTGGATGTGGAGACAATGTTTCCACCAGTGGGAGAGTCTAGGACTAGAGGTCACAGCCTCAGAATTAAAGGACGTTCTTTTAGGAAGGAGATGAGGAGACATTTCTTTACTCAGATGGTGATGAATCTGTGGAATTTTTTGCCACAGAAGGCTGTGGAGGCCAAGTCAGTGGATATATTTAAGGCGGATAGATAGATTTTTGATTAGTATGGGTGTCAGAGGTTATGGGGAGGGCAGGAGAATGTAGTTAAGAGGAAGAGATAGATCAGCCGTGATTGAATGGCAGAGTAGACTTGATGGGCCGAATGGCCTAATTCTACTCCTATCACGTGAACTTATGACCTTATAACTTTCAGTTAACTTTCTAATCTACACTGATTGTAGGTGAAGTTTCTCACTGCCAGAGTAGAACTGAACCAAAACAGTTCCGGTATTGAATACTTCAGTCTAAGCTTGTTCCTGATGCAGATAATAAGCAAGTCCCAAGATCTGCTTCTTAGCTAAGGCTATGTCTTTGCTTGTTAGATCATCATTATTGACCTTAACTTATTACGCTGTTGCTGTCTCCAACTGACGGGATTTATTAATCAAATCCAAACAAGAAAATGAGACACCAGCTCAAGGAATTAAATAGATTTTGGCACAGTTTCAATATTTGAATAAATGAAAAAGTAAATAGAATTTCTTTCTGTTGTTTGAACTAATCAGTGCTTCTGCATGTATGGAGTT
Organism: Malacoraja senta; assembly: GCA_038087875.1. Lineage (NCBI taxonomy): Eukaryota > Metazoa > Chordata > Chondrichthyes > Rajiformes > Rajidae > Malacoraja > Malacoraja senta. The sequence continues at coordinate 33,887,323 of CM075980.1, forward strand.
CATCACACCTAGCATTACCAGTCTGGTTCTCATTGCCCCATTTGCAATGTGATTTCAACCTTTACACTTTGCTCCAGTGTTAGTCACACTGGACATCATGACTTCATGAGGTGGGGGGGGGGGAATCTTATCTATTCTGCTACAATGCAACTAAGCAGGGAAGGGAAAATAACTCACCCTCTTTCCCTTCTGTTCCCTGTCCTATTCCCGCACAAGCAAATAGGTTGGACTTGGATTTATAAAACAAAATGAAAACCCCCTCCTCTTTATGTTTTATGATTACAGTGGTGCATCAAGCTACCAAGCGCACAGGAGCAATGAAAGGAGCACTGGTGCAATGTTGCAAGCCGCAAGTGCAAACGGATGCAGCAAGGTCAAGGACAGCAAGCAGCAAAATCACCACCGACAGCACAGGTACGAGGTTTATCCTTCAGTTTCATTCTTCTCTGCTGATAATACCTTCTCATGCTTCACTGCTATCATCGTCCCTCTTCTATCTCTTTTTTTAATTTATTTTAATTTTATTAGAAGTAAGTACAGTAATGTGGCACCAAGGTGCCTAATATATATTGACGTTACATTTGATGTACAACTTCTTCTTCTTTTTTTTTTTAAATAATGAAAGAGAAAAAGAGAGAATAGATAATAAAAGATAGAAAAACGTGTGATATATGGTGTGTGAAAAGGAAAAAGGGGGGAAAGAGGGAAAGTGAAGAAAAGAAAAGGAGAGAGAAAGAGAAAGAGTAGAGAGTAGGACATTAAGGAGATCGTTATTTATATTCTTGACCATCCTTCACCCAGTCCTGAAACAGTTAGTTTCTACGATTTTGTTGCACCATATGCTTCCAAAAAGTCGATAAATGGAGACCAACTCGTTAAGAATTAGTCTGATTTATCTATTAGGAGGTCTCTTCTATCTCTTAATGCTACACTTAGATCATTACCAATTCTAAACTTTGGTGACGAAACACATCATAAAGGAAACTTTAAATTGCTGAAATACTGTAAATTCTCCAGTTTATATTCTTCGCCTGTTTTCATTTTTTCCATGTTTTTTTATTTGCATTATAATGTTTTATTGTTTGACAATTCTCTAAGTCATATCTGTAATAGGGAAAATTCTGAAATAACTTATTAATGAATGAATGAATGAATGAATGAATGAATGAATGAAAACTTTATTGTCATTCAGATATACACCTATACACAGTGCACCTAGAACGAAATTTCGTTGCATTTGACTCTCCAGTTTTTATTTTTTTATTTTAGAAGTGTCGATATTTAAAAAGTTTTAGCCTCGGTTTAATTGATTGTTCAATAATCTTATGGCCTGGGGGATGAAGCTGTTGCAGAACCTGGTTGTCCCGCTCTTCATGCTGCGGTACCTCCTCCCAGAGTTAAGCAGTATAAACAGTCCAAATTGTGGGTGTGTAGGGGCTTTGGTAATGCCCTTAGCTCTACTCAGACAGCGCTTGTACCCCATGTCCATGATGGAAGGAAGAGAAGTCCCAATGATTTTTTCCGCTGTCCTCACCACTCTCTGAAGGCACTTCCAGTCTGCAGCTGTACAGCTGCCGCACCACGTAGAGATACAGCCGGTCATGACCGACTCAATTGTGCTTCTGTAGAAAGTGGCGAGGATGGGAGGGTGGAGGTGTAAACTTCTCAACCTGCGGAGGAAGTACAACCGCTGATGTGCCCGTTTTGCCAGAGATGTAATGTTTGTGGACCAGTTTAAGGTGTCCGTTATATGCACCCCCAGGAACTTCATGCTTTTCACCTGCTCCACTGCTGAGTTGTTGATGCAAAGCGGAGTGTGACTGGGCTGAATTTTCCTTCTGAAATCGACTACAATCTCCTTGGTTTTGTTGCCATTTAGGAGAAGGTTGTTCCTGCTGCACCAGCTCACCAGCTGTTCCACCTCCTCTCTATATGCCTGGTCGTCGTTATTGCGGATGAGGCCCACTACTGTTGTGTCATCCGCGTATTTGATGATATGGTTAGTGGTGGACCTGGCGACACAGTCATGTGTCATCAATGTAAAGAGCAGCGGACTCAGGACACAGCCCTGAGGGGAGCCGGTGCTCAGTTTGATGACAGAGGAGGTGTTCTTCCCCACCCGCACAGACTGGGGTCTTTCGGAAAGGAAATCCAGGATCCAGTTGCATAGTATGGTATTGAAACCTAGGGGTGCCAGTTTGATCACCAGATGCTGGGGGATTATCGTGTTAAATGCTGAGCTGAAATCAACAAACAGCATCCGCACTTGGGTATTCTTCTCCTCCAGGTGTTGTAGGCTCAGGTGGACTGCAGAGGAGATTGCATCCTCTGTGGAGCGGTTCGGGCGATAAGCAAACTGGAACGGGTCAAAACTGGAGGGGAGTTTAGAGACCATGTGCTGCTTAATAAGCCTCTCAAAGCACTTCATTATTATTGGTGTGAGTGCTACGGGGCGGTAATCATTTAGGCAGGTTATTGTAGACTTTTTGGGAACTGGTATGATGGTAGCTGTCTTGAAACATGATGGAACAATGGCCTGGTTCAAGGAGATGTTAAAAATGTCTGTCAGAACCAGAGCCAGCTGGTCGGCACATCCCCTGAGCAGACGCCCCGGTATGTTATCCGGTCCGGCTGCCTTTCGCTGGTCAATGCCCTCCAGGATTCTGCGGACTTCAGCAGTTTCAAAAGACAGTGCCTGTTCTCCTGGTTGTGGCTCTAATTTCCTCACTGTAGTGGTGTTCAGTGCTTCAAACCTGCCGAAATAATTATTTAGTTCATTTAGAAAGTCTGTGTCATCCTTACAGGACATCTGAGGGGCCTTGTAGTTAGTTATGGCCCGGATGCCTTTCCACATGTTCCTGGTGTTGGTATTATCCTGGAAGAAACCCTGGATTTTCTGTCCATGGGCACGCTTTGCTTTCCTAATTTCGCGGTTGAGGTTGGCTCTCGCTATTCTCAGAGCCCCCGGATCACCAGATTTAAAAGCCGTATTTCGTGCTTTCAGCATGGCACGCACCTCTGCAGTAATCCAAGGTTTGTGGTTGGCCCGGGTTGTGATGTTCCTGATGACAATGACGTCCTCCATGCACTTCTGTATGTATCCCGACACCGACATGGCATACTCATCCACATTGATGTTTTGGTTGTGAGTGGCTGCTGACCTGAACATGTCCCAGTCCGTGCACTCAAAGCAGTCCTGGAGTGCTTCTGTAGCTCCCTCAGGCCAGACTCTAACTTGCTTCACAGTGGGTTTCTCTCTGATCAGCAGGGGCTTATAGGCTGGGATGAGCATTACAGAGAGGTGATCAGAGGAGCCGAGGTGAGGCCGGGGTACTGCTCTGAAAGCCTGCTTGATGTTACTGTAGACCCGGTCCAGCGTATTCTCTCCACGTGTAGCAAAGTCAACATATTGATGGAAATGAGGGAGGACAGTCTTCATGTTGGCCTGGTTAAAATCCCCAGCCACAATGACAACGCCCTTTGGATGATTTCTTTGCAGCTCACTGATGGAACGGTAGAGAATACGCAGAGCCTCCTTTGTGTTGGCTGCGGGGGGGATGTATACAGCAGTAATGCTAACCACAGTAAACTCCCGTGGCAGATAGAATGGCCTGCATTTCACAGTCAGAAACTCTATGTCCGAAGAGCAGTGGCTGGAAACAGCGGTAGCATTATTACACCAGCTGTTGTTTGTGTAGATGCACACACCCCCACCCCGGGATTTACCAGTCAAAACAGTGTCCCTGTCGAGCCGGAAAGTTGTTAGTCCCCCTAAGCTAACAGCCGCATCAGGTACAGATGGGTTTAGCCATGTCTCTGTCAAAACTATAACACAGCAGTCTCTCACCTCCCGTTTTATTGTGAGATCCAGCTGTAGATAGTCCATTTTATTTTCCAGAGAGCGGACATTCGACAGGAGAACGGATGGGAGCGGTGTCCTCCACGGGTTTGCCTTTAGCCTCGCCGTTAGCCCCCCTCGACAGCCCCGCTTCTGACTTCTGTAGCACCACCTCCGTGTCCGTGTCCTTCTGTAGCGCCGCCTCCGTGTTCTTCTGTAGCGGCCAGTGTTTGTGAAAGTCTCCGCGGCTCTGCAGGCCGCTGGGCCCTCCCGACACAGCAGACCGAGATGGTGCAGGCGCTCCTCGAGTTCAACGTCCACGTAGTCTCTACTGCTTAACCGTTTTAATCTTAATAATGCCCCAAGATCGTACGTTAACTTGCAGCCTGCCCGCTGCAAGTTATGAAACCGGACCTTAGAAAACTTATCGCTACCCCTAACGAGAGTCAATGCAGCCGCAGCCACCATGGGCGCCGCCATCATTAAGGAAATAGTCAAAATAATAATAGGATTGAGTAAACCTTGATAGTGTAGATATAGGGAGGATGTTCTTCTTGGCGAGATTGTCTAGAATTTGGGAATACAGTCTCTAAACAATGGGGGTTCATTCAGGCCAGAGATGAGAAGAAACTCTGGAGAGGTGAAACTATTTGAGATTCACTCTCTGAAAGGGTGTTGAGGTTCAGTCATTAATTCAAGAGAGACATTGATAGATCAGGGGTAATGGGGAGAAGGAGAAAGGGGTTAAGAGGGAAAGATAGATCAGCCATGATTGAGTGGTGGAGTAGACAAGATGGGATGAATGGACTAATTCTGATTCCATCACTTATGACCTTATGAACTTATCATTGGATTCAGAAATGCTAAAAAGCCAGCTCCTGCCTCGCATTTTCTTACAACATAGATGGGCAACTTGACCATTGAAGGATACTAGTCCTCAGAGCAATTCTACCTGAGCCATTCCCCAATATATTACCGTGTCATCTACTCTGTCTCACATGGACTGGTTCTCCTTCCGTGCGTCTAAACTAGGGCATCATTTACAAGGAATAATTAAGCTAACTGCCACATTTTGCAAGATGGAAGGAAACTGTAGCACCCGGGGAAAACCCATATGGTCACAGGGAGAGAATGCACACTCCAAATAGACAGCATGTGAGGTCAAGGTAGTACCTGGGCCACTGGAATTAACAACGCAACTGAGCTGTCTCTGAATTGTTATGTTCTTACATCTTTGCAAATTTTGAAATGTCCCTTTAGATTTTTACATTTTACCTTATCCACAATGGATTTTTTGAATACTAAATAGGTGCAGGAGTAGGCTATTCGGCCCTTCGAGCCAGCACCGCCATTCAATATGATCATGGCTGACCATCCAGAATTGCTACCCTGTTCCTGCTGTTTCCCCATATCTCTTGATTCCATTAGCCCTAAGAGCTATATTTAACTCTCTCTTGAATACATTACCTTATTCACACTGTATTTTTCCATATACTACCTGTAAACAATGGCCGTTAAATCCTTTTTTTTGTAATTTCATATATTTTACTCTGCTCTTTTGCACATGTTGACTTTGGAACCATCAACCACTGCCAGATCAATTCAGTCCTCTGGATACTTTGCTACATGACATATTAATGGCCACTGCCGCATGGTAATCAGCTTCAAACATCAAGAAACGTCACCTGAACCTGCAAATCCTGTGAGATGATGCCTTCAGGCTAATAATTAGCGGCATGTCATAACCAAAGTACTCTGAGCTGTAAAATATCGCCAATCTCAGAAGTTTTGTGTTTATACTTTGTACATATTGTTGGACCCCTTTCCAATCTTCATATCTAAGCTTTCAAACATATATCAATTCAAAAGGAAAGTTGAAAAGCCCTGTCCCACTGTAAGAGTTCATTCAAGAGCTCTCCCGAGTTAAAACCCCCCAAAAAACTCATGGAAGCACGTAGAATGCACGTAGCGGGTACGTCGGAGCTCAGGGACGTCTCTTAGCGGCTCGTAACGCTAACGGCAGGTACTCGGGAAACGCGGTAAGCTCGGGAAGACTCGGGAAGTTTTTTCAACATGGTGAAAAATGTCCATAAGAGCCCCGAGTACCTGCGAGCGGCCATTACCGTAAATCTCCAAGCTCGAGTCAGGGCAAACTCGGGAGAGCTCTTGAATGAGCTCGTACCGTGGGACAGGGCCATTAATCAGTTGGACACTGCATCTGAGTAACCATCTGAAACAGAATATTAGTAAAATCTTTGTCTCACTTTGTATTTTTGAACCACTGGTTGACTATATTACTACAAAACTATGGCTAGACGCCACGGTGGCGTATCGGTAGAGTTACTGCCTTACAGTGTCAGCGCCCTGGGTTCGATCCTGACTATGGCTGCTGTCTGTTTGGAATCTGTACGTTCTCCCCGTGACCTGCGTGGGTTTTTTCCGAGATCTACGGTTTTCACCTACACTCCAAAGAAGTACAGTTTTCTAAGTTAATTGGTTTGGTGTAAATGTAAATTATCCCTAGTGTGTGTAGGATAGTGTTAGTGTGCGGGGATCGCTGGTCGGTGCGGACTCGGTGGGCCGAAGGGCCTGTTTCCGCGCTGTATCTCTAAACTAAACTAAACCAGTTGGGGGTACACAAAAATGCTGGAGAAACTCAGCGGGTGCAGCAGCATCTATGGAGCGAAGGAAATAGGCAACGTTTCGGGCCGAAACCCTTCTTCAGCCCGAAACGTTACCTATTTCCTTCGCTCCATAGATGCTGCTGCACCCGCTGAGTTTCTCCAGCATTTTTGTGTACCTTCGATTTTCCAGCATCTGCAGTTCCTTCTTAAACCAGTTGGGTGCTGGCTGTGAGTGTCAGCTGATTTGTTTGGGATGCCTCATGCAAACTGGGAACAATTGCAATAAATAAAAAAACAAATCAGGTAAGCAGGCAGACAATAGGTACATCAACTAATGTTTAATATCCTGTCATTTTCAGTACTGGCTTGAAAAAGGCTCATCAGGCCTAATTAATTACAGGCATGATCCATGCTAAAACTAACGGGCAGAATACATCGATACAGAATGATGATGGTTTATTTCGGGATCCTTACTCTATGGCTATGATAGTCTGCCAGTCAGTATTTTACTTTAATTTAACAATGCTTTGGCCATGTACTGTGACAAGATGATAAAGAATTTAATTAACGATTCCGTTTTCAAGTCTTTGCAACATCAGTGAACCAATTATGGTGATGTTTAACAAAAAGAGACCTCTGTCACCCAGTACTGTGTACTTTAGACCCTCATTAGAGATGCAGAAGGAAGTTCAGATAGAAGATTTTAATGAGTCAGACAGGATATTAAAGGTCATTCCAATCTGTGATCGTTCAGGTTGTATTAGTTAATACCACTGCTATAATATATTACACTATGATTAGTTGCCAGAGGTGCATGGAGGAGACACGACAAAAAACCCATTAAAATTCTCACTGGGAACATCTGTTCACAACAGTGTTCCTTGGAGCTAAGAACGCTGTGCATGTAAAAATATCTTTACATACTTAGATCTTTTACACCAAGGGGTCATGTTATTCAGCAAGTCTTGCTGTAACGATGTGTAACTATATGCACAAGTTCCTTCAAATAATGCAAGTACTGGAATAAACATAAACATAAAAGATGTCAGTGAATTAGAGATCAGGTTGGATGTTAATGTTTGCATTTGCCATCCTGGGAGTAATTTGGTGTAGTTGAGGTGCTGTCCAAAGCACATCACATCTGATGGAGAGTAATAATGGGGAATAACACTCTTGTGTTAGTCTTGAATGCTTGAAGTCCGATCCTTCTTTCACCAGTCCTGCATGCCTGACTATGCTCAAAAGAAATGAAATCCAAATTATTACACTTGGGACATTTAAGGAAGCAACCATTTTGTCCTTCATGTGAGGTTCCATGAAATGCCACAAGATGGAACAATGGCATCTCAGGCCTGGATTCCAGCAACTATGAATGTAACATAGATACAAAAAGCTGGAGGAACTCAACGGGTCAGACAGCATCTCTGGAGACAAGGAAAGGTGACATTTTGGGTTGAGACCCTTCTTCAGAGGGTTATGATTTCCTTCCTGTTCTGTGACTAGGTTTAATGCCTTTCTAGTTCTCGTTTAGTTTATTCTCACGGGTACCGACGTACAGTGAAAAGCTTTTGTTACGTGCTAACCAGTCAGCGGAAAGGCAATACATGATTACAATCGAGCCATTTACAGTGTACAGATACATGATAAGGGAGTAACGTTTAGTGGATTGAATTGAAGTGAGTTGCAAGGTAAAGCTAGCAAAGACCGATCAAGGATAGTCCAAGATTCAAGATTCAAGAGAGTTTATTGTCATGTGTCCCAGATAGGACAATGGCATTCTTGCTTTGCTTCAGCACAGAATATAGTAGGCATAAATAAATACAGAACAGATCAGTGTGTCCATATACCATTGAATATATATATATATACACATATATAAGCATATAAAGTGCAATAGACTATTAAAGTTCAGATTTTTGTTTGAGTTGAGTTTAATAGTCTGATGGCTGTGGGGAAGTAGCTGTTTCTGAACCAGGACGTTGCAGTCTTCAGGCTCCTGTACCTTCTACCTGAAGGCAGCGGAGAGATGAGTGTGTGGCCAGGATGGTGTGGGTCCTTGATGATGCTGCCAGCCTTTTTGAGGCAGCGACTGTGGTAGATCCCCTCGATGGTAGGGAGGTCAGAGCCGATGATGGACTGGGCAGTATTTACAACGTTTTGCAGTCTTTTCCGCTCCTGGGCGCTCAAGTTGCCGAACCAAGCCACGATGCAACTGATCAGCATGCTCTCTACTGTGCACCTGTAGAAGTTCGGGAGAGTCCTCCTCGACATACCGACTCTCCGTAATCTTCTCAGGAAGTAGAGGCGCTGATGTGCTTTCTTTATAATTGCATCAGTGTTCTGGGACCAGGAGAGATCTTCGGAAATATGCACGTCCAGGAATTTGAAACTCTTGACCCTTTCCACCATCGACCCGTTGATATAAACAGGACTGTGGGTCCCCATCCTACCCCTTCCAAAGTCCACAATCAGTTCCTTGGTTTTGCTGGGTCACCAGTGATGTAATTCTTTCCATGATAGTCAATGGGTGGTCCACTTATAAAGCCCTGACATAAGCCATGTGTAGGAAGGAACTGCAGATGCTGGTTTGATCTGAAGATAGACACAAAATGCCAGAGTAACTCAGCGGGACAAGCAGCATCTCTGGAGCGACATTTCAGGTCGAGACCCTTCTTCAGACTGGTTAGAGATGAGGGAAAATATTCATATCACTGGGTTGTAAGCTGCCCAAGCGAAAAATGAGATTCTGTTCCTCCAATTTATGTTTAGCCTCACTGTCAATGGAGGAGACCTAGGACAGAAAGGTCTGTGTGGGAATGGGAATGAGAATTAAAGTGTTTAGCAACTGGGAAATCAGGTAGGTTCAGGCGGACTGAACAAAAGTGTTCAGCGAAACGATTGACATAAGCCATGTATCACGTCCAGTTGAAGTCTTCTTTGCACGTGAAAATTAATAATGGTTTTGTCCTTCTGCAAATATCATTTGCTCAGAACATTTGTGTCGGGATTCCTCCCTGTGGTGGCAATTAGCTCAGGATGGCCTGGAGAGCATATTGAATTCCAGAGCTGAGTGAGAGTAACAGTTCTTGGCAGCCAAACAGCATTTGGACCATGCATGTCATGACGGAACCTGGTAAAAAACTGGAGCAAGTCAGCGGGACAGACAGCATCTCTGGAGAAAAGGAATAGGTGATGTTTCGGTTCGAGACCCTTCTTTTAGTTTAGTTTAGAGATACAGCGCGGAAACAGGCCCTACACCCATTGACTGAAACTGAGAGTCAGGGGCAAGGGAAATGAGAGATATAGACAGTGATATAGAGAGATATACAAAAACAACATGCAAATAAGTAACAATGATAATGGAGACAGGCCATTGTTAGGTGTGGGCTAGGTGAAAATGGGTTGCAGACAATGAGACTAAGCAAGACATTGAAGCTAAAACAATGATTTGGGTGCGGGAAGGACTGAGAGAGAGGGGATGCAAGAGTTACTTGAAGTTAGAGAAATCAATATTGATACCTCTGGTAATATTAATAAACTGCCCAAGTGAAGCATGAGGTGCTGTTCCTCCAATTTGCTCTGACTAGTAAAGTAGGTCAGTAGCAATAAAGAGGAATATTAAATATTGATGATAAAGGAAGATAGTTATGGTGGTTTGACGACGATCTATTCAGCATCAGGGGTTGTTGCAGAAGTTGATCAGAGCAATGTCCTAAACCCAATAATCTCACTCATTTATTCATTTCTTATCCTCCATCAATAAGATCAATGTTCACAAATGATTGCACAATTTTCTGTTCCATTTACAACTTTTCAACCAGTGAAGCAGATCAGGCCTACGCACAGAAGGACTGGTGCAAAAGGTTAGAACCCGTGGGAATTAGAGTGAGTGGCAAATTGGATCCAAAACAGGTTTGATAATAGGAGGCAGTGAGTGATTTTGGAGGATTGTTTTCAGTCTCTGACCAGCGATTGACTGGTGCTGGGAAGCCTATTGTGTTATCTACATTAATGATCTGTAAGTGATTTGCAGGTAATATGGAGATGAATAATATTGTTCATAGTGAAGATGATGTTTGGGGTCTACAGGAAGACATTGAGGTGTTGAGAAGATGGACAAAGCAATGGCAGATGGAATCTATTCCTTTGAGGTCTGAGGTAATGCACTATCTGATGACTAGTAACTGTAGGACATACGCAATGAATGGTTACAACCCAGGAAATATTGAGCAACAGAGGGACTTCAGCGTTGAAGTCAAAGAGTCATGTTTGCCTTCAACACTGAGCTCGCTCTGTTGCTCAATATGCAGGCCCAGTAGATAACTAGGAATACCAGCATGTTAGGCAAAAGAAGCTGGAGTAACTCAGCAGGTCAGGCAGCATTTCAAGACAGTAGGAATAGGTGATGTTTCGCGTCGAGACACTTCTTCAGACTGAAGAAGGGTCTCAACCCGAAATGTCCCTATTCCTTTTCTCCGGAGATGCTGTCTGACCCGCTGAGTTACTCCAGCTTTTTTTGGGGTCTATTTTCAGTTTAAACCAGCATTTGCAGTTCCTTCCTACACATACCAGGGTGTTACTGGGCATGCAGGCTTGAGTTATAGGGAGAGGTTGGATAGGCTGGGACTTTTTACTTTGGAGCGTAGGAGGCTGAGGGGTGACTTTAATGAGGTGTACAAGATCATGAGGGGTGTGGGTAAGGTGAATGCTCACATCATTTTTTCCAAGGTGGGGGATTCAAAATTGAGAGAGCATAGGCTTTCAGGGCAACTTTCCTTTCACTCAGTGTCCATAGCTACAAACACGGATACAATGATGACTTTTTAAAGACATTTGGATAGATATATGGAAAGGATTGAGAGGGATATGGGCCAAATGTGGGAAAATGGGCCCAGCTCAATAAGTCAACTTTTTCAGCATGGACAAAGTGAACCAAAGGGCACGTTTACGTGCTGTACAACTCCATAACTATAACTTTATGACTCTATAAGGATAAGAGATCATGGATAAATAAAGATAATGGAAGGTTAAGGTAGCATGGAATCACCACGGTGACAGTCACCTCTGATTTAAATGGTACACAGAGGTACGTCCTCACCGTACCAGAGGATGCACCAGTGTGTAGTTTGCTTCGAGGAGTCATTGAAATGTCTTCCAACATGATCAGGTACGTATGGAGGTCTGTAGGAAGGAACTGCAGATGCTGGTTTAAACCTGAGATAGTCACAAAAAGCTGGAGTAACTCAGCAGGACAGGGAGCGTCTCTGGAGAGAAGGAATGGGTGATGTTTCTGAAGAAGGGTCTCGACCCGAAATATCACCCATTCCTTCTGTCCAGAGATGTTGCCTGTCCCGCTGAGTTTCTCCAGCTTTTTGAGTCTATGTATGGAGGTCTCCCTGTTTTAGCCGCAAGCATATCGCAAAGATTCAGAAGTCTGGAGCATAACAAAATTAATTGCGTGTCGCATGCTTTTATGTGCTTTGCAATTAAATTGTGACATATTGCAAAACCCAGCATGAAATGCGACTTTTGATTATACTTAATACTCATGTTCACAAACCCCATGTGGCCACAAGATGACATGAATCCTTATGTGCTGTGTCTCACAGTGAGCAAACCAATTGCTTCCTTCATTAAGCCATTGACCCATTTGCAACCACAAGTCAGGATGTCAATTCTCCTGTGAATGCAGCTCATAAGATTGCAGCTTTAAAAACACTGAAGGTTGCACTTTAGTTCCTTCTGTGAACGCAGCACAAGGGAAAACAAGAATTGTTATCTCGTTCAGCACAAAGCAGCCAATGCAATGCCATCGCCTTTCCACACTAAGCTTTCACTGCAATCTATCTCTATATGTATTGAAGAGAGTTAGATATACATAGCTCTTCGGGCTAATGGAATCAAGTTATGTTGAGAGAAAGCAGCAACGGGGTACTGATTTTGGATGATCAGCAATGATCATATTGAACGGCGGTGCTGGCTCGAAGGGCCGAATGGCCTACTGCTGCACCTATTCTCTATGTTTCTAACTATCCTTGCTGGTTCTCCTCAAGTTGCACATTGCCTTCTAGCTGTGTGGATTCACTGTCTACCTTCGCTTTAACAGATGCTGACATGACATGAATTGGTGCAAGTTGATTTAAGTGGCTGTGCAGGACCTCTGATAGGACATGCACTCGATAGCACAAAATGGCAGTTTAGTCACTCGCCAGCAAAAAAGACAATGGTTCAATGGCAGTTTAGTCACATGTACCTATGTACAATGAAGGTCCATTCTTGCATACAGTTCAGTAAGGATCTTACTATACATGGGCACAATCACGTGATCTATATATGTGAGAAAGTGTATATATACACAGACTGAACTTTTTTTTCTCTCTCGTATCTTATATTGTTTACAGTGTATCATGTTTACATATTCTGTTGTGCTGCTGCATGTAAGAATTTCATTGTTCTCTCTTGGACATATGGCAAGAAAACATTCTTGACTCTTAGAATAAGAATAATAGATTACACAGAGACAGAACACAAAGCAAGCACCATGTTTCTGGCACCGTCTTGTACCCTTCGTTCAAATTTGGGACAAATATGTAGAGTCTTAACTTGGCCATAAAGGCCAGTTGTCCTGGGGGCTTCACTGGGGTGGAGTTGCAGGGGTCAGGCTGGTCAGGCAATGTTGTCGATGTTCTCCACTACTGTTCCGCCGTGCCACGCTGCTTCAGGCTGTGTCCCATTGCCCACATGGCTTCTTGGAGCAGCTCCCGATCCAATCCAAGGCTGCTGCTGGGCCTCCAGTGGCCCACAACACCAACACATCATTCTAGATGCGTCGCCCAAGGAGTGCGCTGTCCCTTGCTTCACATGGCCACTGCTCAGCAGCCCTGCCCAGGGCCTCTTCCTGCAGATGGCCTTGCAACCCCAAAGCATCTCTGCATGCATGGGAAGTGAAGTCCCAGCCTTTCCTCACCCGCACCGCACCTTTCCTCTGCCCACCAGCAACTAGATTCTCCACTCTGGTGCCATTTTACATGTTTGGAAATGTGAACATGTTCTTATCCATTGTATCTCAATTCAGCGAAATCCAAGTTCAAGTTCAAGTTCAAGTTTCCTTTATTGTCATTCGGACCTTTCGGTCTGAACGAAATTGTGATGCCTTCAGTCATACACAGAACCAATAATAACAAAACATACAATAAACACAAATTAAACATCCACCACAGTGAGTTCACCAAGCACATCCTCACTGTGATGGAGGCAAAGTCTTAGTCTCCGTCTCTTCCCTCCTTGTTCTCCCTCTGCGCTGAGGCGATCGATCCATGGAGTCATAGAAAGGAACAGGCTATTTAACCCACCAATTCCGTGCCGACCGTCAACCATTCATTTTTACAGTATCTTATCCTAAGTTTTATTCACTCTGTATTCCCACCAATCCCCCTCTCTGCTGCTGGACTCTACCACTGAGGGATATTTTTCCCGGTCAACTTGTGCATGTTTGACACGTGGGAGGAAATGGAAGCACAAAGCAGAAACATTTGCATTTATAGGGAGAATGTGCAAAGTCCACACGGGTGGCACCTGAGGTCAGGTTTGTACTAGGGTCTCTGGTTTATGTGACAGCACCTTTTTTAAATGTGATGCTAAGACATCTGTCACTTCCTTTTCTCAATTGTAGCGTACATTCAGAAGCCTAAACGACTATCCATCCTCATCATTTTGCTTGCTGCAATTTGAGTATTACATAGGTTTAAGGTGAAGGGAAAAAGATTTAATAGGGATCTGATGGGTAACTTTTTCACACAAAGGGTGGTGGGTGTATGGAACAAGCTGCCAGAGGTGGTAGTTAAGGCAGGGACTATCCCAACGTTTAAGATACAGTTAGACAGACACATGGATAGGACAAGTTTGGAGGGATATGGGCCAAACGCGGGCAGGTGGGACTAGTGTAGCTGGGACATGTTGGCCGCTGTGGGCAAGTTGGGCCGAAGGGCCTGTTTCCACGCTGTATCACTCTATGACACTGACTTATGATAAGAGAAATAACCAGAAATGAACAATACATCAGAAAGGTGTCAGGGTTAAAGGATTAAATTATGCGATAGACTGCATAATTTTTTTGGTATTCACTTGAGCGTCAATGGGTGGATGGTTGATGTAACTGATGTGTGGTATAATGGAAAGTATGTACTCAGGAAAGTTTATCCTCAACATAACTTTGGAGATAAGATGTTTTTGAAGTGAAACCTGGAAGCATTTTTCGCACAAAGCAGCGAAAATCTGTCTCTCAAGTTACTCTAAAAGCAGTGCCTACTGGTTCTATTATTGATCTTGGGACCAAGGTTGGTGGGATTTTGCCCAGCAACAGTGTTGGGGAGGTAAAACATAGATAGTTGAATAAGGGTGAAGTACATATCAGATGAACTAATTTCATGGTAGAATAACTTTAATTGAATGAATGGTCTCCCTTTTTTACACGCATATCTTCTGCTGTTGGGATATACTAGTTCTTTATAATTTTACATCACAATTAATTATGATTCTAAGGATAACCAAAATTTCCTTCAGAAAAATAGCTTGAACAAAATTGCTTTTATAGCATATATCTGTGAAATTATATTATAACAAATCCTTTTAATATCTGGTTTTAGTATGTTCTGGTGTGGATATATTTTGACTTTTGTTGTTCCATATGTTAAATTATAGTTGAGCACAGAGAACTTGGTAGGAGGCTGAAAAGCAGGTGGTGGTGGTGATCTCTGGGTTGCTTCCAGTACCTCGTGCTAGTGAGGGTAGGAACAGGGAGTTAGGGGATGTATGGCTGAGGAGATGGTGCAAGGGGCAGCGATTTAGATTTCTAGATCACTGGAATCTCTTCTGGGGCAGGGATGACCTGTACAAAAGGGACGGGTTGCACCTTCATTGGTTTGCTGGTGCTACACGGGTGGGTTTAAACTAAACAGTGGGGGGGGGGGGGGGTTGAGTCGACAACGTGGAAGTGTATGCATGCAGCTAACGGGAAAGAGAGTGTAGGAAAGGTCACGATTAAGCTAACAGGACAGGGCGATGGGAACCAATGCAAGGAGACAGAGGGCCATAAAAGGAGAACAGAAGCAAAAGGTAGAAGGGAGATAAGATAAAACTAACCTGAAAGCTTTGTGCCTTAATGTGAGGAGCATTCGTAAAAAGGTGGATGAATTGAACGCGCTGTTAGTAGTTAAGGTATATGATATAGTTGGAATTATGGAAACATGGCTCCAGGGTGACCAAGGCTGGGAGCTAAACATGCAGGGGTATTCAATATTCAGGAAGGATAGACAGAAAGGAAGAGGAGAAGGGGTGGCATTGCAGGTTAAAGAGGAGATTAATGCAATAGCAAGGAGAGACATTAGCTTGGATGTTGTAGATATGGGTAGAAAAGTGAAATAGCCAAGGGCAGAAAACGCTTGTTGGAGTGGTATACAGACCACCAAATAGCAGTAGGGAGGTTGGGGATAACATCAAGCAGGAAATTAGGGATGTGTGTAGCAAATGTACAGCAGTTATCATGGGTGACTTTTATCTACAATTAGATTGGGCCAACCAAATTGGTAACAGCACTGAGGAGGAGAATTTCCTGGAATGTATACGGGATGTTTGTATAAACCAATATGTAAACAAACCGACAAGAGGACTGGCCATCCGAGACTGGGTATTGTGTAATGAGGAAGGATTAGTTAGCGATCTTGTTGTGCAAGGCCCATTGGGCAACAGTGACCATAATATGGTGGAATTATGCGTTAGGATGGAGAGTGACATGGTTAATTCAGAGACTAGGGTCCTGAACTTGAATAAAGGCGACTTTGAAGGTATGGGATGTGAATTGGCTAGGATAGACTGGCAAATTATACTTAAAAGTCTGACAGTGGAGATGCAATGGTGAAGATTTAAAGACCACATGGATGAACTCCAGAAATTGTTCATCCCTGCCTGGCGAAAAAATAAAACTGGGAAGGCGGCTCAACCGTGGCTAACGAGGGAAATCAAGGATTGTGTTAAATCCAAGGAAGAGGCATATACATTGGCCAGAGGAAGCAGCAAACCGGAGAACTGGGTTAAATTTAGAACTCAACAGAGGAGGACAAAGGGGTTAATGAAGAGGGGGGAAAAGAGCATGAAAGCTTGTGGGGAATATAAAAACTGACTGCAAAAGCTTCTTTAGATATGTAAAAATGGGAAAAGATTAGTGAAGACAAATGTAGGTCCCTTACAATCAGAGATAGGTGAATTTATAATGGGAAACAAAGAAATGGCAGAACAGTTAAACGAGCACTTTGGTTCTGCCTTCACTAAGAAAGATTCAAACAATCTCCCAGAAATACTCGGGGACCGAGGATCTAGTGGGAGGGAGGAACTGAAGGGAATCCACATTAGTCAGGAAATGGTGTTAGGTAAACTGTTGGGACTGAAGGCAGATAAATCCCCAGGGCCTGATGATCTGCATCCCAGAGCACACAAGGAGGTGGCCCTAGAAATTGTGGATGCATTGGTGATCATTTTCTAATTTTCTGTCAACTCTGGATCAGTTCCTGTGGACTGGAGGATTGCCAATGTATCTCCACTTTTTAAGAAAGGAGGGAGAGAGAAAATGGGGAATTATAGACCAGTTAGCCTTAATTGGGAGTGGAAGAGATGCTTGAGTCGATTATTAAAGATGTTCTAGCAGCGCATTTGATCGGTCAAAGTCAGCATGGATTTATGAAGGGGAAATCATGCTTGTCTAATCTTCTGTAATTTTTTGAGATTCCAAGTAGAATGGATAAGGGAGAGCCAGTGGATGTGGCATATCTGGACTTTCAAAAAGCCTTTGACAAGGTCCCATACAAGAGATTAGTTGCAAAATTAGACCACATGGTATTGGGGGTAGGGAATTGACATGGATAGAGAACTGGTGGCAAAACGGAAGCAAAGAGTAGGAATTAACGGGTCCTTTTCAGAATGGCAGGCAGTGACTAGTGGGGTGCTGCAAGGTCCGGTGCTGGGACCCCAGTTATTTACAAAATATATTAACGATTTAGACGAGGAATTTAATTGTGACATTTCCAAGTTTGCGGATGACACAAAGCTAGGTGGCAGTGTGAGCTGCAAAGTGGATGCTATGAGGATGCAGGGTGACTTGGATAGGTTGGGTGAGTGGGCAGATGCATGGCAGATGCAATATAATGTGGATAAATGTGAGGTTATCCACTTTGGTGACTAGAATTGGAAGGCAGATTAATATCTGAATGGCGTCAGATTAAGAAAAGGGGAAGTGCAACGATACTTGGTGTGCTTGTACATCAGTCACTGAAAGTAAGCATGCAGGTGCAGCAGGTAGTGAAGAAAGCTAATGGCATGTTGGCCTTCATTGTGAGAGGATTTGAATTTAGGAGCAAGGAGTTTCCCACTGCAGTTGTACACGGCCGTGGTGAGACAGCGCCTGGAGTATTGTGTGCAATTTTGGTCTCCTAGTTTGAGGAAGGACATTATTGCTATTGAGGGAGTGCAGCATAGGTTAACCAGATTAATTCCCGGGATGGCGGGACTGACATACGATGAAAGAATGGGTTGACTGGGCTTGTATTCACTGGAATTTAGAAGGATGAGAGGAGATCTTATAGAAACATATAAAATGCTGAAAGGATTGGACAGGCCAGATGCTGGAAAAATGTTCCCCATGTTGGGGGAGTCCAGAACTAGGGCTCAGAGTTTCAGAATAAGGGATGGCCATTTAGGATTGAGATGAGGAAAAACTTTTTCAGCCAGAGAGTTGTTAATCTGTGCAATTCTCTGCCTCAGAAGGCAGTGAAGGCCAATTCACTGGATGTATTCAAGACCGAGTTAGATATAGCTCATGGCTAACGGAATCAAGGGATATGGGGAGAAAGCAGGAACAGGGTACTGATTCTGGATGATCAGCCATGTTCATATTGAATGGCAATGCTGACTCGAAGGGCCGAATGGCACCTATTTTCAATATTTCTATGTTTCCTATGTTTATAGCATGGTTCATCTGAAATGAGACAAACAGCCATAAAAGACCATAAATTCTCGGTTCAAGTGAAGCTCAATGTAAATCAAAATATAACCAACTTTTGAGCAAGTTCCAAAAAGCTTTGCTCCTGAAGCCGTCTCATGAACGACATCAGCCTTGTGCCCAGATCCAATTAATCCCCATCAAAGTTGTGCTAATTGTATCAGTGTAAGGTGGTCAAAGTGGCTCTTGGGATTAAGGTGAATCCTTGTTGATGCAACACTGTCGAGCACATTTAAAAATATCATAAATAATTACATTAATTATATAGTTTAAAAACTGTGAAGTAAATACCAATGTCACCATTAATTTGTTGTAGGCAGTCTTTTTAAGCTAATTTTAAATGATTTTAACTTGGGTCACTTACTTGGGTGGAGGGGATGCTCTGATCTCAGAGGTGGCTGCAGGAGGATCGGGACTGGGAGCTGAATATTCAGGGTTATACGTCCTATAGAAAGGTCAGGCCGGTGGGCAGAGGAGGTGGTGTAGCTCTGTTGGTGAGGGATGAAATTCAGTCCCTTGCGAGGGGTGACATAGGGACTGACGATGTAGAGTCGCTGTGGATAGAATTGAGGAATTGTAAAGGTAAGAAGACACTAATGGGAGTTATCTACAGGCCACCAAACAGCAGCCTGGATATAGGGTGCAAGTTGCAGCATGAGTTAAAATAGTAAGATTAAACGAGAACTTACCAGTTTGAAGTTTGATCTTTATTTTATGAGGAGTTACGATGAGTGATTACGTGAAGAAGCCCACCAGACCGCATGCGCGTCAATCTTCAAAAGCAGCGGTGTGAAATCACAGATAACAGTAATTGAAGTAACATAGTGAGATTAGAGAACTAGAACTACCAGATGACCTTTATGATATGAGGGTTGGGAGCGGTGGGCACGTAATCGCTCATCGTAACTCCTCATAAAATAAAGATCAAACTTCAAACTGGTAAGTTCTCGTTTAATCTTACTATTTTACTTCGGAGTCACGTGAGTGATTCCGTGAAGATTTCAAAGCTCTGTGATTTCATGCCGTAGATACGAATCCAGGCATCACACACTGCATCAGTTGACCCAGGATGAGTGAATAATAAACAATGCATTGAAACATGGCATAGATTTGAACATGTTGATGCTTTAATTAACAAAAGAAAACACATTAGCGACCCCTCTCTCCTAGGGGGAAGCTATGAAACAGAACCTAAAATGGGCAAATACCCCCGGTCTGGTAAGAGGTTTGTTATAGAACCTTTGAAAAGTCAGTTCATTTGATCATCCTGCGGCCGCGAGGATATGGTCGAGAGGGACATCCAGTGCCCTCGCTGCTGACGTTGATGCCGCCCTGGTGGAATGAGATTTAAAAATGTCAGTGTCTATACCCGCACAAACCAGAACTTGTTTCAGCCATCTTGAAATGGTCTGAACCGACACTTTCTTATGCGGCTTTTTGTGACTGATGAATAACGCTACCTCGGAGCCTCTGAGGCTCTTGGTGACATTGATATATTGCTGTAAGTGCGTAGCTACACACAACCGCAAATCCGTGGGGTATACCGTAAAAATAAGCTTGAACCCTGACACCCCTGGTCTGCTCTGCTTAATTAAATCATGGATGTAAAATGTATGTTATTTACAGATGACACCATCCTGTCCAGTCGCAGCTTCTGCAACGCCTGGACCCGTTGCGCTGAAACCAGCGCCATGAGCATAACCACCTTGAGAGTGAGTTTGGGCAAGGACAGGGACGTGGCTGGAGCCCACTGGCGAAGCAGCGTGAGAACCACGCTCACATCCCAGATTTCCGAGTACCTGGGCCTGGGGGATTTAGAGTTAAAGATACCCTTCATGGACCGGGATATTAAAGGGTGAGATCCAACAGAGTGTTGTTCCGTCCCCAGCCATAAGTACGATGATAAGGCACTCCTGACACTATTGATGGCACTATAGCTTAACCCCTCATCAAAAATATAGCATTGAAAGAAATTCCAACACATCTGAGATGCGTGTCATGTGATATGTTATGTTCCCCCGGAAGCAGAACAACCTCCCATTTCTTGACATGAGAGATGTACTGTTGTTTGGTACTATCTTGTTTGGTAATGGGTGACTTCAATCTACATATAGATTGGGTGAATCAAATTGGCAGGGGTGCTGAGGAAGAGGATTTCTTGGAATGTATGCGGGATAGTTATCTAAACCAACATGTAGAGGAACCAACGAGAGAGCAGGCTATTCTAGACTGGGTATTGAGTAATGAGGAAGGGTTAGTTAGCAGTCTTGTTGTGCGTGCCCCCTTGGGCAGGAGTGACCATAATATGATTGAGTTCTTCATTAGGATGGAGAGTGACATTGTTAATTCAGAAACAATGGTTCTGAACTTAAAGAAAGGTAACTTTGAGGGTATGAGACGTGAATTGGCCAAGATTGACTGGCAATTAGTTCTAAAAGGGTTGACGGTGGATACGCAATGGAAGGCATTTAAAGACTGCATGGATAAACTACAAAAATTGTTCATCCCAGTTTGGCAAAAGAATAAATCAGGGAAGGTAGTGCATCCGTGGATAACAAGGGAAATTCAGGATAGTATCAAAGCAAAAGA
The DNA here is from genome assembly GCA_038087875.1 of Malacoraja senta. Lineage (NCBI taxonomy): Eukaryota > Metazoa > Chordata > Chondrichthyes > Rajiformes > Rajidae > Malacoraja > Malacoraja senta. Next base: position 33,908,423 of record CM075980.1, read on the forward strand.
TGATGCGTACAAATTAGCCAGAAAAAGCAGCATACCAGACGACTGGGAGAAATTCAGAGACCAGCAGAGGAGGACAAAGAGCTTAATTAGGAAAGGGAAAATAGATTATGAAAGAAACTGGCAGGGAACATAAAAACTGACTGCAAAAGTTTTTATAGATATGTGAAGAGAAAGAGATTAGTTAAAACAAATGTAGGTCCCTTGCAGTCAGAAACAGGTGAATTGATCATGGGGAACAAGGATATGGCGGACCAATTGAATAACTACTTTGGTTCCATCTTCACTAAGGAACACATAAATAATCTGCCGGAAATAGCAGGGGACCGCGGGTCAAAAGAGATGGAGGAACTGAGTGAAATCCAGGTTAGTCGGGAAGTGGTGTTGGGTAAATTGAATGGATTAAAGGCCGATAAATCACTAGGGCCAGATAGGCTGCATCCTAGAGTACTTAAGGAAGTAGCTCCAGAAATAGTGGATGCATTAGTGATAATTTTTCAAAACTCTATAGATTCTGGAGTAGTTCCTGAGGATTGGAGGGTAGCAAACGTAACCCCACTTTTTAAGAAGGGAGGGAGAGAGAAAATGGGGAATTACAGACCAGTTAGTCTAACATCGGTAGTGGGGAAACTGCTAGAGTCAGTTATTAAAGATGGGATAGCAGCACATTTGGAAAGTGATGAAATCATTGGACAAAGTCAGCATGGATTTACGAAAGGTAAATCATGTCTGACGAATCTTATAGAATTTTTCGAGGATGTAACTAGTAGAGTGGATAGGGGAGAACCAGTGGATGTGTTGTATCTGGACTTTCAGAAGGCTTTCGACAAGGTCCCACATAAGAGATTAAATATACAAACTTAAAGCAATTGGTATTGGGGGTTCAGTATTGATGTGGATAGAGAACTGGCTGGCAAACAGGAAGCAAAGAGTAGGAGTAAACGGGTCCTTTTCACAATGTAAGGCAGTGACTAGTGGGGTACCGCAAGGCTCAGTGCTGGGACCCCAGCTATTTACAATTTATATTAATGAACTGGATGAGGGAATTGAAGGCAACATCTCCAAGTTTGCGGATGACACTAAGCTGGGGGGCAGTGTTAGCTATGAGGAGGATGCTAGGAGACTGCAAGGTGACTTGGATAGGCTGGGTGAGTGGGCAAATGTTTGGCAGATGCAGTATAATGTGGATAAATGTGCGGTTATCCACTTTGGTGGCAAAAACAGGAAAGCAGACTATTATCTAAATGATGGCCGATTAGGAAAAGGGGAGATGCAGCGAGACCTGGGTGTCATGGTACACCAGTCAGTGAAAGTAGGCATGCATGTGCACCAGGCAGTGAAGAGAGCAAATGGTATGTTAGCTTTCATAGCAAAAGGATTTGAGTATAGGAGCAGGGAGGTTCTACTGCAGTTGTACAGTGTCTTGGTGAGACCACACCTGAGTATTGCGTACAGTTTTGGTCTCCAAATCTGAGGAAGGACATTATAGCCATAGAGGGAGTGCAGAGAAGGTTCACCAGACTTATTCCTGGGATGTCAGGACTTTCATATGAAGAAAGACTGGATAGACTCGGCTTATACTCGCTAGAATTTAGGAGATTGAGAGGGATCTTATAGAAACTTACAAAATTCTTATGGGGTTGGACAGGCTAGATGCAGGAAGATTGTTCCCGATGTTGGGGAAGTCCAGGACAAGGGGTCACAGCTTAAGGATAAGGGGAAATCCTTTAAGACCGAGATGAGAAAAAAACGTTTTCACACAGAGAGTGGTGAATCTCTGGAACTCTCTGCCACAGAGGGTAGTTGAGGCCAGTTCATTGGCTATATTTAAGAGGAAGTTAGATGTGGCCCTTGTGGCTAAAGGGATCAGGGGGTATGGAGAGAAGGCAGGTACGGGATACTGAGTTGGATGATCAGGCATGATCATATTGAATGGCGGTGCAGGCTCGAAGGGCCGGATGGCCTACTCCTGCACCTATTTTCTATGTATCTATATGTATCCCTCCAGGCCACAGTGATCACATCCATGGTACGATCAGATAGTCCGAGCCCCAGGTATGGCCTCCTCAGAATCTGCAAATTAATAGATCAATACGGTCATGTAATGGATGTTTCTCCCCAGTCACAGGGTTACTGTGTTTAGGGACAGTCATAAGAGGCTGTGTTATAATTCCCAAAATGAGTGGGAACCATGGCTGTGTAGGCCAGTCGGGTACTACCAAAACACCTGAGGCGGAGTCCTGCTTGATCTTGAGCAGGCACCGACTGATGATGCAAAATGGGGGAAATGCATATAAAACATTCCACCCCAGTGTAGCGAGAATGCATCTACCGCCACTGCCCCTAGGTCTGGTTCCCATGAAACATATTTTGGTAACTGGTGATTGAGTCTGGATGCAAACAAATTGATATCAGGTACACCATACCGAGCGACAATATCATTAAATACTTCATGATTCAACATCCATTCTGTGTTGTCATTGAATTTTCGTGACCTGGTGTCCGCCACCATGTTGAATCTACTGGGTAAGTAGATAGCTGAAACCCAAATGTTTCTTGTAATACACGAGTGCCAAATAAGGTTAGCCAATTTATCACAAGATACCGTCTTGATTCCACCCATGTGATTAACATACGCCACTGCCGTAGTGTTGTCAATCTGAAGTTGAACATGCAAGTGGTGCATACTAGTACAATAAGCCTTAAGGCCATAGAATGCTCCCAACAGTTCTTAATAGTTAATACCATGTGATTGATGAATAAATGCCTCATGCATATTCCATCTGCCTCCGCAGCTAGAGATGGTATCAGTAGCACCCCATCCTAGAGCACTAACATCAGTCTGTAAAACAACTGAAGGATTCTCAATCAGAATTTTACTGGAGCAATGCCAAATGTTCGCTATCCACCACTGTAATTCAGCAATGGCTTCCGCTGGTAACTGCTTGGGCCTATCAAAGTGACCTGCATGTATTTTGAGTGCCTGCTCCTTTGCAAGTTGTAAATTTTGATAATGCAGAGGCCCAAAATGTGCAGCTGGAAAAGTAGCCATTAATTTGCCAATTATGCTAGCCACATGTTGAATTGAAGGTTACTGCTCAACCACGAGCTCATTACAGCCTTCAATTAATTCTAATCCCTTGCTCCAGGGCAGAGTTACAGACATGTGAGTTGAGTTAATGGTGAATCCCAAATAATCAATAACTCTAATTGGTATCAATTTGGATTTAACTGGATGGATGAGAAACCCCAATCTCTCAAACATGAGTTTAGCAGCTGAAACAGATAATTCAGCTGCCTCCCGAGTCTTCCCAATGATTAAGATATCATCCAAATAAGCCATTACAATATGATTCTGAGCCCGGAGTAGCCCTAACATTGGTTTTAACAGTTTTGTAAATAATCTAGGGACCGAGGTTAACCCATTAGGCAATGCTTTAAATTGCCATAATTGCCTCATCCAGCTAAACTTCAAATATCTCCGATGATCACTATGAATGAATACTGAATAATATGCATCTTTAAGATCTATACATGCCATATAACATCCTCTGGAAATCAGTTGTTTGGCAGTAACAAAAGTCTCCATTTTGAAATGTTTATACTGCACAAAGGGGTTAAGGCTAGTCAAGTCAAGGATGATTCGACATCCCCCATCCTTCTTTCACCTAGGAAAAATATTAGACATGAATTGGTGGGATTGATGAAACGACTTCTTAATTACCACTTTTTTGTATAACTTTTCGATTTCAGCTTGTACATGCAAATTCTCTTGTTGTGAAAAAACCAATGTCCGGCTTGGTGTATGCTGTGTGGGTGGACGTAAATTAAGAAGGAATTCAATTCAGAACCCTTGTATACTGTGCAGTATAAACAAATCTGATGTTATCCAATAACATTCATTTAAAAACAGATGTAATCTCACCCCAACTTGTAACTGATCCACACATAATATGTCCCGAAAAGAACCAGACCTACCTACCTCCATGGTTACCAGTGGATATTTCTGCCCCCGAGTTTTGGGGGGTAAGGACATGTTCGCCCGTTCCACTGTTGGAGTGCGCCAACAGCGCATGTTTGTGAATGGCTGGCTTGGTCCTTGGCCTGAACCAGTTTCAGCGAACCGTTTGTATGGGTGCTGCCGCCAAAGCGAAGTTTTCCTCATCGCTGGGGCTTTGATGAGTCCGACCGTTCTTGCCTCGTCTTCCAGCTCCTTGACTCTTTTTGAGAGATCTTCACTGAACAACAGATTAGGTGGTTGAATATTGCTGGATTTGCATAGAGCCGCGAACTTGGGGTTGATAGTAGGGCGAATGTCACTCTTTCTCAGGCAATTTATTTTAAAATGTGCATTGCACATTAGGGCCAGGGCATCCTGCTGGACATCAGACAGGGGCCCTCCAGCCACCGACCTGGCGAATGCTGTGATGCCCGAGGCGAGCAACTTCAGTATCTTCTGGAGCCTCACCTCCTGAGCTCTGATACCTACGCCCATGTGACCCCAGATGCCATGGTTAACAGTCGGCACTTTGAGCAAGACACAGTTAGCAGGAGTGTCATATTTTTTGGATGTTTCCTCCATAGTGTGGAGCTGGTGTGAGGCCAGGTAATTTATACTCGCGGCCAAATCTTCACCCAGCAGTTCCCCTGTTTCGGCCAGGATTGCAAATCTTGATGCCATGACTGGTACCTCTGGCTCGAGCCCTTCATGCCTTGGGGTATGCTCCACGGCTATACCCAGGGACTCGGAGTCAGAACAAAACTGACCCCGAATGCTCTCCTCCTCCGAGAGGGAGACATTAAGCAGCCCTGACACAGGTGCCGCTAGCGTGGGCCCCCGAGGAGACCCGCGCTGATACAACTCCTCCTGTTGGAGCGTACCATGGTGGAGCATCCTCTCCATCAGGAGCTCCATCCCGGACAAACATCCAAAGACGCTATCCTTTGTGGGAGGGGAACCCTCCTGGCCCGACTCATCCGAGTCAACGGGCCTTGCAGACTTCTTTGTGGCTTTCCGCCCCAATGGTGCAGCCACGGTGCTCTCAAGAGACACCAAGTCTGAAGTCACTGGCCATACCGCCAGCGACTCGGAAGGTGAGATAGTTGGCCGCCTACTACCCTTGGTCCCGTGGTCTTCCATAGCTGCTCTCCCGGCGGCTCGCCTAGACTTCACCTTAGACGCTTTCTCCATCGACTCGAACTTGCTCCTGTAACAAGAATTACTGACCCAAGAAAATGACCTCCGACTAAGTTTTAAACACTTACCTGAGGGGTTTTAAAAATTACCGCTGGAGGAGCAACGCGCCAGCCAGCCAGTCGTTGCGCAATGCGTCAGACGTAATGACGCGCATGCGCACTGGCGGGCTTCTTCACGGAATCACTCACGTGACTCCGAAGTAAAATTAGCATTTAACAAAGGTAATGTCACTGTGGTTACGGGAGATTTCAATATGCAAGTAGACTGGGAAAATCAGGTTGGTTCTAGACCCCAAGAAAGGGAGTTTGTAGAGTGCCTCCGAGATGGATTCTTAGAGCAGCTTGTACTGGAGCCTACTAGAGAGAAGGCAATTCTGGATTTAATGTTGTCTCATGAACCAGATTTAATAAGGGAACTCAAGGTAAAGGAACCGCTAGGAGGTAGTGACCATAATATGATAAGTTTTAATCTGCAATTTGAGAGGGGGAAGGTTAAATCAGAGGTGTCAGTGTTGCAGTTGAACAAAGGGGACTATGAAGGCATGAGGGAGGAGCTGGCCAAGGTCGACTGGTAAAGGACCCTAGCAGAATGACAGTAGAACAGCAATGGCAGGAATTTCTGGGCATAATCCTGAAGATGCAGGATCATTTCATTCCAAAGAGGAAGAAAGATTCTAAGGGGTGTAAGAGGCAACCGTGGCTGACAAGGGAAGTTAGGGATGGAATAAAACTAAAAGAAAAGATGTATAACACAGCAATGAGTAGTGGGAAGCCAGAGGATTGGGAAACTTTAAAAGAACAACAGAAGGTAACAAAAGGGCTATATGGTGTGAAAAGATGAAGTACGAGGGTAAGCTGGCTAAGAATATAAAGAAGGATAGTAAAAGCTTCTTTCGGTATGTTAAGAGAAAAAGATTAGTAAAGACAAATGTGGGTCCCTTGAAGGCAGAAATAGGTGAAATTATTATGGGGAACAAGGAAATGGCAGAAGAGTTGAACAGGTACTTTGGTTCTGTCTTCACTGAGGAAGACACAAACAATCTCCCAGATGTACTGGAGGACAGAGGATCTAGGGAGACAGAGGAACTGAAAGAAATTAGCATTAGGCGAGAAATAGTACTGGGTAGACTGATGGGACTGAAGGCTGATGGTCTTCATCCCAGGGTCCTCAAGGAGGTGGCTCTAGAAATCGTGGGCGCATTGGTGATCATTTTCCAATGTTCTATAGATTCAGGATCAGTTGCTGTGGATTGGAGGGTAGCTAATGTTATCCCACTTTTCAAGAAAGGAACAAGAGAGAAAACAGTGAATTATGGACCAGTTAGCCTGACATCGGTGGTGGGTAGATGCTGGAGCCAATTACTAAATAATAATGGTGCATTTAGATAGCAGTAAAGGGATTGGTGCAAGTCAGCATGGATTTATGAATGGGAAATCTTGCTTGACTAATCTTCTGGAAATTTTTGAGGTTGTGTCAAGTAAAATGGATGAAGGAGAGTCAGTGGATATAGTGTATCTGTACTTTTAGAAAGCCTTTGATAAGGCCCACACAAGAGATTAGTTGGCAAAATTAGAGCACATGGTAGTGTATTGACATGGATAGAGAATTGGTTGGCAGACAGGAAACAAAGAGTAGGAATAAACGGGTCCCTGTCAGAATGGCAGGCAGAGGCGAGTGGAGTGCCGCAAGGCCGCAACTATTTACTGGGGCCGCAACTATTTACTGGGGCCGCAACTATTTACAATATAAATTAATGATTTAGATGAAGGGATTAAAAGTAACACTAGCAAATTTGCAGATGACACAAAGCTGAGTGGCAGTGTGTACTGTGAAGAGGATGCTAGGAGTTTGCAGGGTGACTTGGACAGGTTGAGTGAGTGGGCAGATGCATGGCAGATGCAGTATAATGTGGATAAATGTGAGGTTATCCACTTTGGCTGCAAGAACAAGGAAGCAGATTATTGTCTCAATGGGGTTAGGTTAGGAAAAAAGGAAGTGAAATGAGACCTGGGTGTCCTTGTACACCAGCCACTGAAATTAAACATGCAGTACAGCAGGCATTGAAGAAAGCTAATGGCATGTTGGCCTTCATAACAAGGGGATTTGAGTAGTAAAGAAGTCCTTCTGCAGTTGTACAGGGCCCTGGTGAAACCACATCTGGAGTATTGTGCGCAGTTTTGGTCTCCTAATTTGAGGAAGGATATCCTTGCTATTGAGGCAATACAGCGTAGGTTCACAAGGTTAATCCCCGGGATGGTGGGACTGTCATACGACAAAAGATTGGAAAGACCGGGCGTGTATTCACTGGAATTCAGAAGGAAGAGATGGGATCTTATAGAAACGTATAAAATTATAAAAGGACTGGACAAGCTAGATGATGGACAAATGTTCCCAATGTTGGGGGAGTCCAGAACCAGGGGCCACAGTCTAAGAATAAAGGAGAGGCCATTTAAAGCTGAGATGAGAAAAGACTTTTTCACCCAGGGAGTTGTGAATTTGTGGAATTCTCTGCCGCAGAAGGCAGTAGAGGCCAACTCACTGGATGAATTTAAAAGAGAGTTAGATAGAGCTCTAGGGGCTAGCGGAATCAAAAAGGATATGTGGAGAAGGCAGGCACAGGTTACTGATTGTGGATGATCAGCCATGATCACAATGAATGACGGTGCAGGCTCGAAGGGCCAAATGGCCTCCTCCCGCACCTATTTTCTATGCTTCTATGTTTCTATGAACGATCAATATTTACTTTGTTAAATCCATTTTCAGCTGTATTGAGCAAACTGTATCAGGCACCACTATTCTTTATAACATACATTTTAAAACACAATCTATTTTTAAAATGACTTTCTGATTACACAGATCATACAGGAGTTTGCTCTTGTAATTATGGAAACTAGATTGAGTGGAAACTCGAATGGTCTACTCCTGCACCTATTTTTCTATGTTTCCATGACCAAGATGCAGTTATATAAATAAACTTTCAGTAATATATTGTCAAGGTCATTTTATGAGAACATAAGTGAGAATGTCCTTGGTCTCAGGGAATGTAAATGTACTGTAGCGAGCCATTAATCTAGGTTTACTTTGGTCTAAAAACAGCCTTTTGCAGACTGAGCAACTTACTGCTCATCTCATCAGATTTTGAAGATAAAAGTTTTTGTGCTGGATGAACTGCGCTGGACCTCAAAATGCGCTATAATGACCCTTTGATTCCCAACGTGGGCATACACGTTTAATGAGGAGTGTGTATAGGTGATGCCAAGAGGAGGAGCTGAGTTCAAGCAGGGAACGCCCAGAACATTCATTTAAACAATTTGAACTAAGAGACATGAAAGCACATGTTCACTCCATCACATTAAGGGCACATTTGTGCGGCACGGTGGCGCAGCGGTAGAGTTGCTGCCTTACAGCGCTTACAGTGCCAGAGACACGGGTTCGATCCTGACTACAGATGCTTGTCTGCACGGAGTTTTACGTTCTCCCCGTGACCTGTGTGGGTTTTCTCCGAGAACTTCGGCTTCCTCCCACACTCCAAAGTCGTGCAGGTTTGTCGTTTGTTTGGCTTTGGTACAATGTCAAAATTGTCCCTAGTGTTAATATGCGGGGATCGCTGGTCGGTGCGGACTCGGTGGGCCAAAAGGCCTATTTCCGTGCTGTATCTCTAAACTAAACTAAACTATACTGATCTAAACTAAACATGCTTGTGTACCTCCAAAAACCAGCAAATTTAAATTCCCACTTTAAATCACATTGCCAAAGAAAATACATTCCTACCATATTGGGCAGCACAGTGGTGCAGCAGGTAGAGCTGCTCTTCACAGTGCCAGAGACCCAGGCTCGATTCTGACCTTAGGTATTGACTGGGTGGAGTTTGCACATTCTCCCTGTGAATGTAAGATTTCCTCCAAATGCTCCATTTTCCTCTCACATCCCAAAGGCATGCGAGTTTCTAGGTTGATTGGCCTCTGTAAAACCACCCCATGTGTGTAATGGATGCAAAAGTGGGATAACATAGAAACATAGAAATTAGGTGCAGGAGTAGGCCATTCAGCCCTTCACCACCATTCAATATGATAATGCTGATCATCTAAAATCAGTACCCCGTTCCGGCTTTTCCCCCATATCCCTTGTTTCCTTTAACCCTAAGATCTAAATCTAACTCTCTCTTTGAAAACATACAGTGAATTGGCCTCCCCTGCCTTCTGTGGCAGAGAATTCCACAGATTAACAACTCTCTGGCTGAAAAAGTGTTTCCTCATATAAGTCCTAAATGGCCTACCCCTTATTCTTAAACTGTGACCCCTGGTTCTGGACTCCCCCAACATCGGGAACATTTTTTTCCCTCATCCAGTCTGTCCAATCCTTTAAGAATTTTATATGTTTTTATAATATCCTCTCTCATCCTTCAAAATTCCAGTGAATACAAGCCCAGTCAACCCATTCTTTCATCATATGTCAATCCTGCCATTCTGGGAATTAACCTGGTGAACCTACGCTGCACTCCCTCAATAGCAATACTGTCCTTCCTCAAATTAGGAGATCAAAATTGCACACCATATTCCAGTTGCGGTTTCACCAGGGTCCTGTACAACTGCAGGAGGACCTCCTTGCTCCGAAACTCAAATCCTCTCGCAATTAAGGCCAAACTGCCATTAGCTTTCTTCACTGACATAACATAACATAGAATTAATATGAATGCATGATTGATGTTGGCGTGCACTCAGTGGGCCAAGGGTCTGTTTGCATGCTGTGCCTTTCAGTCAATCATTTGAGTAATCCCAGCCCATGAAGTCATGAGTTGGATAGACTATTCTAGGGGACATTGAAACTTATTCTCAATTTGTAGAATCCTTGATTGAAAACAAGAGGGATGGGTGCTGGAAGTTAAATCTAAATAGTGTGTTAAACTTTGTCATCTCATCCATTTGCGATAAATGTTTAATCCAAGAAGCAACTATAACACACTCTTTTGTTTCTTGTATAAAACTTCATGGATTTTGGAGTGATATTTTCGAAATATTTACAAAATTATTTAAGACAAAAATGGAACCCAATAATGGATTGATTATATTTGGGGTAATGGAAGACGGGAACAAATTGAGCTCATCTCAAAAGTCAATTTTTAATTATGGTTTAATAATAGCAAAAAAATTAATATTGAAATTTTGGAAAAATACACCAATACCAACGCTCAAAATGTGGATTGCAAGTATGTTGGATACCGCACATCTTGAGGAAATGCGATTCCTCCTAATAGATAAATTTGACCAATTCATAACGAGTTGGTCTCCATTTGTCGTCTTTTTGGAAACGTATGGTGCAAAACAGGTGTAAAAGCTAATCCGTGACTGCGGATGGTCAAGATTATAAATGATCTCCTTCTATTTTCTTTTCTTCTTTTCTTTTCATTTATTCTCTTTCTTCTATTTTCTATGTCTCAACTTTCTTATTTCATTCTTTATTTTTCTTTTTCACACACTATATATCTCACATTTTTCTATTTTTCATTATCTAACTTTTTTCTTTTTCTTCTTTATTTCAAAAAATTTTAAAAATAAGAAGCTGTACATAAAAGGTATTATGAAAATATGATTGTATACAATTGTACTTCTAATAAAATAAAAATATTTTAAAAAAAAATAAAAAACTTTGTCATCTCATAGTGATACCACATAGAAAAAGCCCGTTCAGCCAATTGAATTCCCATCAACATCTAACTAGTCCTGTTCTCCTGTCATTTCCCATTGGTCCATAGCTCGTGGCGTCCTTCAAACTTTCATCAATTACCTTCCAGGTTCTACATATCGATAATAACGACAAGAGTGTGAGTGACAATCTTTGTCAGTCTACATCTTCTAGTCGCACACACTTGCGATACTGGAAACATCTCCTTCAGGGCCGGATTTACGTATAAGCTGGACAAGCTTAAGCTTAGGGCCTCGAGATCCAGGGGGGCCTCGCAGAGCCGGATTTACCACTAGGCTTCATAGGCTGAAGCCTAGGGCCTCGAAATCTAGGGGCCCTCCGGCCAAGGCAGGACACCTCTCGTTCAACTCTGGGCGGGCCCCCCTCTCTATCTCTCTCTCTCTCTCCATCTCCCCCCGCCATTCATGCCCGGGCCACAGGGCTCCACTCTCCTCTCGCTCCTCATCCGCTGGCACGGTAGGCCGCCTTGCACATGCGCATGGCTACGGCCAGCACGTCCTCTCCCTGCACATGCGCACAACCACGGCCCGCACATCATCGGCCGCCCAGAGCATGCGCACTGCCATGGCAACTGGTCGGCGCTGGGCACTTTCTCCCTCGCTTTGAATTGTGGGAGATTTGGCCGCCATTGCTGTCCGGTCGCTGCCTCGCCGCAACCGCTGAAAACCAACGCAGAATCACTCCCTGACTCTGGATCAGGAGTAACTCCCTGGAGTAACTCTTGCTTCTGGTTTCCTGGTCCTCCATAAATATTCTAAATGGAATTTAAACTGGAGGTGGTAGAGGGCTGAACAATAACAGCCTATTGCATTTTATCTGTTTATTTATTGTGTATATATATGGTCTATGGTATATGAACACACTGAACTTTTATCTCCTGTTATTATGTTCACATATTTTGTTGTGCTGCAGCAAGCTAGAATTTCATTGCCCTATCTGGGACAAATGACAATAAAACTCTCTTGACAATTGACTTGGACTTAAGCAAAAAAGAGTTCTTGGGGAAAAAAGAGGTACCTTAAATTTAGTTGCGTCTGGTTGGGTAACTATGGTAGGGTGAAGACTATTCCATGCTTTAATTGTGTGGGGGAACTCCATGGAGCAGCCAGCAACTCTGGATAGAAGAAATTGGGTGATGTTTCGGGTAGAGACCCTTCTTTAGACTCCCTCTGGTTTTAGTGTCTTCAGTTTAATTTAAAGATACAGCGTGGAAACAGGCCCTTCAGCCCACCGAGTCCACGCCGACCACTGATCACCCGTACACTAGTTCTATCCCACACATTAGCGGAGTAAGTCAAGAGTCAAGAGTGTTTTATTCTCTCACGTCCCAGTTAGAACAATGAAATCCTTACTTGCAGCAGCACAACAGAATATGTAAACATAGTACTCTGTAAACAATGTTATAAACGAGAAAACAAAACAATATATTTATATATGAATATATAACTATATATGTTAATCTGTGGAATATATATGTGAGTGTGTATAATATATATATATATATACACACACACACACACACACACACACACACACACACACACACACACACACACACACACACACACACACACACACACACACACACACACACACACACACACACACACACAAAAAAAAATTCCCTCCTGGGATTAATAAAGTTCTATCGTATAGTATCGTGTGTGTAGGAAGGAAATGCAGATGCTGGTTTAAACTGAAGATAGACACAAAAAGCTGGAGTAACTCAACAGGTCAGACAGAATCTCTGGACAAAAGGAAAATATTACCTTTTGGGTTGGGTCTAAAATAGGTTCCTGCACACCTTTGGAATGTGGAAGGAAACAACACCCGGAGAAAACCCATGTGATCAAAGGGAAAAGGAGCAAACCATACAGACAGCACCCATATTCAGGATCAATTCCGGGTCTCTGGCACTTTTAGGCAGCAACTTTATGACCAATGTACAGCCCCATAGTCTTGAACTTAACTAAAACGACAAGTGTGGCATTTCCTGTGGTTGCAAGGGACAGTGCCAGGAGAGGGGTTGGTTTGGGTTGGAAGGACGAATTGACCAGGGAGTTACGGAGGGAGCGATCTCTGCGGAAAGCCAATAGGAGAGGATGTGGCCAATGGTGGGATCCCATTGGTAGACAAAAAAGCTGCAGAAAATCAGCGGGTAAGGCAGCATCTGTGGAGCGAAGGAATAAATGACGTTTCGGGACGAGACCCTTCTTCAGATTGATGTCGGGGGGGGGGGGTGGTGACATGAAAAAGAAAGGAAGAGGCGGAGACAGTAGGCTGTGGGAGAGCTGGGAATGGGAGGGGAAGGAGGGAGAAAGCAAGGACAACCTGAAATTAGAGAAGCCAATGTTCATACCGCTGGGGTGTAAACTACCCAAGCAAATATGACGTGCTGCTCCTCCAATATGCGGTGGGCCTCACTCTGGCCATGGAGGAGGCCCAGGACAGAAAGGTTGGATTCGGAATGGGAGGGGGAGTTGAAGTGTTGAGCCACCGGGAGATCAGGTTGGTTATTGCGAACTGATTGGAGGTGTGTGAAGCGATCGCCAAGCCTTCGCTTGGTCTCACCGAGGTTGATCAACCACATTTTTGTTTGGAAGTGGAAAGAAATAATATAAATTGCATTGATTGCAATGTGTAAAAGGAGTTGAGATACTGCATTATAATTTTGCTGCATGTCATTGTGGTATATATCATGTCTTTATTGGTGAATATGTTAAGTTTGTGGCTTTATTTGAAGCAGAAATAATATGTGAGTGCTTCATTGAGCATAATTCCGACTGGTAACTACACACTTCGTCCGAGCACATTATCACACGCGTCATGCAAACTGTCTTAAATTACTACCTAAACCGTCATTTGGCAACTTGAAAAGCTGCCAAGGTTGCCCGGCTGACAACAGAGAAAAAAAATTAAGTGAGAGCCCTGCAAGGTGTATAATAGTCTTGACACTGTCATAGGCCTTTCTTACATGTGCTGTCACAACGCACTGTAGTCTCTAAACAACCCTTCAGTAATTTCCCTTGCCCTCCATTTCAGAATAATAGTGTTTTAAGCCAATAACTCGACACTAGCTCTGGCAATAAATAAATAAAGAAAGAAAGCACAGCTTTCCAGCCCCTTATCTCATTGGCCACGCTCGGCTGCAAATCGGTGTCAATCTGGTGGACCATCTTTCTCTAGTCGTGGCGGGGGGATTAGGAGGGGCCTCACAAGTGGAACAGCTTAGAGCCTCTCTTCATCTAAATCCGGCCCTGATCTCCTTCCTCACTCTAAATAAAATTGTTAGTTTGAGCACCTCATCGAATATCCACTTCCAAGGTTCTCAGGAGAAGTACATTGGCTTCTTCCGTCTCCTTTAAAGGCCTGTCTCACGAGTCTGCGGTCATTGGCGGCGAAACAGGAAGAATCTACCGCTCCTGGGCCGCCATAGACCGCGCACTCGGTCAAACGCACAATTCCGGGGCCGTGCGGCGTTGTTCCCAACACCGCACGGTGCTAAAATAAAACCAACACTGTTCAAAAAACTTTTCCTACCGCCACAGCCGCCGCCAGTGTGGCACGAGCGCCGTGCATCGAACTTGCACTGCCACCGCCAGTGAGGCACGTGTGCGGCATGGCCGCCGGCACAGCGCCGTGATCAGCACGGCCGCCGCCACAGCCCCGCAGATCCAAAATGACGTCATCGCAGTCGACCCGCCCTTTTTTTTTACTTACCGCAAGCTCGTGGGACTAAATCACTCGGCCCCCGCGCAATACCCGTGCGGCGCTCCCGTGGCATAGGCTCGGCGCTCTCGCCGTTGCCGTGCTGCCCCTCTACCAGCGACGCCGCGCTTCACCGCCGATGACCGCAACACCATGAGACAGAGCCTTAAGTAATTAACTGCACGGTGGCACAGAGGTAGAGTTGCTGCTTTACAGCGTCAGAGTCCCAGGTTCGATCCCAACTACGGGTGATGTCTGTACGGAGTTTGTACGTTCTCCCCGTGACCTAGTGGGTTTTCTCCGAGATCTTCGGTTTCCTCCCACACTCCAAAGACATACAGGTTTGTAGGTTAATTGACTTGGTATGAATGTAAATTGTTCCTAGTGTGTAGGGTAGTGTTAATGTGCGGGGATCACTGTTCGGAGCGGACTCGGTGGGCCGAAGGGCCTGTTTCCATGCTGTATCTCTAAACTAAACAAAACTATCCAGTTTGGCTTCTACCCTCATCCTGGTAGTTACATGGTAGCTTAATAGTGGAGTTTTTTATTGAAGATAGCGATCAATTATTATCAATGAATCTGCATCAGCACCGGAACATCAAGTGAGGACAAGCCCAATTGTGCAGCTTGAGAGCCTGTCGTGTGTTCCACCCTATTTATCATGTCAAGTCACAGGTACTGTTCACACAGCATTATTTTGGGAAGGAAATGTATCCAATTTATTACCCAGTCTCCAGGATTTCTAGCGAAGTGAAACACTAGAATCCGGAGGAATTCATCCTCTCTGTGACACACGCAGCCCTGAATTGGATAGAAATATCACATCTCTTCATCATCAATGCAGGTTCAAGACCTTCTAACACCACTGTCAGAGCACAAATTACAGATACACTATCAACTCTCAAGGACAAGTGGAGATGGGAAAATAAATGCAGACCTTGTCAGCAACTTCCACATTCCATAAATGAATTTTATAAAAAATGCACAGATGCAAAAAAAAGTCCCTCAACTTACCTGCTGTCTGCTGTTCAAACATTGAGTAGGCTTGCGTGAGCTTGCACACACTATGCATGACAATGTTAATGAAGGGGCAGATAATTCTAGTACCATTAACTCAATACGAGCAATCAACATTAAAGCCTCAAATTCTTACTTTCGACTCTTGGTCCCATCACTATTTCCGTACTTAAATATATAAAATTATAGGTAAGGAACAAATAGGTTTAAAATGATATGCTGCCATTTTATCAACAAATTACAAAAATTGCTCCGAATTTGGTTCTGTAAATACAGTGCGGTGAATTAAATGGACATCCATTAATCTAGATGTACAAATTTGTGCAGATGTTGTCATTTACAGCATTGCTGAAAAATAAATGGTGAAATAAACAGATAGCATGTTTCTTATTGAATCCTTTATTGTTATTGAATCCTGTGATTCAATAGTTCCAACTTGGCTTCAGAAAAATCTGATCAAATTCCAGCATTAAAATGCATAACCCAAAGACGTACAGGTTTGTAGGTTAATGGGCTTGGTAAATGTAAAAATTGTCCCCAGTGTGTGCAGGATAGTGTTAATGGTCGGTGTGGACCCAGTGGGCCGAAGGGCCTGTTTCCGCGCTGTATCTCTAAACTATACTAATATTTGAGTTTGTATTTTAAATGTATTTTAATTAGAGTCATAGAGTGATACAGTGTGGAAACGGGCCCTTTTGCCCAACTTGCCCACACCAGCCAACATGTCCCAGCTGCACTAGACCCACCTGCCAACATTTGGTCCATATCCCTCCAAGCCTGTCCTATCCATGTACCTGTCTAACTGTTTCTTAAATGTTGCGATAGTCCCAGCCTCAACCACCTCCTCTGGCAGCTTGTTCCATACACCCATCACCCTGTGTGAAAAAATTATTCCTCAGATTCCTATTAAATCTTTTCCCCTTCACCTTAAACCAATGTCCTCTGGTCCACGATTCACCTGCTCTGGGCAAGAGGCTCTGTGCATCTGTGTATCTTATTACCAAAATAATTATGTTGCTTTTGATGAATAATAATAATAATAATAATAATAATAATAGATTTTATTTATGGGCGCCTTTCACAAAGTCTCAAGGACACCTTACAAAGTTTAACAAGTAGTGTAGAAACATATAAGCGGAATGAAATAAATAGAATCACCAGAACACAAATTAAAGATAGAATTAAATCCAAAAACAAAAATCAAAAACACAATATGGAACTTTTATTTTGTATTCTGTCAGGGAACAAAAGTTCATTGAAAGCAAGGAGATGCAGGTAGCATGGGAGTGAATATATCGAGCATCGGTTTTTAATAAGGGGAGAATTACATGGCTGTTTTAGTGGGATCATATTCCAGACATTCATTCGATTATTTTCCACACTGGTGGAATCTGGGCTATATTTCCTTACAAAGATCCAATACGTCATCTAACCACAGTTGAGCAAGTTGACAGCAAATAAAGTGGTGAGTTTCATCATTGTGCCTCTGGCTGGCAGATTTAACATGTGGCCAGCAGTAAAGTCATGGAATGTGGCAGTAGAAGATAATAAACAACTCACAGGAGAAAGAATAATCTGTTCCTTGATGGTAATGTTAAGGAGGTTGTGTCACTGGCTTGTCACTCTACCCTGGACATTTGATGTGTTTGCCCCATTACATCAACCTGCCTGACCACTGTCAGTACACTAGATTTACTTCTTGATCTAAATAATTCTTCTTTTTTGCTTGGTCTGCTAACCATTGGACCTGCCGTACCTTCTGAGGACTGAGTTGAGAAAAACATTTTTTACACAGAGAGTGGTGAATCTCTGGAATTCTCTGCCACAGAGGGTAGTTGAGGCCAGTTCATTGGCTATATTTAAGAGGGAATTAGATGTGGCCCTTGTGGCTAAAGGGATCAGGGGGTATGGAGAGAAAGCAGGTACAGGATACTGAGGGATGATCAGCCATGATCATATTGAATGGCGGTGCAGGCTCAAAGGACCGAATGGCCTACTCCTGCATCTATTTTCTATGTTTCTATGTTTATGTTTCATAAGGCCAGAGTGCTGCAATCATTTTGACTGGCTCAATCAAAACCAAGAGGTTCAAATTTCAGGTCCTACTCTTGAGACTGAAGTACAACAGTTTTGATTAACACTCCATTGTAGAGTAGGGGCTGTGTAGCTGTGTTGGACATTCTGCCTTTGAGGTGAGATGTTGAACTGGAACCCAGCACAGTGACTGAATGACTGAACCATGCTCCATGGATGCAGGAGTGAAGAGTTGCCATTATAGAGTCCTGATTCCAGTAACAGTTGACTTACAGATTGGGTATTAAACTTTATTTTTCCATTTTAGTATCCTTTCAGGTAATGTTCACAGTTACAGAAAAATGTTGTGCTGCTGTTCTTGTGCTGCCCCTGGGACCTTCTGTTGACCAGTGGGGCCAGCTCTGCTCCTACCTGTAATGAACCATATCAGCATTAAACAGCAGCCCACAATCCGCCCCTTATTCCTGGAACACAGTCGTGAGTTTGAGGGCAGTGGGGTGGTTTACACTAGGGTGTGATTGTGGGATTCCTAAAGGTGAGCAGAAAAATATATATTTAAGAATGAACTGCAGATGCTAGAAAATCAAAGGTAGACAAAAATGCTGGAGAAACTCAGCGGTTGAGGCAGCATCTATGGAGCGAGGGAAATAGGCAACGTTTCGGGACGAAGAAAGGTTTCGACCCGAAATGTTGCCTATTTCCTTCGCTCCAGAAAAATATATAGATGGGAGTGAACCTCCGACGTTTGGGTAGGTGCCTGCACAGGTTCGCTCCCGTTCAATCAAGCTCTGTAGGGACCTGAAAGACCAGCAGGAACTCCCTGACATAATAGAAAGATTAAACGAGAACTTATCGTTTGAAGTTTGAACTTTATTTTATGAGAAGTGGCGATGAGGAATTACATGAAGCCCGCCAGACCGCATGCGCGTCAATCTTCAAAGCAGTTGTATGAACCCACATAATAGTTGCTGACCTAAGCTATAGAAAGATTGAAGGCTAGAACTACCGAATGATCTTTATGGGAATAGGGTTAGGAGTGGAGGGCACGTAATCCCTCACCGCGACTTCTCATAAAATAAAGATCAAACGTCAAACTGGTAAGTTCTCATTTAATCTTTCTATTTTATTTCGAAGTCACGTGAGTCAACAGATAAACCATTAATGGCAGGAAAACATGAGTTATTAATATCACGATGCTAAATTGCATACATGGCCATTGCTCTAAACTGGCCTGTAGTCCCAATAGACTGTTGAGTTAGACAATAACATATGCAAGAAAGTGCATAATTCTATCTGCAAACATCCAGACATATTCCACCAAATGTTATAATTTATTAAGCTGCATTATGTAAACCTCATGCTGAATGATGAAAGGGAAAACCATTGTATTGGCTGCTCATGAGCCATCAGCAATATCTTGAGACTATTGAAACAAAAGAACTATCTTCCATATCATAGGCACTAGCAGCTGAGTGCACTTGTATACCTAATGACATCCCTGATCTCTGCTCTGGTGGGTATGCTGTCAACCTCAAATGCACACAATCCTGCTCATTTGCCTATGAGATTATTTCTATAACAAGCTACCCTAATGTCAGTATGACGTGGAGACTAAGCCAGAGATTGAGTAAAGGCTGTGTTCTTTATGCTGAGATCAGCTGCTGAAAGCATAATCATCTTAAGATACTGGTCCCATTAGGAAAATTTTGAGGAATATTTGCATACAAGTTACTGATATACATCGCACATTACAATGAGTGTAGGCTATTAGAGTGGTCAAATAAAAGACACCCTGCATAACGTTAGAGAATAGTGGGTGAAGAACCAATCATTTATGTCCCACTTATGGTATTACAGAAATGATAAAGGAAATGTCAATCGTGCTGTCCCATAAAGTTTCTCTTGGCTCAAACTGGAAGCCACACAACCTCTGTTACTTCCGTATAGAATTGACTCACATATGTTGTTCACAAGCTTCTCATACAATCGTGCAGAGCTAGCTGGCCGAGAAGACAGGCTGTCCCAGCCGTCCCACGTGAATGAGTAAATAAGAGTTGCTTTAGCCGCCTACCATGGCGTGACTGAATAGGTAAATTGGTATTGTTAAATTCCATGTTGCCTTAAATGTAATATCTCCAAAGATATCTACCGACAACCCATAAGATTATCATTTGCAATTTTGCATAATACCTAAAACTTGATGACATAATGCCCTTAACCTGAAAAGGGCAGCATAGGCTTTCACCACCAGCTTTGTTATTAAACAGCAGAAACTGTGCCGTATGTATATAGTTATGACAGAGTATGCAACTACATGATCGATTCTCTGAGCCAGTTAAATTGCAGACACCCAATCATCCATCTAAAACTGGGTAAGTAAACCCACAATTTGATTAGCCTAATGCTAACCTGATTCAGCCTGCACCATATTTCTGTAATTTAAGAAACATACCCCTCTAGTCCTTGGCCAGACCACTCATCCTCGGATGAGTTATCACTGATTGCCCTCGGAACTGCTGTACCTCTGCTGATCCTAGGGACAAATTTTTTTTGGCTTTCATACCCGTGGAAGATGCATTATCTAGCTATTCATACATATCGCTGATAATATATAATCAGCAGCTAATGATTAGAGCTGAAACCACATTCTCCCTTAGATGTGAGAATCCCTGTCAACTCTTGATTAACAGTCACCATGAATACGTAGCGTTTTCCTTCAGAGTGGAGATTAGTATAATACCAGGCTGAATAAGGAATACCTCGCAGTCCTTTGACTGAGACCACATGTCTAAGTCTCCAGAGTGCATAACATAATCTCTTCGACCCGCCACTCAATCAGGAATAGTGGTATTGAGAACCTATGGGTTATTATGAATACATTGTTGATTCACAGCATGAACCTGCAGGTCAGATAAAGTATAATATATGCCAGACGAGCTTTCCTCTGGTAACTACCTGTCCCAGGGAGGATGGCAATGATGATTCCAATGAACCAGTAACTCTGCTAACTGAGGAGAAAACCATATGTTGAGAAAAACTTCAACTACTTTATTCTATTGACCAGTCTGATAACCTCTTATAGATGATGAAGCAGTGCTTCTGTGATCAATATGACTCATATGGCCAGCCAGTTTCATGATGGTCTACCCCGATCCAGGATAACCAAACTGTTCCTACTTGGAACTTACAGAGATTACTGTGTCAGGCACCTTGCCAATGTCTCTACATCAACCTGATCTTATCCCAGAGCATGTGAAAACCCGACTAGACAGCCCATGCTGGCAGTAAACCCAAGCTGGGCCGACAGACTGCTCCATTTTGGAGTTTACGGAGTTAATAACGAGACCTTACTTACCAGCGTCTCTCTAACCCCAGGTCGATTTTCTTTGTTGGAGCTTCAGCGAAGTTCCATTTGCAGACTCTGTCCATCATGCTTGTCATTTCTGTTAGATAGCTGATGCCGCTGGCCAACTTCTCTTGTAGTGGCTTGTCCGTCCCCAAGGGAATAGCAATTTTAGAGGCAGGAGCACACAGCTTTTCCACATGCGATTGTCGTACATTATGCATTAAAGCATGGGATCCTGGCACATAGTCATGTTCGGGCTCATGTTTGGAGTCAGTCCGTACTGATCTCTGACACTCTCTTAGAGTGGGAGAAAATTTTCACCCTGAACCAGGTGTTGCCGTATCCGTATGCCTCAGACTGTCTGTGCATGCTTCTATAATACCGAGCATATTTTGTGACACCATCTCCGATAGTCTTTCGGGTGGGAGGAAAAATGCGAACATTGAAACCAGGGCAGCTACAGGCATATGACTTGAACTGCCTGTGTATGCTTCCGTAATATGGGGCATAATATATATGGCTCCATCTCCATCACTTCATACATCCGAGTGGGAGGACTTGTGCAAACCTGAACCAGGAGCTGCCTCAGGCATGTGTGCATATATTTTGGCACCATCTCCATCACTACGTTCAACCGAGTGGGAGGAAATTGCAACCCTGAACCAGGAGCTGCTTCAGGTTATGTGCATATACTTTGGCACCATCTCCACCACTCCTTTCATCAGAGTGGGAGGAAAATGTGCAACCCTGAACCAGGAGCTGCTGCCTGACATGCCTTCATAAGACGGAGCATTCCTTGTGTTATAATTTGATTCATCAGATGTTCTTAATTGAGACAAACCCCAATCATATCTGGCATAGATGTCCAAAGACTTGGCTATGACTTTGCCCTGACTTGGGGTTGTCAGGCTGCTTCCTTAAGAAGCCAAACCGAGACTAGCTGCAGATCAGTGCTCTGTTGTTATCATCATTTACCTGCTAGTGACTCCGAGTCCTTACTCCCTTCCGGTGCCAACGGAGTATTACAGGGAAGGACTGGAGCGCCTCTGGCCCCCATACGCCAGACAGAGTGGGAGAAATGCTGCAACCCTGCCAGGTGTTCATAGGCAATGACGTTTATATGACTAAAAGAACCCTATCCCTATTAAATCAGAGATTTGATTACTTTATTGATATGTATATCTTGACACGGCACGGTTCGGCACGGACTTGAAGGGCCGAGATGGCCTGTTTCCGTGCTGTTATGGTTATATGGTTATATGGTTATATAGTTGGCGTCTTTTGTAAAGGAATCTTCCACAGTCCCCTTTAATGAGCGGAAATTACCATGACGCCACCAGGTGTAGCTCCCACAGGTGACTGATAGGCACAGCTCAAACAAGGTTTCCAAGCCAGGAGCTCTGGACTGCAATGGCAGGTCCAATTGCACTACACCTTTTTATTGGTGTAAGTGATAATAAATGTCCCTTGTAATTTTTTCTATTAAAACATAAACTAAATTGGCATGATAAGACATATTTGTGATATTGCCAAAGAATTAAACTTGACTTATAGAATGCTATCGGCTATGATAGTCACAAACGTGACCCTGTGGCAACTGTTATGAATGCCAACTCTATTATAGCTGTCCAATTTAAAGAATACACTATATGCTACCTGCAGCATAGCTGTAGCAGAACTATGTTAAAATTGTTTGGTGCTACAGCAGGCTGAGCTACTTAAGCGGTAGCTGTCGGCCGCGGCTTTTTCTAAAACTTACCTGCTGCTGGAAATCTACTGCAGTAAAAATAGACCTGGCTGCCGGCAGCCGCAATATATGAATGTAAGCTCCTTACAGAGCCTCACGCTGCCTCTGACTCTGGCTGCCTGCTCCCGTATGGAGCTCTGATGCCAGCAGCTGCAACAACTTATCCTAGCCGGTGATCTCCCATTTGGGCCGTCTGTTGCAGACTATAACGGCAACAACCGTAAACCCAGCTCTTAAAGAGCCTACACCGGTCTCTCATCTGGGTCGTCTTCTGCCGTGCAGACTATAACGGCAACAGCCGCATGGAGCCCTATAATTTCAGCCGCCTGCTCACGTTGGAGACTGCGGCGAAAAAATAATTCCAAGCTACTTTGGGCACGCTATGGAGCGGCTCGAAGAAAATGGACTTACCTTGCAGAGCAGTGCGAAAACTGCTCCAACTCACGCCATGCGCTAGAGCGAATTGACGCACATGTGGTCTGGCGGGCTTCACGTAGTCACTCACGTGACTTTGAAATAAAATGAACAGATAGTGGGTGGTTAGGGCATAGGACCCTCACAATTTTCCAACATGAGGTGCATAAATGAATTGGTGCTGTGAAAGCCAGTAACAGGTCCAAACACCTAAGACCACACCCCATTGAAGGAAAATAATCAAGATGAACTTACTGTAAGTGTAGGATGGAACTTCAGATGGTGGTTTACTCCTAAGATAGACACAAAAAGCTGGAGTAACTCAGCGAGTCAGACATCATGTCAGGAGAAAAGGAATAGGTGATGTTTCGGGTTGAGACCCTTCTTCAGAACTTATTATAAAGCAACAGTCAGCTCCCACTGATAACGCCATTTCAAACTCCTCTTCAGCCTTGATGCAACCACCCAATATTCGATCTCACACCCACCTATTTAGTCCAGATTTTCTACCATTTCTGGCTGACAAAATTGGAAAGGACATATGCCAACCAAAAAAAATCATAGCTTCAAGAACTGATGGTATCCCTAAAAATGTTCTATGAAAGCGATGAAAAACTTCAGTAACAAAACTTCATTGGCACAAAAGCCTAAGGCCAACACTGTTCTTGCTGCTCATTGCACACTTGAGGCAGGCTCTGTCCTTACGTCAATGAAATGACCTCTCCCATAAACCGCACAAATAAGTGCTTTGTGAGCCTTGTAAATGTGTGGAAATCACTGCCATGAGGCCTTCAGCTAATAATGACCATTTTTCATTCATTCTCCCATGCCCGCTCTCCATGGGCTGCCCTATAAAATAAGTCTAGGGGAATTAATATGGGTTTGAGGCAAGAGCAAATAAACAGGCAACTCCTCACTTCATCCCATTGTCAGCCTGACTGTCTCGTACTTTGCCGATTTGCTGCTCTTCAGTATTTGACATCTTTCACCATAAGGAATGTTTCTTTGCGCACATTTGATGTTATAAGCCAGGGGATCAGAATCTATTCCTGGGATTGTCCAGATGAGAAACAACTTCAGCAGCTAGTTTTGACAACACCATTTGTTTTTCTCTAAATGAATGTAACAGGTAAAGGGTTCACCCATGCCCAACCCCACTGCCCTTTCTCTGTGTTCTGCTTTGTGCCACCTGCCTTGTACATCTTGCGGAATGTGGGATGTGTCGGTGAGCCTTGCATTGCCGGCCCGCACCCGGGGCCCATTGGTAAGGTAATGATGAAGTGTCTTCTTCAGCTGCCAAAGTTCCTTTTAGTGATGTTCTCTCTCCATGGGAAAGGAGTAGCAAGATTTAAATCCAGCAGCAACGAAGGGACACAAAATGCTGGAGAAATTCAACGGGACAGGCAGCATCTCCGGAGAGAAGGAATGGGTGACATTTCGGGTCGAGAAGAAGGGTCTCAACCTGAAGCATCACCCATTCCTTCTCTCCAGAGACGCTGCCTGCCCCGCTGAGCTACTCCAGCATTTTGTGTCAATCAGAGATGAAGGAACAAACTTCCAATCAGTATGGAATATGATTGAACACCATACTGATTAGCATCGTACACCATACACACCGGAGTTTTATCCCAGCAAGAGTTCAGAGAATATCCTTCACCAAGCTGGAAATGTTTTCCTCACAGAGGTTGATTGCAGGTTTCATTATGGCAGACATCTTACTAAGCCTGGACATTTGAATCTTGTAACACTACAGTGAAGATCACTTAATTATCACTTTCTAGTTAGTCCCCAAAGGAAAACCCATGCTTCAACTCCAATGTCATCTTCTGTTGTCTGGTCTCTAATATGGCAATTTAAGTATCTATAAACTGTGGGTTTACATCCTATTGATTTCCTTTTCTTATTTCCGCAGATCTTGTTCAGGTCATTCTCCTCCCCCTGCGTCAAAAAGGAAGAAAAAGAAGAAGAAATCTGAGCACAAGCGAAGACGGTGGGTGTTTCCATGGCAGGCAATGCTCGCACACCAAACACGATAGTGGCGGAATTCCCTGCACGGTTGATACTGTCTCCATCCATTGTCAAAGGACAGCAGGCATCCTGAGCATGTTTTTCCTGTCACTCTGCATAGTATGTCTGTGCCATAAGCATCGCTTGTGTATTACACCATTGAGTTTGACCACTGCCATTGCACTGCCTATACCCTGTGCACCAGTTGGGCGGCATGGTGGTGCAGCGGTTGACTTGCTGCTCACAGCGCTGGAGCCCCGGGTTTTCTCCTGAGTTGGCTTCCCTTCATCTTTCACCTCTCATCAATAATGAGCAGTTCAGAGATGAGTGAAGGGGTAGTAGTGTTCATTGGATGAGACCAGATACTTCGCCAGCCCATTTTCCCCCACTCTTCATGATAGAGCCGTATGTGGGCGACTTCTAGACTAAACCTCAAAGTCTTCCATAGCTGTGGAGAAAGAGTCCATGCAGTGGGGTTTTAACATTGTTAAAAGTTTAACAGATGAGCCCAGGCATTTCGCATGTGGAAAGGTTGCGCAGACTTCAGCGATGCCCCCAAACAACACCATACACACCGGAGTTTTACCCCAGCAAGTGTGAGGTGTTGGGCTTAGGGAGGTTGAATGTAAGGAGAGAGTATACGGTTAATGGCAAGACCCTTAACAGCATTGATCTAAAGATGGATCCTGGAGTCCAGGTTCATAGCTCACTGAAGGTGGTAGAACAAGCTGAAAGGGTGGTAAAGAAGGCATATGGTATGCTTGCCTTCATTTCTAGGGGCATTGAATATATGAGTCCGTAAGTCATGATGCAGGTCTTTAGGACTTTGGTTAGACCACATTTGGAGAATTCGATGCAGTTCTGGTTACCCCGTTACAGGAAAGATGTGGAGGCTTTGGAGAGGGTGCAGGGGGCATGTGCGGACGTGGTGTCGAAGGACGAGAAACCGAAACAAAGAAATTAATGCCAATTAACTGAACGGAAACTAAGCTGAAAAGCCAACTATCCGAAAGGATGGAACGCCTAAAAACAAACTAACCGAAAGGCCGCTCTGCCGAAACGCCAACTCACGAATGGCTGCTCTGCCGAAAAGTCAAATAACGGACATGCCGTCGTCAGGGGGGGTGGGGGGGTCAGCGATTGGTCCAAATCACCGCCATCAGACCTCAACCCCCACATCGGGTGATTCACCCCCCCGAACCCTGGCGCCCAACCCACACAGGGGGTGATTCACCCCCCCATCCCGGACCCCCGGACCCCGACTCACACAGGGGGTGATTCACCCCCCCACCCCGGCCGTGGGGACAGACGGCTCAGGGCATTGGCAGCCATAGTAAATCGCTTTTAAAACATGGGGACACACACAAATTCCCTGGCGGGCCGATGACAAGTGTGCATGACAACGAACAATTTTATCTGCTCCCACTCCCCCCCCCCCCTCCTTGACAACAAGAAGCACGTTTTATTTTTTGTTTAAACACAGTAAAACGTCTGGTTTCCTGCGTAACGCACACAAGATCCCACCCACAAAACGCCAGATAATCTGTAATCTGTTTTAACTGAAGATAGACACATAAAGATGGAGTAACTCAGCGGAACAGGCAGCATCTCTGGAGAGAAGGAATGGGTGACGTTTCGGGTCGACACCATTCTTCTGAAGACTGAGTCTGAAGGGTTCGACCCGAAACGCCACCCATTCCTTCTCTCCAGAGATGCAGCCTGTCCCACTGAGTCACTCCAGCATTTTGTGTCGATCTTTGGTGTGACAGTTGTCTCATTTCATCGGCTTCATGTATTGCGTGCATGGAAGAGACTGTTTACATGCCGCTTGCATCTATCCATCCAAGTGTGCTCCTAATGAAATGAAATCTCACATCTTTGCGAGGGAGGGATGGAATGGATGTAACCACCGGCTAAAACAAAGGCATAGTTAGGACAGGTAAATAATCCCACCACTTAATTAACCAGGTTCCTGAATGTAAGAACTATTTATACATGTAACATTTTTGTTTTTAAATCAGTAAAGGGCCTGTCCCACGAGCATGCGACCTAACATGGTCGCTTGAGCTGTACGGCCTTGCGGAGGCCGGAGCCGTATGGAGTTGTGCGGGGCTGGTCCGGACATCGTGCGGGGCTCCGAAAAACTGACACTGTCCAAAAATCCCACACGACAACAGCCTGTCAGCCCGCAGCCACATTGAGGCCGTACGCAGCACCTCGACGGGCGTATGCAGCGTCTGGACGCCGTACGCAGCGTCTTGACGGCGTATGCCTAGTGCGTGGCGTTGTGCGATGACGTCACCGCCCGGCATGCCGTTGCATGATGACGTAACCGCCCAACGCCGTGCGACGTCCAAATTCAGTCGGCCCGCCTCCTGCCCAGCTGATTGGTGAGTATGATGTCGGGACCAGCTCCCTACGGCTCAGCGGTTGGAAGTGGGACCGGCCCCGTGAGGCCGTATGCATCAAGCCACCACGTTTGGTCGCGCTCGCCGCATGCTGGTGGGACAGGCCCTTAAATCTCTTTTGAGTTTTAATGCCGACCCCATCCTGTGGGAAGGGCTTGCGGCAGCTGGTTTCATAGTGCCTTCATTGTTGGTAGGTGCTGATCTTTCACATGGACCGCTGTCAGTGTCAGTTTGCCAACTTCCATAGCCGCTCTGCATTAGTGGAGTCAGACGTGTTCGTGCTGCGATTGCCACAGAGGCTTTTCGACGTCATTTTCGTTGCCCGTCAGATTTTAAGCCGAAAAACAATCTGTCATCGATCGGACATGACGTCAAAAAGCTGAAAAAAACAAAGATACTAGAACAAGGTCTATGATCTTTGGGGAAAAAATCGTACTTATCGAAAAGTAAACAAATATCAATCTGAATTGCTGACATCGAAAAGCTGAAAAAGAACATTACATATCGAAAAGGAAGGTCTTACTGTGTTTAAACAATAAATAAACGATGCTTCTTGTTGTCAAGGAGGGGGGGGGGAGTTGGAGGAGATAAAATTGTTCGTTGTCATGCAAACTTGTCATCGTCCCGCCAGGGAATTTGTGTGTCTCCCCATGTTTTAAAAGTAATTTACTATGGCTGCCAATGCCCTGAGCCGTCTGTCCCCGCAGCCGGGGTGGGGGGGTGAATCACCCCATGTGTGGGTCTGGGTCCGGGGGTCAGGGGGGGGTGAATCACCCGGTGTGGGGTTGGGGTCTGATGGCGGTGCATCACGGTCAGTGACTCTGGGTGGGAGGAGGGACCAGCCTGTCCCACGCCTCTGCTCCACCTGGCGCTGCCGACACACAGCCCGTCACAGTGCGGCCGCACAGGGGAGATGAGGCAGAAGGCGGCCATGGCCGTGGGAGAGTGGGGGCTGTCCCGAGGGATGCGCTCCTTCGGCCGCTTACAACTTGGTGCTCGGGTTCAGAGTGCCCAGTCACCTAAGGCTTGTGTGGGAAAATGACCCCCACCCTCCCGTCTCCACCGGCCAGTGATGTGATGGACGCGGGGATTTGGACCAATCGCTGACAAGTCCCGCCCCCCCCCCTCCCCCCCGGCAACGTCATGTCCGTTATTTGACTTTTCGGCAGAGAGGCCATTCGGTGAGTTAGCTTGTAGGTGACACAGCCTTTCGGTGAGTTGACTTTTAGATGTCCCACCCTTTCGGTTAGTTGGCTTTTCAGCTTCGTTTCCGTTTGGTTATTTGGCTTCCAATTCTTTGTTTCGGCTTCTCCTCCTTCGATGCCACGTCCGGGTACCGCAGACGGTGTTTACCAGAATGCTCCCTGGATTAGAGGGTTTCAGCTACAGGGAGAGATTAAATGGACTTGAATTGTTTTCTTTGCAATGTCAGAGGTGGAGGGGAAACTTGATAGAAGTATGTACAATGTATATATAATTATGAAAAGCATAGATAGAGTAGACAGTCACAACCTTTTTCCCAGGTGTCCATCACCAGAGAGGATAGTTGAGTTAGAGATACTGTATTCAGCCCACCGAGTCCACGCTGACCAATGATCACCGTACACTAGTTATCCCAGTTTTGCATCCAAAACAGTAGGGACAATTTACTCAATCCAATTAACGTACAAAGATACACGTCTTTGGACTGTGGGATGAAACCAGAGCATACAGGGAAAACCCATGTGATCAAACGGAGAACGTACAAACTCCATACAGTCAGCATCCATAGTCAGGATCGAACCTGGGTCTCGAGTGCTGTAAGGCAGCAACTCTACTGATGCTCCACCATGCCATAAGGTGAGAGGGGAAAAGTTTAATGGTGATGTGCAGGGGAAAGTTTTTTACACAGAGAGTGGTGTATGCTCGGAAAGGTGGTGGAGCCAGATGCGATAGCAGTGTTTAAGAGGCTTTTACAAAGGCACATGGAAGCGCAGGGAATAGAGGGATATGCACCGTGTACAGGCAGATGAGATCAGTTTAACTAGGCCTCATGTTCGGCATAAACATTGTGGGCCCGACCCACTACAGTTGTGTCATCTGCAAACTTGAGTTGGAAGGGAAGGTGATTAAGGTACGACATCATTAAATTCCGATAGATTTCAGCATGTGTTTTATATGGGGAAATAAAGTTGGAGAGTAAGGTATAGGATTGAGAAGTAAAGACAAGGATTGAAGCTTAGATAAGACTGGATGTAAATGTCCAAAATCTATAGAGGGGAAGAGTGATGGAGTGTGGAGGTGAGTGGCTATAAGATTAGAAGATTCTAAGAGTCTAAGGTCAGGCAAAAGGGGGATCAATGTGAGACGAGGGTTGGAGAATACTGAACTAAAGGTGTTATATTTTAATGTGCGCAGTATACAGAACAAATTGGATGAGTTTACAGCGTGGTTAGGAAATGGTAAGTACGACAGTGTGGGCATCAAGGACACGTGGATGAAAGAGGATCGGAGCTGAATATCCAGGATTACATGTGTTAAAGAAGGAACTGCAGATGCTGGAAAATCGAAGGTACACAAAAATGCTGGAGAAATCCCCACCCCCTATCAGTCTGAAGAAGGGTTTCGGCCCGAAACGTTGCCTATTTCCTTCGCTCCATAGATGCTGCTGCACCCGCTGAGTTTCTCCAGCATTTTTGTGTACCATCCAGGATTACATGTTCTATTGAAAAGACAGAGAGGTGGGCAGAGGGGGTGGGGTAGCTCTGCTGGGAAGGAATGAAATTTAGTCCTTAGCAATGGGCGACATTGGATCAGAAGATGTGGAATCCTTGTGGATAGTGCAAAGACACTGTGCAAGGGTAAAATGCCCCTGATGGGAGTTATATACCATAACCAGGATGTAGCATACAAATTACATCAGGAAATACAATTGGCATGTATGAAAGGGGATGTTACAGTGGTCGTGGAGGGTTTCGATATCCAGGTGGACTGGGAAAATCAAGTTGGTCCTGGAACCCTAGAGAAGGAATTTATAGAGTGCCTACAAGATGGCACTTAGAGCAGCTAATTCCAAAGAGGAAGAACGATTACAGGGGAGAATTAGGCAACCGTGGCTGACAAAGGAAGTTTAAAGACAGCATATAAGTAAAAGATGAACAATTTAGAGAGCCATTGGTTATTGTAGCAAATGTAACATAGATAAAACAATTAGTAAACAGAAAGCAGAAGGTCTCCGTTGTGTGTATTTGTTGACTGAATCATTAAAGCAGAGTAGCCACTTACCTTTCCTACTTGAAGGCAGGCACAGTGGCACTGCTGGTAGAGCTGCTGTACACAGCAACACAGACCTGCGTTTGATCCTTATCTCGGGAGCTGAATTGTGGAGTTTGCACGTTCGTCCTGTGACCATGTGGTTTCCTCTGGGTGCTCCAGTGTTCTTCCACATCCCCAAAATGTGCGGGTTTGCAGGTTAATCTGCCTGCGTAAAGTTGCCATTAGAGTGTAGAGAGTGGATGCAAAAGGTGGATAAACATAGAACTAGTGTGAATGGATGATTGGTAGTCCATGGACTTGGTGGGCCAAGGGCTGTACCTTTCAGTCAAACACTGGAGGGGGGTAATGGTTTTGCTGAAGGTTCCTCCGCAACCTCTGACCCTACACAGTTTGTTGTAATTAAGACAAAAGTGCTTCATAAATCATGTATGTAAATAAAGCATGACATTTCTAACTTATTGTCAACTTGAAGTCAATTGGGGATCATAGGTTAATAAAGTATTAAGAATTTGGAATGCACTTTATTTGTATCTTAAGGGCCTGTCCCACTTGGCCGTCATTTGTGCCTCATTTACGCATTATATGTAAATTAGGTCATAGAAACATAGAAACATAGAAAATAGGTGCAGGAGTAGGCCATTCGGCCCTTCGAGCCTGCACCGCCATTCAATATGATCATGGCTGATCATCCAACTCAGTATCCCATCCCTGCCTTCTCTCCATACCCCCTGATCCCTTTAGCCACAAGGGCTACATCTAACTCCCTCTTAAATATAGCCAATGAACTGGCCTCAACTACCTTCTGTGGCAGAGAGTTCCACAGATTCACCACTCTCTGTGTAAAAAAATGATTTCCTCATCTCGGTCCTAAAAGTCTTCCCTCTTATCCTTAAACTGTGACCCCTAGTTCTGGACTTCCCCAACATCGGGAATAATCTTCCTGCATCTAGCCTGTCCAACCCCTTAAGAATTTTGTAAGTTTCTATAAGATCCCCCCTCAGTCTTCTGAATTCCAACGTGTACATGACAAGGTCGACTCGTCATGACGCATGGGGTGCGCATGCGTTGCGCACGGTGAGGCGTGGAATCGTATACGGTGGCGCGCGGTATCACGCGGCACTCCAGGATTTAGTACAGGAACAAAATCCTCGCGCGCCACCTGCGTGACGTATCGCATATGCACGCTGACACATTGGCGTCGTACGCTGGCCTCCCGACATCTCACGTGTATTGCGTGGTGACGCATGGTTACGTCACCGTGCGTCAATGTCCTTACGTCCTTACGTCAACGTCCTGCCGCGCACCGCAGGGTATTCTAATGATGTCACACGCACCAGACGGCTGTGCATCACGACGCGTCATGACGCGTGATTTGCACGCGACGTCGCGCATCACGACGTGTCGACCTATTTTACACGTGGTGCATTAGTGAAGACTCCGTATGATGGAAGAGGGCATCGTTCTGACTTAAGGTAGACACAAAATGCGGGAGTAACTCAGCGGGACAGGCAGCATCTCTGGAGAGAAGGAATGGGTGATATTTCTATGGGTCTATCTTCGGTTTAAACCAGCGGGGTGGGAGATTGCAACCTTCACGTGGTCCTCCCTGTTTCGACTAATGCAATCAGCCCGACGTGCACAAACAAAAGATCAAATAGAACAAGTTGTCCTACAACTTTAGGCTGTGCAGCCATAGGCAAGAAGAAGAAGTGGAAAAACCAGCATCTGCAGTTCTTTCCCACACATTGTTCTGACTTAAGCAGGTTTTGTCTTCTTTCACACATGTCCTGTAAAGTTTGCATTATATGTTCCCTGTGTTAATGGTCTTATTTCTCCTGTTATATTTCAGATCCCCTTCTTACAGTCCTGCCCCAGTGAGAAAAAAGAAAAAGAAAAGTTCCAAGAAGCACAAAAGAAACAGGTAAAAAATATGAATACTTATCACATATAAACAGGAAATTAATGCGCCAGCTGTTGGATGTTCATCTCAAAATGGTTGGTTGTTCCAAGTCTTCAAGTTAATGTTGATCAAGGTCTAGGTCTGATCTGCTCCAGTGGTTTTTTGTACATTTGTTGTCTATGTCTCTGTAGCTTATGCAGAGAGGTATTGCATATTTGTGGGACAAACCAGAGCTGGGTTGACACAGTAAATTATAGGGCACTAGGGACTGTTTTAGAACAAAGAGATGTAGGGGTACACAGTTCCATGAAGGTAACAACACAGGTGGGCAAGGTGGTGAAGTTCTCTTGAACATCCTACAGGTGCACAGTAGAGAGCATATTGACCAGTGGCATTATTGTCTGCTTCGGCAACTTGAACGTCCGGGAGCAGAAAAGACTGCAAAAAGTTGTGACAACTGCCCAGTCCATCACCGACTCTGACCTCCCCACTAGCGAAGGGATTTACCGGAGTCGCTGCCGCAAAAAGGCAGCCAGCATCATCAGAGACCCACACCACCCCTGGCCTCGCACTCATTTCTCCACTGCCATAGGGAAGAATGTACAGGAGCCTGAAAACTGAAACGTCTAGGTTCGGGAACAGCTTCTTCACTACAGCCATCAGGCTATTAAACACTACTTAGACTTAGACTTAGACTTAGATTCCTTTATTGTCATTCAGACCTTTTGGTCTGAACGAAATTTCGTTGCCTGCAGTCATACATATAATAAATAACAAAACACACAATAAACACAAATTAACATCCACCACAGTGAGTTCACCAGGCACCTCCTCACTGTGATGGAGGCAAAAGTCTTAAAGTCTCTGTCTCTTCCCTCTTTGTTCTCCCTCTGCGCTGAGGCGATCCAGGCTTCTGATGTTGTGACCCCGCCGGGTGATGGTAAGTCAGTCCCGCGGCTGAATCCGAGCTCCGTCCGCGACGGGCCGGTTCAAACTCAGCGGCCCGGGGTGGCCGAATCTGCCGAAGTTGCCGCCCTCCAGTCCAGCGGACGCAGCTGTAGTTGCGGGAGCCCCAGAAAAACAGGTCACCAACCTGTGACCTGCGAGCTCCCGACAATGTCGTCCACCGGGCCCGTGGCCGAGCCTCCTGACTCAGGTCGCCACCAGCGTCCTCGGTCACCACCGCCGGAATGCCACCGCAGCCCCGAAATTGGCCAGCCTCGCGCTGGTAAGTCCTGGCTCTGCCTCCGGAGCCTCGAGGTCGGTCGGTCGCAGTTGGAGTTGGAGGCCGGCAGCTCCGCCATTTTGGCCTCAGCGCAGACGGAAGCAGAGAAGGGGGATACGACAGAAAAAGTCGCATTCCCCCGAAGGAAGAGACAAAAGTCATGTTTCACCCCCCCACCCCACACATACACAACCCAATAAACTAAAATTTGACTAAAACAAGACAAAAGAAATCAATAAAAAAGTAAAAACAGACGGACTGCAGGCGAGCCGCAGCCGTGCAACAGCGCCACCACTACAACCTCATAATAGTCTATTGTCATAACTACAATAGACTATTATTATTATTATTATTGCAATGTTTTGTTTGTTTTTTGAGTATTTGTGTATGTATATATATATATATATATATATATATATATATATATATATATATATATATATATATATATACACATATATAGAGAGACAGAGAGAGAGAGAGAGAGAGAGAGAGAGAGAGAGAGAGAGAGATATGTGTGTGTATATATATATATAGCTGAGATTTTCTTTTCTCTCTCTCATTTGTCATATCATACTATGTTTGCATATTCTGCTGTGCTGCAGAAAATAGACAATAGACAATAAGTGCAAGAGTAGGCCATTTGGCCCTTCGAGCCAGCACCGCCATTCAATGTGATCATGGCTGATCATCCCCAATCAGTACCTCGTTCCTGCCTTCTCCCCATATCCCCTGACTCTGCTATTTTTAAGAGCCCTTTTTAAGAGAGAAAGTAAGAATTTCATTGTTCTATCTGGGACATATGACAATAAAACACTCTTGACTCTTGACTCTTGAAGATACTGAGTACAGGAGTTGGGATCACATGTTACAGCTATACAAGATGTTGCTAAAGGCCAAAAGTGTACAGTGTCCTCTTCTGCTTCTCCAGGTCATTAATCTGTAAAGGGTGCCAGAAAGATTTGCGATCTTGTGATTTATTCTAGATGGTTTGAGCGAAAAGCAGAGCAGGGTATTTTTTCCCTGAAGGGTAAGACATTGAGGGGTGATCTTATGGAGATAAATACATTTATGCGGGACGTTCTTAAGATTAATAACCACAGAATCTTCCCCAGTGTAAGGGAGTCAAAACCTAGAGGACTAGGTAGAAACATAGAAAATCGGTGTAAGAGTAGGCCATTTGGCCCTTCGAACCAGCACCGCCATTCAATATGATCATGGTTGATCCACAATCAGAACCCCGTTCCTGCTTTTTCCCCATATCCCTTGATTCCGAAGGGTTAAGGTAAGAAGGGAAAGATTTAATAAGAAGCTGAGAGACAACATTTTGACACAGAAGGTTGTGAGTATAGGGAATATGTTGTCAGAGGAAGTGGTAGAGACCGGTAAAATTAAGACACTTAAAAGACATGTGGACAGGAACATTCACTGAAAAGGTTTGGAGTGATATGGATCCAGCTCAGGCAGGTGGTATGTGCTTGATTAAGCATCTTGGTCAGGCTGGAAACATATAAGATTGTTAAGGGCTTGGACACGCTAGAGGCAGGAAACATGTTCCCGATGTTGGGGGAGTCCAGAACCAGGGGCCACAGTTTAAGAATAAGGAGTAAGCCATTTAGAACGGAGGAAACACTTTTTATCACAAAGAGTGGTGAGTCTGTGGAATTCTCTGCCTCAGAGGGCAATGGAGGCAGGTTCTCTGAATGCT
Source organism: Malacoraja senta (assembly GCA_038087875.1). Taxonomy (NCBI): domain Eukaryota; kingdom Metazoa; phylum Chordata; class Chondrichthyes; order Rajiformes; family Rajidae; genus Malacoraja; species Malacoraja senta. The sequence goes on from CM075980.1 coordinate 33,944,089, forward strand.
TTCAAGAGAGAGATAGATAGGGCTCTTAAAAATAGTGGAGTCAGGGGATATGGGGAGAAGGCAGGATCGGGGTACTGATTGGGGATGATCAGCCATGATCACATTGAATGGCGGTGCTGGCTCGAAGGGCCAAATGGCCTACTCTTGCGCCTATTGTCCATTGTCTATTGGATGAGCTGGGCTGATGGGCCTGTTGCTGTGCTGTGTAACTCTATGATTCTACACATTTCTGTTTATCATTTGCTGTATTGCATTCAAATAATCGAACGTTCAGTGAAAATGATGGCCTGAATGGGAAATCTTCCTCATGCAACCACAGCACACTGGCACATTCTATTTCAGGTTGCATTACTGGGGCCTCAGCCACTTGACTTGCTGCCTCACTGCTTCAGTGACCCACACTCAACTCCGGAGTTGCCTATGTGGAGTTTGCAGGCTCTCCATTTGACAGTATGTGTTTCTGCCCACGATGTAATTTCCTTCCAAAAACATGTGGGTTGGGAGGTTAACTAGCCCTCATGAACCCATTGCCTAGGTGAATAGTAAAATCTGGCAAAGTTCAATAGTCCTTTATTTGTCACCTATTCAACTGCACTGTGAATTATTTTGGGCATATATTACACGTGGGCATCATCTTTTTTGCCGCCATTATTCGAAGTTCAAAGTCAGTTTGATGTAAAGGATTAATTCCCGCGATCCAACGAAGGGGAAGTACAAGGGGATCTGGGGGTCGTTGTTCATCAGTCTATGAAAGTAAGCATGCAGGTACAGCAGGCAGTGAAGAAAGCAAATGGCATGTTGGCCTTCATAACAAGAGGAATCGAATATAGGAGCAAAGAGGTCATTCTGCAGTTTTACAGGGCCCTAGTGAAACCCCACATGGAGTATTGTGTGCAGTTTTGGTCTCCAAGTTTGAGGAAGGACATTCCTGCTATTGAGGTTCACAAGGTTAATTCCCGGGATGGCGGGACTGTCACATGTTGAAAGGAATGAAGCGGCTGGGCTTGTACACTCTGGAATTTAGAAGAATGAGAGGGAATCTTATTGAAACATTTGATTATTAAAGGTTTGGACACGCTAGAGGCAGGAAACATGTTCCCGATGTTGGGGGAGTCCAGACCAGGGGCCACAGTTTAAAAATAAGGAGTAAGCCATTTAGAACGGAGACGAGGAAACACTTTTTCACACAGAGAGTTATGAGTCTGTGGAATTCTCTGCCTCAGAGGGTGGTGGAGGCCGGTTCTCTGGATACTTTCAAGAGAGAGCTAGATAGGGCTCTTAAAGATAGCAGAGTCAGGGGGATATGGGGAGAAGGCAGGAACGGGGTACTGATTGTGGTTGATCAGCCATGATCACATAGGATGGCGGAGCTGGCTCGAAGAGCCGAATGGCACCTATTTTCAATATTTCTATGTCTCTATGTTTATAGCATGGTTCATCTGAAATTAGACAAAACAGCCATACAAGACCATAAATTCCCGGTTCAAGTGAAGCCCAATGTAAATCAAAATATAACCAACTTTTGAGCAAGTTCCAAAAAGCTTTGCTCCTGAAGCCGTCTCACAACGACATCAGCCTTGTGCCCAGATCCAATTAATCCCCATCAAAGTTGTGCTAATTGTATCAGTGTAAGGTGGTCAAAGTGGCTCTTGGGATTAAGGTGAATCCTTGTAGATGCAACACTGTCGAGCACATTTAAAAATATCATAAATAATAACATTAATAATGTAGTTTAAAAACTGAGAATTAAATACCAATGTCACCAGTAATTTGTTGTACGCAGTCTTTTTAAGCTAATTTTAAACAATTTTAACTTGAAATCACCTACAATGGTGGATGAAATGCTCTGATCAATGATCCATATTTACTTTGTTAAATCCATTTTCAGCTGTATGGAGCAAACTGTATCAGACACCACTATTTATAAAATATATTTTAAAGCGCAATCTATTTTTAAAATGACTTTCTGACTACACAGGTCATGCAGGAGTTAGTTTGCTCTTGTAATTATGGAAATTAGTTTGAGTGGAAACTTGAACTGTAAAATCAATTCTGAAAAACCCACATGATTTTGAGTGCAGTTTGCAGCTATTTGTAGCTCACACCTTTATTATGCTTTGAAGCCAATTTCCATTTTGTGCAAGTCTCAATTTCTATTTTGCAGTCACTGCGCCTATACGTTTCAATTTAAGCAGAAGGTAGGCCCAAAATGCTGGAGTACTCAGCAGGACAGGCAGCATCTCTGGAGAGAAGGAATGGGTGAAGTTTTGGGTCGAGACCCTTCTTCAGACTGAGAGTCAGGAGGAAACTAGATATGGAAGGGTACAAAGAGTATGTAAGGTGAGAAAATAAGCAGGGGGTGATCACGGCAATGTACAATGGTTCATTGTTGGCTGAGGGGAAGGTGACAACGAGGCGTACAAACAGTAAAATTAATCAGGAGGACAGTGAAACTAGTCGGAGAATGAGGGTGGGGGAGGGACAGAGAGAGAGGGAAAGCAAGGGTTATGGGCTTCTCCCACTTAGGCGACTTTTTTTTCAACTGCAGGAGACTATGCAGTCACCACATGGTCGCCACATGTTCGCGGGTAGTTGCCGGGTAGTCGCCTTCATGGTCGTGAGGAGTTCCCGCATTCTGGGAATTAGTCGCGGCCTCATTATGGTCGCCGCGAATTTTTCAACATTTTGAAATATTAGCGGCGACCAGAATGAAGCCGCCATGGAGAGTAGCGAGAATTCTCATGCCATAGGTGGGTCACCAGGAGGTCCTGGTTGGTTGCCAGAAGGTTCTCGTAGGTTGTAGCCATTGCTGACCGGTGAATTGGCTCATTGGGAACAAAAAACGTAAGCAGTCGTTTTCAGAACCAAGGATAACCGACCGGTAATGTTAATGTCCGCCGAGCTTCACAGCCGTGTATTTCTGGCATCTTAAAAGTTGTCTCCACTCCTACTCCCTACTTCTCCCCCCTCTTCCACCCCCCTCTTTAAAGGACTTACCGTAACACTGTGGTTTCACCGTCTTAATTACAGCGCCAACCTTCCTGTTCATCGCGGTGTGTGTCTGCATCACATTGGCTTTGCACCGTGTGAATTTCACTCAGACAGCGCTCCCCCCGCTTGCTCTGTCCCCCACCTGCATAACGGGCTGGTGAAGGAAGCGATGTATGTGTGTGTACCACTCTGACAGTCGCCGTTCCAGTTGCTGGTTTTTCAGGTGACTGCTGGCAACTTGACAGTCGCCGGCAGTCGCCTGAAAAGTCGCCTAAGTGGGACAGGCCCATTACCTGAAGTTAGAGAAATCAATATTGATACTTCTGGTAATATTGTTGAGCTGCCCAAGCGAAATATGAGGTTTGGCTTCACTCTGACACTGGAGGCGGCCCAGGTCAGAAAGGTCAGTGTGGGAATCGGAGGGGGAATTAAAGTGTTTAGCAACCGGGAGATCAGGTAGGTCTAGGCGGACTGAGCAAAGATGTTTCCCGAAGCGATCGCCGAGCCTGCGCTTGGTCTCGCCAATATACAGGAGCCCACACCTGGAACAGCGGATATAGTAGATGAAGTTGGAGGAGGTGCAAGTGAATCTCTGTCTCATCTGAAAGGACTGTCTGGGTCCTTGGACGGATTTGCAGGAGGAAGTATAGGGACAGGTATTGCATCTCCTGCAGTTGCAGGGGGAAGTATTTGGGGAGGGGATGGTTTGGGTGGGAAGGGATGAGTTAACCAGGGAGTTGCAGAGGGAACATTCTCTGTGGGAGGCAGAAAGGGGTGGAGATGGGAAGATGTGACTAGTGGTGGGATTCTGTTGGAGATGGTGTATGCGACCACTATTGGGGTGAAAGGTGAGGACTTGGGGGACTAGTGAGGAATAGGGTCCCTATTGTATCTGCGAGAGGGAGCAAGAGCGGAGATGCGGGATATCGAGGAGACCCGTGTGAGGGCCTCATCTATGATGCAAGAGGGGAACCCCCATTCCGAAGAGACTGAGGGCATCTTAGATGTCCTGGTATCGAACACCTCATTTTGGGCACAGATGTGGCGTAGACAGAGGAATTGTGAGTAGAGGATAGTCTTTGTAGGAGGCAGGGTGGGAAGAAATGTAAGCAACAGTTTGATATATTTTGCCTATGTTCTGCCATTGCCCAGGGATCTGAAGCACATTGGGCTGTGTAGTGACTGAGGCCCCATTGCTGGATTCAACATCAATTTGAACCAAGAGGTAGGAACAAAAAGGGATCCACAGAGAGACACAGCCTGACCCGCTGAGTGTTTGCAGGTTGTTTACATTAGGTGGTACAGTAGCGTGGCGGTAGAGTTGCTGCCTTACAGTGCCAAAGACCCAGGTTGATCTTGAATGCAGGTGCTGTCTGTACGGAGTTTGTACATTCTTGTTGTGAACTGTGTGGGTTTTCTGCAGGTGCGCTGGTTTACTCCCACATTCCAAAGATGTGCAGGGTTGTTGGTTAATTGGCCTCAGTAAATAGTCCCAAGTGCCCAGGATAGAACTAGTGTAGGGGTGATCGCTGGTCATCGCGACTCGGTGGGCCGAATAGCCTGTTTCCACGCTGTACAGTATGTCTAAGCTAAACTACACTAATTTGCATTGAATGAAGGGACTAGGAAACACAAACGTACTCATTGTCACAGACAGATCACAGAAAGAAGATGCATTTTTTTGTTTGAAATGTAAAACACAACCTTCAATCAAATATTAAATCTAGTCACAAAAAGCTGGAGTAACTCAGCAGGGGAGACAGCATCTCTGGAGAAAAGGAATAGGTGATGTTTAGGGTTGAGACCTTTCCTGTGTCTGAGGAACAAGAAACCTTAGGTTTGAGACCTTTCTTGTGTCTTGACCCGAAACATCACCTATTCATTTTCTCCAGAGATGCTGTCTGACCCGTTGAGCTTTTTGTGTCTATCTGCGGTTCAAACCAGGATCTTAATTTCTTTCCAACGCAATCAAATATCGAATTGTACACATTATTAAAATAAATTAGTTTGGAAAGAGACAATGGATGCCATCTGCCAGAGACGACCCACAAACGCTTCTGGGGCAGATTGCTAAATTACTACCAAATATTAATAGTGAGATATGAGACCTATAAAGTGGTAAGAAATCTATGGTGGACGTTTACAGGTATATATACCTGGACGTTCATGACCAATCAATGGTGTTTACACATAACATTTTACATGCATAATGCTGCCTGGATTTACCTGAATACTGCCTGGATTAGTCACAGAAACATCATCCATTCCTTCTCCCCAGTGATGCTGCCTTTGCCGCTGAGTTACTTCAGCATTTTGTGTCTATCTCAGGTCACAGATAATGCTGGACTTCTCAGATCCAGCATCCCTCATGTTAGATATTAGACATTTTATTCAAATGAAAACATTCACAACTAAGAATACAATTTGAGGGTGGTGGGGGGGGTGGTGGTAACAAAATCCCAATTAGTGTTAAGGGACATCAGAATTTGTCCAAAGCGTTTGATTTCCAATAATAGTTTAATAATGTTCCCATTTTAACATCACTCACTCTTCTGTATTTAAGCTCCTTTTTTAAATTAATTTTAAATCAGAGAAAATCGTTACGCCTAATCCACTGAATGGTTCCATTTCATTAATATCGCTGCTAATTAGATATAATAGCCTCATTTACGTATCTCAAGAGGAAAAATTGGAAACTTAATATGTACAAATGCAAAGTGCTGGTCTCCTCACGCATTCGCGAGAAATTGCGGAGAATTATGGACCCAGCCCAAACCAACCTCCCTTCCATAGACACAAAATACTGGAGTAACTCGGTCTCGACCCAAAACGTCACCCATTCCTTCTCTCCAGAGACGCTGCCTGTCCCGCTGAGTTACTTCAACATTTTGTGTCGACCTTCGATTTAAACCAGCATCTGCAGTTCTACAAATCCCTTCCATTGACTCCATTTATACCTCACGCTGCCTCAGCAAGACCAGCAGCATAATCAAGGACGAGTCGCACCCTGGTCACTCCCTCTTCTCCCCTCTCCCGTCAGGTAAAAGGTGTAGAAGTGTGAAAACGCACACTTCCAGATTCAGGGACAGTTTCTTCACAGCTGTTATCATGCAACTGAACCATCCTTGCTATTGAGGGAGTGCAGCATAGGTTTACAAGGTTAATTCCCGGGATGGCGGCTGTCATATGCTGAGAGAATGGAGTAACTGGGATTGTACACTCTGGAGTTTAGAAGGATGAGGGGGATCTCATTGAAACATATAAGATTGTTAATGGTTTGGACACGCTAGAGGCAGGAAACATGTTCCTGATGTTGGGGGACTCCAGAACCAAGGGCCACAGTTTAAGAATAAGGAGTAAGCCATTTAGAACGGAGACGAGGAAACTTTTTCTCGCAGAGAGTTGTGAGTCTGTGGAATTCTCTGACTCAGAGGGCGGTGGAGGCAGGTTCTCTGGATGCTTTCAAGAGAGAGCTAGATAGGGCTCTTAAAAATAGTGGAGTCAGGGGATATGGGGAGAAGGCAGGAACGGGGTACTGATTGGGGATGATCAGCCATGATCACATTGAAAGGCGGTGCTGGTTCGAAGAGCCGAATGGCCTACTCCTGCACCTATTGTCTATTGTCTATCCTATTACAACCAGAGAGCTGTCCTGAACTCTACCTCACTGGTGACCCCCGGACTATCTTTGATTGGACTTTACTGGCTTTACCTTGCACTAAACTTTATTCCCTTATCATGTATCTGTCACTGTGAATGGCTGGATTGTAATCATGCATTGTCTTTCCGCTGACTGGATAGCACGCAACAATAGCTTTTCATTGTACCTCGGTACACGTGACAATAAATTTAACTAATCAAATATGTATTATCCGCAGGTCAGAAGCAGCGTCCGCAAAGAAACGACGCCACAGGTATGAGATAATTTGATGAAAAAAGTTAATAACTGATTCGTTTTGTGCCTAACTACTGATTGTCAAAAAAAATCCTATTCTTTCCTGCAGCTCCAAAAGTCCAAAGAGAAAGAGAAAAGATGAGAAAAGGCATCGGAAAAGGTAAGTGGCACCTTGCAGTGGTCTTTCATTGGTCATTCCGCAGTCTTTCATATGTGTGTTGGACAGGCTAGATGCAGGAAGATTGTTCCCGATGTTGGGGAAGTCCAGAACAAGGGGTCACAGTTTAAGGATAAAGGGGAAATCTTTTAGGACCGAGATGAGAAAAACATTTTTTACACAGAGAGTGGTGAATCTCTGGAATTCTCTGCCACCAGAATGTAGTTGAGGCCAGTTCATTGGCTATATTTAAGAGGGAGTTAGATGTGGCCCTTGTGGCTAAAGGGATCAGGGGGTATGGAGAGAAGGCAGGTACAGGATACTGAGTTGGATGATCAGCCATGATCATATTGAATGGGCCGAATGGCCTACTCCTGCACCTATTGTCTATTTTCCATGTATCTATGTGTTCTTCACATTGTCTGCAGCAGAGTAGCAACAGTAGGCACCAAAGATTCTTTCAGCATACTGGTGTAGTTTATTCTTCCGTAGCATCTCCATTAAATGTCAGAATGTCTGCATAATTCTTCTAGAATTGAGCCATCTGTACAGTGACTTATATTGGCTGTGTTGTAACTTCCTCCTGGTAGTACTGGTGTCAATGTGTTTACATAAGTTGAGGCAAAGAATTGAAATATTGTGCAATGTTCTCCAGAAATTATTGTTGATCTTCATTAAGCCTGCATAATAAAAAGGAAGTTTTACCAAGGGTGGACAATAAGGCTTATTCACTTTATATGTAGGAAGGAACTGCAGACGCTGGTTTAAATCGAAGATAGACACAAAAAGCTGGAGTAACTCAGCAGGACAGGCAGCATCTCTGGAGAGAAGGAATGGGTGACGTTTCAGGTCGAG
>CM075980.1:33952186-34005813 GCA_038087875.1 Malacoraja senta
GAATCTAATCCCCTTCACTCCACCATCCATAACAACTGTAATTAATAGGAGCCACTCAGATTAGATGCCTTCTGGCAACTCAGGAGAATCGGAGAATGTTTAAAATAGACACGGAGGCCTGATGGCCTGACGGTTCAACAATGATTCCCCCTCTTTCCAGAAGTAGGTCCATATCTCTGCCAAGTCAAGTCAAGTCACATTTATTTATATAGCACATTTAAAAACAACTCTCGTTGACCAAAGTGCTTTACATTTGTTATAAGAATAGTATAAACAAACAAACTACATACATATATACATGTGGCCCTCGCTCAGAGGACGTCAGGAAAGGCTTGGGAGAACAGATAAGTTTTTAGTCTTGACTTAAAAGAGTCGATGAAGGGGCAGTTCTGATGGGAAAGGGGATGCTGTTCCACAGTCTAGGGGCTGCAACCGCAAAGGCACGGTCGCCCCTGAGCTTATGCCTAGACCGCGGGATATTCAGCAACCCCAAGTCGGCCGATCTGAGGGACCTGGAGGTGGTGTAGTGGGTGAGAAGACTTTTAATGTAGGTGGGTGCAAGCCCATTGAGGGCTTTGTAGACAAAGAGAAGGATCTTGAAGTTTATACGGAACCACACAGTGAGCCAGTGGAGAGAGGCCAGGATCGGGGTGATGTGGTCCCTTTTATCGGGTGCCCGTCAGGAGTCTCGCTGCGGCGTTTTGGACCAGTTGCAGGCGGGACAGGGAAGATTGGCTGATGCCAGTGTAAAGGGAGTTGCAGTAATCTAGGCGGGAGGAGATAAATGTATGGATGATCTTTTCGAGGTCATCAAACTGGAGGAATTGTTTTATTTTAGCTATCATCCGAAGCTGAAAGAAGCTAGCTTTTACCATGGCATTGACTTGTTTGTCAAATTTCAGTGCTGAGTTAAATATCACGCCAAGGTTTTTGACGTGATGTTTGAGTAGTGGGGTAAGGCATCCAAGGCTGCCTGCTATCATTTTGATTGAGTCCGAGGGGCCGAAAAGGATGACCTCAGACTCTGCCAGTCACAGCTCTTCAGGTACATGTGCAAGTACTGTTTCATGCAGGTTTCTCCCTTTACCATACACTCAGCAGTGAATTTCAGACCACAATGACACACCAGCTGGAAATAAAGTCTTCATTTCCCTTCTAAGTCTTCTACTAACTACCATGAACTGTCTTGATTAAAGGGCTGAATGGCCTTGTATCACATGTTCAATATCTCCAGATGGGAGCTTGGCGATACTTGTGCGACTGCACTTCTAGATCTTGCTAATATCTGGCCTCCTTTCACATGTCAACGTGGTTGATTATTTAATCATGGAAGCTCTCCCCAGTCAATAGCAATCCCATTGCCAGCTGACATCAAGGTTTCAAGGCCAGTTTACTGTCACGTGTACCAATTAAGATACCGTGAAATTCGAATTACCATACAGCCACACTGGAAAACAAAGCAACAAAGACACACAACTACATAAAAGTTAACATAAACCCCCACCTCAGTGGATTCCCCATGTTCCTCACTGTGATGGCAGGCTATAGATTCCATCTTCTTCCTCTTTTATCTCCTGTGGTCGGGGCAGTCGAACCATCCGCAGTCGGGCGTTCGAAGCTCCCGTGTCGGGCGGTCGAAGCTCCCACGGCTTGGAGCTCCTGAAGTCGGTCTCCAACCAGAGACCGTGAGCTTCACGATGTTAAAGTCCACAGGCTCCCGCGGTTGAAGCCCCAAAGTCGATTCCCGACAGGGATCGCGAGCTCCGTGATGTTATGTCCGCAGGCACCCGCGGTGGAGCTCTCGAAGTCGGTCTCCAGCAAAGGCCGCCAACTCCTTGATGTTAGGTCGTAGTGCGGACGGAGATACGATACAAAAAAAAATCATATCTCCGTCGAGGTAAGAGATTAGAAAAAGTTCCACCCAACTCCCCCACCCCCACATAAAACAAGCTAAAGAATACTAAAAACATCCATTTAACACACACAAACAAACAACAAACAACAAAGATCAAAGGGACAGACAGACTGTTGGCGAGGTGGTGTAGTGTGATACTTGCGATGGTAATCTCCCTTCAGTCAGCAGTGTGAACTAGCACAACAATCATGCCCTAACTATCAAGGCAAAGGGATTAAACCTGTGTTCAGTGTTGGGTCAGGACTAGAACCTGGCTATCTGTCGCCAGCCTGATGAAACATAACAATGTGTGCTGCGTTAGGCGTACAGTCTGCTAAATTTGCACAGTGACCTTTATCACTTTTCTTCAGCCATGGTCTGAAAGAAACTTGTCCTCAGGTGATGATGCGAACAATGAAGTATAATGGGATCTGCACGATGTGTTTCACTTCTGGAATTCAGGACACTGGAAACACGCTGGAACTGAACTGCAAAAGTGGAGCACGGCAGGCAGATGCTTTTATGTTGTGCGTCTAATTCTATGATTCAGGGACAGGTGTCATCTCTAGGCCAAGGATTCCAGAAGGGCTTTAGACTTTAGAGGCCCAAGACACCATTGTATGGGTTTGAGTTTGATGGTTGGTGATGTATTGACCCACACCTATCGCCCACAATGATGGCAAGGTTGAGTTTGGTAATGTCAGCTCTGTCCCTACTGCTCCAAAGACATGCTATATTATGCAGCTTCAGTGGTCATGAGTCAAGGATAACATGGCAGTGACTTTCTCAGTGGATAACTTTATAGTCATCGGAGAACAATGTCAAGTTGGGGCTGTAAGAGATGATGCCAACACCATGTTCATAAGTGATAGGAGCAGAATTAGGCCATTCAGCCCATCAAGTCTACTTCACCATACAATCATGGCTATCTTTCTCTCTTAACCCCATTCTCCTGCCTTCTCCCCATAACCCTCTGCTCAGCCTTTGCATTGAGCCCCTGCCACTTAAGGTCCCACTCTGAATTCTTGTATTCAGAGGGTCAAGTGTATACAAGGGTCCCACCCTTGTATTTACATATTAGTCAAACTCTTTTTAGCTGAAGTTGTTATGGTCTGCCACAGTCATCCTTCGTGTCCCAAATTATTCTTACAATTTTGTCAATTTGAATACCTCAGTATGATTTGTTTTTATATTTTGGCTTCATGCGCTTCTCTAACGAAGATAATTAAATCTGTGGCCTGAAATTCGTGACTGTTGACATATACTTTAGTAATGTGCTCTGTCATGCCAATTCACCAGCACAGTTCTCGAACATAACAATGTTGAACTTTCTCAGTGTGGTATTTTTAGTTTATGAGCTTATATATTCACCATATATATTCACCAGCTTATATATTCACCACACATTCCTGCAAAATGTAACCACGTTGTTTACGATACTCGTGTTAATTAGGCAGTTTTAAAATAGACCGACATTTGAGGAAAAAGTGGTTACCTTCTGGAGAGAAAGAGAGAGGGGGGAGATTAGGAGAGAGAGAGACAGAGGGAGAGTGGAGGGGGGGAAAGAAATGGAGAGAGAGGGAGAGGGAGAGGGAGAGGGAGAGAGAGGGGGAGAGGGAGAGGGAGAGGGAGAGGGACAGAGAGAGAGAAAGAGAGGGAGGGAGGGGAAACGAGAGAGGGAGCGAGAGGGAGAGAGAGAGAGAGAGAGAGAGAGAGAGAGAGAGAGAGAGAGAGAGAGAGAGAGAGAGAGAGAGAGATTGAGAGAGCGAGATGTTATATGTTTGGAATAACCACATGATATCAAAATTACATGACAAAGCTTTTCAGCACTATTTATTTTTGTACTTCATTTCTTCACAAGAGGGAAAGTGCCAAATTGCATCTGTGAAAATGAACCCTCGAATGTCAGGAGAAATCTAACAAATGCAGTAACAAGTTGATGGCTGGAGGGGTACCCAAACAGTTTGTATGACCCCTTTGCTTCTGAAACCTAGGGATTGCTTTTCGACAGGTGTGCTTGAACTGAGAGTAGATAAGGGACACTGCATCATTGCCGTGGTCCTTTGAGACACACAAACTGGATGATCAGATCAAGTTCAAATCTAATCTTGAACTTTCCATTTGTCCAGACCAATCGCTGGAGATCTCTATTCTCAGCTTTGGAAATGGTCCCAGAAGCAGAGGAGAATCTGACGCCCACGGCCATCAATGTTCAGAAGCACTTTAACAGCCAGAGTAAAAACTGTCGACACTTCATTGAGAATGCATTCAGAGTTGAACCCGAGCAAGTGTGAGGAGTTGCACGTCGGGAGGGGAAATGTCAGGGGAAAGTATGGAGTTAACAGCATTGATGTGCAGAGGGACCTTGGGGTCCAAGTTCACAGGTCACTGAAGGTGGCAGCACAAGTAGATAGGGTGGTAAAGAAGGCATATATTATGCTAGACTTCACTGCTAGGGGCATTGAATGTAAGAGTCAGGAAGTCATGATTCAACTCTATAGGATTTTGATTAGGCCAAATTTGCATGCTGTGCTGGTTGCGCCCATGATAAAAAAGTTGTGGACACTTTGGAGAGGGTTTAGAATAGATTTACCAGAATGTTGCCTGGATTAGAGGGAAAAGTTGGATAAACTTGGATTGTTTTCTCTGAAACGTCGGAGGATGAGGGGAGACTTGAATGATGTATATAAAATTATGAGAGGCGTACATAGGATAGAGAGCCAGAACCTTGTCCAACACTAGAGGGTATAGTAATAACGTGAGAGGGAAAAGTTTAATGAGGATGTACGGGGCACGTTCTATGTAGAGAGAGTGCTGGGAACCTGGAACACAATGCCGCGGTGGTGGAGACAGATACAATAGAGGTTTTTAAGAGGTTTTTAGATCGGCGCATAGAAGTGCAAGGAATAGGGGGATATGGTTCATGTGCAGGCAGATGCGATTAGTTTAACTTGGCATCATGTCTGGCACAGGCAGTGTGGGCCGAAGGGCCTGTTCCTGTGCTGTACTGTTCCATGTTCCACATTTAACAGAAGTACTCTATGGATAAGTTTACTGTGCCAATGCTCATGTTGTTTCTTAGCATAATTTAACATGCAAAGGAAGAGTAACGAATTAAAGACAAATGAGACAGAAGGAGGTAATAATTGGGCTGAAGGGTTGGCTGAGTAACTGGAAACAGACTGGGCCTGGATGAGTCTTTTTCTAGTTGGCAAGTGATGTGTCCATTTGATCAGAGGCTTGCCTTCAACCGTTACAATTTATATAAATGACTTGGACAAAGATGTGGTTGCTGAATTTGTTCATGACACAAAGAAAGGTAGGGACACAAGCAGTGAAAATGACGTAAGGAAACTACAAAGTGATATGAATGGGTTAAATGAGTAGGCAAGAACTGGAGTGTAGAATCGGAAAATGGGAAACTGCCCACTCTCCAAAGACGTACAGGTTTGTGGGTTAATTGGCTTTGGTAAAGATTGTAAATTGTCCCTAGTGTGTGTAGGATAATGTTAATGTGCGGGGATGGCTGGCTCGGTGGGCCAAAGGGCCTGTTTCCGCGCTGTACAAACTAAACTAAACTAAACTGAATGAAAATGGGGCAACCATTCTTAATGTTAATTAAAAAACCTGCAGATGCCGTAAATCTGAAATAAAAACAGGAAACAATGGAAAGGGAGTTAATGTTTCAGGTCCAAGATCCTTTCACCAATTGAGCAAAGGGCAAAGGTCAAGCAATGATGTTGTCCCTTACCACAGATGCTGTCGGGGTTTTTCCAGCATTTTATGTTTCGCATTCTTAATGAATCTCGTTGTGAGAATGTGTTTGCCAAACACATCTTTCTGTGAAGTTTTGTAAATAAGACTAAAATTTAACATTTTCTCCACGATCTCCGGTTTCCTCCCACACAACAAAGGCGTACAGGTTTTTAGGTTAATTGGCTCGGTATAATTGCAAATTGTCCCTAGTGTGTGTAGGGTAGTGTTAATGTGCAGGGATCACTGGTCGCAAGGACCTGGTGGGCCGAAGGGCCTGTTTCTATTCTGTACCTCTAAACTAAACTAAACTAAAAGATGATGGCATTGTTGTGTTAGATCATGTGTGATCAGTTTTGTTTCATGTCAATTCTGACGCTTTCACTCACCTTAACGGATCTAAAGTCTTAGAATCACACAGCGAGGAAACAGGCTCTTCAGCCCAACTTGGCCACATCGACCAATTTACACTAGCCCCCACCTGCCTGCATTTCACCATATCCCTCTGAACCAATACTATCCATGTACCTGTCCAAATGTTTTTAACCTGTATGCTGATTCTGAGAAACCTAATGTCAGATATCCAAAAGCTACCAATTTGCGGCATTGAGCTGGTGCTTTCAGTTAAGTAGATCACTTTCCAACCAGTGATGAGTGAGATGAATTTACTTAGGGTAGCAATCGGCTTTATGGTGACTCGGAAGGTCAACATGATCAGAGAGCTCTGTTGTAGATATGGTACCAGGACTCACACAAGGGGTGAAATGATCCCAATTCTACGCTCTAATATTATCTACTTGAAGCATTCACGCTGCAATAGTACTCATGCTTTTATGAAATTGTCCTTTCATTAGTCACTTTGCACAGTTCATTAAATATACATCACTATTCTGGAGGTTAACATAATGTTATCATGTAAAACCATTAGTTTACTTATAGCTCAGTACAAAGATTATACCTAACTGAAACCAACAGTAACATTTTATTTATTTCCATTCCTTCACGTCAGGGTTTAATTGAGGTCTAGTTTAAGTGAGTGGTTCTTGTTAGTGTTGCATTTGCAATATGGGATCTCAGCACAGTGACTGGAGTAGAAAACGTGTAGGAAGGAACTGCAGATGCTGGTTTAAACCAAAGATAGACACAAAAAGCTGGAGTAACTCAGCGAGTCAGGCTCCATCTCTGGAGAAAAGGAATAAGGGACGTTTTGGGTCTAGATGTTTCAGTCTGAAGAAGGGTCTCAACACAAAACGTTACCTGTTCCTTCTCTTCAGAGATGCTGGCTGACCCGCTGGGTTACTCCAGCTTTTTGTGTCTGTCATTGGAGTAGAAAACATGTTCTTTCCCATTATACTGTCTCAGTGGATGCTTAGAACCCAGATTCCCTGTCCATTGGAAGGTCAAGCGCTGGAATTATCACTCAGAACATTGTCAGCTTTTTAATTTTATTTTACAGAACATTAGCCATGGTAGAATTAACATGATAGGGACCAAAAATTACTTCAGGCCAGGTCGTATTTCAGGTTTAGGTTTCTCTCAATCAAATAAAACATAAGCTCGAAGGTCTCCTCTACCTTCTCGATCCATCAGAGCAAAGGCCTTCTATTAATAATTTGACACAAGGCCGCTTTGAACTGTTTATATTTAATAAGCTTATCATCTGGCAGAATTTTAAGTCCCATAATTATCCAAATCCTTTCCTGTTTCCAATGACTGAGTAGAAAACCTCACCTTGAGAGAGTAGACAATCATGATCAAAATCCCATTCACTGGGTTAGTTTATTCAGTACTGGACCCTCTGTATAGAGTAGAAGGCAAGGGGAAAAGTACATGTGGTGATTTTACATGTAGGCTTGTGAAAAGAGCAAGGACTAAAAGAGCACTGTGGGCGGCACGGTGGCGTAGCGGTAAAGTTGCTGCCTTACAGCGCCGGAGTCCCGGGTTCGATCCCAATCACGGGTGCTGTCTGTGCGTTCTCCCCGTGACCTGCATGGGTTTTCTCCAAGCTCTTTGGTTTCCTCCCACACTCAGGTTTGTAGGTTAATTGGCTTGGTAGAAGTGTAAATTTTCCCTCGTGTGTGTAGGATAGTGTTAATGTGCGGGGATCGCTGGTCAGTGCGGACTCGATGGGCCGAAGGGCCTGTTTCCGCTCTGTAAAATAAAAAAACTAAAGATGAGAGTATCTGACACATTTAGCAAATGGACATAGTTGAGAGCACAGTAGTGTTTGATTCAGTAGCTCACTTCACACAGGGCTGCTTCTAAGATGCCATCCAACCCAGGCATGATAGCCACAGAAGCAAATCTACAATCAGATATTACAATCGCTCCACTGTTGTCTATCCACTGAGTGGATAGCACGCAACACAGTCTTGGCATCACCTGTGTATTGGTGCATGTGATCACATGTGGGCAGCATGGGCCATGGATGAGGAAGCATGCCTTCACAAAACAAATTGCAGCAGGATCTTGATCAATTGGCCATGTGGGCGGAGGAATGGTTGATGGTATTTAATACGGAGAAATGTGAGGTGTTGCATTTTGAGATCTAATATATGCAGGACCTACACAGTGAACGGTAGGCCTCTGGGTAGTGCTGTAGACCAATTGGATGTCAGAGTGCAGGTGGCATGGTTCCTTGAAGGTGAAATCGCAGGTAGATAGATAGGGTGCTCAAAAAGGTATTTGGCACATTGGCCTTCGTCAGTCAGAGTATTGAGTATAGAAGTTGGGAGGTCATGTTGCAGTTGTATAAGACGTTGGTGAGGCCACATTTAGAGTATTGTGTTCAGTTCTGGGCACCATGTTATAGGAAAGATGTTATCAAGCTGGAAAGGGTACATAGAAGATTTATAAGGATGTTGCCAGGGCTAGAGGCTCTGAGCTATAGGGAGAGGTTGAGTAGGCTGGGACTCTATTCCTTGGAACGCAGGAGGATGAGGGGTTATCTTATAGAGGTGTATAATATCATGAGAGGATTAGATCGAGTAGATGCACAAAGTCTCTTGCCCAGAGTAGGTGAATCGAGGACCAGAGGGCAAAGGTTCAAGGTGAAGGGGAAAAGATTGAATAGGAATCTGAGGGGTAACTTTTACACACAAATGCTGGTGGGTGTATGGAACGAGCTGCCAGAGGAGGTAGTTGAGGCTGGGACTATCCCAACGTTTAAAAAACAGTTAGACAGGTACATGGATAGGACAGGTTTGTAGGGATATGGGCCAAATGTAGTGTAGATGGGACAGTGTGGGCAAGTTGGGCCGAAGGGCCTGTTTCCACACTGTATCACGCTATGACTGGATCTGCAGAGACCTGCTTCTGCACAATTTGTGATTAGCATTGATGGTTAGTGGCAATAAAATTTTAATGTAAATGTATAAAATATCAATTTTAATAAGCAACTGAGAGTAAAGTGAATGTATGTTCCACAGAATTTGATTTTGCCCTTTAACTACTTTTGATTTCTTCCAATCTATATTTGAATTTAAATAATTATTTTAAATTGACACATTGGTTGCATGGTAATTGCCCCAAATTACTTCTAGTTGTGAAAATTGATAGTGATTTTTGTGTCTTTGATTTTCTTTGACACAAACATCTGCATGCGACCTTGGTTAGGCTGTGTTTGAAAGGCCCGAGGTGGATGTAAGGCTGAATATTTAGAGATATGCTTCCAACTAGTTAACCTGCTGGACGTTCCCCACCCATGTGATAGATTTTTTTTTATTATTTAGTGTGCTGTAAGTACTTTAGAAACCTTGGCTTGTTTTCTGTCCAGTGAAAACAAGTATCATTTTTCAATTTCCCAAACCAACAAGGTTCTACCAACTTGATCTCCCTGTTGCTAAACACTTTAATTTCCCTTCCCATTCCCACACTGACCTTTCTGTCCTTGGCCTCCTCCATTGTCAGTGTGAGGCCAAATGCAAATTGGAGGAACAGCATCTCATATTTTGCTTGGGCAGCCTATAACCCAGCAGCATGAATATTGATTTATCTTCTGTAACTTTAAATAACCCCTGCATTCCCTCTCTCTCCATCCCTCCCCCACCCAAGTCACACCAGGTTCTCATTCACACCTAGCAAACAACTAACAATGGTCCGTTTCCTTTATCATCGTTACTTTTTTGCATATCTTTCATTCATTTGTTCTATATCTCTCTACATCACCATCTCCAGTATATCTCTCGTTTCCCTTTCCCGTGACTTTCAGTCTGAAGAAGCATCACCCATTCCTCTCCAGAGATGCTGCCTGTCCCGCTGAATTATTCCAGCATTTTATGTCCATCTTACTACAGAACAATTAGGTCTTGGATCTGAGGTGGTTGTGTGGTGAGCAAAACTAAAGCAGGCATCCTCCCACATCATGACAGTTCCACTTATTCCAATCCCTGCTGGATGGAAGTTTCCAAGCTAATGCATGCTGGTTTTGCTGCTATTTTTCTCGCACACTCAGTGTTCGAAAGACATTGCCATGTGACTGACCATTAGGTCATGCTCCTGTGATCGTTCAATGCATACCTTTCAATGAAGATTGTGAAAGAGAAATCTTCCATAAATCATCACTTTAATTGAGAAAGCCGAGTCCCTTTTACAAAAGAGAAATGCTGTTGTCACACTACCTGAGATATGATTTAAAGTGATACTGGACTTTTAACAATTCCAGTAAAACCATCCTGTTTTATCCATCAATAAGTCACCACAATATCGGGGTCTTGTTGTCAATGGCTTACTTTACCTTCGAGCTAGAGCATGGAAACAGGCCCTACAGCATGGAAAACAGAGAGGCTGAGATGGAGTTTCATCCCACAGGCGATCAGGACTGTAAACTCTGATCTCACCAGGGCGTAAATACTGTTGTGTTTTGGCGAGTCGAGACAGTCGGGTACAACAAAGCAACCAGGATGTCATCTAAGTAGATGAAACCCCTACCCACCATGTCCATCCGTCTCTGGAACGCCTGCGCGGCGTTTTTTAATCCGAAAGGCGTACGGAGCCACTTGAACAGCCCAAACGGGGTGATGGTGGCGGTCTTTGGGACATCGTCTGGGTGAACAGGGATCTGATGAAACCACGGACCAGGTCCACCTTCGAAAAAAAGGTAGCTCCTTCCAGATGAGCGGAGAAGTCTTGGATACGTGGGACCGTGGTCGTAACGGCGTTCAGGCGCCTATAATTCCCGCATGGTCTCCACCCCCCAGATGTTTTAGGGACCATGAATAACAGGGACGCTCACGGGCTATCCGAGCGCCGTACGATCCCCATGTCCTCCATCAGTTTGAACTCTTCCTTGGCGATGCGCAGCTTGTCGGGCGGGAGCTGGCGCGCCCGAGTGTGTAATGGCGGTCCCATGGTGGGGATATGGTGCACTACCCCGTGCTTGAGGGTCGCTTCATGGAAACGGGGGGTGAGTTGCTCTGGGAACTCCGCGAGCAGGGAGGCATACAGGCCCTCGACCTCAGCCACCGCGTTCAGCTGCGGGCTGGGGGGTTCCGCGGGTCGTGGGGTCGTTGGGATGGGGCTGGGGACCGCTGATGGAACGAAGCGCCCGCCCCGCACGTCCACCAGGAGTGAAAAGGCCCGAAGGAAGTCGGCGCCCCGAGCAGCTGGGCCACGTCCGCAACGGTAAAAGTCCAGGCATATGGGCGGGATTCAAGGTTGAGGGATAGGTGCGGATAGTGCTACGGTTGATGGCAGTCAGGACGGGCCTTGCTTACCGGCACGGGTGTCAAACCCAGATGCTGACGATGGCCCCGGAGTCCACCAGGAAGCGATCTCGCACGTAGAGGCGGGTGTTTTGGCCGATCGCGATAGCCCCTACTGACGATCGGCCGAGGCGTTTCCCGCAAAAGTGCAGGGGGGGGGCGGCATCGGTGGGCCTCAGCACCCCAGTGTTGGTGGTAGTAACACCACTGGCACTTACCCCAGTCTCCGGCGGGCGGCTGCGGCACGATGATGGCAGCAGAGGGTTGGGCATCTCTGCGGGGCTGCTGGTGCACGGGCGCGGACACGGACACCTGGTTGATGGACCCGCTGCTGTTTTGCGAGCCACAATTCGTCGGCCCGCTCGGCGAGCTGCATAGGGTCTGTGAGGTCTGACCCGGCGAACAGCAGGCGGATGTCATTGGGCATTTGCTCCGGAAACGCCTGCTCGAAATGCAGGCAGGGTCGATGGCAGTCCATCAATGCGAGCATCTCGCTCATCAAGGCGGATGGTTTACGATCAATTAGGCCGTCCATGTGAAGCAGGCGGGTGGCACGATCTCGGCGGCTGAGCCCGAAGCTACGGCCTTGAGGCCCTCGTACATGCCGATGGCCAGCGGGTCTTGTACGTATGGCAGCAACCGTGTGGCCGTCGCTTGGCTGAGCGCCCCGGCCACATAGAAATATCGGGTGGCGTCGGCAACAATATTTCGAAGGTGGAATTGGGCCTCTATGTGGGCGAACCTCACTTAAGGCTGCTCTGTCCAGAAAACGGGCAGTTTCAGGCCCACGGCATTTTGCTGGGGGAGCTGGGTGTCGGGGATGGCGGCGGCTTGCATATGTTGAAAGTCCGAGTACCGATCGGACTAACGGGGTCACCAGTTTGGCGAGTCGAGACAGTCGGGTATAACAAAGTTCTTTATTTTTTAAATGAAAATAAAGTGATTACCCCAGTCTATATTGACAGCCCAAATAAACGATGCTCAATCAAACCGCGTGGAGCTTGAATCAATGGTTTTACAGAAAGCCCGCGAAAACGCTCCCCCGCTCACGTGACCGCGCCAGCCAATAGCAAGGGTTCGACATTACCAGGGCCACCACTAGGTGGCGCTACAGTATCTTTTTTTTTACGTGAATACTGGTTCTGTTTTGTTCAGTTGTTTTGTACAATCCCGCAGGCATTGCCACTTTCATGTCACTGTACATCTTGTATGTGTATGTGACAAATAAAGTTGACTTGACTTGACTTCAGCCCCCCGAATCCATGCTGACTATTCATTCACACTGGTTCAATGTTATTCCACTTTCTCATCCACTCCCTAGAAATTATCTATCTTAGGTCCCTATCTTAGGTACCACTGCCTATCTGTCCTCTGATGGGTACACAATTCACCTATGGGTTTCTCTCAAAGCTGGGGTGAGTACTCTCCAGAGATAGACACTAAAATGCTGGAGTAACTCAGCGGGATAAGCAGCATCTGCTGGAAGGAATGGATGACGTTTTGGGTCGAGACCCTTCTTCACTCCTTCTATCCGGAGATGCTGCCTGTCCCGCTGAGTTACTCCTGCATTTTGTGTCTATCTTCGGTCGAAACCAGCACCTGCAGTTCCTTCCCACCCATTTTGTCTGTCCACTGAGTAATCTCCGCATTGTACTTGAGAAATCCAAGGCTACTGAGCAGGAGAGCTGGAAAGAATAACTTTGTTTGTCAGCCTCGCCGCTTCCTCAAGCAAGAGTTATCGTGTTATAGAGAAGTAGACGGCATTAGGAAATAGATGTGGTCAGTATCCTTTTATACTTTCCGTCACATCCACAAATTTATATAACCACATTATTTGTAATTATATTTAATGACTTTTTCCGTTAATTGATCCTGACACGCAACCGGTTCATTGTAGAGATTAAGTAACGAGCACAACAACTAATGAGGCGTAATTTCAAAGTGAAACATGCTTCAGTCAGGGCGTTGGAAAAGTAATCATTTTGAGTGGCAAAAGGAAAATGACGAATATATGTGAGCGCTGCCGAGATTCTAGAGTGGAAAAATAACCAGCTAACAGATGTTCCTACGGATCTTGAATAAAACACTCGGTACATGGATGACTCTTTAGTGTGCTTGAAATGTTTCCCCAAGCCGAATGGTAGTTCAGGGTAGTTAAGAATGGGGAACAAACACAGCTTTTGCCAGTGATGTCCAGATCCCCCAAAGGTAAATACATTAAAACATGGACCATGTTAAATGAAACTATTCATGTGTGTGATTGTGTGCGGCCATTTTATTTTAATGTCTCGTACTTTAAAGAAAATAACCTTTCCGGATACTTTTGCTTCCTTCCTTGGCCACTCAAATTTAAAAATATTGGCAAAAATAATTTGAGGGTTTGAGAAATTTCTTTGCTGCAGTTCCCACTATATGATAGTCTGAAGAAGGGTCTCGCCTTGAAATGTAACCCATTCCTTCCAGTCTGAAGAAGCTTCTCAACCCATTTCTTCGCTCCAGAGATGCCGCTGAGTTACTCCAGCTTTCTTGTGTCTATCTGATATTTAGGACCTCCATCAAACAACAAGTAGGGTAGGAATGCCTTTAACAGGGGAGCATGTTCACCATGTGGGTGGAGGCAGCTCCAGGTCCACGGACTGCCTGTCACTTCAGCTCGCCATTGACGTTCTGGGGAAGAGGATTGGGAGAGGAGGAGGCGGGGAGAGAGTTCTAATATCGGACATTAGATGCTGCGCTGCACTTGGATTGGGCTGTAAGGCTGAGCGAGCAGAAACACTGATGCTCAACCATGCAGCTTGAAGCAAAGTTATTAGATGGCAGCCAAAGGATTTTTAAGTATGTACAATACATGGGGGACTTGCGTGTTTCTTTCCAACAGGTGAATATTTAGTGTGATATTATGTAATTTTGTCATTTAAGCACTTGACCACAGTGAATTGTTTTCTAACCAGGGGAATATAAAGAGCAGGTAGGCAGTGCAAGTATTTTAGAAGGAACTGCAGATGCTGGAAAATTGAAGATAGACAAAAGTGCTGGAGAAACTCAGCGGGTGCTGCGGCATCTATGGAGCGAAGGAAATAGGCAACGTTTCGGGCCGAAACCCTTCTTCAGACTGATGCAGGGTGGGGGGGGGAGAAGAAAGGATAAAGGAAGAGGAGGAGCACGAGGGCTGAGGTATAGCTGAGAAGGGGAGTGCAAGTATTTTGATGGGTATGCTTGAATGGGATCATCGTCATGAATAATGCATGGCTTCTAATCCCTAATTTGCACAGTGTCCAACAGCTCAACTCTGGTCATGAATCTATGTGGTACAGTAAACTGGAGCGCAGGAGCTCTTTGCCAGAGTTGCCATTGCCATGGGCTGTTTCCCATCATAGCCAAACTGCTCAGTAGTCAAGAAACACTGGATAAAGTGAAGGATTTCCTATCTTAATGCCCATTTCACTGCCTGCAATAAAATATTCACATCTCTCTGCACAATGGTACTGTGCACTTCTACTAAACTCACCTAAAGAAAAGGGTAGGTACACAAAAATGCTGGAGAAAACTCAGCGGGTGCAGCAGCATCTATGGAGCGAAGGAAATAGGCAACGTTTCGGGCCGAAACCCTTCTGCAGACTGATGTCTGAAGAAAAGGATAAATGGCTGGCTTTCCATTCTAGGCTGTTCATATAAGGTACACACGGTATAATGCAAACTAGGGAGATTTCAGTTTGCTTCTGGTTTGCATTGAGTTAGTCTGGTGTCGAGCTGGTCTTATCTTGAGAAATAACGGGCTCAAATACTTCCCAAATTAAGGAATTTAAGCAGGCATGCTGCAATTGGCCTTGCCAAGCAAGATATTTATGTGAACACAGGTGGGCGTCTGGAAGCTCATTGTGTTTTAATGCCAAGTTATCACACAGAGAACTGCCGCACAGATAAAGGATGGGCATGGTGGGGGGCGTTGGGGTGGGGGGGGTGGTGAAGGGGGGGGAGACTTAAGGATCTGTCCCACTTTCACAACCTCTGCTGAGTTTGCCCTTGACTCATACTCGCAGCATGGTCGTCACAAGGTCGTAGGAGGTTGTAGGTAGGTCGTAGGTAGGTCGTGATGCGAGTCGTAGGTACTCGTGGACTCAAGTAGGTCGGGGCGTTTTTCTAGCATGATGAAAAATTTCCAGGTGTAAAAAAAGTCGTGAATTAGGTGGTGAAAGTGGGACAAGCCCTTTACTGTGGAGTCCTCATCACGACACTGGGCAGGTCAAATATTGACCAACATCTGCTTCCACGGAGAAACTAATCAAATGCAGTTTTCCAATGGCGGATCACAAAAGATTTTGCACAATCTAATAAAGATAGTTGGCCATGAACCAAGCGGCCATTCAGTCACTCCATGTTAGAACCAGCTTTGCTTTGTTTCCAAGGCCAGCCCACATCTCTTGGTATGGTTCTGGGGCAATGAATGGTTGCCTCTGTCGTTCTGAGTTTGGTATTGGTGTTAAGAAAATACAGCTACCAGTAAACTAAAAGTCAATTGTGCTTAAACATCATGCCATATATAATGTAGTGTGCTTTCCTCCTCTTGCACTCCAATCTAGAACATTTGTTCACATTTTCTTTCTAATAATGCACTCAGTGAATAAGGGAAAGGTGGGTATTGTCACAAAATTTACCATTAAAGCCAAACACGAATAAACAGTGTCATTTTTGTTTTTAAATGTTGTTTTAAGGCAAAAACAATTACATTGCAGCATGAATATGTACGAGAGATTGGCTGATGTAAATTTTAATGTGAAACTCTTCCTATTTTCTATAACATGTTTCATTTCTAGAACCCAAGGCTTTCTCATATTCTATATCAGCCAGGTTTGCTTTTTATTTGCACCTTTACAGTGCAAATACTTTTAGTTGTAGTTTATTAATGACCTTTATCCGTATCAATAGCATGATATTGAACCGAAAATGCATTTATTATAGCAGTTCCTTACAATTCAATTCAATTCAATTCAATTCAATTCCAATTCAATCTTTAATTGTCATTGCGCAGTGTACAGTACAGACAACGAAATGCAGTTAGCATCTCACCCAGAAGAGCGAACTTAGGAATAATGAGCAGTAAAATATATATATGTACAGCAGTATCAGTAGTGGGAAATCATAGATATTAGCTTCATAGCTAGTTTATCAAATAATTAATATAGTCATTTGATAATAAAACAAATGAAGAGCATCTGTACCATGGTAGTTTGTCCCATCTATATACTCCTACTAACCCATTGTACACCATGTAACAGAAACCCCACCAAAAAGACTGGATGGGCTGAAACTGAAATACTAATAATCAACAACTAACCATCCCTGATTTTCTTGGACTCACAAGTAAATGATGACAGTTTTAGGAAATTCATGATAGATGGAATGAAGGCTTAAATTGTAAATTTGATTTAGTCAGAGGGAAGATATTGACTTGGTACCAGATGTAATTCACACAGCTGATCAATTTGCTCCTCCATTTCATTAGTCATGGGAAATATTTTTTTTCCAAATCATCATCTTTTTTTGCACATCTTTTAGTATCTTCACATCCAAGATGAATACACACCAAAGCACTTAGAAGTCAAAACATGTCAACGGCCACCTGGACCAACATACTTTCCCCATCTACAAAAGTAAATAGTCCTGAACCTATTATTCCAAAATCATTTTGCTGCATCCATGTATCCAATCAAACCTTAAATGTTAATTAACTCCCAGCAGCAACAAAGAACAACAACCCACAGGCTCATTAATCTCTGTGTAAGTGTTTTATCGGGTCTAAATCTCTTTCATTTAACCCGTATCCATGACGACTCCTTCTCAGCCTCTCCACTACTGGAATTTGTCTGCTCCTTCCCACTGTGCCCTATCTTTTCATGGTAATGTTTCTATCAAAAATGGACTGACAAAATAGACAATCATGTGTCCTTATTTTTAGAAGTCACAACTGCATGTTCCTGTTAGAGTGAAGGGCAAAGCAGATGGGAGTAAGGATGCTTGGATGACGATGCTTGATACTGGTCAGGAGACAGAAGAAGACATGGGACAGGTATAGGAAGCATATCCAACGTATACCTGGAGGAGTTTCGGGAACTGAGCATACTTCATAAGGAAATCAGATGCGCAAAAAAGGGCAGGAGATACATAGCTCTGGTCGACAATATTGAGGATAATTCAAAGAGATTTTATAAGTACATTAAGGGAAGGAGGGTGAATAGAGAGAGAATAGTGGCCCTTAGAAACAAAAGCGGTCATCTCTGAATGGAGCAGTAGGAGATGGACAAGTTCCTTAATGAGTATTTCTCCTCAGTGTTTACTGTGGAGATAGAAGTGAAGACAGGGGAACTTGGGACAGTTAACGGAAATGTCTTGAGGACCGTCAATATTACAGTCAAGGAGGTGCTGAACATCTTATGGCGTTTGAAGGTGGATGAATCTCCTGGGCCTGATCAGGTAATTCCAAGGACATTGTGGGAAGCTAGAGAAGAAAATGTAGGTGACCTGGTTGATATTTATGAATCATCATTAGATGCGGATGAGGTACTGGAAATCTGGAGGGTGGCTAGCATTGTGCCTCTATTTAAGAAGGGTTGCAAGGAAAAGCCTGGGAACTATAGACACGTAGGCCTAATATCTTTGGTAGGCAGGATACTAGAGAGTAGTCTGAAGGATAAAATGTATATGCATTTGGACAGACAGGGGCCGATTAAGGATAGTCATGATTAAGGATGTACATGGAAGATCATATTTCATGAATTTGATTTGAGATTTTTGAGGAAGTAACTAAAAATGGCAGTGAGAGCAAAGCCATGGATGTTGTGTATATGGATTCCAGCGAGGCATTTAATAAGGTTCCACATGGTTGGCTGCTCTGGAAGGTTAGACATGGGATCCAGGGAGAGCAAGCCGACTGGATAAAGAATTAATGAAAGAAAGCAAAGGTTGTTATTTGGACTGGAGGCCTGTGACTAGTGGACATGGTTCGGCGTTCTTTGCCATTTGTGATTTACATTGATGATTTGGGTGAGAATGTTGAAGGCATGATTGGTAAGCTTGCAGATTAAAGTAAAGTAGGTGGCATTGCAGATGGCAAAGATGGTCTTATAAAATTGCAGCAGGTTCTTGATCAGTTGGGCAGGTGGGCTGAACATAGGTTAATGGGGTTTACAAATCAATATGAGGTATTGCATTTTGGGAGTTCACAGTGCTCTGGGAACTATTATTGCTGGGGAGTGTTGTAGACCAGAGGGATCTAAGAGTGCAGGTACTGAGATCCTTGAAAGTGGTGGCACAGTTAGTTTGGGTGGTCAAGAAGCCTTTTGGCTTTTTGGAATATCATGTTCAGTTTTGGCCACCCTGTTATAGGAAAGATGTTGTTCAGCTGGAAAGGGTGCAGAGAAGATTTACATGACTCGAGGATGAGCTATACGGACATGTTGAGCAGACCAGGACTTTATTCCTTGCAGTGCAGTGGTCATAGAGTCATCGAGTGTAGAGTCATCGAGTGTTACAGTGTGGAAACAGACCCTTCGGCTCAACTTGCCCACACGAATATGATTTGAGATTTTTGAGGAAGTAAATAAAAATGGCAGTGAGAGCAAAGCCATGGATGTTGTGTATATGGATTCCAGCGAGGCATTTAATATGGTTCCACATGGTCGGCTGCTCTGGAAGGTTAGACATGGGATCCTGGGAGAGGGAGATACTGGTGCCATTTGCTTGCATTTGGTCCATATCCCTCCAAACCTGTCCTATCCATGTACCTGTCTGTTTCTTAAATGACGGGATAGTCCCAGGATCAACGACCTCTTCTGGCAGCTTGTTCCATACACCCACCACCCTTTGTGTGAAAAATGTTACCCCTCGGATTCCTATTAAATCTTTTCCCCTTCACCTTGAACCTATGTCCTCTGGTCCTCGATTCCCCTACACTGGGTAAAAGACTGTGCATCTACCCAATCTATTTCTCTCATGATTTTGTACACCTCTATAAGATTTCCCCCTCGCTCGATGGAATAGAGGCCCAGCCTACTCAACCTCTCCATATAGCTCA
Source organism: Malacoraja senta (assembly GCA_038087875.1). Classification (NCBI taxonomy): domain Eukaryota; kingdom Metazoa; phylum Chordata; class Chondrichthyes; order Rajiformes; family Rajidae; genus Malacoraja; species Malacoraja senta. Next base: position 33,971,607 of record CM075980.1, read on the forward strand.
CATCCTCTAGTCCTGGCAACATCCTCGTAAATCTTTTTTGAACCCTTTCAAACTTGACAATATCTTTCCTATAACATGGTGCCCAGAACTGAACACAATATTCTAAATGCGGTCTCACCGACGTCTTATACAACAGCAACATGACCTCCCAACTTCTATACTCAATGCTCTGACTGATGAAGGCCAAAGTGCCAAAAGCCTTTTTGACCACCTTATCTACTTGTGACTCAACCTTCAAGGAACCATACACCTGTACTCCTAGATCCCTCTGCTCTACAACACCTCTCAGAGGCCTACCATTTACTGTGTAGGTCCTTCCCTTGTTCGACATCACGAAATGCAACACCTCACACTTCCCTGTATTAAATTCTATCAACCATTCCTCCGGCCACCTGGCCAATCAATCCATATCCCACGGCAATCGTTCACAACCATCTTCACTATTTGCAAAACCACTAACTTTTGTATCATCAGCAAACTTGCTAATCTTGCCCTGTATCTTCTGATCCAAATCATTGATGTAGATGACAAACAGTAACGGGCCCAGCACCGAACCCTGAGGCACATCCTAGTCTCAGGCCTCCGGTCTGAGAAGCAACCTTCCACCATCACCCTATGCTTCCTTCCATGGAGCCAATTTGCTATCCATTCAGCTATCTCTCCTTGGATCCCATGAGATCTAACCTTCCAGAGCAGCCTACCATGCGGAACCTTGTCGAATGCCTTAATGAAGTCCATGTACACAACATCTACAGCTCTGCTCTCATCAACCTTTTTGGTCACGTCTTAAAAGAAAATTAATCAGATTTGTGAGACACGACCTCCCACGTACAAAACTATGCTGACTATCCCTAATCAGCCTTTGCCCATCCAAATGCCTGTATATCCAATCCCTCAGAATACTCTCCAGTAACTTACCAAGTACAGATGTTAAGCTCAACGGCCTATAGTTCCCAGCTTTTTCCCTGTAGCCCTTCTTGAAAAGAGGCACAATATTTGTCTCCAGTCTTCCGGCACCTCTCCTGTACTTAAGGACGATTCGTAAATTTCAACCAGAGCTCCCGCAATTTCCTCTTTAGTTTCCCACAATGTCCTCTGATATATCAGATCAGGCCCTGGAGATTTGTCTATGTTCAAACAGTACCTTCAGTACTTCATCAACAGTAACCCTGACTGCTCTCAAGACACTTCCAGTGACTGCTCCAATTTCCTCCGTCCTGGTGTCTTTCCCCTCAGTAAATACAGAGGAGAAATATTCATTTGGGACCTTGCCCATCTCCTGTGATTCGTTCACCCCTAAATGAGCTTTGAGTCCTGAGAGATCCCACTCTCTCTCTAGTTACCCTTTTCCACTTTATGTATTTATAAAATCTTTTGGGATTGTCCATAATGCTACCTGCCAGAGCTATCTCATGGCCCCTTTTTGCCCTTCTGATCACCTTTTTCAGTTTACTCCTTAATTCCCGAAACTCCTCCAGGGATGCACTTGATCCCAGAGGCCTTTACCTGTCCCATGCATCCTTCTTGTTTTTGACCAATGTCTCAATTTCCCTCGTCAGCCAAGCTTCCTTATGTTTGCCTGCTTTGCCCTTCATTCTAACTGGGACGTACATATCCTGAGCTTTCTTCAGTACACTTTTAAAAGCATCCCAGTTGGCCAATGTTCCTTTCCCCTCCAATAACCTGCTCCAGTCAACTTGAGTGAGACCTTCTCTCATACCCTCAAAGTTGGCCTTACTCCAGTTGAGCATTTTAACACATGGACCATCTCCATCCCTATCCATAACTATCTTAAACCTAATCAAACTGTGGTCACTGGTCCCAAAGGGCTCCTCCACACACACTTCATTAACTTGCCCTTCCCAATTTCCCATTACTAGATCCAGCGTTGCCCTCTAACGTGTGGGGGCCTCCACATACTGCTTAAGAAAACTCTCCTGAACACTTTTGAGGAATTGCACCCATCTGAACCCTTCACACTATGATTTTCCCAGTCTATTTTGGGAAAGTTAAAATCCCCTACTACAACAACCTTATTTGACCTGTGGTGATCTAATAGAGGTGTGTTCTTATAAGGGATGATCTTATAGAGGTGTGGAAGATCATGAGTCCTTTACTCAGAGTAGGGGAATCGAGAACCAGAGGACATACGTTTAAGGTGAAAGGGGAAAGGTTTAATGGAATCCTAGATAGACACAAAAAGCTGGAGTAACTCAGTGGTCAGAGAACATCTCTGGAGAAAAGGGATAGGTGACGTTTTGGGTCAAGACCCTTCTTCAGATTAATAGAATCCTGATGGGCAACTTTTTTTACACAAAGGGTGGTGCGTATAAACTTTTTTACATAAAAGGCGAGCTGCCAGAGGAGGTACTTGAGGCAGGTACTGTAACAACATTTAAAAGACATTTGGACAGGTGCATGGATAGGATATGTTAGAGGGATATGGGCCAAATGTAGACTAGTGTTGATGGGCCATCTTAGTCGGCGTGGGCAAGTTTGGCCAAAGGGCCTGTTCCCACGCTGTATGGAAATGCACTACACTCCTTGGCATCAAAAGATTTTCTTGAAGAAATAATTCCTGAATTTAATTTCAACATTGATTCTTAAAGCCAAGCCCCCTTTAGAAGATTCTTCTGCTGGAACAGAGTCCATTTACCCCATTATTTTACAGCCGATCACATCAAAATAACCTTCAGATTCCAAGAAATAAATTAGCACCTGGTACTTGCCAAAGAAATGTTCTATTCAACCTTATCAAGGCACAGCTGAGATCTACATTCCTATCCAAATTAAAGTTAACTCACTTCAATATGTTTAATTCACTTTACGCGTTTATAAAGGTTAACTAAAGTTCAGCTCACAAATTCACTAAAGTTAATTCACTTTACGCTTTTGTGTAAAAGCAGAGTCAAGGGATATGGGGAGAAGGCAGGAACGCGGTACTGATTGGGGATGATCAGCCATGATCACATTGAATGGCGGTACTGGCTCGAAGGGCCGAATGGCCTACTGCACCTATTGTCATTAGTCTATTGCCTATAGTCTATTGTTCCTATATTCACAAACGACGGTAATTTGATTTTATTGGACATTGCAAAAATAATCTTTTGAAGGGCATAAATCTTATATGCTTCAAATATAAACCCATCAGTGATCTAATATCAGTATCGATAACTCAAATTGACTCTGAATCAAAGTGCACCCCAATACCTAACTGCTTTTAATAATAACAGTCTCAACTAACAGACACAGGTCACATTCAAAACCATTTGTCCCTTTTCCATTTCCGCAAGTGCGACAGTAATTTCTTCATTTCAATCTGCCTGGTTGTCAGATAATCCGGAGACACTTAGATGGTAATCCTGGTGCTTTTTGGGAGACATTTAATTAATCTCTTGCCTGATTGGAATTATATATATGAATCGGATGTTGCCAGCAGGTTTCTTTCTTTAAAGGGATTCACTAAACTGACTGTTGTTCAAATAATGATCCAACTACTCCAAGGACACTTTCATCAAAATCATCTGTTCATTTCAAATTACTTAAAAAATCCAAATTTGTACTGCTCACACTGCCAGAACGCTGGTCTTATCTTAATTACTTGTCGAATATGTAACCACTACATCAAAGTGCCTAATAATGAGGAACTTTGTCAAAATTCTTCTGAAACCGTAAATCAATTTGTAGACATCAGCTCTGCTGATTGCATTATCTCATCAAATAATTGCTGCCAATTTATGAGCTATTACTGCTTTTAAACTCCTGTTCCTTGCTGCATATAACTTTGTGAATGTTTAATGAATGTCCACACCATTCTCTTCATCACATTCACGACTGCCTTTTCCTGTTGTTCGGAATTGCACATCCCAGAGTCATCATTCTTCCCTCCCACATCCCACAAAAAAAGGTTGGTTATCTTTTACTGGTGATCATTGAATCTTATCTTTCCACATTCCTGGAATAAACATTTATCCTCTCATTCTAAACTCACAGTTTAAATTAAGTAGCCCACAATAATATGATCTTTCCAATTTTTGTTCCTCGTTGGAGCCTTTTCTCAAAAATCCCAAATTTGCCCTTGCATGTTTTTAATGGCTCTCATATCAAGCTGGTTTCCACAAGTGTGTGATTATATTTGTTGTGAAATGATTATCGCACTGTGATATTTCCTGTGAATGTGTAAAAATAGTACTAGAGAGTTCACTCACACATCTTATGTCTCCGATGTTGCATTGATCTTAGACTTGTTAACTTAACAAATTGAATTGTATTGTGATTGATTTTCACACACTATCAGATTACCACTCCATTATAGAGCACACAAAAATGTCCCTTAGTATCCTGTGTCACGTCGAGTTGGAAGTAATTACTGGTAGCATAAAACAGAAAGAGGCATAACTACAGCTCCTAAAATGGCTTATCGCTCACATGTATTCCACATAAGTTAATCTTTGAGTTTTAAAAACACTTCTTAATTCATAGTTCGTGAATTCATGTAAATCCTAAATTTATAAGGGTAGAGATGAAACTGGTCACATTTTGTTTCCCTCGTGAGTTCTGACAGTGATGAGTGGATTGTTATCTTCTGTTTTAATCTAAACTTAAATGCTACAAAAATCCCACACAAATGTCAACTTGGGTTGCTCAGTCAACCAAGTCAACCTGTAACTATTTCCACATGAGCTTATTTGAAATGTACCCAACAAATGGCATTGTTAGATCGTCCTTAAACCATGTTGTTATATCCTGAAGGCCTGTGAACCATTCTCACAGCAAAACAGATCCTATGAAGTCTGTTGCTTGAAAACCCTGCAAGTCATTGTTAAGGTTTTACCAACAAGGCAATTAAAAATTGTGAATAATGTCTGACAAACCTCTGACATTTTTTTGGAAGCTAGTACTCCCAAAACAATTTAATTAGATTTAAAGCAACAAAAAGAATCAGTCGTAAAAGGAAAAGAGGGATTGGACAGGGTTTTGTGTCTTTTTTCTTGTCATTTGAGACTCTAACGATGCACTTATGTTGCCCGCTCTTCCCTTTTTCTTACACCTTACCTACTTAAGGAGGAATTCTTGATTGGTAAGTCGATGCTACCCGCAGACTAGGGATTTATTATAGGTCGCTGGACAGAATAGATTTCTTCTGCAGGAAACACAACTAAAGCTGTACCTTTCAAGAGGGGCTTTTTTAGTTAAAGTGATGGTCTATTTGTTTTGCGATTTTTATTTTATACATAAATCTCATTTTGTGATGTTTGTTCATTGTCCTTTTTAATGCCACGCTTACTGGGGCCTATTGGTTTTCTCCTTTTAATGCAGTATGTAGTCCTGTACGCACATCTGATTTTACTTCCCACACATCCATATCATTTTTTTGTGTTTCCCTTTTTTTTTTAATTTGAAGGAAAACAATGCTAATTAATTTTTTCTCTCTCCTGTCATTTTTCTTTTTTCATCATATCGTTCGCATGCCTTTTTTAAAAACGAAAAAAAGACAAAAAAAAATGCATGATGTCTAAATCGACGAGTTTTCATGTTGGAAAGAGTTTCTTTTGTGTTTGGGGGTTAGGTGCCTTTAACAGTAGAGAGTGCATCGTACAGGCAGAAGTCTGTCCCAGCAACACTGTACCACGTAACAGCACGATGCTTCTGTTTGCAGATATACAAGCCAGAGTCTTCTGGCAGCAAGCTTGTGAAGGAAGAATACAGCAAACCTGATAATGTGCCCAGCCAGAATGGAACCTATCACGATTTTGACTCGGGCAATGATACAGCTTCGTCCCCGTCAACCAAACCTCCCTCATCCAGATCGCAAACTGAGGGAGAGAAAGGACAGATCCTCAACCACCGTGCAGAGTTAGGCAGCCAGACACCTTCTCCAGGCAAACTAAAGCTCGGCGAAGCAGAGCCTGGATCAGATTCGGGCAACTCTGTGACGAGCTGCTCCTCTCCCTGCAAAGTCGTGGCCTCGTCTCCAACCACATCTCCAGACTACCAGCTGGACAAAGGGGCCAGGAGGTAGGTCCTTTCAGAGTCGGCGAAGGTCCAAAAGAAATGGTGATGGCTGAAGTCAGTCAACTCCAGGCAGTGTATAAATGATGCACTGAAAGCCAACCTAGTCCTTGGCAGCAGATTGTGTAAACACCTTCCTTGCCCTCCGACCATGGTGCCTGGAAGCAAGAGCGTGATGTTGCTACTGCTGTGGCTCCAGCCCTTCACAGGGTAGCTAACTCTGAAGTCACATCCTAGCGAGTTTGTATTCGCTAAATGGTCGTAAGCTGAACATTCCATGTGATAAAATAGCCCTGTGGTGCTGTTAGGAAAGGAGTTCCAGGATTTTGATCTGTTTTCAATGAAGAACCAAGCACATGTTTCCAGTCAGAGTGATTCATGGCTTGGAGGTGGTGATATTCCAAGTCTATCCATCCTCTCCCTGTAGCTGAAACCCTCTAATCCAGGCAGCGTCCTGGTAAACCGCCTCTGCACCCTCTCCAAAGCCTCCACATCTTTCCTGTTATGGGAGGACCAGAACTGCAGACCTGAACTGGATTTAGTACATAGAACATAGAACAGCAAGGCACAGGAATGGCCCTTCGGCCCACAAGGTTTGTGAATGCCATAATGCCAAGTAAAAATGATCCCCTCTGCCGACAGGATCCATATCCCTCCATTCCCTGCACTTTAATGTGGCTATCTAAAAGGCTCTAATATGTCACTGTAGTATCTATCCCCACCAGCATCCCAGCAATGAATTTCAGGCACCCACTACTCTCTATGTAAAAAAGCTTGTCCCACGCATCTTCATTAACATTTCCCCTCTCCCTTCATAGCTGTGCCATCCAATACTTGACATTTCCACCCTCGGGGAAAAGGTTCTGACTGTCTATTGCATCTATGGCTCTTGTAGTTGTATAACCTTCTATCAGGTGTCTCCTCAACCTCCGGCATTGTAGGGAAAACAATCCAACCTCTCCCTGTAGCTGAAACCATCTAATCCACGCAGCATTCTGGTAAACCTCCCTGGCCACCCTTTCCAAATCCTCCACATCTTTGCTGTAATGCGGCGACCAGACATGCAAGCAATATCCCAAAAGCAGGGAAACCAAAGTCCTATTGGGTAGTCACGGTGGTGCAGCGGTAGAGTTGCTGCCTTACAGCGAATGCAGCGCCGGAGACCCGGGTTCGATCCCGACTACGGGTGCTGTCTGTACGGAGTTTGTACGTTCTCCCCGTGACCTGCGTGGGTTTTCTCCAAGATCTTCGGTTTCCTCCCACACTCCAAAGAATTACATGTTTGTAGGTTAATTGGCTTGGTAAATGTAAAAATTGTCCCTAGTGGGTGTGGGATAGTATTAATGTGCGGGGATCGCTGGTCGGCGTGGACCCGGTGGGCCGAAGGGCCTGTTTCCGTGCTGTATCTCTAAACTAAACTCTAAAGCTGCATCATGACTATGCTTTAAATCCAAAGCCTCTCTATGCATCTAATAATTCTATATATGTCTGTCAGGTCTCCCCTCAACCTCTGGTATTCATAGAGTCATACATCGAGGAAACAGGGTCATCGGCCCAACTTGAGCATGCCGACCAACATGCCCCATCTACATGAGTCCCACCTGCCTGCATTTGGCCCATAGCCTTCTAAGCCTGTCTTATCCATGTACCTTTCGAAATGTTTGTTTAACATTTTGATAGTACCTGCCTGAACTTGTTCCATATAACAACCACCCATTACGTTAACAAATTGCCCCTCGGTTTCCTATTAAATCTTTTCTCCCTCACCTTAAATCTATGTATTCTGGTTCTTGATTCCCCTACTTTGGATAAAAGACTGTGCATTTACACTGTCAATTCCTCATGATATTTTACACCTCTATAAGATCACTCCTCATCCTCCTGTGCTCCAAGGAATACAATCTGACCCTTTCTCTGTAGCTCAGGCTCTCAAGGCAACTTCCTTGAAAATCTTCCCAGTACCCTTTCCAGCTAAACAGTATCTTTCCTATAACAGGGTGACCAAAGCTGAACACAACACTCCAAATGTGCCCTCACATTGTCTTGAACAACTGTAACATAACCTTCTAGACCCAATACTCTGCCTGATGTAGGCCAATGTGCCTAAACCCTTCTTGACCACCCTATCTACCTGTGCCACCATTTTAAAGGAACTATGTACCTGCATTCCTAGATCCCCCTGCTCTACAACATTACCCAGTGCCATTCCATTCACTGTGCAGGTCCAGGTTAGACTTCCAAAAATGCAACACCTCACATTTCTCCACATTAGCCATCCTTCAGCCCAAACAATCAAGATCCTGTTGCAATTTTTGATAAACATCCTCAGTATCTACAACACCGCCCATTTTATTGCAAACTTACTAATCATGCCTTGTAAGTTCTCATCCAAATCATTGATATAGATGACAAACAGTAACGGGCCCAGCACCGAACCCTGAGGCACACCACTAGTCACAAGCCTCCAGTCCAAAAAGCAACCTTCCACCATCATCCTATGCTTCCTTCCATTAAGCCAATTTTTGTATCCGTTCGGCTATCTCTCCTTGGATCCCATGCAATCTAACCTTCCAGAGCAGCCTACCATGAGGAACCATATCAAATGTTGCTGAAATCCATATAGACAATGTCTACAACTCAATCTTTAGGCCAGTGATGATTCCTAAGATGCTGACAATGTTTTTTGGATGGTGCTATATAATTAAATATCAAGGAAAGAGGTTGAAACCATGTCCTGTGGCAAATGATCATAGTTGGGCATTATCTTATTTGCCACTAATCAGCCCATGCCTGATTGTTTCTGTAACCTGGTCCATGTTGGTGTGAGGCCTCATTCATGCCCAAACTTACTCTAATGGAAGGAAGGGCATTGTTTAACCAGGAGAAGAAGGCTGGCCCATAAATAACTCCTGCAGCTATGCTTTGTGGCTAAGATCATTGGCCTGCAAAAAACCACAGGCATCTTATTTCACATCTGAACTGAACTACTAGGTAGAGAGTTTTACCCCTGATCAAAACTGAGCAATTTAACTAAATCTTCTTGAGGTTACACTCATCCAGTTGCTACCTTAGTATCTGGAACAGTCATTCTCATTTGGTTCTCGAAGCAATGACTTCAAGATGGCCACTCACCAACATTAGGGATTTGATTTATCACTGTTGGTGATGAAACATGTCAATGTATTGTTGATAGGAACTAACCAGTGGTCTTAACCTTTTCATGTTGGAGATTCAACATACTGTTTGGTTTCTGGTGACATGTTTGAAGTACATTTTTTCATGAGATAAAATACTAAGATTGAGTTCTAGTCAAGAGAAGAAAAGGCCTCAGTAGCTGGACAGCATTTTAGACTTCCATGTTCCGTGATTATCTTTGGTTCATGGAAACCATGAAGTAATGGCAGTAAAGGCAAAATTACACTGGCTTCTTTCTCATTAATTTCAGGGAATTATCTTCCTCGCACGGTTGGCCGACAACATCGGAGAGAAAGACAAGTCCTTCCCCTTCACCTGCCAGGAATTCTCCCAGGAGACATCGTTCAAGAAGTGACTCTCGGAGCAGCAGAGAGCGGGAAAGGAGCTCCCACAGCTACAGTTGCTCTTCCCGCTCACGTTCATCTGAGTACAAGTCAAGCACGAAATATTCAAGAAGCAGATCACACTCCTCAGGGAAAAGGTTTGTCCAAATCGCAGCCGAGAAAGAGTTGAGGGAAGAGATGCCCTGATAGAATTGTGGATCTTGGTCTTAAAAAAGCAGAAAAGTTCCACCAATTCAATCGCCAGTCAATTATAGAGAGAAGGAATGGGCGACGCTTCAGGTTGAGACCCTTCTTCTCAACCCAAAATGTCACCCATTCCTTCTCTCCAGAGATGTTGCCTGTTACTCCAGCTTTTTGTGTCTATCTTCGGTTTAATCCAGCATCTGCAGTTCCTTCCTACACCAGTCAATTATAGTTGCGAGGGCTCTCTCCTGTAGCTCTGACATTTGTAGCCTCACACCACATCCCAGTGACTTGAGCACACAGGCCAAATTGACATTTCAAGGGATTGAGTGTAATCAATGGAGATATGCAGCAAGAGACACTAAACTGATCCATTAACCGCCCTTTGAGATGGATATTGCATTATAGAGGGAACAGGGAAGTTCATCACAACCTGTCCAGTGCTCACACCTCGACCCTCAAAACTGAAGCTTGCTCTCTGTGTGGAGTTTGCACATTCCATTGAGTGTTCTGGTTTCTTCCCACATCACAAAGATACGTGGGATGCAAGGTAAATTAGCCACTGTGAATTGCCTCAAGTGTGTAGGTGAGCAGTGGAGAGTTGATGGAAGTGTGGGGAGAATAAAATTGGATGCATGTAAATGGGTGATTTATAGTCAGTATAGACTCAATATTCTGTGACTCTATGATAGCTTGGAACAGATCCTCCATTATTTTGGACAGTTCATCCAATTGGCAGTGCAAGTTTGAGAGCATCTGATTTCATGAGAGCTTGGCGCCAGTGTGTGTAGTTTAATGTACCGTTACACTCCAGTGATGTGCCAGTGCCCGTCCAAGGACACCTCTACTGCACCAGTGGGAAATGCTCTTCTTCAACTTTCCCAGACTTCATGGAGTCACACAATGCCCAGCTCATTCATGCAGACCGAGATGCCCCATCTGAGCTACTGTACTTCCATCTGCCTGCATTTCCCCCTATATCTTTTTTATCCATGGACCTGACTGTGCCTTTTAAATGCTGTTATAGTATCTGCCTCAACTACTCCTCCGGCGGCTCATTGCATATACCCACCAATATCTTAAGTCCCCCAAAACTCCTCCAGGGATACACGTGATCAGCTGCCTATAATTGTGCCATGCCTCTTTATCCTGACCAGAGCCTCAATGTATCTCGTCATGCACAGCTGCCTTGATCGTTACTCTAACAGGAACATGGATGCTTTGCACTGTCAACATCATTCTTTTAAAAGTATCGCATTTCCTGACTTCCAACTTCAATCAACTATTACTAAGTTCCCATCAAAGTGTGCCTTGCCCCAATTCAGAATGTTTACCTGTGAGCCTGCCCTGTTCTTCCCCACAACTATTTTAAAGGTAATAGAATAGAGTCACAGTTATACAGTGTGGAAACAAGCCCCGCGGCCCAACTTGCCCACGCTGACCAACATGTCCCATTAGGAGATTGAGAGGGGATCTTATAGAAACGTACAAGATTCTTATGGGGTTGGACAGGCTAGATGCAGGAAGATTGTTCCCGATGTTGGGGAAGTCCAGGACAAGGGGTCACAGCTTAAGGATAAGGGGAAAATCCTTTAAGACCGAGATGAGGAAAAACTTTTTCACACAGAGAGTGGTGAATCTCTGGAACTCTCTGCCACAGAGGGTAGTTGAGGCCAGTTCATTGGCTATATTTAAGAGGGAATTAGATGTGGCCCTTGTGGCTAAAGGGATCAGGGGGTATGGAGAAAAGGCAGGTACGGGATACTGAGTTGGATGATCAGCCATGATCGTATTGAATGGCGGTGCAGGCTCGAAGGGCCGAATGGCCTACTCCTGCACCTAATTTCTATGTATCTATGTATCTATGTATCTATAACCCCAACTCCCTGCATTTGGCCTATATCCCTCTCAACATTCTATCCATGTACCTATCTAAATGTATCTTAAATATTGCGATAGTCCCTGCCTCTACTACCTCCTCCGGCAGCTCGTTCCATACAATCACCACCCTTTGTGTAAAAAAAGTTACCCCTCGGGTTCCTATTAAATCTTTCCCCCCCTCACCTTAAACCTTGGAAACCCTGGTTTTGCAATTCACCTACTCTGGGCAAGAGACACTGTGAATGTATGCAATCTACTCCTCTCATGATTGTGTACACCTCTATAAGATCAACCCTCATCCTCCTGCAGTCCAAGGTATAGACTCCCAGCCTGCTCAATCTCTCCATGTAGCTCAGACCCTCAAGTCCTGGCAACATCCTTGTAAATCTTCTCTGCACCCTTTCCAGCTTAACAACATCTTTCCCATAACATGGTGCCCAAACCTGAAAACAATACTCAATGTGGCCTCACCAACATCTTAGTTAACGGCAACTAGATAGGGCTCTTAAAAATAGCAGAGTCAGGGGATATGGGGAGAAGGCAGGAACGGGGTACTGATTGGGGATGATCAGCCATGATCACATTGAATGGCGGTGCTGGCTCGAAGGGCCGAATGGCCTACTCCTGCACCTATTGCCTATTGTCTATTGGCAACATGATCTCCCAACCTCTACTCAATGCTCTAAATGGCCATATTTACAACCTGCAATCTGTTCAGATCACAAATAGGTCTCGAGAACCGAACACTGCTATAACCTGGAAAATAGGGAACTGTATTGGTCACAGACCTCCAGCCAGAATATCTACTTTCCATAATTCATAAGACCAAGACCGAAACAGGTGATTTTATTATTGGGAACCAGGAAATGACAGACGAGTTGAACAGGTAAATTGGATCTGTCTTCAAGAAGGAAGACACAAACTATCTCCCTGATGTACTAGTGGCCAGAGGACCTAGGGTGATGGAGGAACTGAAGGAAATTCACATTAGGCAGAAAATGGTGTAGGGTAATCTGATGGGACTGAAGGCGGATAAATTCCCAGGCCTGATGGTCTGCATCCCAGGGTACTAAAGGATCTGGTTCTAGAAATTGTGGACGCATTGGTGATCATTTTCCAATGTTCTATAGATTCAGGATCAGTTCCTGTGGATTGGAGGGTAGCTAGTGTTATCCCACTTTTTAGGAAGGGAGGGAGAGAGAAAACAGGGAATTATAAAATTATAATTCCCTGTTTTATAATTCATCAATTATAAAAGATGAAATAGTGGCACATTTGGATAGCAGTAACAGGATCGGTCCGAGTCAGCATGGATTTACGAAGGGGAAATCATGCTTGACTAATCTTCTGGAATTTTTTGAGGATGTAACTAGGAAAATGGACTAATGAGAGCCAGTGGATGCAGTGTTTCAGAAAGCCTTTGATAAGGTCCCACGAAGGAGATTAGTGGGCGAAATTAGAGCACATGTTATTGGGGATAGGGTACTGACATGGATAGAAAATTGGTTGGCAGTGGAAACAAAGAGTAGGGATTACTAAGACAGGTCCCTTTCAGAATGACAGGCAGTGACTAGTGGGGTATCACAAAGCTCGGTGCTGGGACCGCAGCTATTTACAATATATATTAATGACTTAGATGAAGGGATTAAAAGTAACATTAGCAAATTTGCAGATGACACAAAGCTGGGTGGCAGTGTGAACTGTGAGGAGGATGTTATGAGGATGCAGGGTGACTTGGACAGGTTGGGTGAGTAGGCAGATGCATGGCAGATGCAGTTTAATGCGGATAAATGTGAGGTTATCCACTTTGGTGGCAAGGCAGATTATTATCTGAATGGTGTCAAGTTAGGAAAAGGGGAAGTACATGAGATCTGGGTGTCCTTGTAATCAGTCACTGAAAGTAAGCATGCAGGTACAGCAGGCAATGAAAAAGCTAATGGCATGTTGGCCTTCATAACAAGAGGAGTTGAGTATAGGATCAAAGAGTTACTTCTGCAGTTGTACAGAGCTCTGGTGAGACCACACCTGGAGTATAGTGTGCAGTTTTGGTCTCCAAATCCGATGAAGGACATTCTTGCTATTTAGGGAGTGCAGCATTGGTTCACAAGGTTAATGCCCTGGATGGCGGGACTGTCATATATTGATAGAATGGAGCGACTGGGCTTGTATACACAGGAATTTAGAAGAATGAGAGGGGATCTTGTTGAAACATATAAGATTATTAAGGGATTGGACACGCAAGAGGGAGGAAACATGTTTCCGATGTTGGTGGAGTCCAGAACCAGGGGCCCCAGTTCCATTCACAGTTACTCATAAGTGGTAGGCCATTGAGAATGGAGATGAGGAAAAATGTTTTCACCCAGAGAGTTGTGAATCTGTGGAATTCTCTGTCTCAGAAGGCAGCGGAGGCCGATTCTCTGGATGTTTTCAAGAGTTAGATAGAGCTCTTAAAGATAGCGGTGTCATGGGATATGGGGAGAAGGCAGGCACGGGTACTGACTGTGGATGTTCAGCCATGATCGCAGTAAATGGTGGTGCTGGCTCGAAGGGCCGAATGGCCTACTCCTGCACGTATTGTCTATTGTGATCTTATAGAGGTGTACAAAATCATGAGAGAAATAGATCGGGTAGATGCACAGTCTCTTGCCCAGAGTAGGGAAATCGAGGACCAGCGGACATAGGTTTAAGATGAAGGGTAATAGAATTCCGAGGGGTACATTTTTCACACAAAGGGTGGTGGGTGTATGGAACAAGCTGCCAGAGGAGGTAGTTGAGGCAGGGGCTATCCTATCATTTAAGAAACAGTTAGACAGGTCCATGGATAGGACAGGTTTGGAGGGATATGGACCAGGCGCAGGCAAGTGGCACTAGTGTAGCAAGGATATGTTGGCCAAATTGGGCCAAAGGGCCTGTTTCAAAACTGTATCACTCTATGACTATGATTAGTGTAAACTAGACTGTGGGACCTGTTGGGTCCCATTCTCACACGGGAGGCCTGGTCCCCCAACGCAATATTCCACCTCTCCGCCAATTCCACTATTCCACCACTCACTGATAGCCCCCTACGGCGCAGGTGTTCCCATTGGGGTGCCCCTGATCATGGCTTGTGGACTTACAGTTCACTCAGTCACGGCTTGTGGACTCACAGTTCACTCAGTCACAGTTTGTGGACTCACAGTTCACTCAGTCACGGCTTGTGAATTCACAGTTCACTCAGTCACGGCTTGTGAACTCACAGTTCACTCAGTCACGGCTTGTGGAGGGGTGTGTGGGGGGAGTGGGGTGTGGGGGTGGAGGGCTGTGTGGGGAGGGGGGTTGTGGGGGAGGAGTTGTGGGGGAGGGGTTGTGGTGGAGGGGTGTGTGGGGGGAGTGGGGGTGTAGGGGAGGGGGGTTGGGGATGTGGGGGGAGGGGGTGTGGGGGAGGGGAACAGTGTGGGGAGGGGGTTGTGGGGGAGGGGTTGTGGGGGAGGGGTGTGTGGGGGGAGTGGGGGTGTAGGGGAGGGAGGTTGGGGATGTGGGGGGAGGGGAACAGTGTGGGGAGGGGGTTGTGTGGGGAGGGGGTTGTGTGGGGGAGGGGGTTGTGTGGGGGAGAGGGTTGTGTGGGGGTGAGGGGTTGTGTGGGGAGGGGGGTTGTGTGGGGGAGGGGAAGTGTGGGGGAGGGGGGTTGTGTGGGAGAAGGGGTTGTGTGGGAGAGGGAGGGTGTGTGTGTGGGGAGAGGGGTTGTGGGGGGTAGAGGGGTTGTGGGGGTAGAGTTGTTGTGGGGGTAGGGGAGGGGTTGTATGTGGGAGGGAGAGGGGTGTGGGCGGTAAGGAGAGTGGGGGGAGGGGGGATGAGGGGGTGTGGGTGTGGGGAAGGGGTTGTGGGGGAGGGGTGTGTGTGGGGTAGAGGGTGGGTGGGGATGGGTGTGTGTGGGGAAGGGGGGTGTGTGGGGAAGGGGGTGTGGGGGAAGGGTGTGTGTGGGGAAGTGGGGGGTGTGGCACGGAGAGGGGTGTGTGTGGTTGTGGGGGAGGGGTTTGTGGGATTGTGGGGGTAGGTGGTGGAGGGGGGTGTGGGAAGGGGAGGGTGTGGGGAGGGAGCGTGTGGGGGAGGGGGTTGTGAGGGAGGGGGTGTGGGGGTGGGGGTGTAGGGGAGGGGGGTGTAGGGGAACGGGATGTGGGGAGGGGGGTGTAGGGGAGTGTGTGTGTAGTGGAGGGGGGTGTGGGGGAGGGGGGTTGTAGGGGAGGGGGTGTGGGGAAGGGGGTGTAGGGGAGGGGGTGTGGGGAAGGGGGTGTAGGGGAGGGGGTTGGGAGGGGGGTGTAGGGGAGGGGGCTGCCCTGGCTCTGACCGCAATCATGGCTCCAGGACCCAGATCCGGATTCACTCATCTGTTCTCGTCCCCACCGCCTGGCGCGCTCATAGCCCCCGCCCGCAAACACAGTGATTTTTTAAACCTTCATAACTTTTGTAATCTTCCACCGATCGGAACAAAACTTGGTGCGCTTGGAGCAGAGGTAGATGAGTAAGGTGGCGAAAAATCCTAGCGATATACAGTACCTTTTGTGCGCAAATTTAAAAACAATGCAGACCGGAAGTGGTCAAGATGAGAGTTTTAGTAATAAGATAGATAGATAGATAGATAGATAGATAGACGGACGGACAGACAGACGACGGACGGACGGACGGACGGACGGACGGACGGACGGACGGACGGACGGACGGACCGACAGACAGACAGACAGACAGACAGACAGACAGACAGACAGACAGACAGACAGACAGACAGACAGACAGACAGACAGACAGACAGACAGACAGATAGATAGATAGATAGATAGATAGATAGATACATTTGATGGGTGGTTGGCAGGGATTGTATTTGTGGTTGCTCTATGACTCTGAATCTGTAATGAGTTGAGTGCAAAATACTTCACTTTGTCAGTTCCTGAATGCATTGAGGTGGAATTATTTCATCAACTTAAATTTCAAATTGGGTTGCTGAAGTACATTTGTTACCCAAATGGATAACTGCAGTTGTATATCGAGGCAAATTGACTCAAAAATCAAGGGCTTGATGTTACTCTGTGCTTGCATAGGTCTTCTTCGCGTTCCCTGAGCTATTCACCAAGATCTAGGAGGAGAAGTCCAGGAAGCAGAAGCTCCCGATCACGACGTAGCCCAAGCTATTCAAGATACAGCCCAGAGAGGTAACATGAAGGGGAGGTTTTAAAGACCTGATTTTGCTGTGTACATGTCATTGGGTTTGGTGGGTTACAAGCAAGGTTTATGCACAATTTTCAGTGTGGGAAATTACTCAGTCTGTTAATGCTTGCACCATAATGTTCCCCAAATGCCTGATGTGCATATGTTCCAAGTATCTCCTCTCCAAACTCAGAAAACAGCCGTAGATGTTCCTATTCCTAAATGTCTGCTAATTCCTGTAGAAAAGAAATAGGTTGGCAGGAGGATCTAGCTACTCTACAGAAAGACAATTGGTTAGCAGGAGGTCTGCAGGGACCCCAGTGATTTTGTAAATGATGTGGTCGGCAGAGGTTTGAGGCAGAAGTCCAGTTTTAATTTGCATAAACTAAATGTAAATAATTATTATGTTCAGATCATTGGATGAAGATTCCTTATTTTGAAAAGGATAAATACCAGAATTGGAACTGTCAAAAGTTGCCTCGTACGTTTATATATAGTTTCCATCCCTAGTAAGAAATAAACATGAATATTTAAACAGATAAAATTCTTCTAATCTCATCCCGCAGGTAGTATTGTCAACATTACTTCCAGTTAATCCCTCAGTGACACCCGGCACTCTATAGTTAATTAATTTTGTACGTTCTCCCTGTGTCCACGTGGGTTTTCTCTGAATGCTTCGGTTCCCTCCCACACTCCAAAATGAACAGGTTTGTAGGTTAATTGGCTTTGGTGAAATTGTAAGTTGTCCCTAGCGTGTAGGATAGTGCTCGTGTAAGGAGGGATCGGTGGTGGGCTGATGGACCTGCTTCCGTGCTGTATCTCTAAAGTCTAAAGTAAAGTCTAAAGTCCAATCTGCCATTAGCAGAGGAACAAAGGAACAGATGGATAATAAACGCATCTGATCTGATCTCTGCGGCACAGTGGCGTAAAATGGTAGAGCTACTGCCTTCCAGTGCCAGAGACCGAGGTTCGATGCTGACTACAGGTGCTCTCTGTACGGATGTTGTACGTTCCCCTGTCACCTGTGTGGGGTTTTTCCGAGATATTCAGTTTCCTCTCACACTCTAAAGACATACAATTTTGTAGGTTAATTGGCTTGGTGTAAATGTAAAATTGTCCCTAGTGTGTGTAGGAGAGGGTTAATGTGCGGGATAGCTGGTCGGTGCGGACTAGGGCCGAAGGGCCTTTTTCCGTGATGTATCCAGTTTAGCTTCTACCCTCATCCTGGTAGTTACATGGTAGCTTAACAGTGGAGTTTTTCATTGAAGATAGCGATCAATTATTATCAATGAATCTGCATCAAGTGAGGACAAGCCCAATTGTGCAGCTTGAGAGCCTGTCGTGTGTTCCACCCTATTTATCACGTCAGGTCACAGGTACTGTTCACACAGCATTATTTTGTGAAGGAAATGTATCCAATTTATTATCGTGTCTCCAGAACTTCTAGCTTAGAGAAGCACTTGAATTTCTTCAACTAACATCACGCATACAAAATGGTTCAATGATACACTATTTCTCAGCAACATCAAGAGATGCCTGTTACTCAAATCTCCCTTCTTTCTTTTTAATATCCCACAACATTATTTTTCTTATTTTTATTCTTCATTTTATGAAATCCCATTTTACTTACGTCTCAGTTTACGATCATCAACAACTCTTCTCCTCCGGCTTTGTACTATTACTGTTTGTATGGAGTCGCCATTCAAGTGGCTGGTAGGTTGGTCCGAACGCCATTGGCTCCAGTGAAGAGTCTAATCTGGTGTTAGAATTACCCACCTTTCTCATTCAGTTAGCGAGTAAATGGAAAGTATTTCTATTGAACAATACCAACCACTACCCCCCCCCCCCACTCCCCCCCCCGCCCACCACCCCACCAACCCCATCTGTAGATACCAACATTTAGCAAATAATCTGAGGTTCAATTTCCCCATGCCATGTCTGGCCTATCAACATTTTGACCAACTGAAAAATACAAGAAGAGTCCAACTAGCAATGAAACAAAGTGGAAGATTGAGTGCAGTGGGGGATTAAACACAGATGCTACCATCACATGGATAGAAAAGGATCTAGTTATCCGTGTGCTTCAGCTTTGTTGAAGAAGCTCTTGCTGTGATTTGTGTTTGGATAGGGACCATGACAGAGGTCGGGATGGTAAGAAGTACGGATCTCGGGAGAGGGATTCTAGGAGGCGCCGCTCTCGCTCCTACTCCCCAATGAGGAAGCGCAGACGAGACTCTCCAAGTCATCTGGAACCCCGCCGCATTACCAGGTCAGTGAAAGGTCACCCCGTTATTGAGAGGTGAATAAATCACCAGGTTTTAATAGTTCAGTGATGCAGCAAGGAGACATGTTTTGCATATCACCCAGCAGTAGCGGAGGTTCCTGCAGGTCCTTCTTTTCTTGCCCTTTTCTAATGCTCATGCCAGCAAGTTTTGTCTGCTTCCTAATGTATGTGGTTCCCCAGTCCTTTATTATTTCTTCGCTCTTGGTAAGGAGATAAATTATATGAGCAGAATTAGGCCATTCGGCCCATCAAGTCTACTCCGCCATTCAATCATGGCTGATCTATCTCTCCCTCCTAACCCCATTCTCCTGCCTTCTCCCCATAACCCTTTACATAGCAATGTTACAAAATGTTGAGATTTTAAAAATCAAGTCTGCAATTTATCCCATCAGATAAAGCACAAAAAGAAGTTTAATTTGACACCTAATTCTTCAGTATTAAAAAAGTTATGGCCATTTTCGTACTCGGAAATTAGCATCTTGTTCCCTATTGCTTTTCCATTGACTTAACACAAAAGCTGTGATCAAGGACAGTCAAAAGCCCATAACTTTCTTAAAAATTAAGAGAACAATGACATTTTCAGTTATTATAGATTGAAGCATTCTGAAACAAATATGAAACAATCTTACTTGGATGACCTGAAATTAAAGCATATAATTAGTTAGTTACTACAAATAATTAGCTAATTACAAAATTAAATTACTAGATCTAAATATCTATCCATTTCTTAAGAAAAAGTTAACATTTTTAAAAAGCCTGTCCAAATAACATTCACACAAGAATTCACAATATAACATTATTTTTAAATCTCATTGTCATCAAATTATAGGCCAAATGGAAGGAATTTAGTGTTTAATTCCTGTAAAAAATGGGCATTTAAATCATCTTGCGAGTGGGATTTTGTGGAACGCGCTGGTTTGGAACGTTACAGTTGCAGTGAATTAAACCCCAATATCGGCAGGAAAAATACTGCCATTTGGTATATTTAAATAATCACATTTTCGCAACTTGAAATTTTTATTAAAGGCTTCCTAAGAAGCAAGTTTATATGAAAAAATAAACGGCGTACCTTGCCTTGTCCCGTGCGTGAAATCTGTCCCGTTGTCGGCGTTGACGGCATTTGAAGATGATTTTAATTTTACTCCAACAATTTAATTATCCAGCGCTAATTTTAATAAACTTAATAAAATGGCAGTCAAAGCGATTTTCCTTTAGCAGCTAATTTACCTGACAGACATCGATTTGAATAGGCTGCCGAAATATTGCATTTTAAACCCGCCCCCCTCTCAAAGGCGCCAAAGTCGCGCACACGGACAGTGGCAGAACTGCAGCGCCGCTGAAGGTAAGTTTTGTAACATACCTACTTTACACCCTTACTAATCAAGAATCTGTCTATCACTGCCTTAAAAATATCCATTGACTTGGCTTCCACACCCTCCTGTGGCAAAGAATTCCACAGATTCATCACCCTCTGACTAAAAATAAATCCTCTTCATCTCCTTCCTAAAGGAATGTCCTTTAATTCTGAGGCTATGACCTCTGGTCCTCGACTCTCCCACTAGTGGAAACATCCTCTCCACATCCACTCTATCCAAGCCTTGCACTATTCGGTAATTTTCAATGAGGTCTCCCCTCATCCTTTTTTGTTCCACCTGCTGTTTGCCTTCTATATGAAGAATTTTTTCCGAGCATCAAAGCTAACTTGCCTCTGTCAGCGTTTTCTGTCTGTCCTTTATCCCTGCCAGCTAATAGCAGTTAAGTATGTTGCACAGTTGACTGGTAGGTTTTAGGTTTTGCATTAGTTGTCGGTCAGATTGCATTTGTGTGATATTGGACTCGTGCACCAATAGGGACTTCAGTTCCAATCAAGTCAAAATTATCACCAGTCTAATCTGCCAATTTTTCTACGCCGAACTAATTGCTCACATAAATCACTATGAATCACAAATGAAATGATCATAATTGTGTTGTATAACATCTTGGCTGACTTCCCACCTTGAGACTGTTTCATAGAATTCAGCAGTTTTTAATGCAAATGTAAAAGGCAAATACAATACAATTTATTTGTCTTTTGGACAAATTTGTCATTTGTACCCCGTTGAGGTCCAAACAAAATGTCGTTTCTGCAGCCATACATTACAAAACGAAGAAGACCCGAGACACAACACAATTTACACATACATCCATCACAGCGCTGTGATGGAAGGCAAAAAAACGTATCTCTCCACTGCACTCCCCCCCCCCCCCCCCCGATGTCAGAGTCAAAGTCAAAGCCCCCGGCGGGCGATGGTGATTATCCCGCGGCCATTAAAGCCACGCCGGTTAATGCAAGGTCGCGCACCGGGTCTTGGTGTTAGAGCCCCGGCACGCGCTCGCAAAGTCTGGCGGCCATTCCAAGCCGCGCGGGGCGACGATGTAAAGCCCCGCTGCAGGTGCTCTTCAACCCCGCAACTCGGGCGGGAGAAGTCGCCGCTGCGGAAGCCCCGAAAAGCGGTCTCCCACCAGGGGACCCGCGGGCTTCCGGTGTTGCCGTCCGCCAGACCCGCGGCTGTAGCCTCCGAATCTCCGGGGGTCGGGTAGCAGCAGCGATTGTCTCCACCACAGCTCCACCCGCTCCGGACTCGGCCAGCCCCGCGACGGTGAGTAGTCCGCAGCTCTGCAACTGGAGCCCCAGGTCGTTCCTGCTGGAGGCCGCTCCACGTTGCCCAGCCCCAACGACAACGGAGACCCGACAAAGAAAAGGTCGGGTCTCCCGTGCAGGGGAAAGATTTTAAAGTTTCCCCCCCCCACCCCCACCCCCACCACCCCCACACACATACCCCGACAAAAAAAATACTAAAAAACTACATAAAAACGAGACAAAAATAATAAAAAGACAGACGGACTGCAGAGGCCGCTGCAAACGAGAGTCGCGCCGCCCATTAAAGTATATGGGAATTAAAGCACGTCGCTTACACACAATTTAACTCAGCAAAATGAGAATAGTTTAAGAGAAAACCTTTACTATTTCTAAAGGATTGATTGGTAGACAGGTAGACAAGGAAACAGTAGAGAGATTAGAACAACCTAAGCATTGATTGGCAAAGTAACAAATTACCTATTTCTAAAATTACTGTTGATTCTACAATCTCACGGACAAAAGGGTTGAATCACAGTTGACACTGATTGGAGGTCACATCTAATTATTAATTTAGCTGAAGTCAATGGAACTGCTTATTAAAGATAGACATAAAAAGCTGGAGTAACTCAGCAGGTCAGACCACATCTCTGGACAGAAGGAATGGATGATGTTTTGGGTCGTGACCCTCCTTCAGACTGAAGCTTTACTCCAGTTTTTTACGTCTATCTTCGGTTTAAACCAGCATCTGCAGTTCCTTCCTACACGGTTTACAATGTTTAACCCCCTATCATAAGGAAGGGTGAGGTGTGAAAATGAGACATCAAAGG
The DNA here is from genome assembly GCA_038087875.1 of Malacoraja senta. Classification (NCBI taxonomy): domain Eukaryota; kingdom Metazoa; phylum Chordata; class Chondrichthyes; order Rajiformes; family Rajidae; genus Malacoraja; species Malacoraja senta. The sequence continues at coordinate 33,994,131 of CM075980.1, forward strand.
AGATGTGTTTTAAGGAAAATGTAGAATAGATCATTGTTAGCCAAGAGGTGACAACAAAGCAAACAGACATGATTTATTCAGGGGGGCAGTCAGACTGGTTGGAGAACTGGCAAGGGGGAGGGATGGAGAGGGAGGGAAAGCAAGGACGGCTTGAAGTTAGAGAATTCAATATTCATACCGCTGGGGTGTAAGCTGTCCAAGCGAAATATGAGGTGCTGTTCCTCCAGTTTGCGCTGGGCCTCACTCTGACAATGGAGGAGGCCCAGGACAGAAAGGTCAGTGTGGGAATGGGTGGGGGAGTTAAAGTGTTGAGCAACGGAACATCAGGTAGGTTTAGGCGGACTGAGCGAAGGTGTTGAGCGAAACGACTGTGGAGCCTGCGTTTGGTCTCGCCGACATACAGGAGTCCACACGTGGAACAGCGGATAGGCCCCATGTCCCCCTGATTAAATTTAATCTCTTTGTGCTTCATTGTCACCTTCTCCTAGCTAACAATGATCTATTCTACATTTTCCTTGATCGCATCTTCTTTGATATCTCCTTTTCACACATGAATCGTGTTTCACTGTACCTTAATTGGTGCACGAGACAATAAACAGATCTTTGAAACCTTTACCCTTCCATATCTCTGGACTCCCTCTCCCCTGACTCTCAGTCTGAAGAAGGGTCTCGACCCAAAACGCCACCCATTCCTTCTCTCCAGAGATGCTGCCTGTCCCGCTGAGTTACTCCAGTGTTTTGTGTCTATCCTCGGTGTAAACCAGCACCTGCAGTTCCCTCCTACACAAACTGATTGTCAACTGCAGTAGATTACTATACCCACCTGATTAATGCCAACAAACGCCTCAAAATTCACCTCCTGGGTCTGATGAAAATGACACCGATGTTGATGGTTAACAGTAAATTGGTTATCAGCATATTTGGAAGTGCAATCTGGTGTTTGTGTTTGTTTGCCAGTGCTCGAAAGCGGCCAATCCCTTACTACAGACCCAGCCCCTCGTCCTCCAGCAGTGTGAGCAGCTACTCCTCCAGGTACAGCAGCCGCAGCCGCAGCTGGAGCCGCAGCCGCACCACCAGCCGCAGCAGGAGCCGCAGTTACTCCAGCAGGAGCCGCAGTCGCAGCCGCAACAGGAGCCGCAGCCGCAACAGGAGCCGCAGTCGCAGCCGCAGCTCGGACAGAGGGAGCAGCGGCCGCAGCAGGAGCAAGAGTTACGATTCAGATGGCAGCTACGACAGTCTGAGGCGTTGAGCTGCTCCCCCCTATTACTGAACCCCCTCTCTCCCCCTCTCCCTCTCCTCCCCCTCCCTCTCCTCCCTCTTCCCTCCTGCCTCTTCCCTCCACCTTCCCTCTCCCTCTCCGCCCTCCTTCTCCCCCACTCCCCTCTCCTCCTCCCTCTCCTTCTCCCCTTCCCAGTTCGCAGCCCACCAGGTGCAGAATGACCTCGATGTTATTCTGGTATCACAATGTTTAATGGACACATGGTATCTGGCGTGTGTGAATGTGTGGCGGAGCACAGTAGACAGAGAGGCAGACAGACTCCAATTTCTCCAAGATCATCTCCCGCTTTAAAGATGAAATGTAATCTTCAAATGCTTTATGTTTGGAAATGTCGGCCCACACCAAGCCTGGACCAGAAACATCAGTCTTAATTAGCATCATCTAATTGTCACATAGGAACATTTGGAGGTTGTGTACGGTCGGGCCACGCCACAAAGACTGGGTGGCAGTCAACACAACGGCAACAGCTCTGACTGGAAGCTGTGGAACACAGCAGGTGCACTGTGGCTATTTTCAGAGGGCATTTAGACTTGAGCTCAGAAATATGATGAATCAGATTATGTGGGAGCACAGCTGACAATCCCCCTCCCCCACAGCCATGCCATGTGCACAGATTCAATCCACACGCTGAACCAAAGTCAACAGTGAGCTCAACGTCGGGGGTGTAGTGTACATTCGGGCATGTGTCAGGCTTCACATCAGTCTGAAGAAAGGTCTCGACCCGAAACGTCACCCATTCCTTCTCTCCAGAGATGCTGAGTTACTCCAGCATTTTGTGTCTACCTTGTTTATCCTAGAATCCTGCTGACTTCCCCTGCCCCGAGCAGAAAACAGTCTTCATCGTAAATTAAGAGATACAGTTTTAAATGCAAATAATAGGAACTGATGTAAGTCCCTCTGACACACAATACCCGTGGATGCCAGCCCGGTCTGCTATGCTTGTTTAATAATGTTTCCTGGCCACTGCCAGATGTTGGTAAGCTAACCGGCCAACTTGTTGAAAGAAAATCAATCATAGCAAATCAATCAAGACACCCAGTCATCCTGAGATGGATAATCAGGAGGCAGAAAGCAGTCCTCAGATATCCTTTGTTGTCAGCCGGAGATAAAATGAAAACATCGGCTTTCTCTCGGTTGTTCTCCCAGAGACTTGGAAACAAACAATCTCTCTAGAAAATCCCTTGTGTAACGTTGAACTGGCGAGACACAAGAAATGCTGGATTACCACCAAGTGCAGTGTTTATCAATTATTGAACAATTGACATTGACAGGCCAAAACCATTGTCTGTGGTCTGAAGAAGGGTCTCGACCCGAAACGTCACCCATTCCTTCTCTCCAGAGATGCTGCCTGTCCCACTGAGTTACTCCGGCAGTTTGCGTCTATCCATTTTCTGCGGTACAGGGTGCCAGGAAAATTGCAAACCAATGGGCAGGAAGACTCAATAAAACTAACACAGAGGGTGGAGCAGAAAAACAAATAGCTGCAGTAACTTCGCAGGCAAAGGGATGCCTGATGTTTCAGTCAAGGCCCTTCATCAGGACTCGATGATGGGCTCCTTGCTCTTTCAGATGCTGTTTGATCTGCTGAGTTCCTCCAGCAGTTTATCTTTTGCTACAGATTACATACAACACCTGCAGTCTCTTGTGTCTCCAGTATCAAGGTTGGCTTCTCACACCTGCCTTCCCAAGACGGCAGGGCAGGTGTGGAAGAGTTTCCTCACTATTAGGATCTGGAGAAAGATTAAGCTAGAGTGAAAGACAGGCTTTGGTTTTGTCAAATGGAAGGAATCTGGTCAACATGCAGTGAAAACTGAATGAGTTTGATCTGACATCTGCAGCTTTGATGAAGAAAATAATCTTACTTCATCTTTATCGTGTATATAGGTGTACCGCAAGCAAAATAGCACAAAGTTCAACTCCAAAGCTGGCTGGGTTTAGCGCAGGAGCCGCTGAACTCCAATCTCTAGGGACAAAATCTTGCTCTAGTTGTCCTGAGAAAATCAGATGTGTCCTGACACTGTTGATCAGGCAGCGTTCGTTGTTCAGAGAGCAGGGGCCGCAGCCAGCTGCTGCAGTAACACATTGAAAAGAAATTGCTCCTGCAGAATGAGTTTTTTTTTTTAAGGATTCATGATCTGAATCTTTCTTGCAGCAGAGTGGAGGCATGCAAATCTCTACATGGACTGGAAGTCCTAGGTGCTCATTCTCTGGGCCTGGACTGCTTAGGTTATTAGCACAGCGCTCCTCAACCCTAAGGGCCTAATTGCAACAGTGGCAACATGCCAATGAATGAAAATAAGCTTATCCTGCAGATCATTATATAAGAGTAGCCCAGGTGACTTGTAGTAAGTTATTGATAGAGTTATACATTTGTTCCTTCATTTGCACTCCTATGATATTTATTTCAATTTTTTCACATTTAAGTAAGGAATATACCAAATTCTTGTGTTAACTACTGATCAATTGTATTTTCACTATGCACTGTAAATATATTGATAAAGATCAATGCTGTAACCCATTTATTTAATATTTATTTGCCCTATTTATTGAATTTATTTATATGTTGCAGGCTACAGAGACCGTACCTTTGGAACCTCCGTGCATTGTGTGATGAATTCTCAATTGTTTTACTTTTGTAAGCCATCACACATGAACTTTTGTGAAACTGTGTTTGTGAAGAAGGGCCTGTAAGCAGAAAGTTTTAAAAATAAATAAATCTCAATTATATGAACTCCCAATGATAAATTATAGCAGCCAAAAAAATGCATTCATTAATGTTGAGTCTTATCAATTGTAGCTAGGTTAACCGGTCACATATATCAACAGATGTGTTTGTATTCGTTAGAATGCGTTCAACCCAAATAGTTTTTTTTGAATGTCTTAGAACAAATGAAATAGGAAGAGCAAGGTTGAACAAGGGACATATTTGTTCAATAATGCCGGTTGGTATCTGATTCTTCTCTCTCCTCTTGCACTGGAGTTGGAGGCTTCCCTGAATATTCCTGTACCAGCTGTTTTAATCTTTCTGTGAAAATAAGATATATTCTCCATGACATTAGTCTTCCTAATGCATTTAATTTGTGAGCTTGTAAAACAAAAATATTCCAAATAAATAAATATCCTGACTTAAATATGAGGCTTGCTTTGTTCTGATGTTATCTCGTTGTCATGCATATCCCACACCCATCACGATTTCCACATTTGCCAGAACATTAATATTTTTAAGGCGGGGATCGACTGGTTCTTTATTAGTACGGGTGTCCGGGGTTATGCAGCGAAGGCAGGAGAATGAGGGTGAGAGGGAAAGAGAGATCAGCCATGATTGAACGGCAGTCTTGATGGGCCGAAAGACCTTATTCTGCTCCTCGAACTTATGAACTTGGTATAGCTCATTTATCATCAGAGGTAGCCCAGGTGAGTTGCAGTAAATGACTGAATATTGGTTAGAGATGCTTCTGTCAGCTGCATGAGTCAGCAGTAGCACTCTCAGCTGAGTCAGGGATTGTTGCTTCCAGTCTCACTACTAAGACCTCAGCAGGCTGACACTGTCGCAGTAGTGAGGGTGTCATCTTTCAAGTGCAATGTTAAACCAATGTCTCTGCTAACCCAACACGACACAGTGGGGCAGCACAGCGGTAAAGGTGCTGCCTTCCAACGCCATGGACCCGGATTCAATCCTGACCATGGGTGCTGTCTGTCTAGAGTTTGTATGTTCTCCCTGTGACCGGATGCTCCAGTTTTTTCTCAGGCACCAAATGTAATTTGCTTGTTCTAAGCTTCCCCCCCATCTAGTTTCAGTCAAAAATCACTGAGTCAAGCACTTGCGCATCTAAACTTTATTTTGACAAAACACCATTACAGTTCCCACTACTGTACCTAACCACCGCGGGTTCGATCCTCGTATCTGCCTGATCAAGCCCTCTTGGCCTCGCTCAAACAGAGACACTCCAGAAGGTCACGCAGTCCTAAGCTCTCTCCCAGAAGATCGACACAGGGCCTCGTGGTAGCGGACTTTTATAGGTCCCTGGACCTCGAGGGGCCGAACCACATGGGGGTGGTCTCTTTACAATCCAATACAGATATCGATTAACCCAGTACATGACAGACATTTCCCTAACCCAATAATACAGTGGCTAATACATTGTATTCAAACAGTGTTTCTCAGAAGAAACGAACATCGCAACGTGTGCCCTGATATGCAAGAAAACCAGACAAGACTCAATACTTAATCCAATCAACATCCAGCAAAGTAAAGCTTTGCAACATTATTTACAATGTGTATGTCTGGTTTGCATTCATCCAATCCATTCTATGCATTATGCACCTAATTGTCAGGGTCTGCAGATGTTCCCATTCTCTTCCTGCAGCTCTGATCTAGGCTCTAGACAAACTGGCACCATTCTGCAGCTTCTCGCATTTCTACAGAAAGCACTTTTAAATTGACCAAATGTCCTAGCAGCCCAGAAGCCTTTACTCAATTTTAGTGTCCTAGCCTCTCCAATTTGGCCAGGATTAACATTCCTTCCTTTTATCATATATGATAAACCATCATTTATGATAACCAAGTAGTCAGATAATCAGCTAACCAGATATACATATATGTGTCTATTACATTTTCCATCTATCAACATCAACAAGATGAGGATGTTTATTCCCAGAATCTTGTCAAGCTTCCCGAGTTTTCGTGGGCATAGCTTCACAATTTCCGTCTGATGAGTCTTCACCTCCCGAGTTTTCGTGGGCGCAAATTCCCTCCATCCGTTCTACTCGATCACTGTATTCCTATTACTATTCTGTTCTATAATATTCTCTTTATTATCCTTGGATCAACACTAATCAGCTCTCTCCATATTCACACAATGTTATAATATGTATATCTGATGATGGTTTCTCATATAAATTTCAGCTGGGTTCAGTCCAGATTTCACTACAGGCGTGACTAATGCAAAGCAAACCATGATAAATGTTGCAATTTAAGCAGATTCCATCTCAGCCTTCAATTTACTATTTTAAATTTCAGTGTCCATCTCACCCTTCTTATTCCACAGCATTGTAGCCGATAACACAATTCCATTCCCAGCTGTGGAATTCCCAGCTGTTCAAATTTAAACAATCAATTTCCATATGTTGTCAATTCTGTCATAAATCCAATTAAGAATGCCAATTCTAGGGACAATTTCTTTCCACCTTGATAATAGAAGCCGCTTTACCATCAAGGGTTAAACAATTTAGATCCATCGGTCAAATACATTGATTCTGATATCTCCACACCCATTCAAGTTTCTCCTTCTCATTCATTAGACTGCTCCTCCAGTACTTCTTCCTTAGTATGTTGGCTCGGCTCTCAGTCCATAGGGGTTCTCTCCTATACTAATATCCTTTTATGTTTAAGTAACTCTTTCTGGATGGTTAGTGTTGACTTTCTGAGGGGAACTCATACATTTTCAATCTACCTCATCATTTTATACTACCACCTTACGTTTCTAGGGTATGTCTTAATTCCTGATACCCGCTAGGGTCTGTCCCTATTTTGATAGTAACTAAATAGTCCCGCCCCATCTTCGACTATCCTCCTATGGATCCGACAAGAGAATAATGCCAAGTCAACAGTCAATTCTGTAACAAGTTTTAAGACTATATCCCATAAGCCCTCTTTAAATCAATTTATTTATAACTAAATTTTGGCGCAAAGTGAGTATTTAGCCCCGAACCACAGAGGAATGTATTTTTCAAATACAAATTCAATCGTCATAGGTTGTCGGTGTTGTTTCTTCAGGAAAGATTAGATAGTGATACTTTCCTTTCCTTCACTGGCGTCAAAAGCTAGATGATGTTAAAGTTGGGCACTAGAGTAGGTTTTCTTCTTCTTCTCTGATGTCAGTTTCAAGGGAGCAGCTTTCCCTATCGGTTGGCCTTCCCAGATTTGTCTTAAAGGGACAGGACAGTAACATTTCCTCCTGCTTGTTGATTCCTGTTTCTGGGAAGCTACATTACCTTTATTGTCTTCTGCCCGTTCTCAAGGGGTCTGTATATGTTTTACATCACTCCCCAGATAGTATGTTGTTGATTATACTGTCCTGCAGGCACAAACTCAGTAACAAGTTAGTATAATAGCTCCTTTCCCCACTCCCGTACCCCCTGCACAATAAGTGTGTTTCTTCTCTCCCTAGAGCCATTCTTTATCACACCAGCTACTATGTTTCCCTTTCCGTAGTCCTTTCTTCACTGAGCGTTCTCGATAATTAGATTCTTTGTGTCTTCTCCTAGGATTTGGAAAGGGGTGATGTTCTTTGGGGTTTTATTGCAGTTTTGGGCGATATGAGGATGCCTTCAGATTTCATAGGTGGTATTAACTGGCAGGTTAGGGGTGAGGGAATAGTTTGATTGCCAAAATGTCCCTGCCGCCTGATCTCCTTGCCAGTGTCCTAGTCCTCTACCCTCGGGGTTCCAAGGGTCCCGGTAACCTCCACTGGCTTCTGAAACCCCGTGGCCCTCTTCTTTGCCCCCTTCCTTCTCAGTACTCCCTCACAGGACACGATCAACTCCAATGTCCCATCCCCCCACAAGTGTAGCATTGATTAGGCAATATGGTTGGCTGTATTCTACCCTTGGTTCCATTGAAGGGATTCTAAATTGGCCGTGTAGTTGTGATAATAATCTGAGTAATCTGGAACCCTCATTTCTCCCAATCCGTAATTTGCTGATACTCTGGGAATCCATGGTTCAGTTAGATCTGGGCAATTATTTCTTGGCTATGATGTTCACTTTCTCTTCTAGTTACAGGATAATTTTCCTGGTTCCTACCCTCCTTCCAATAGTGCCTCACAGCTCTGGCCATTTGACTGGGTTGGTTCTCAGACCAATTCCTGTTATCAGTTTTAATTATGTCCGCTACTTTAGTGGGGAGACAATTCAATAGGATAGCACAATACTGAGGGGAACTTGCTCCATTCTGATCGTGTAAGTCTCCAGATTGGTCCATATATAATTTTGAAAACGGTCTAGAAATTTGTCTGCTCCTTCAACCTTTTCTGGTTTTATTTCCAGAACTCTTTTAAATCGCTTGGTTTCTGAAACGTTTTTGCAAGGGCCATTAAAACAGCTCTTCTCTTGCACTGTCATCCATTACTACGTTTTCCAAAGCTTCATAAGTTGGGTGTCCTAAGGCGACTAGAAATTTGATATTTTCAGCTGGAGTAATGATCTGTTGTATGGTCTCCCACAAATCCCGGGAATCTGCATGATATACACGCATTGTGGTTCTTAAATAATCTATAAAGGCAGCGGGTGACTTCTTCCTATCAGGGATTCTGTTTGGTACTGCCATTATTTCATGGGGCTTCCACGGAGTATGGACATCTGTGCCACGGGGATTATTCATACTTACTAGCGCTGTTTGAATCCGCTGTACCCAGCCCTTCCCTTACTGGGAACTGCCTATGGGATATCTGTTCAATTTGTAAACTTTCGGTTACATCAAAGTCTATCTCGGTATCTTCAATCACTGTCACCCTCAGATGAATCTTCCCATTCACTAGGGGTTTCCCGATACTGTCCAAATAAATCGTTCCTCTTTCTTACTACTCGTATGATCCGTCTAGGTTGTGGCTCAGAAATACTCTGGCGGTTGCACTATATCGAACATACCGTCCTTTTCTTTAAACACCGGAGCTAACCTCTTCGTTCCACTCCGGGTGCCAAAAGCTACTGGACGATTTATCAATGATGGAGTGGGTAGGGTAGAAGAATCTGGTACCCCAGTATCTGCTGTTGGTAGAATCTGTTCAGATGTAGAATCTGCAGGAGTTGTTATAGATTCTGCAGACCTAAGATATTTATTACCGACACAAGTCATACAAGGTGCGAGTGAAGCCTGGGAAACACAAGAGGAACATGGTGGAAGCTGTGAACTTCCACTAGCGTTAACATTTGTCTATCCTTCCAAATATTCATCTCCTTCCCCCTCAAAGTCGGCAATAACCATCGGATTCCTAATCTTAAAATTTACAGGGACTAATTTCCTCCCATATTGATTCACCCAATCTACATATAGATTGGGTGAATCAAATTGGCAGGGGTGCTGAGGAAGAGGATTTCTTGGAATGTATGCGGGATAGTTATCTAAACCAACATGTAGAGGAACCAACGAGAGAGCAGGCTATTCTAGACTGGGTATTGAGTAATGAGGAAGGGTTAGTTAGCAGTCTTGTTGTGCGTGGCCCCTTGGGCAAGAGTGACCATAATATGGTTGAGTTCTTCATTAGGATGGAGAGTGACATTGTTAATTCAGAAACAACGGTACTGAACTTAAAGAAAGGTAACTTTGAGGGTATGAGACGTGAATTGGCCAAGATTGACTGGCAATGCTCTAAAAGGGTTGACGGTGGATATGCAATGGAAGGCATTTAAAGACTGCATGGATGAACTACAAAAATTGTTCATCCCAGTATGGCAAAAGAATAAATCAGGGAAGGTAGTGCATTCCGTGGATAACAAGGGAAATCAGGGATAGTATCAAAGCAAAAGATGATGCGTACAAATTAGCCAGAAAAGCAGCATACCAGAGGACTGGGAGAAATTCAGAGACAGGCAGAAGAGGGACAAAGGGCTTAATTAGGAAAGGGAAAATAGATTATGAAAGGAAACTGGCAGGGAACATAAAAACTGACGCAAAAGTTTTTATAGATATGTGAAGAGAAAGAGATTAGTTAAAACAAATGTAGGTCCTTTGCAGTCAGAAACAGGTGAATTGATCATGGGGAACAAGGATATGGCGGACCAATTGAATAACTACTTTGGTTCCGTCTTCACTAAGGAAGACATAAATAAATCTGCCGGAAATAGCAGGGGGCCGCGGGTCAAAGGAGATGGAGGAACTGAGTGAAATCCAGGTTAGTCGGGAAGTGGTGTTGGGTAAATTGAATGGATTAAAGGCCGATAAATCACCAGGGCCAGATAGGCTGCATCCCAGAGTACTTAAGGAAGTAGCTCCAGAAATAGTGGATGCATTAGTGATAATTTTTCAAAACTCTTTAGATTCTGGAGTAGTTCCTGAGGATTGGAGGGTAGCAAACGTAACCCCACTTTTTAAGAAGGGAGGGAGAGAGAAAACGGGGAATTACAGACCAGTTAGTCTAACATCGGTAGTGGGGAAACTGCTAGAGTCAGTTATTAAAGATGGGATAGCAGCACATTTGGAAAGTGGTGAAATCATTGGACAAAGTCAGCATGGATTTACGAAAGGTAAATCATGTCTGACGAATCTTATAGAATTTTTCGAGGATGTAACTAGTAGAGTGGATAGGGGAGAACCAGTGGATGTGTTGTATCTGGACTTTCAGAAGGCTTTCGACAAGGTCCCACATAAGAGATTAGTATACAAACTTAAAGCACACGGTATTGGGGGTTCAGTATTGATGTGGATAGAGAACTGGCTGGCAAACAGGAAGCAAAGAGTAGGAGTAAACGGGTCCTTTTCACAATGGCAGGCAGTGACTAGTGGGGTACCGCAAGGCTCAGTGCTGGGACCCCAGCTATTTACAATTTATATTAATGAGCTGGATGAGGGAATTGAAGGCAACATCTCCAAGTTTGCGGATGACACTAAGCTGGGGGGCAGTGTTAGCTGTGAGGAGGATGCTAGGAGACTGCAAGGTGACTTGGATAGGCTGGGTGAGTGGGCAAATGTTTGGCAGATGCAGTATAATGTGGATAAATGTGAGGTTATCCACTTTGGTGGCAAAAACAGGAAAGCAGACTATTATCTAAATGGTGGCCGATTAGGAAAAGGGGAGATGCAGCGAGACCTGGGTGTCATGGTACACCAGTCATTGAAAGTAGGCATGCAGGTGCAGCAGGCAGTGAAGAAAGTGAATGGTATGTTAGCTTTCATTGCAAAAGGATTTGAGTATAGGAGCAGGGAGGTTCTACTGCAGTTGTACAGGGTCTTGGTGAGACCACACCTGGAGTATTGCGTACAGTTTTGGTCTCCAAATCTGAGGAAGGACATTATAGCCATAGAGGGAGTGCAGAGAAGGTTCACCAGACTGATTCCTGGGATGTCAGGACTTTCATATGAAGAAAGACTGGATAGACTTGGCTTATACTCGCTAGAATTTAGGAGATTGAGAGGGGATCTTATAGAAACGTACAAAATTCTTATGGGGTTGGACAGGCTAGATGCAGGAAGATTGTTCCCGATGTTGGGGAAGTCCAGGACAAGGGGTCACAGCTTAAGGATAAGGGGGAAATCCTTTAAGACCGAGATGAGAAAAAACTTTTTCACACAGAGAGTGGTGAATCTCTGGAACTCTCTGCCACAGAGGGTAGTTGAGGCCAGTTCATTGGCTATATTTAAGAGGGAGTTAGATGTGGCCCTTGTGGCTAAAGGGATCAGGGGGTATG
>CM075980.1:34006013-34042510 GCA_038087875.1 Malacoraja senta
TGTAACTGAGCAATAACTTGGCATGTGTGTCCATATAACCCCATGCCCATGAAATGCATGATTAGTACATTTCAAAATGCTAGTTTTGCTTGTCATAAACAGAAAAGTTTGTCCAAATTTTCTTCACGGATGTAATACACCCTTGAGGAAAGTTATTGATTTTCACTGTGGAATTTGCCAATTTATACACCGCAAACTGGTGTAAATGACATACAACAATCAGCATCTGAAATATAGGCTGTCATCAAATACATTTATATAATTTGCTTTCCCAATAATAAAACCTATTAATCTCTGGAAAAGCGTTAAAGATTTAAAGACACACTGTTTTCACAAAAATTCTAATTAACCAGCTATAAACATTTAAGGAAAGTGAGAGTCCGGAGACCCATGTATAAAATTGATTTCATATCCATGTCAGGTGCAGCTGAACATCAACACGATTTAGCGTACTTCAAAACAAAACAAGATTCAAACTATGTTTTACTTTGACTGTAAAGTCCATGAAGCCATGTTCAGTATGCTTTATTCTCTTGGTAATCTCTGCTCATGGGGTCATTGCCCCAATAATGAAGTTTCTCCTCATAACTATAGTTTCTAATCATTTGTGTTAACAAGGTGTCTCTTGAAAACGCTTCCTGCCTCATTTCCCCACATGTCTCAACCCCAGTGCTTTTTTGTCTCTCACAACTCAAAGAAAAAGATACGGGAAAATGGTTTTGAACATCTTTATTAACAATCCCTTTTGACTTCCTGTGTCTCCCCTAAATGTAACATTTTCTAGGGGTTCTTTCTGTCTCTGCAGAGGTTTGCTGGCCTGCCAGCCTCTTATGGTAATACAACACAGAATCAGGCCCTTCCACCCAACTCATCCAGGCTGACCACGCTGCTTGTCTAAGGTTATCCTATTTACCTGCATTTGACCCATCTCCCTCTAAACCTTTCCTACCTGTATCTATGCACTGGTCCAAATATCGTTGCAATGATGTTATTGTACCTGCCTTAACTACTTCCTCTGGCAGCTCATTCCATATAAGTGAAAACCTCTGTGTGAAAAAGAGGTACCTCGGGTTCCTATTAAATAGTTCCCCTCTCACCTTAATTATGAGTTACAGAAGACCCGGAGAAACCCATACAACTTCAAAGTATCTGGTTCAATAGCTTAGTAAGTTGAATCCAGAGATGTGCTGAAGGCAACGTGTGCTCCTAAGAGACATGTCTGCCTCCAACTATGAGTATAGTGTGATCAGCCTCAGAAACAAAACAGGCCAACAGAATGTTTATGCCAAGACTGATGTGAAGATGAAAACATTTCAGCTGACGACATTCAAGCAAACAGATTTTTTTCAAAGCAAAAGAACAAAATCCCCTTTAAATACTAATACTAAAGCTAAATACATTAAAAAAAGCTAAAAACTAAAAAATAAATACTAAAAACTATTTAATTGAACATATTACTATCTATGACCTCACATTCTTCTGTTTAATACATTTTTCACAGAAATTGTTATCTTCTTTAAATTTCACATTTGCGCCTGATTAAGCAGGATCGGGGTTCTTGAAATAAATAGGGATTTAAAGTCAACTCAGATCAAAAGGTAGCATTAAATAGAGTTCCTCGGTGATTTATTCTAAATCTCTTGTACTCGCTCTGTTCATGAATAAATGGAGGTGAATACTCCAAACGATAATATAAGATTTGCTTGAGACAGTGGACCTGATTCATGGCATTCGGCAGGATTTGGATTTATAAAGCACACCGTCTAGAGAATGGCAGGTGGATTTTAATATGGCTGCAAGTATATAAACTCGCATTAGTAGAGAGCCTCACATCATTTGTCAGTATATCACAAATTATTTTACAGTTAATGAAATATTTTTGGAAGGTTGTTACATTGTAATTATAGTAACTTAGTAATTAATTTGCATCTGGTAATCACCCATAAAGTGGATTGCTGCACAACCAAAATGTATTGGGACATGTGGAAAGGGACGGAATGCAACACTGAAGTCCGCCATTTTACTGGGATTTCCAGCAGTTCAGAGGCCATTAGCCATTCTATAGGATTTCCCTAATTGAATTTAATTTCTCAATAAGTTCATAAATTCATGTGATAGGAGAAGAATTCGGCCATTCGGCCCATCACGTCTGCACCGCCATTTAATCATGGCTGACCTATCTCCCCCTCCTAACCCCATTGTCCCGCCTTCCCCCCTAACGCTCTAAGTATCTGGGATTGTTTACAAAAGGTAGACTCCAATCAGTCCCATCTTCAATTGAAGTTGATCACGTGATATCCTAAGCCAGCTGCTGCAGATGATGACATTATTACATATATCATTTTTTAAACTTTAACAATGACATTTTAATGCTTGGAACAAAACAGGGAGAAAAAAGCCAAAATTAAGTTTAAACTGGTATTTCTCAGGCAAGCTTAAACAATTTCACATGATGTTGCCAACGATGCAATTGAATTGCTACGGCGCTGAAGAAGGTAATTCAGCCCATCGAGAATGTCAACATAAGTTCAGAAGTGATTGGAGCAGAATTAGGCAATTCGACCTATCAAGTCGACACCACCATTCAATCATGGCTGATCTATCGTTCCCTCCAAACCCCATTCTCCTGCCTTCTCCCCACAACCCCTGACACCCATACTGATCAAGAATCTATCTATCTCTACGGCAAAAATATCCATTGATTTGGCCTCCACAGCCTTCTGTGGCAATGAATTCCCCAGATTCACCACCCTCTGATTAAAGAAATTCCTCCTTATCTTCCTAAAGGAACGTCCTTTAATTCTGAGGCTTTGACCTCTGGTCCTAGACTCTCCCACTAGTGTAAACATCCTCTCTACATCCACTCTATCCAGACCTTTCACTATTTGGTAAGTTTAGTCTATTCACCATTCCTTTGCATCCTGTATAAAGATACAAAACTTCTGGATGGGAATATTCGATATTTTCCCTAAAACACTTTAAATTATACTGGATTCAGATACAAAACTAATAACTTTAGGTATGTCAGAGGCCTGTTCTAAGTTAACGATATTTCAAAGACGCTTCCTTGACTACGGCCTAATAACTGCAAAAAAACTCTTACTGAAATTCTGGAAAAAGGCAACAGTTCCCACAGTGAAGTGGATTACTGAAATGTCCAGGACATTACATTTAGAAAATATTAGGCTTGTTTTGGCTGAAAAAGCAGACCAATTCTTCAAAACGTGGTCTCCTTTCACTGAATTTCTTCAACAACAGAATGGTTGAACACAAATTTAAAACCAATGCTAAGGATGGGTGAGGTGGGGGGGGGGGGGGGAGGACAGTGGGGCATATCTCCATCTTTTTTCTCATTTCTCTTTTTTCTTCTTGCACTTTGGTAGTTTAGGGGTCTTTTCTTCTCTCTCTTTTGCATTTTTCTTCTTTTACTTCATTCTTTCCTTTTTTCTATTTTTTTTAAATTTATGTATTAATATTAAAAATGAAGCTGTACGAAAATTGTATAACTTTCATGTCGATTGCTTTATTCTTGTACAATTGCTTCTAATAAAATAAATTCAACAAAAAAAAGAACAAGTTTAGTCTATTCATCTAGTTATGCATTCTCATCAGCCTCATTTTCGCTACTCTCTGTCATAGGTTAGTCTGTCTCATATACTTTCCTAATTCTCTGTTGGAAACCCTGACTGACTCTCGATCTCTGATTCTCTAACACTATGATTCATCACCCTTTCAGGCAGTAAATTTGAGACCACAGCATAAGAACAGTTTTTTATGCACTACCCAACCTATATAGGATTGCGCCAAAACCTTAACCCTTTCCCATTCATCAATAGGAATAAATAATCTGCATTAATTATACCCAAAGCACCCTTGATCTTCTACACATGTTAATGTTTCTTCAGCCACATTATGTCCTGGATACATTAAGCATAAACTGCCCAAGAGTTGACTTGCAACGAGGTTAGGGATATGAGATGTGGTGTGAAAACCTTGATCAATATTTTATTATTTTTCTGCTTCTCTAGGCTGCCCATCGAGGTGAACCCCGCCACTGTTTTTGCGTCCTTGTCTCCTGAAGGAGTCTTAATCATTGAAGCCCCCCCTGTAAGGCCACCTTGCTACTTCTATGGGGATGACAGCATGAGCATCGAAGCTGAAGAAAATGGATTGAGAGGCCAGGAGCAGACTGTTTCTTAATCTTAACTGACTCTGAAATTACCTGTCAAATATAAAATGTGCCTAAAAACAGGGTTATTACTTTTATATGAGGCGACAAGGGCTGTATATAAATCATTGTTTCTTTACTTTGATACTTCTAGATAGTCTTACGGAAGATATTGATCTGTTTTGGTATATTTTGTATATGAGAAGACTGTGTATTGATTGTAGGCTTTCCTGCACAATAGCATGTATTTTATATGCTGTAAAATAGGAGACAGGTTCAGTACCAATCCTGTAAAAAAAAGCCTTTCATTGTTGATTTTGAATACATCTTTGATTAAAAAATCTTTGATTTGTTTTTATTGCCATGGCAAAATTCTGTGATTTCTTTCCACTTAATGGCATTAAGAAGGACCTGATACGTTGGTTGATATGCAGGCTTATTAGACTCTGAATCAAGATTGGTAGATTGGCCGATCATCTGGTAAAAGTAATTTTGACATGAAATGGGGTCAGACAGTTTATGTTTAAATCCCAGTCAGCACTGCACCAGGGAACAAAACCACCGTCAACTTAACATTAAATGCATCAGACTGACCACAGCATCAGCCGTATGCTTTGTAATACATACATTGTCACATTGGTCTACTAGAGAGTGCCCCCGTAGAATCTGGGATTTTTATATTGAACCTTTTATGTATTGGCCCAATGCCCTTGAGAGACATCTATCTATATTATACTAAAACTCTTCCCTTTGTTCTTGTGTCGGTGTGGGCTAGGGTTGTGCCAGCTTTCTGTCAATCTTCATTCCTATCTTCTTCCAAACGCTAGGCCACAGCCTTCCCATTTTCACACATGCTATTGACATTATTCCCACGGACGCGATAAATATCTTCCCGTCGTATTTCAACCTCTATTTCCCAAGTTACTAATCTTTTAAAAACTTTAAAAAAAAATTTAAGTTCTTCAAGCTCACCCATTTTGAAGAAAAAAATTCGGACCTGCACGCTCCGTGCTCGAGAGGCACTCCAACCCGCCCGGCCCCGCAGGGATCCCTCGTCCTCTCCATCTTTACCCTCCCTCCCCTGACTCTACCTCCCTCTCTCCAACCACCTCTATCTTTGCCCCTATCGCTCTCAACCCCCTCCCCCTCCCTCTCTACCCCCTCACCTCCCTCTCCCTCTCTACCCCCTCCCTCTCTACCCCCTCACCCTCTCCCTCTCTACCCCCTCCCCATCCTTCTCTGCCCCTCTCCCTCTCTATCCCCCTCCCTCTACCCTCCCTCTCTCTCTCCCTCTACACCCTCCTCCTCACTCTCTACCCTCCTCCCTCTCCCTCTCTACCCTCCCCTTCCTTCTAACACCCCCTCCCTCTCCACCACCTCCACGTCCCTCTCCCTCTCTACTGCGCAGTTGGGGGCTATGCGTGAGTGGATAGGGTGGGGGATGGGGGAAAAGAAGCGAATGAAAGCGTTATTTGAAATTTAAAAAATCAACGTTCAAATCCTGGGTTGTAAGCTGCCCAAGAGAAATAAAATGTGCTGTTCCTCCAATTTGCGTTTGGCCTGACACTGACTAGAGCAGGCCCGGGAGAAAAAGGTCCGTTTTGGAATGGGGAGTTGATTCATTGACCTGCTCCATTATAATACATTTGACATCAACACTACATTTGTAAAGGTCCCAGAACCTTTACTGATGTTAGATAAAGTTCCCAGGTTCAATATATTTAGAATAACAGTCTGCAGATTTCAAATTGGATTTGTGTCATCATTATAAAACAAACAATGGACAATCAGTTTGAAGAGAACCATAGACCAGGTTCCAGAATGTGAATGGAAGCAAGCAGATGGGGAACTGATCTCTTATACTACAAACCTTGCAGCACCATCCACCTTTGACGCTGAGGATTCCAAGTGTCCTATGGTCACTTTGTGCCACAGCCACTAATGTACTACAACATTTCAACATTGGATATTTCCCAAATTGGAATTGTCAGATTTACTCCACAGATCAATGTTCCTGATCAGTAAACTATGTGCTTGATAGTGCAGGGAACCAGAGAGAGGTGTTCAAATCCCTCTAAGGCATCTGTGGGATTTAAATCTAACTAACTAATTAAAACTGAAGAAGGGTCTTGATCCAAAATGTCACTTATCCACGTCTTCCAGAGATGCTGTCTGACCCACTGAGTTTCAACACCTTGGGACTTTTTTGGTAAACCAGCATCTGCAGTTCCTTCTGTCTCTCTCTTAATTAAATATTAATTATAATATTAATATAATATCAAGGGGGGAGGGTTAATGTGTGTGACGCCACAGGCCGCCCCCTCCCCACAACCATGCGTTGAGGGGACGGAACCCAACGGGTCCCACTTGGTCTAGTAATCTATAAAGTTCCCTGAAACAATGTGGAGTCAATAGGAGTGTGTAGGAAGGAACTGCAGATGCTGGTTTACACCAAAGATAGATAGAAAATGCTGGAGTAACTTAGTGTGACAGGCAGCATCTCGAGAGAAAGAATGGCTGATGTTTTGGGTCGAGACCTTTCTTCAGACTGACCCAAATCTTCTATCCAGAGATGCTGCCAGTCTCCACCATTTTGAGTTACTCCAGCATTTTGTGTCTTTCTTTGGAGGCAATAGGAGGTGGGCGAAAACTTGGTTGCAAGGTGGCTCATGAAGAACACAACACCCTATATTTATATACACAAATGCACAAAGTGCTGGAGGAACTCAGTGGGTCAGGAAGAACACAGCATCTGTGGGGGGAATAGACTCTTCAATCTGAATCATCTCTCCATTCCCTGCACATATGCTGCCTAACCCTTTGAGTTAAATCACACTTAGTGTTTGGCTCAAGATTCCACCATCTGCAGCTTCTTATTTCTCCATCTACATTTACATATCTCCTTTCATGGCTTCACATTGCCCCAGACTACTTGACAGCAGTGGATTACTTTAAGAATGTTTCATCACTCTCGAGAATCAACTGTTCCATAACCAAGGTTATAAACACAAAATGCTGGAGTAACTCAGCGGGACAGGCGGCTTCTCTGAGTCCCTCAGTCTGAAGAAGGGTCTCGACCTCAAACGTCACCCTTTCCTTGTCTCCGGAGATGCTGCCCGACCTGCTGAGTTACTCCAGCATTTTGCGTCTATCTCTGGTGTAAACCAGCATCTGCAGTTCCTTCCCACACATGATTGGACAGGTAATCAATTTTCCGTGGTATTAATTGAGCCAATAGTTGCCAGGACACTGGGTTATTCATCTGACTATTTCAAATAGGTTGTCATTTTAAGTCTCTCCTCTTCCCACATAGCTGAAGGCTGTCACCCTGGTGGCCCAATCTAACCATTCTGTAGTGTGGTAGACACCACTCTTCTTGTTTACCTGAGATAGACACAAAATGCTGACGTAACTCAGCGGGTGAGGCAGCATCTCTGGAGAGAAGGAATAGGTGACGTTTCGGGTCGAGACCCTTCCACAGTCTAACAATTCTGTAGCTTGGTGAACACCACTCCTGCTGTTTGCCTGTTGATCTAACAAAAACGATGTTGACGAGCCAAATTACCTTTCAATATTCCTAAAGGTTCTGATGTCTTTGTGTTAGTGTTGTGATGTTGATTACAACTGCCTTGAATAGTGTTACAGCTATGTTTGATTATTCAATGATAAAATGATAGATTTTCAACAGCAGCCAAGACCTTTGTTTTCTGTTCCGAACTCAGAAATAACATCTTTATTGAAATTGTCAAACATTGCTTGCCACGATAGTGTGTGAACCCTTGGCATTTGAATTGTTAATCTAGTGTGATGACGATACACAGGCTAGCGTTAGTAGGATATTAATAACTAATTTCTTAGAACACTGTAAGGATACGTGTTAACCTATTCTGCAATTCTTATGCATTCAGATCTTGTCAAATTGTGGTGGCAATTGTGGTAGAACTGTTTCCTCACAGCACCAGAGACCCGGGTTCGATCCAGACTACGGGTGCAGTCTGTGTGGAGTTTGTACCTTCTCCCTGTAAATGTATAGGTGTTCTTCGGATGGCTTGGTTTCCCCCCACATTCCAAAGACGTGCAGGTTTGTAGGTTAATTGGCTTCTGTAAATTGCCCTTTTTTGTGCAGGACACAGAACATAGTGTACGGGTAAATCGTGTGAGCGATGGTCGGCGTGGAATTGGTGGACCGAGAGGCTTGTTTCCACGCATATGTCTAAACTAAACTAAACCAAACAAAAAGCTGATAAAGTTATTTACAGTGAACATGCTAACGCATTCATTCCATTCATCGCACAGCAGAATCTTGATCCATTTGTCTCACACTTATGAAATGAAGCGCTGGAAAGCTTAAATCAGAAAATGCAATTTAATGACACCAGGAGCAGATGATGTGAAGATCACAGCTGCCCTCAAGGAGAAGTTAAATATGTATTCAAAATAAAAAGCAATCACAGAAGATAAATTGATTGGAGTGGTTCGTAGATGGTGTGAAGCATAAATGCAGGCATTAACTTGTTAGGTCAAATGTTTCGTTTATAGACCATAACCAGTTTTCAACTTTGTAATATCTGATGAGCAAAATAAATTGCGAATAGGCAAGGAAGAAATCATCTACTGATTTCCAGATATTTATTATTATGCCTTGATTTCTGGGGAAAAGTGAGGTCACACGATGCTTGAGGACTGGATTGGATGGAAATGTAAATTGACCCAGTGTGTAGAGAGTGGTTGAGGAACTAGTTTTAGTGGGTGATCAATGGTCAGCATCGACTCGGTAGGCCGAAGATCTTGTTTCCATGCTGTATCTGTAAACTAAACTAAAGATCCTTCTTCCTTTTGTACCCCAAGGAATAATGTCCCAGCCAGCCCATCCATGCCCTGTAGCTCAGGTCCTCAAGTCCTGGCAACATCTTTGTAAATCTTCTCACCAACATCCTTCCCATAGCAGGGTAGTACAATACTCCAAATGATGCCTCACCAACGCCTTGTATATCTGTTACATGGCATCCTGACTTCCATACTCAACACCCTGACTCATGTAGGCCAATGTACTAAAAGCCTTCTTTGCCACCCTATCTACCTGTGACGCCACTTTCAAAGAACGAAGTACTTGTGCTCCTAGACCCCCCTGGTCTGCAATACTCCCCAGGGCCATGCCATTCACTGCGAAGTCCAACCCTAGTTTGACTTCCCACACCTCACACTTATCTACAGAGAATTGTGTTAGCCATTCCGCAGCCCACTTGCCCAACTGTTCAAGAACCTGCTGTAATTTTAGATACATAATTTTCGCGAGCAACGGTATCGCCCACTTGAGTGTCATCTGCCAACTTACTGATCATGCCTTGTCATAATCATAATCATCATCATTCTCAACTGAAGGAAGGTCGGCGAGCCCATGGCGGGCCAAAGAAACGCTTCAACATCAAGAACAGTTTGAAGAAATTCCACCTCACATCGAGCAACTGGGAGCACATTGTACTGGACAGGCGCTCCTGGAGGAAATCCGTGCAGGAAGCTGCTGGATGTCATGAAACGGAGCTACGCCCGTTTGATAGATCAACAGTCAAACGGAGAGAGAAGGGAGCTTGACAACTACCAACCACCGCCAGTCTCCACTGCCCACGTTGCACCAAGGTGTGTGGATCGTGGATCGGCCTCTACAGACATCTGCACACCCACAAGTAGACGACCCCATGGAGAGGAGAGGACAGTCATACTCATTTCGAGTGACCGCCGATAATGGATGAATGAATCATAATCATAATCATAATAGTAATTTATTAGCCGAGTATGTTTTGCAACATACGAGGAATTTGATTTGCCGTACAGTCATACCAATAAAGAGTAACAAGACACCCAAATACATTTTTAACATGAATATCCACCACAAGGACTCTCCCACATTCCTCACTGTGGTGGAAGGTAAAAAAATGTCAATCTTCTTCCCTTCTTTGTTCTCCCACGGTCGGGGCACTCGAACCTTCCGTTGTCAGGGCGATTTTGGCTCCCACATCGGGGGGGATCTCAGCTCCCCGCGCCGGGCGATCGGACCCCGGGTCGAGGCTAGTCGAACCTCCTGCGACATTCTCATCCGAATCGTTGATAAAAACCACAATAGCAAAGGGCTCAGCACCGATCCCTGAGGCACACCACTGGTCACACACCTCCAGTCCCAAAAAACAATCTCCCACCATCAGCCTCTGCTTCTTTCCAAACAAGCTGCCAGAGGAGGTAGTTCAGGCAGGGACTATCCCAACGTTTAATAAACAGTTAGACAGGTACATGGATAGGACAGGTTTGGAGGGATATGGACCAGGCGCAGGCAGGTGGGACGTGTATCTGGGACATAGTTGGGCGGTGTGGGCGAGTTGGGCCGAGGGGCCTGTTTCCACACTGTATCACTATGACTATGACTCGAAGCCAATTCTCTATCCAGTCGGCCAGCTCTCCCTGGATCCCATGTGATCTAACTTTCCATATAGACCCTTATCCAACTCCTTGCTGATGCTGTGCTGTGATGAACTGCAGGTACATTGGAAGAATATCGATAGTTGGCATAGACTGGGTGGGCCAAAGGGCCTGTTTCAATGCAGTATGGCACACTGACTTTAAATTATTGGGATTCAACTGCTTTGACTGCTAAATTTGTCCAACATAATTATTATGTTTGACATTTTATGATATCATCTTGAAAGTTAACTGAGAGATAGGGAGTGTACGAGTGGGTCCTGATTGAATTTCCCTGTGCAATTTATTTAATAGCTTTCTGGCAGAGTTTCCATTAAAATGACAGAAAGGAATTGATAATTAGCAAGTTTAGGAATTAAATGATAATACAACGCCATTGCAGAATTGCCGGTATTTCCCTGTGTGCCAAGAAGCTCGGGACTCCTGTCCAAATGCATGCAAGTGCAGAAGTCCAACACTTTTTTGTTAGGTCACACCTTTTGACTGGATCTCCATGTTGAAGACATGGAGGACATTAGGGTTTCTCCAGAAGTTCCATCATCTGTTTCCTTCAAATGGAATAGAAAGCCCATGATAAGATGCGGAGTCTTGAAGTAATTTACAAACTTTGAATTAATAGAGATCAATAAATGTAGTTGTCTTAGTGTGCTAATTTTGTGATGATTTTTTGAAGGTTTGGTATGTCTGGAGCATGGCTTATTATGTTTGTGGGTGGGACATGATCAGGTCCAGCTGCCATTTTGTAGCCAGAAACACCCATGCTTTGAAATCATGAACAAATTGGGGTTTGCGTCATTATCTACTCAATCAGATTTAAAGCAGAGGCACGCAAGGAGTGTACTGCCAGGAAATTCCAGTTCAATATCTTGCACATTAATTTAAGCATTAATTCTATTTATGTTGTCCTGCTGGGATGTGTGTAATTGTGTCATGGAAGATTGTGATTAGAAGGTGCTGCAGATGCTGGTTTAAACCGAAGATAGACACAAAAAGTTGGAGTAACTCAGCAGGACAGGCAGCATCTCTGGAAAGAAGGAAAGGGTGATGTTTCGGGTCGAGATCTCCAGCTGGAAAATTGACCCAGATACCAATGTCAGTTCATACCTGAGCCAAGCACCGCAGACACCACTCAAATGAATGGGAGACAACAGTAGACTTTATAATTCAGCGCAGGCTTAGCGATCGTTTCGTTGAACGCCTCCGCTCAGTCCGCCTAAACCTACCTGATCTCCTGGTTGTTCAACACTTTAACTCCCCCTCCCATTCCCACACTGACCTTTCTGTCCTGGGCCTCCTCCATTGTCAGAGCGAGGTCCAGCGTAAATTGGAGGAACAGCACCTCATATTTCACTTGGGTAGCTTACACCCCAGCGGTATGAACATTGACTTCTCTAACTTCAAGCAGCCCTTGCTTTCCCTCTCTCTCCATCCCCTCCCCATTCCCAGTTCTCCCACCAGTCTTACTGTCTCCGACTACATTTTATCTCTGTACCGCCCACTCTCCTGACATCAGTCTGAAGAAGGGTCTTGACACAAAACGTCTTCCCTTTCCTTCTCTCGAGAGATGCTGCCTGTCCCGCTGATGTTACACTAGCATTTTGTGTCTCTTATGGAAGTTTGTGATGGATTAGCAACTTGACTTGTCAGGGAGGGGAGAGGAAACTGCGAATACTTGCAATTTTCTGCAAGTTATTGAATGTATTGGAAAAAGTCTTGCCCTAATTATCTCTGGATCACCGGAAGAAAGGATTAAGCACTGAAAGAAAGGAGACCATGATTCTGAGACAACAGGCCTGAGCCTGTGTTTTTTTGCTGGAATTGGATTGTTTTTGGTACACAAAAATGCTGGAGAAACTCAGCGGGTGCAGCAGCATCTATGGAGCGAAGGAAATAGGCAACGTTTCTGGCCGAAACCCTTCTTCAGTTTTTGGTACAATGGCAATAGCAACACCTCCTCTGTAAGTGATTAGTTTCAGATTTTCAGTTTTAATTGCTTGATAGGTGAATTTGAAACAGTCTCGAGGTAAATGATTGGGTAATGTACCATGATGTTACTATAACATAGGAACCCCTGTGTTGGTTATTGATGGATTCCTTCTTTATGTAACTGTGATTCTACTTGACGCATTCGACTGGTGTTTCATGTTGCAAAAGGCCACAGAGTTAGGCTTTGAAAGATTGCTGAATCCCAAGCTGAAACATAACTAGCTCGGACTGGTCAAGGATTCGTTGGTAGGCATCCCTTTCAGAATACTGTATTATTGGGAGCTAGCACAACAGGTAGAATAAGTTAGAATCAAAATGCTGGAATAACTCAGCCGGTCAGGCGGCAACTCTGGAGAAAAGGAACAGTTGCCGGAGATGAAAAATGGATCAGAAAGGCCCTGATGAATAATTGCCTACCAAAGTGTTGATGGAATAATTGTCCTTCCTGAATTTTAGTGGGGAGCAATGTGTGAGATGTTAGGGTTTCAATAAGCATGTCCTCATTTAAATTGAAGATAGACACAAAACACCTGGAGTAACTAAGTGGGCCAGGTAGCATCTCTGGAGAAAAGGAATAGGTGACGTTTTGGATCTGGAACCTTCTTCAGACTGAGGGTCAGGGGAGAGGGAAACGAGATATGAAAAGGTACAGGGAACAAATGAATGTTCTTTATACCTTTTCCTATCTCGTTAGTCAAAGCAGGGCATGGCGATCATTGTCAATAGTTGGCAAGTTGACTGCGCCAATTAATTGTTATGTCTGGCCGCTTCCTTCCTTGAACCAGAGTCATCTGTGATGTTTCAGAGTTTATTATAGGACATAGAACAGTACAGCACAAGAAAAAGCCCTTCAGCCCATAATATCTGCGTCGAACATGATGTTAAGACCATTACTTAGTTACTTACCTACACGTAATCTATATCTTGCCATTCCCTGCATATCCATATGGCTATCCAAAAGTCTTTTAAATACCACAACTATATCTACTTCAATCACAACCTGACAATGCGTTGCAGGCACTCACCACCCTGTGTGTAAAAATACATGCTCCACACACCTCCTTTAAACTTTGCCCTTTCACCGTCAAGCCCTCTGGTATTTGATTTTTCCATCCAGGGATAAAGATTCTCATTGTCTCCTCTATCTATGCCTCTCATAATTGTATATACTTCTATCAGGTATCCCCGCTGCCCCATAGCAGGAGCATCCACGTCGCGGGGCTGGAAACTGGAAGTATCCTGAGCTAATTCTGCTACCACCATCATCTATTGCGACAAGTGATGGCTTCCACTGATTGTCACCGGAAGCTTGCGTCCTTTTTAATTCAGGACGTTGACAGTGAGGCCAACATTTGTAACGAGATGGACACGAAAAGAAGAGGTATCCCCGCAACTTCTGGCATTCCAGAGAAAACAACCATAGTCTGTCCAACCTCTCCCTGGAGCTAATCTGCTCTAATCCAGGCATCATTCTAGTAAACCTCCTCTGCACTCTTTCCAAAGCCTTCACATCCTTCCTGTAATGGGGTGACCAGAACCCAGAACGTCACACAATACTCCAAATGTGGCCTAACCAAAGTCCTATAAATCTGCATCATGAATTACTGATTCTAGTTCAGTTTAGTTCATTGTCACAAATGCCAAGGTGTAGTGAGAAGCTTTTGTTGCGTGCTAAGCAGTCAGTGGTAAGACAATACATGATTACAACCTAGCCATCCACTTTGTATAGATACATGATAAAGGGAATAATATTTAGTGCAGTAAGTCCAGTAAGATCTGATTAAAGATATTCCGAGGGTCTTCCATGAGGTAGATAGTAGGTCAGGACTACTCTTTAGTTGTTGACAGGATGGGTCAGTTGCCTGATAACAGCTGGGAAAAACTGTCCCTGAATCTGGAAAAAACATTTTCACTCTTCTGTGCCTCTTGCCTGATGGGGGAGGGGAGAAGAGGGACTGACGAGGGTTGAGACTTGTCCTTGATTATGCTGATGGCCTTGCCGAGGCAGCTTGGAGTGTAAATGGTCAATGGGAGGGAGGTTTGTTTGTGTGATGGTCTGGGCTGCGTCTACCATTCTCTGCAATTCCTTGCCGATTTGGATGGAGCCGAATCCTCCCAAAGAATCCTCTCCAATAGTTTCCCCACCGCAGACGTGAGGCTCAATGGCCTATAATTCCCAGGATTCGCCTACTTCCCTTCTTAAATAATGGAACAACATTAGCCACTCTCCAGTGGTCCGGTACCTCGTCCGTGGCTCAAGAACATCCTAAGATCTTCATCAAGGCTCCCGCAATCTCTTCACTGTGTAGTTTATTGCCACGTTAACCGAGGTACAGTGAAAAGCTTTTGTTGCGTGCCAACCAGTCAGCAGAAAGACAATACATGATTACAATCGAGCCATTTACAGTGTATAGATACATGATAAGGGAATAATTTTGAGTGCAAGATAAAGCCAGTAAAGTCCGATCAAGTCTGAAGAAGGGTCTCGACCCGAAACGTCACCCATTCCTTCTCTCCAGAGATGCTGCCTGTCCCGCTGAGTTACTGCAGCATTTTGTGTCCACCAAAGTCCAATCAAAGATAGTCCAAAGGTCACCAATGAGGAAGATGATAGTTCATGACTGCTCTTTAGTTGTGTAGGATGGGTCAGTTGCCTGATAACAGCTGGGAAACTGTCCCTGATTCCGGAGGTGTGCCTCTTGCCTCTCTCAATAATCTGGGATAAATCCTATCAGGTCCTGGGGATTTATCCACCTTAATGCTCTTCAAGAGCCTCAACCTCTCCTCTTTCTTAAATCCAAACTACCGTTGCATATTAGAATTCTCCACATTCACCTACCAAGCACGATAGAGCAAGGACTGGATAGAGTGGATGCAGAGGGGATGTTTCCACCAGTCTATGTCCAGAGGGAACAACCTCTGAATAAAAGATTGTGCCTTTAGAAAAGAGATGAGGAGGAATTTCTTGAGCCAGAGTGTGGTGAATCTGTGGAATGCATAGCTACAGACAGGAGGTCGTCTTTGGGTTAGTTCACAACAATCTTAACATTTATAGAGTTGTGATCAATATACCCAAAATGCTCTTTCACTGAAGAGATCATAATGGTCTAAAAAATCTGATTCTCTGGCCCCTGAACCAATCCTGAGCTGCGCATTCATCTATCCTATCTTCCCATTTCTACCCTCACCAGCACATGGCACCCGGAGTTATCCACAGAAACCCTCAGGGTCCTGTATTTTAGTCTCTTGCCTGACTCCCTATATTCAGTTATTTTTCCACCAATGTCATTTGTGCCAAGGTGCACAACAACTTCCGCCTGCTCACCCTCCCCCGCTTGAGAATGTTTTGCAACCACTCAGAGATATCCTGGACCCTGGCACCAGGGAGGCAGCACATTATCCTGGAGTCTCGTTTGCTGCCACTGAATCTCCTGTCTGTGCCCCTAACTGACGAGTCTCCTATCACTATGGGTTTCAGAGTTTCCCTACCCGCTGGGTCTCCGAGCCAGGCCCGACTCGGCTCTCTCCTAGCCAGTCCTCTGCCCACAACTTTATCCAAAGGAGCAAACTTGTTGTATAAGGGATCTACTGCCCTCTCTGCCTCCTCCCATTCCTGGTGGTCACCCATTGACCACCTGCCTGTACCTCAGGCATGACCACATCACTGTAACTCTTATCTATCACACACTCACCCCTGGATATCCTGATGTCATCCACATGCAGCTTCAGTTTCTTAACGTGGTCCTTAAGAAACTGCAGCTGAGCACAGCTTTACAGGGCGGCACAGTGGCGTAGTGGTTGAGTTGCTGCCTCACAGCGCCAGAGACCCGGGTTCGATCCTGACTACGGGTGCTGTCTATACAGAGTTTGTACGTTCTCCCCATGACCTGTATGTGTTTTCTCAGAGATTTTCGGTTTCCTCCCACACCTCCAAAGACGTACAGGTTTGTAGGTTAATTGGTTTGGTGTAAATGTAAATTGACACTGGTGTGTGTAGGATGGTGTTAATGTGCGGGGATCGCTGGTCAGTGTAGACTCGGTGGGCCGAAGGGCCTGCTAGAGTGATACAGTGTGGAAACAGGCCCCTCAGCCGTACTTGCCCACACACACCCACAAGGCAGGGCGGCACGGTGGCGCAGCGGTCGAGTTGCTGCCTTACAGCGCTTGCAGCGCCAGAGACCCGGGTTCAATCCCGACTACGGGTGCTGTCTGTACGGAGTTTGCATGTTCTCCCCGTGACTGCGTGCGTTTTCTCCGATATCTTCGGTTTCCTCCACACTCCAAAGACGTAAAGGTTTGTTTGTTAATTGGCTTGGTGTAAATGTAGTTTGACCCTAGTGTGTGTAGGATAGTGTTAATGTGCGGGGATCGCTGGTCGATCTGTTTCCGTGCTGTATCTCTAAACTAAACTAAACTAAACTGCAGATGTAGTCCTCACGGACACTATGAATTATCCCACCTGCCCTCTATCTCAACGACACCAAAATCCAGGAAGTATTACGCTGAAAAAAAGACTTTAACCTGTTATAATGCTTCTCTCAGCTCTCTCAATGTTACACTTTCCCTCAACACGACACGTTATCTCCACACACCTCTCTCCCAATAAACCATCCCTGCCTTTCACTATCTGCTGCATCTCCTCCTCAGCTAATAAATGGCCAGATTTTCAAAATGTCCCGTCTACACTTTTCAAGCCGCTTTTCAATTAAAACACGGTTTTCTCTCCGCTCTCCCACTGATTTTTCACAAATGCCTTCTCCCCTCTCAAAATGGCTGCTGATCAACTCTCCCGACTTTCGAAGAAGAAAGGGAAAGAACGATTTATCTTGTCACTGAGATTCTATTCAAAGACTAAATTTCACATTCATTTTCCAACGACATCTGAGTGGTTGCTTGCTGCTGCTTGGTATGAAACACAAGGTCTCTGCAGGTTTCCTGATTCCTCAAGCATTTCATTGTGTATAACCATCGATCTCTCTCTGACCCATACATCATTGAGGTACTCATCTATTTCTCTGCAGCAGAACTCATTTGTTACCGTGCCCTTCAGGAAACTTGCATCTGGTTTTCATGCCTCCTGTTTAGGATCTACTCCATTGATTCCAGGTGTATCACCATTGTCTAAATCATCAGGGTTTCACCTGATTAGCGATGAAGGATACAAAATGCTGGAGTAACTCAGCGGGACAGGCAGCATCTCTGGAGAGAAGGAATGGGTGACGTTTCGGGTTGAGACCCTTCTACAGACTGAGAGTCGGGGAGAGGGAAACGAAATATGGAAAGATACCAAGAATATGTAAGGTGTGAAAAGAACAGATCAAAGCAGACGATGATCAATGAAATGTAGAATGGTTCATTGTTGGCTGACGGAGAGGTGACAAGGAGGCATACAAACAGTAAAATGAATCAGGAGGACAGTGAAACTAGTCAGAAAACTTGGGCGGGGAGGGATGGAGAGAGAGAGAAAGCAAGGGTTACTTGAATTTGTGGAATTCCCTGCCACAGAGGGCAGTGGAGGCCAAATCACCGGATGGATTTAAGAGAGAGTTAGATAGAGCTCTGGGGGCTAGTGGAATCAAGGGATATGGGGAGAAGGCAGGCACGGGTTATTGATTGGGGACGATCAGCCATGATCACAATGAATGGCGGTGCTGGCTCGAAGGGCCGAATGGCCTCCTCCTGCACTTATTTTCTATGTTTCTATGTTTCTATGTTAAGTTAGAGGAATCAATATTCATGCCACTGTGTTGTAAGTTCAACCTGAAACATCACCCATTCCTCATATCCAGAGATGCTGCCTGTCCCGCTGAGTTACTCCAGCATTTTGTGTCTATCTTCGGAGTACACCAACATCTGCAGTTCCTTCCTACACATATCATCTGATTAGCTGCTGCTGCACAAATTATATGTCAGTGTTGTGCAATCCGCTCGGGCGATTCAGCTGTCATGAGTGAACAGCTGACAGTGTGAGGTGAGCATGTGGTTGTGCTGGAACAGTCGAATGTTCAGCAGGAGTTGTGACTGGAGACTTAGGTCGGTCAGTGGTGGGCCGGTGGTGTGAATGTCTGAGGTTCGCTGGTGATCCAATTAGAAACAAATTTACAAATGAACAAATCAGGAACAAGTAAAGGCCACAAATCTTCTCAGACCTGCACTGCCATTTATTATGATCACAGCTAATCTCAGAGGTTGGCACGGTCGTGCAGCGGTAGAGTTGCTGCCTTACAGAGCCAGAGACCCGGGTTTGATCCTGACTATGGCTGCTGTCTGTACGGAGTTTGTACGTTCTCCCCGTGAACTTTGTGGGTTTTCTCCGGGTGCTCCAGTTTCCTCCCACACTCCAAAAACATGCAGATTTGTAAAGCTAATTGGCTTGGTCCAATTGTAAGTTGTCCCCAGTGTCCATAGTGTTAATGTGCGGGGATTGCTGGTTGGTGCGGACTCGGTGGGCCGAAGGGCCTGTTTCCACGCTGTATCTCTAAACTAAACTAGAAGTATTCTTATAGCAACTTTAAGTTCACATCTCCAGTTATCTGTAGTAATCTTTCATCCTTCTGCCTCTGAGCTTGAAAGCACATACTAGCAGATTAAGGACCAACTTCTTCCCCACTGTAATCTGACCATTGAATGGTCATCCCACAAGGTAGGGTGTAGTCACAATCTCCCAATCCACTTGTTGCAAAGATTGCACTCTTTTCTTTAACTTTACTTGTTCTTTCTCCATAAATGTAATGACAAAACACTATAATACTACAGTATATTCAGTAATTGTTCTCTTTGCACCAACTGTATACTTGCACTTGGCCTGATTATACTCATGTATGATATGATTCTATCTATAATATAATATAATATAATATAATATAATGTAATATAATAGAGTCTTAAGAAGGGTCTCGACCTGAAACGTCACCCATTCCTTCTCTCCAGAGATGCTGCCTGTCCCGTTGAGTTTCTCCAGCATTTGTGTCAATCTTCAGTATAAATCAGCATTTGCAGTTCCTTCCTATCTATATTACTAAAAGTCTGATCTTGACCACTTCCTGTTGTTCTGTATATTGATTTTAGAAAAAACGTTGCAACTTATGGCTGTGATCTTTGGCCATCTTACTCAGAGTCCCCCTCCGCTGCGCAGGACAAGAAGATTCTTCTCATCGATGAAAAATAAAAGAGTTATTAGTGTTTTATAAATGTTGAGATTCTCTCTCCTGAAGGCCACGCCCCTTCCAGAGCGACTATAAAACCCAGAAATGTTGAGTGCTTCAGTCAGTCTCTGCAAGATGGGGGGAGCGGCAGGGTCACGTCTCTCAGTATGAGCTGTGAATAACACTGAACACATGTCTACTAAACTGTCAGTGGTTTTACTGACCTGTCAGTGCCCTTAATATGGTTTGAAAATATAGTTAGGAAATGCTAAAGCTGTGTTGCCTTTGGTTTAGAAATGCTAAAGCTGTGTTGCCTTTGGGTTGCAAATGCTAAAGCTGTTGCCTTTGGGTTTGGAAATGCTAAAGCTGTGTTGCCTTTGGTTTGGAAATGCTAAAGTTGCATTGCCTAATTAAAGTTGCCTTGACTAATTAAAGTTGCCTTGCCTAATTAAAGTTGCCTTGCCTTCTATATAATTACAAGTCTAATCCTGACCACTTCCTGTTTGCGCTTTATATTGATTTTAGAAAAAACTCTACCACGTACGGCTGTGATTTTTGGCCATCTTGCTGAGAGCCTCCCTCCGCTCATCAGGTGCTGAGGATTTTCCCATCGATGAAAAATAAAAGAGTGATTAGTGTTTAAAAGATGTTGAGCCTCTCTCTCCTGTCATTCACGCCCTGAAGGCCACACCCTTCTGGTGGGAGGGGGGAAGGGACTATAAAACCCAGAAGTGTGGGCGTGGCTCAGTCTCTGCAAGATGGAGGAGGGAGAGGTCATGATTCGCTGTCTTTAGTGGCCTTGCACCCTGCTTGAAATGGTAAGAACTGCACTTGAATTTGGTGGCCTTGCACTCTGCTTGAAATGGAATTTCAAGGAATAGCCGTGAGTCAACTGCCAGCCCACCAGCCGTGAGTGAGTGAGCTGCCAGCACAACAGGCTTGAGTGACTGAGCCACCAGCCCAGGAGTCCATTCGGCCCACAATGTCCATACTAGCCCTCTGGAAATCAGTCCCTTCAGCCCACAACAACCATACTAGTGCACCAGAAAGCCCCCCCCCCCACTGGCCACCAATATTGGAATTGGTGGAGAGATGGATTATTGTGTTGGGGGTCCAGCCCTCCCGTGTGATGCTGGGACCCAATGGGTCTGCTTTAACTATATTCAAAGACTCCACTACTGTTTGAGGAAGCTAGTTTCAAATACTCACAAAAAGATGTCACCTTATCTCTTTTTAACTCCTTAGTTTAAACAGTGACTACTAGTTCTATGTTCTTGCATGAAAATAAATATCCTCTCAACATTCACTCTGTCATGATCCCTTCGGGTCTTACACATACCTCTAGCATTTCTAAACCTTGGTGTATAAAAGCTGGACCTGTCCAACCTTTCCCTTGATATCATACCAGAACCAGGCCCAATCCCAGTATCATTCCTGTAATCTTTCTCTGACTTGCTTACCACACTTAAACATCCTACCATAAATAAGGAGACTAATCAATGCTGCACATCCAGAGTATTCCCAAGATAAGGATGTTGTAGCTGTCAAGTTGTAATGAGAGGTGCACCTCTTATAACTTCTGCTTCTTCTTGCGTATGGCGTGCACAGCCTAAAGTTGTAAGACAACTTGTTCTGTTTGATCTGTTTGTGCACGCCAGGTTGATTGCATTCATCGAAACAGGGTGGACCACGTGAAGGTTGCAATCTCCCACCCCACCTCTTATAACTGATATATAATATCCACATTTTATATTCAGTACCTTTATCAATAATGATAATGCTGTGTAAGCATTGCTAATTACTTGCCTGCCTGTACTGTGAGCATTTTGCTGAATGCTGCA
Organism: Malacoraja senta; assembly: GCA_038087875.1. NCBI lineage: Eukaryota > Metazoa > Chordata > Chondrichthyes > Rajiformes > Rajidae > Malacoraja > Malacoraja senta. Next base: position 34,027,625 of record CM075980.1, read on the forward strand.
TCAGGATGCCAGTCCGTTTGTATCTCGGGTTCCTCAAGCCCTCGCTGTGTAGACAACGTGTTCCTTGCTTTTGTTTTGCCAAAATGAACAATCAGACATTTTCCCTTATCACACTCAATTTCCCAACTCACTTGACCTACTTGCATCCCTTTGGAGCCTCCTCTTCACAACCTCCTTCTTACATATCTTGATAAGTTTCATAAACAGATCTTTGTGCCACCAACCAAATTATTTTCATAAATTGTAAAAACTTGAGGCTTCAGCAAAGATCCCTCGGTGCTCCTCTCGTTACTTCTTACCAACCAGCAAGTGACCCACCTTATTTTGGTTTCCTGATGGCCAGCCTATCGTTTTCTCATGCCAACATGTTACTTTCTGTAATACAAGCTCTCATATTCTGTAATAGCTTTTGGTACACTTCCTTATCAAATGCCTTCTGAAATCTTAGAAAATCCACCAGATCCCTTTAATAATAATAATAATACATTTTATTTGTATAGCGCTTTTCAAGGACTCAAAGTCGCTTTACATGGAGAGTCAAAAACAAAACAAAATAGAGCAGTAAGACAGAGATGCAAAGGGGAGGGGGACATGGGACTAAGGGTATGCAGAGGTGAAGAGATGGGTCTTGAGGCGGGACTGGAGAATGGTGAGGGACTCAGAATTTCGGATCAATTGTGGGAGGGAGTTCCAGAGCCTGGGAGCTGCCCTGGAGAAGGCTCTGTCTCCAAAAGTGCAGAGGTTGGATTTCGGAATGGAGAGGAGACCGGCTGATGTGGATCTGAGGGACCGTGAGGGTTGGTAGGGGGAGAGGAGGTCAGTGAGATAAGGGGGGGCCAAGTGGTTGAGCGCTTTGTAGGTGAGGACCAGGATTTTGTAGATGATCCGGTGGGAAATGGGAAGCCAGTGACCTCCTTCTTTGAGAACTGGGGTGATGTGGTGCCAGGATTTGGTGTGGGTGATGAGTCGGGCGGCTGCATTCTGGACCAGTTGGAGTCAGTTGATGTTGCTGGAATTAATGCCAAAGAGAAGAGAGTTACAGTAGTCCAGTCGGGAGGAGATGAAGGCATGGATGAGTCTTTCAGCAGCGGGGGGTGTGAGAGAGGGTCTGATTTTGGCAATGTTGCGGAGGTGAAAAAATGATGTTTTGACAACATGGCGGATGTGAGGCTCAAGGGAGAGGGTTGAGTCAAAGATCACGCCAAGGTTGCGGGCCTGAGGAGATGGGGAGACAGTGGTGCCGTCAATAGTGAGAGTGGGGTTGTTAATTTTGGTAAGTGTTGATTTGGAGCCAATGAGGAGAAATTCTGTTTTGTTACTGTTTAGTTTAAGGAAGTTGAGTTGCATCCAAGATTTGATGGCTGACAGGCAGGAATTGATATGGGAGAGAGGGGGGTGGTGGGGGAAGTTGGTGCTGAGATAGATCTGGGTGTCATCAGCATAGCAATGGAAGTCCAGGTTGAAGTGACGGAGTATATGACCAAGGGGGAGGATGTCGATGATGAAGAGGAGGGGACCGAGAACGGAGCCTTGGGGAACGCCTTGAGTGACAGTGGCTGTGGCAGAGGTGTGGTTATGGAGAGAGATGAAGTGGAATCGGTTGGAAAGGTAGGAACGGAGCCAGCTGAGTGCAGAACCTTCAACATATGGCCACAACATATGTTAATTCTTTAATGAATTTCAATAAATTGGTAAAATTAATTTCTCTTTAGAATGTTAGATTCATACAGCATGGAAACAGGCCCTTCTACCCAATTTGCCCATGCCAACCAATCTGCCCCTTCCACACTAGTCCCACCTACTAACATTTGCACGTGTGTTTCTAAACCTTTCCTGTCCATTCACAAAATCATATTAATTTTGTCTGATTACCTTAAATTGTTCTAAGTATCCTGCTACAACATCTTTAATGATATCTTCTCATAACATGTGAAGCTACTTGGCCCTTGGCTTTCAGCTTTATGTCTCTATCACATTTCCAATAAACGAGTTACATTTGCTTTTTTTCTGATCTAAAGGAAATTACCCACATCTGGTTAATTTTGAAAAGATTAAGTCAATGAGTCAAATATCTCACTCGCCACTTATTTTGAGATCCTAGGATGAAGTCCATCATGCCCAAAAGATTTATCACCCCTCGCTTCCAACAATTTGCCTAATTTTTCAGGTCTAAGTCCCTTTATCAAGGTCCCTCCATAGAGTCACAGTGTGATGGAGTGATACAGCGTGGAAACAGGCCCTTTGTGTCAACTTGCCCACACAGGCCAACATGTCCCAGCTACACTCGTCCCACCTGCCTGCATTTGGTCCATATCCCTCCTAACCTGTCCTGGTCGTGTCCCCAATTTCTGATGAAGAGTCTTGAACCTTTAACAATAAGTATGTCTCTGTTTCCACAGTTGCTGCCTGACCTGTGGAGAGTTTTCAGCTGTTTTCTATTTTTATTTCAGAATTCCAGCACCTAGGTTCTCTTTCTATTTCTCAGTTACTGCTAAAGTGCTCTGCTGGAGATGTGGCAGATTAATCCACAGTTCCACAAGCTTGAACAATGGCCTACAGCCCGATTCCTCGCCAGCCAGCGTTCATCCAGTATCGATCAACGTTGAAGGTAAATGGTTTGAAAGCTTTGTAACTCTCTTTAATCAAACGGCTGCCTTCAGAACACAGAATATTGCTCCATAAATCCATATTATATGAACCTTGCTTCCTTTCAAATCTCCAGGCTGCCTTTGTTGTTTGCTGATTCCTCCTCTGCCACACAGATCACATTGCACAGTCATGGTCAACATGGTACACCCATCTGCTCTCCGTTACCTGTTATTTTTAGCAAATGTTTTCATGCCTGGATGTTTCATCACTTAAAAATGCCACTGGACTTTGTGGATCATCATCGTCAAGGAATGAGACTTAAATATAGCAATGCACAAATGTTTTCTCTAGTTCTCTCATGTTCAAATTGTACCGGGGTCATTTAGATTTTGTGTGGTAGATTAAAGCAGATATTATGGTGGGAGTTGCTCAGACAACATTCCTCGCAAACTTTACTTCTGTTGACTTCAATGACAATTAAATTCATGAAATCTATAAAATCAACTGTTGTCCATCAAACCATCAAAGTCAATACCTCCTCACCCTGCCAACCATTCAGCCCAACCCCCCAACTATAGACACATACACACATAGAGACACACACACATAGACACACATACACACACATACACACACATAGACACATACACACACACACATAGACACACATACATACACATACACATAGACACACATACACACACATAGACACACATACACACACATACACACACACATACACACACACATGGACACACATAGACACACATACACACACACATACACACACACATAGACACACATACACACACACATGCACACAGATAGAAACACACATGCACAAACACATACGCACACTTACACACACACACCTGCACACATACACACACACATAGACACACATACACACACATACACACACATAGACACATACACACACACACATAGACACACATACATACACATACACGTAGACACACATACACACACATAGACACACATACACACACATACACACACACATACACACATACACACACATGGACACACATAGACACACATACACACACACATACACACACACATAGACACACATACACACACACACATGCACACAGATAGAAACACACATGCACAAACACATACGCACACTTACACACACACACCTGCACACATACACACACACATAGACACACATACACACACACACACGCACACACACACCCACCCACAGCCACACACCCACCCATAGCCACCCCCACATCCCCCCACCCCCACATCCCCACACATACACACACACACACACACACACACACACACACACACACACACACACACACACACACACACACACACACACACACACACACACACACACACACACACACACACACACAGTGTTCTCATAGACAACTATGGTGCATAAAGAGGCCACTTCACACATTGTGTCCGTGTCGGCTGAAAGAAACTCACCAGATTACTTCCACTTCCTGCATCTCGTTCCACTGCCTTGACACAGATGGAAAACAGAGAAAGTGTCTCTGGAATTCAATAGGTTTAGCTTTGGATTAAAATAGTGCTTTTGGAAGAGGCTGCTAGCTGAATTTGAACAGACATTTCAATTATAACTAAGCTTGTTCTACTTGGCGATATGAGGCAGGGTGGAAAACAACTGTGAACACTGAAGTAGCAACTAGCCACGTGCCAATCTGCCATTTAAAGATCTTGCTTTATCTGTCTTTTGTCACTTGCCTTAGTTCCGTCTCTGAAACACCTTGAGCTTAGTTTTTACACTCGTGTATGGCGACTTTCATGAGATTTCGTTCTGCAGGCTTTTAACCCTTTGCATGTGTGGAAAGGGATTGAAAAAATGTCACCTTACTTCCTAATATCCATTATTCTGTGTGAAAAAGAATGCTGGATGTTAAAAGATGAAGGATGTTGCTTTCGGCCCGCAGTGCGTGCGTGCGTGTGTGTGTGCCGAAACGTTGCCTATTTCCTTCGCTCCATAGATGCTGCTGCACCCGCTGAGTTTCTCCAGCACTTTTGTCTACCTACAAGGATGTTGCTTTGTCACCTCACTCCCCCATCAAGTAGAGTTTCCACAACTGTTGTGTGCAGCCTCAGGGGAGCTGGACAACCTGGTTTATCGCTTGTTATCGCCATGCACTGCTCCCAATCACCATGACAGATCAACTTAAAACATGCCCAGAATGTTATTGTAGCAATGCAGGGATGGATGGTCCCTTGTAAATGGCAACCTGTTTGCTATTTAGCAGTTTTTGATGAAGGAATTGCAGCAGGATCTTGATCGATTGGCCAGGTGGGCTGAGGAATGGTTGATGGAATTTAATACAGAGATATGTGAGGGGTTGCATTTTGGGAAGTTAGGACCTACGCAGTGAATGGCAGGGCTCTGGGGAGTGTTGTAGAGCAGAAAGATCTAGGAGTACAGGTACGTATTTCATTGAAAGTGGCCTCACAGGTAGATAAGGTGGTCAAAAAGGCTTTTGGCACATTGGCCATCAGCCAGAGTACTGAGTATAGAAATTAGGAGGAAATGTTGCAGTTCTATAAGACTTTGGTGAAGTCGCATTTAGTGTATCGTGTTCAGTTCCGGGCACCATGTTATATGAAGGATGTCAAGCTGGAAAGGGCGCAGAGAAGATTTACAAGGATTTTGCCAAGACTCGAGGGCCTGAGCTATATGGGGAGGTTTAGTAGGCTGGGACTCTATTCCTTGGAGAGCAGGAGGATGAGGGATGATCTTATGGAAGTGTATAAAATCATGAGAGGAATAGATCAGATAGACACACAGTCTCTTGACCAGAGTAGGGGAATTGAGAACCATAGGTTTAAGGTGAGGGGGGGAAGATTTAACAGGAATCAGAGGGGTAACTTTTTCACACAGGGTGGTGGGTGTTTGGAATGAGCTGCCGGAAGAGGTAGTTGAGGCAGGGACTATTGCAATGTTTAAGAAACATTTAGACTATTTACATGGATAGGACGTGTTTGGAGTGATATGGGCCAAACTCAGGCATGTGGGACCAGTGTAGCTGGGACATGTTGGTCGGTGTGGGCAAGTTGGATGAAAGGGCTTGCAAGTTTGCATGTTAGGGTCGGAAAGATCCCACATGAAGTGGCTATTATCTTTCAGATTTGCAACAATGGGTTTGATACTTTAAATTCTGACGACTGATGTGTGATGAGCCTGAACTAAACACAAGATTTTGGATGGGTAGACAGGTTAATTAGATTGATGACAAATGAAGAGTTTATGATAGAGGAGGCTGTGATGGATCACCCATTCAGAAGCAGAATTGCATCTATTTATTATTACAAAGCACAAATGCCCACCTTCCATTGAGCCTGTAACATACGGTGACAGTGGTGATTTGATTGCATCCCTCTTAAAATGGCCACTGCTCATTTTGCTAATGCTTGGCACTAAATACTTATGGGATGAGGGGGTTAAGGCCAAAAGGCTTAACACTTACTGCTACATCCTGACGGAAACTGCCAACATCTGGAATGCCTCCCAACTCACAGTAAACAGCTGGATAAATTCATTCATCATAGTTGAAAACATTAGCGACGCAGTGCGGCTGGTTTCCGACGGGAACGGTGAGGGAAGTATCACATATCTCTGTCCTAAGGACTTCCGCCGCTGGAAATATAGGATTTTGGTGTGTGTGCTTTCCTTACAATGCCATGTACGACAGTGAATCGCAACTTCTACTGAAGTGTGGATGGCCGTCGGCTCGCTAGAAGCTTATCTGCCCTTTGACAGGTCTTGTTTTTGGTCCTGCTGGGGGTCCACAGCCCCCTCCTCACCTGGTAAACCATGTGGGGGAGACGGTTTAGTCGCTGACTATCCACCCATGCAGCAGGTAGCGGGATTACATGGTACCCGTGGCGGGGGGAACCACCCCCCAACCTGGATAAAGCAAGGTTACAAATGCTGTTCAAAGTTAAGGTAAATTATAGGTGTGCACTTTGGGCGGAGTTGGATCATGGGAGGTTGGTCTCGGAGAGGAGGATGCTCCTCAAACTGGAGAGCATCCTGGACAATACAGCTCACCCCCTCCATGGTTAACCTGAGGAGTACCTTCAGCAACAGACTGGTTCCACCAAGATGCAGCACAGAATGCCACAGGAGATCCTTCTTCCCTGTGGCTATCAAAGTGTACAACTCCTCCCCCTTCTGTCGTGGGGTAGCCTGAGACTGAAAATTAGAAAATTAATTGTTCATACCATTAGGTTGTAAGTTCCCCAAGTGGGCGTTGTTCCTTCAGTTTGCATGTGCCCTCACTCTGGAATGGAAGAAGACCAAGACAGAAAGGTCAGCAGGGAACAGGAAGGAGAGTTAAATGGTTAGCAACTGGGAGATTTAGATGAGAATGTACAAGGCATGATCAGCAAGTTTGCAGAAGACATGAAAGTGGGTGCCATCATAGATAGTGAAAATGGTTATCACAAATAGCAGCAAAATCTTGATCAGTTGAGCAAGTGGACTGAGGAATGGTTAATGGAGTTTAATAGAGAGATTAAACGAGAACTTACCAGTTTGAAGTTTGATCTTTCTTTTATGAGAAGTTACGATGAGGGATTACGTGAAGAAGCCCGCCAGCCCGCATGCGCGTCAATCTTCACAATAGCTGTATGAACCCACAGAATAGTTGCTGACCCAAGCTATAGAGAGATTGAAAGATAGAACTACCGAATGATCTTAATGAGAACAGGGTTGGGAGTGGAGGGCACGTAATCTCTCATCGTAACTTCTCATAAAATAAAGATCAAACTTCAAACTGGTAAGTTCTCGTTTAATCTCCCTATTTTACTTCGAAGTCACGTGAGCGACTACGTGAATATTTCAAAGCTCTGTGGTTTCATACTGTGACATAATCTGTGTGTGAAACACTTAATCATTAATGGCAGGAAAAAACATGAGGTATTAACATCACGATGCTAACTTGCATACATGGCCTTTGCTCTAAGCTGGCCTGTAGTCCCAATAGACTGTTGAGTTAGACAATAACGTATGCAAGAAAGTGCACAATTCTATCTGCAAACATCCAGACATAATCCACCAAATTTATAATTTGTTAAGCTGCATTATGTAAACCTCATGCTGCATGATGAAAGTGAAACCCATTGTATTGGCTGCTAGTGAGCCATCAGCAATATCTTGAGAGTATTGAAAGAAGAATTATGTTCTATATCATAGGCACTAGCAACTGAGCGGACTTGTATACCTAATGACCTCCCTGATCTCTGCCGTGGTGGGTATGCTGTCAACCTCAAATGCACACAATCCTGCTGATTTGCTTATGAGCTATTTCTGTAACAAGCTACCCTAATGTCAGTATGACATAGACTAGGCCAGAGATTGAGCAAGGATGTTCTCAATGCTGAGATCAGCTGCTGAAAGCATAATCATATTAAGATACTGGTCCCATTAGGGAAATTTTGATGAATATTTGCACAACAAATACTGATATACTATACATCGTACATTACAATGAGTGTAGGCTATTAGTGGTCAAATAACAGACACCCTGCATAACGTTAGAGAATAGTGGTGAAGAACTAATCATTTATGTCCCACTTGGTCTAGCAGACATGGTAAAGCAGCACAGGAATTGTTAATCGTGCTGTCCCATAAAGTTTCTCGAGGCTCAAACAGGAAGCCACACAACCTTGTTACTTCCGTATAGAATTGACTCACACACACAAGCATCTCATATAATCATGCAGCGCTAGCTGGCCCAGAAGACAGGCTGTCCCAGCCGTCATATGTGAAGGAATAAATAAGAGTAGCTTCAGCCGTCTGCCATGGCGTGACTGAATAGGCAAACTGGTACTGTTAAATTCCATGTTGCCTTAAATGTAATATAGTCAAACTATCTACTGACAATACATTTATCATTTGCAATTTTGCATAATACCCACAACTCGGTGACATAATGCCCTTAATCTGAGAAGGGCAGCATAGGCTTTCACCACTAGTTTTGTTCTAAACAGTGGAAACTGTGCCTATGCGTATAGATATGACAGAGTATGCAACTACAAGATCGATTCTCTGAGTTAGTTAAATTGTAGATACCCAATCATCCATCTTAAACTGGGTAAGTGAACCCACAATTTGATTAGCCTAATGGTATCCTGATTCGGCCTGCACCATATTTCTGTAATCTTGAGAAATATACCCCTTTAGTCCTTGGTCAGACCACACATCCTCGGATGAGTTGTCACTGAATGTACTGGGAACCGCTGTTCCTCCGTAGATCCTACGGATGGAATTTTTGTGAGGCTTCGCTACCCACGGAAGATGTATATCTAGCTATTCATAAATATCGCTGATAATATAATCAGCAGCTAATGACGAGCTGAATCACAGTTCCCCTTCAATGTGAGAAACTAGTTCCCTGTGAACTCTTGACTAAGAGCCACGATGGATACATATGTAGCATCTACCTTCAGAGTGGAGATAGTATCATGCAAGCTGAATCAAGAATTATCTCACAGAGCTTTGGCTGACTACATGTCTAAATCTCCAGGGTGCATAACACAATTTGTTGGACGCACCACTCAATCAGGAATAGTGGTATTGAGAACCTATAGATGTTATAAATACATTGTTGATTGACAACATGACCTGCAGGTCGGAAAGGTTATCATATATTGCAGACGAGCTTTCTGCTGGTTACTATCTGTCTCAGAGAAAAATGGCAATGAAGATTACCATGAACCAGTGACTGTGGTAAATGAGGAAAATAAACCATATGTTGAGAAAAACTTCAACTACTTAATTCTATTGCCCAGTCTGATACTTCTCATGGATGATGAAGCAGTGCTTCTCTGGTGACTATGACTCGTATAGTCAGCCAGTTTCATGATGGTCTACCCTGATACAGGGTAACCAAACTGTTCCTACTTGGAACTTACAGAGGTTACTGTGTAAGGCACCTTGCCAATGTCTCTACATCAACCTGATGTTATCCCAGAGACAATGAAAAAACAACTAGTCAGCCCATGCTGGTAGTAAACCTTAAGCTGGGCCGACAGACTGCTCCATTTCGGAGTTCACGGAGGTAAATAATGAAACCTACTTACCAGCGTCTCCAACTCCAGGTCGCCTACCTTTGTTGGAGCCAGCGAAGTTTCATTCGCAGACGCTGTCCATCATGTGTGTCATTTCTGTTAGATCGCTGATGCTGCGCCAACTTCTTTTGTAGTGGCTAGTCCGTCCCCGATGGAGCAGCAATTTTAGAGGCAAAAGCACACCGCTTTCCCTCATGCGATTGTCGTACATCATGCATTAAAGCATGAGATCCCGGCACATAGTCATATTCGGGTTCATGTTTGGAGTTAGTCCATACTAACCTTTGACACTCTCTTAGAGTGGGAGTAAATTGCACCTGAACCAGGTGTTACCATCTGTATTCCTCGAATTGTTTGTGCATGCTTCTATACCGAGCATATTTTCCGACACCATCTCCCATAGTCTTTTGGGTGGGAGGCAATGCGAACCTTGCACCAAGGCAGCTACAGGCATATGACTTGAACTGCCTGTGAATGCTTCCGTAATATGGGGCATAATATATATGGCTCCATCTCCATCACTTCATACATCCGAATGGGAGGACTTATGCAAACCTGAACCAGGAGCTGCCTCAGGCATGTGTGCATATACTTTAGCACCATCTCCATCACTACGTTCAACCGGATGGGAGGAATTGCAACCCTGAACCAGGCGTTGCTTCAGGCATATGTGCATACTCTTTAGCACCATCTTCACCACTCCGCTCATTTGAGTGGGAAGAAATTTACAACCCTGAACCAGGAGCTGCTGCCTGACATGCCTTAAGACGGAGCATTCTTTGTGTTGTAATTTGATTTGTCAGATGTTCGTAACTGAGACAAGTCCCAACCTTGTCTGACATAGTTGTCCCAAGACTTGGCACTTTGCCCTGAGTTGGGGTTGTCAGGTTGCTCCCTTCAGCAGCTGCCAGGACTAGATGTGCAAATCGATGATCTGTTGGTATCCTCATTTACCAAACAGGCTGCACGTGCTAGTGACTCCGAGTCCTGCTCCTTTCCGGTGCCAATGCAGTATACAGGGAAGGACTGGAGCGCCTCTGGCCCCCATACGCCAGACAGAGTGGGAGAAATGCTGGAAAAAACCTGACAGGTATTTATCATAGGCAATGACGTTTACATGGATGAAAAACCCCATCCCAATTAAATCAGAGATTTGATCACTTTATTGATATGTATAAAGTTGGCGTCTTTGGGAAAGAATCTTCCACAGTCCCCTCTAATGAGCATAATTACCATGACGCCACCATGTGTAGCTCCCACAGGTGACTGATAGGCACAGCTCAACAAGGCTTCCCAAGCCAGGGCTCTAGACTGCCATGGCAGGTCTGATTCCACTACACCTTTTTATTGGTGTAAGTGATAATAAATATTCCTTGTAATTTATCTCTTTTAAAACATAAACTAAATCGGCATGATAATACATATTTATGATATTGCCAAGACTAAAACCTGAACTAATATAATCAGTCAGAGGATACCAGCACAATGTTGCAGCTGGTAGAGCTGATACCAGAGACCTGGGCTGACAGCACCAGACCTGGCTTCAATCCTGACCACAGATATATCTGTGTGGAGATTGCAGCTCATAAGATGTATTGGTTAGGATAGTCACAAACGTGACCCTATGGCAACTATTATAAATGCCAACTCTATTATAGCCATACATTAAAAGAACACACTATAACATAGCTGTAGCAGCAACCCAGTTGAATTTGATTGGTGCTACAGCAAGCTGAACTTACCCACGTGGTCTTTTTTTTAAAACTCACCTGTAGTAACACCCGCAATTAATGTAAGTTTGCTGAATTTTAACTCTGGCTGCCTGCTCCCGAGTGGAACTGTGATGTCGGCAGCTTCTATAAATAGGGACGTCTGCTGTAGACTGTAACGGCTACAGCCGTAACCCAGTTTTAAATGAGCCTGTCGGCTCGGAACCGGGCCATCCCCTGCCTTGTGCAGACTAGTGGCAACAGCCGCATAAACCCTCTAACTAGAGCCGCTTGCTTACATCGGCGACTGAAGCGGCTAAAAAATATATTCCCTATCCTAGCTCCAGTGGAGCGCCTACTTTTTTGGGGCTCGCTATAGAAACGGCCCGAAGAAAACTGACTTACCTGCAGAGCAGCGCGGGAGCTGCCCTGACTAGCGCCATGTGCTAGACGCAATGACACGCGTGCGGTCTGGCGGGCTTCTTCACATAGTCACTCACGTGACTTCGAAGTAAAATACAGTTAAGTGAGACGTGTTGCTTTTAGGGAACTCAAACCAGGGCAGGGCCTTCACAGTTAATGAATGAACAGTGTTCATTAACACTGTTAATGAACAGTGAATGGTGGTGCTTGCTCGAAGGGTCGAATGGCCTACTCCTGCACCTATAGGTCTATTGTCTATTGGCTCAGGGAATTGTTGTAGAACAGAGGGATCTACGAGCGCAGCTACATAGTTCCTTGAAAATGGCACCACAAGTAGATGGGGAGGTCAAGAAGGCTTTCAGCACATTGGTCTTCATCAGTCAGAGTATTGACTGAAGAAGGGTCTCGACCCGAAAAGTCACCCATTCCTTCTCTCCAGAAATGCTGCCTATCCCGCTGAGTTACTCCAGCTTTTTGTGCCTATTGAGTATAGAAGTTGGGAGTAGACAAAATGTTTAAGAAGGAACTGCAGATGCTGGAAAATCGAAGTTAGACAAAAATGCTGGAGAAAATCAGCGGGCGAGGCAGCATCTATGGAGCGAAGGAAATAGGCGACATTTTGGGCCAAAGCCCTTCTCCGGACTGGAAGTTGGGAGGTTACAGTTGTAGAAGACATTGGAGAGGCCAAATCTGAAGCATTGTGTTTGGATTTGATCACCCTGTTTTAGGAAAGAGTACAGAGAAGATTTATGAGGATGTTGCCAGGACTGGAGGGTCTGAGCCACAGGGAGAGGTTAGCACATTATTTGTTGACGTGCAGGAGGATGTGGGGTGATCTTATAGAGGTGTATAAGATCATGGGAGGAAATGATAGAATAGATGCAGTCTTTTACCCTGTATGAGAATCAAGAACCAAAGAACAAAGGGGAAAGACTTACTAGGAACCTGAGGAACAATTTGTTCACACAAAGAGTGGTGGGTGTATGATACGACCTGCCTGAGGAGGTAGTTGAGGCAGGTATATGGATAGGACTGTTTAGAATGATACGGGCCAAATGCAGGCAGGTGGGACTAGTGCAGATGGGGCATGTTGATTGGGGTGTGGGGTTGGGCCAAAGGGCCTGTTTCCATGCTGTTTGACTCTATGACACTATGGGAGGCTCCAGTAGGCCTTGGTGGACAGAGTGCAGGTGTTCAGCGACACAGTTACATTGTCTACAATGTAAAGGAAGCTGTGTTGGGAACTTCGAATGTAGTCGATGAACACGCCTGAAAAAGAGTCGCGACCTGAAACATTGCCTGTCCATGTCCCCACAGATGCTGCCTGACCTGCTGAGTTACTCCAGCACCTCTGTTTGCATTATTGGTAAATTAAAGTTTGTTTTCATACATCTTTAGTCAAGTAACATTCCGCATGAACCCTGATGGAGAATATTTTCCATGACATGGATGACTTCAGTTTACATCAATGATCAATGGTCAATGGTCAATGGTTTATTTATTGTCACATGTACCAGATACAGTGAAATACACTGTTTGCATCCAGCTGAGCAAGATTATCCCCGTACATAAGCACAATCACCCCGGTCAGTACAGAATGTACACAACAGGCCACTGAATCCAAATGGAGGAGGCACTATTTTGACACCATTTTACATTCCAAGCTGCAGCTGACGACAAAGCTGGTTGCAGGCGTCGCCTCCATTTTGGTCGTTCTGTGAACCGATGATCCTCCCCAGCCCTCGTTCCCCAGGGGGCACCTCCTGCAGCCGACCTCGAGGGCGCGGAAGGTAAGACCCCCAGACCCTTTGTCCAGCGTCGCGTCCACGTTCGCTGCCGTCACCTTCCACCCCAGCACTGATTCCCCATCCATGGGGCGAGCAGGGGCCGGGCTCAGCAGACTACCCTCTCTGAGCAAACCCGGGGATGTGAGAGTAACGTGCATGGTTGGACTCAGGCAGTATGGGGGCACAAAAGGTTGGTGATACTGCCCCACAGCTCCAGTAACGCAGGTTCAATTCTGGTCTTGGTTACAAGCGGTGTGGAGTTTGCACGTTTCACTGTCATTGTGTAGTTTTTCTTCAGGTGCTCCAGTTTTCTCTGACATATCAAAGACAAATAGATTACCTGGTTATTTTGTATTTCCCCAAATCAGAAAAGTCACACACTCTCATCTTGCTACGACCATCGGGAAGAATGCGTGGAGCCTAAAAATCATGACCTCATGTTCAAGAACAGCTTCTCCCTAGCAAACGTCAGGTTCTTCAACATTGCACAACAGTAGCCATAGCCCAGCTCACCAACTATGCTCTACTTTGGAATTTGTTGCATACTTTGGTTTTGCACTATTATGCTTTGATGACCTAACATTCTTGATTATTGACATAGTTTTTGGTTATTGTATATTGATCTGTGTGTTATTGCATTAATGGACCTGTTAAGCTGCAGCAAGTAAGAATTTCAATGTTTCTTTGCCGGTACAAATGACAATTAATTTTATTGCCTCTTGCCCTGTGAAAGAGAATAAGTTTTGGGTCGGCAGGGAAATAAGAACGGGGGTAATTGGCCTGATGGGATTACTCTGCTTGGAGATAGCATGGTGTAATACAAGACTTTTTCCGAACAGTCTGTGACCCATGATGCTCTGGCCATAGCACTATTTTTAAAGCCCATAGCGCTGCAGCCGGTAGTGATATATTTAGAACCCATAGCGCTGCATCCGACAACTCTTTGTTTAAATTCCCACACATTAAGCCGACAGCGCTCTGTTTAAACCTTTGCGCGCCAAACCGGCAGCGCTGTGTGTATTACCTTTACATTCCAAGACTGTAGCGTTGCGTGTATGATTTGCGCGCCAAATCTGTAGCACTGTGTATTGATTTACATGCCCGTCAGCAGCTGATAGCGCTTTGTTCCCAAAGTGGGGGGGGAGGGGGGCCTCGCACGGATGCAGACCCCTGCCATTGATTATAGTTTGAATTTGGGAGCAGCGCTATTGGCCCGGACTTACCGGCAGTTATTTCGACACCTAATTTCTTACCTGTATAAAGGCCGGCGGCAT
>CM075980.1:34042710-34130210 GCA_038087875.1 Malacoraja senta
AGACAGCACCCGTAGTCGGGATCGAACCCGGGGCTCTGGTGCTGTAAGCGCTGTAAGGCAGCGACTTTACCGCTGCACCACCGTGCCACCCTTCTGGCTGGACATTTGTGGGCTCTGTGATCATAAATCCACCCATCATTACTCCACCAAGAAAATTAATGCTTCAATTTCTTTATGAAGGGTCATCAATGTAAAATATGAGCTTTGCTCCCCTCACTGCGGATGCTGACTGACCTGCTGAATCTCTTCAACATTCTCTGCTTTACCTTAGGTTTCCGTCCCCTCCAGCGTATTACTTTTAGAAACTACTTATGGAACTATGTATTATTAATGTGCTGTGTCTGGGTCACTCAGGCAGGATTGTCCAAATTGAGCTGGCTGGAGAAGGAGGCAGTGAGTCACCTTCACTCTATAGATAATAAAGTCATATAGCACAGAAACAGGTCCTTCAGCCCAACCCGTCCATGCTGACCAAGATGCCCCATCCAATTTGTCCCATTTGCCTGCACCTGACCCATATTTCTCTAAACCATTTCTCATTTTATTTTTAGTTCAGAGTTACACGGCGGTAACAGGCCTTTCGGCCCACCAAGTCCACACCGACCAGCGATCCCCACACATTAACATTATCCTACACACACAAGGGACAATTTTACACACACACCAAGCCAATTAACCCACAAACCTGTTCGTCTTTGGAGTGTGGGAGGAAACCGAGGATCTTGGAGAAAACCCACGCGGGTCACGGGGAGAACGTTCAACTCCGTACAGACAGCACCAGTAGTCAGGATATAGCCCGGGTCTCCGGCGCTGAAGGAGCGGTAGAGTTACTGTAAGGCGCTAACTCTACCGCTGGGCCAGCATTCTCAGTCACCTCAGGGAACGTTAATCGTCAAAGTATTGCAATTCACATACAGATTAGACTCAGTCAGGTCCATCCATAAAGGATGCCTCCAAGTTTATTTGGCCAGATACCATCTAAAATAAATTAAGTTGTTAGTATTCAACAGGGAAAGATCACTTTCAGCTTTGGCACGCTTGGCAATTCACATTTGAAAGCCCTCTGAATGGCTTTTATCTCTGAGAGGAAGAGTATAACAATAATATTCAGCTGCTTCAGATTGACATTTTGAGACATTCATTCAGATGGAAAACGCTGCACTCTGCTCATATGTTATTTACCTTTCTAAAAGAGAAAACAACGTCTGTGCTGCAGACAAGTGCCAGGTCCTAATATCACGAATGACCTTCACTGTGAGCTTTTGTGTAGCTTCATGAACACAGCTTGCAATGTTTATAAAGCAGTCAAAGGTGGCAAAGGCAAAGTAACAATATTACTTTGGGAATAGCTCAATCACATTAACTCTCTCTCTGCTCTGAAAGGTGCAAGAAATACAAGGACATCCATCTGGTGTAAAACTGGATTGCAATTATTGAGTGGATTAATGAATCAATGTACTGACTGGGGATGTCTGGACATTTCCACCAAAGTTGGGCAAAATCTACTTTTCTTCCCGAAGTGAACAATGTGAAGATAGACACAGAATGTCGGAGTAACTCAACGGGACAGGCAGCATCTCTGGAGAGAAGGAGTGGGTGACGTTTCAGGTCGAGACCCTTCTTCAGAATGAAAGTCACGGTAAAGGGAAACGAGAGATATAGATGATGATGTAGAGAGATAAAGAAAAAATGAATGAAAGATATGCAAACAATGTGAAGACGCCTTCTAGTCTAGCTTGGAGATCTAGTCTGTGCCAGTGAGAGCACATTTGTTTGCAAGTTCAGATCGCCTTTACTCTGAAAGTCCCTGGTGATGGCATCTCCAGGTTGGATGGGGAAACCCAGGACAGTGACCTAGTGGTGATGTGGTGATCTATATCCATGAGAAGGTGGTGAGTGGCCTGGAAGGGAACGTGTCATAGATTGTGGAACTCAGGTACATCAAGATACTTCATTGATGCTAATCAGGCTCTTGTGAATAGTTGCAGCTCTGCCATCTGTCCAATATATTCATATTAATTATATTGATAGTATGAATATTGATTTCTATAACTTCAAATAACCCCTGCATTCTCTCTCTCTCTCTCTCTCAATCCCTCCGCCATCCAAGTCGCACCAGCTTCTCGTTCTCATGTAGCAATCAGCTAACAATGGCCTGTTTCCTTTATCATTATTACTTTTTTGCATATCTTTCATTCATTTGTTCTATATCTCTCTACATCACCGTCTATATCTCTCGATTCCCTTTCCACCCCGACTCTTAGTCTGAAGAAGGGCCTTGACCTGAAACGTCACCCATTCCTCATCTCCAGAGATGCTGTCTGTCCCGCTGAGTTACTCTAGCATTTTGTGTCTATCTTCGGTTTAAACCTGCATCTGCAGTTCCTTCCTACATAGATGGTTGAACAGCTTTAGAAACCAGGAGATGACAGAACTTAATCAGTGTTCGCACAACCGAACTACGTAGCGGTGGGCCGAGAAATCCTTCAATCTTAACTAATGTTGAGGCCTTACCTCCTTTAATTGTTTCTCCGGTAAATGTCCAATGTGAAGGAACATTGATTTGTCATTCAAGGTGGATGTACCTTGGTGTACCACAGTGATTCCTTGTCCAGACTTCATGGAGTCTGGAGTCAAGCCCTGAGGGAATGAAAGGACACTCCATTATCACTCGTTGCCCCAGCAACCATTTCACTACTGCCTGCACCAAATGCAAAATGGCTACCCTGACCATGAGTGGAACTTTTCTCCGTTTTTCATTTATGGCAAAGAACATGATTGTTTGATATCAATTACTCCACTTACTCTGATTATTGAATCATCCGACCACAACCAGACAGCAGTCCTGAACTACTATCTACCTCATTGATGACCCTCAGACCAGCCTTGATCGCACTTTGTTGGCTTCACCTTGCACTAAACGTTATTCCCTTTCCATGTATCTGTACACTGTAAATGGCACGATTGGAATCATGCATTGTCTTTCTGCTGACTGGATAGCACGCAACAAAAGCTTCTCACTTTACCTCGGTACACCTGACAATAAACTAAACTGAAACTGAAACTGTTTAAATCAGCAGCAGTTTTATGCTGAGGCTCATGGTCAATGGAATCCAGATTGAGACTTTCTACAATCGAACACAGGCTGAGCATATATCAGTGAAGTTTCATTATTTTTCGTTCCCCTAATACTTGTGACTGGATCGGGTGGACAGGAATGAACTCTTGGCCCTCATTTCCATCACTTACCATGTAAAGTTTAACCCAAGGTGTCTACGATTCATTTGGTTATTATTTTGAATGATACAACATTCAGTGTGGTAATTAAAATATCCATGTAATTGAATCAGCTTGCACAATTTAATCTGTTACATTACCTTGCCTGTTCAAATGTATTAAATGGCTTTATGCCATTTTATATTTGTGATGCCTGACGTACATTCATGTACAATTACATGCAGCAAATGGAAGACAATGAGGTGTAATTGTACAAAGAAGATGGCTGATGTGTTTATTGACATAACAGATCACTTAACATGGAGGCTAGACAATCATCAGTAGTCTTGTAGGCAACAATCCCTTTGTGCAATTTACTATTAAACGATGGTCTAGTTATAGAATCTGACAGCACGTAACTGCAAACTGTGTTGTGCATCAGGGTAAGGATGAATCATTCATTGTGCATCTTTACACAGCATCATGGTAAATCATAGGATCACACCAGCCTAGTTGACAATCCCTAAAATATAGAAGCAATTAGATAGAACTCAGCCAAGCATAAAATAAGCAGCATGTAATAACAGAATTAAATTGTGAGCAGTCAAGTGTTGACTTTGAACTACCAATATTAACCGCAAAATTGTGTTCATCTGGTTCTCTGAATTTCTTGATTACTTGGCCTGTAGGCATTCTCAAATATCCATTTTACTTCGGAGTCACGTGAGTGACTACGTGAAGAAGACCCGTCAGGGCGCATGCGCGTCATTACGTCTGACGCATTGGCGAGAACGGCAGCGGAGGACGGACCTCCTTCTGCAAGGTGAATAATTACAGCTCCACCAAAGTCGGGGAGACTTTGGAGGAGTTAGGAAAAAGTAAAAAATTGTTTCTGTGTGTTTTTTCCCCACATACAGGAACAAGGAAAAGGTGCAGGTCTGCTGCCGACAAGGAGAGAGAGAGAGCTGCGGGAGCTCAGTCTCTGAAAGGCAGCCTGTCACCTCGGGGGAGTCACAAGCCGGTAGCGGTGAGGCGACAGACTTGGCAAAGTGCCCAGCCGGTTACACAGCCAACGCCAGTCGGGCGGTAGGCATAAGCTAAGTCTGTCAGGGCTATAGACTCCGCAGAGTCGGGCCACGAGAGTCCCGTCGGGGACAGGATACCGTTCCCCAGCGGTTATCCAAAAGGAGCAGCTCATACAGGGGCTGCTCCACAGAGACGCTCCAGTAGGAGTTGTGCAGGAGGGAAGCCATAGGGAAGGCTCCACTGGCAGTGCCTAGGAGAGGTCTGCTTCATAAATTGCAAGAGGTGAGTGCAGAAGGGCAGATACGCTCTGACCCTGAGTCCGACGACGACTTTCAAAGGGAGGGCAGGCAGCTGTCAGAGCTGACACCGTGTGCAGCACGGTTTGCCATGTCGTCGGACGCTGGTGAGCCTCTGGGTGATGAACTTGCCACCAGCATAAATTACCAAGTCTCACATCAGCTACAGGAGCTGACAATGGATGAGACAGTAAGGAAGCATGAAGCCCCAATCAACTGTGGACTGTTAAAAGTTCCTGTTGGGAACAGGAAGAATTGGGGCAAGCTGGGCATACTAATGAGAGCCCAGGAGCATGTCAAGCTCCAGCATATTTTTAAAGTTGCTGGCATCTGGTATAATGAGCTTTGCCAGGATGGTGGATGGAGAGGCCATGACAAATTACAACAAAAGGCGCTATTGTGGAGTGCCCACTTTGAGATCAACTGCCTCCGCAAGACTGCGATTAGACCAACCATCAATGCTAAATATGCTTCACTCTGCCAGCCTGGCACAGTGCAACCGGCACAGCTGTTTGGCGAGGATTTCGCACAGCAGGTGAAGGAGCTGGAGGAGAAGTATCCCTATAAGCGAGGAGACTGGTCCGGGCAAGGGACGAGTCCAGCTACGATGCAGCGCAGTTGACGTTTGGCTGTAGCACCGCCAGGGAAGGTGAGATATCCAGCTCGAGGCCGGGGAAGAATGCCAGGTGGTAAGTGGGTCTGGTTCGCATGTAGACAGATCTAATGTGATACCTCAGATATGTTTATACTGAAGGTTATAGAAGGTATCGAACAAAGCTTAATGCAAATTCTGATTTACCCATGCAACATGTCCAAAAAGGAGTTTGACTTCAGTATCACTGAACAATTGGAAGTTCAGTTGGAACTTGCAAGCTTATGTAATAAAGGTGTAATTGCTAAGGCAGTTTACCAAAGCCATCAGTTTGTGTCCAATATCTTTCTCAGACCAAGCAAGGATGGGGGATGCAGAATTATATTGGAGCTGAATAGTCTTAACCCTTTTGTAGGGTATAGACATTTTAAGATGGAAATGTTTGTGAAGGAGATCTTAAAGAAATGGATTCAGTGTCTGTTCATTTACAGGATAGAAGATTTAAAATTCAGCTTGATGGGGCAATTATTGCAATACAATGCACTGCCTAATAGTTTGTCTTCAGCTCCTAGAGGGATTACAAAGTTGTTAAAACCTATTCTGGGCATGATGAGAAGTCGAGGGCATGTGCTCATGGCTTAACTAGATAATATCTTGATTGTAGGACAATCAAAGGAAGCTGAAGCATCAGTGGCGGTTGGTAAAAAACATTTTTTAATTGGGCTTCATAAGCTATCCAGAGAAATCTACATTTATACCTGTGACACAAATTGACTAGTTGGGTTCACAATAGACTTAATCAACATCATTGTGACCTTGCCCAGGCAAAAAAGGGTAGAGCTAATTAAGAGCTGTATCAAGTTAATTGCTGACACACAGCCTTCAATTAGCCAGGTGACAAGTCTGCTGTGGTAATGGCTGGCAGCATTTCCAGCAGTTCAATATGGCCACTTTATTATCTACAATTACAAAGGTCAAAGGAACAAGCATTGAGGATACATTGGGGTCATTATAATAGACCTATGCTTCTATCAATAGAGGCTGTTGCTGATGTACAATGGTGGATTCAGCATGTGTCCACTAGTAGTTCCAAAGTGTTATTGGACCAAGCTTCCATGATTTACAGACAGATGTCAGAGCACTTGGGTAGGGTGCTACTGATACAAGATCCAGCTGTGGAGACAGATGAACATTGCTCTGCAAACATGGGGAATTAACCAAGAGTATTTTATGGACTCAAGGCTTATGGCACTAACTAAACTAGTTTGCATGTGCAGTGCAAAATAGACAACACTACAGCAGTTGCTGATATGAATCACATGGGTGGAATGAAATCGTTATCATGTGACAAGTTGGCAAATACAATTGGACCTGGAGTAGGGATAGAGAGATTTGGATTGGAGCTATCTGTCTGCCAGGGAAAGTTAATGTAGTACCAGATGGCAGCTCACGAAAATTCCATCATAACACAGAGTGGGTGTGGAACCGGGATGTGTTCAAGAACATAGTACTTCTATATGGAAGGCCAAAATATGTTTCATAGGCACCAGATCCAGGGGCAGTGGCAATTGATGCTTTTTCAATAAATTGGGATGATATGTTTGTGTACATTTTCCCACCATTCTGCCTCATAGGTCGGTGTTTGAGAAAATCAAGCAGGATGCCGCTTCAGGGGTTTTGGTGATACCAAATTGCCTGATTCAACCATGGTTCCCTTTGATGTTACAGATAGCGATCCAACCTCTTTTTGCTGATTCCAAACAGTAGGAATTTGCTGGAGCATCCAGTAACGCATTAAGTTCATCCGTTATGTGATCGTATGGATCTGTTAATTTGCAGGTTTTAAGAATGCCTTACATTGGTCGAGGACTTTCTAGGCCAACGGTGGATATACTCACTGCAGCCTGGAGAAAGAGTACTCAAAAACAGTATATGACATGAAAAAAAAAAAAAAAATGGGAACAATATTGTGTTCAAAAGAATATTCAATATGATACTGTAGTTATTGAATATGTGTTAGAGTTTTATCTACACTTTATTATGATGAGGGTCATAGCTATAGTGCTATCAATACAGCTAGAAGTGCTTTGTCGGCATATCTTGTAATAGGTACATGGACACAAAGTATAGGATCTCACCCTCTCATATCTAGGTTGATGAAAGGAATCTTTAATTACAAAACGCCTAAGCCTACGTATAATAATAATAATAAGTTTATTTATATAGCACATTTTCCAATCGATTTAACTCAAAAGCCAAAGTGCTTTACAGTTACTAACCAAACAAATGATAAAAAGAGATAGAAAAAATGACAACACACTATAAGAAATTTTACACAAACACGAACATCCCCCCACAGTAGAATCTCCACTCTCCACTGTGAGGGAAGGCACTAAAATGTCCAGTCCTCCTCCTCCTCCTAGTCCACCCGAGGTCGGGGCCAGTCTGAGGCCACTGCAGCCAGTCGCCGCAACGGCAGCCCGATGTTGTTTGCCCACCCGCATCGGGTGGAAAAGTCCTCAGCAGCTTGGAAATGTCTGGAGCGGCCGCTCCTTCCCCGGAGACTGTATATGGTAATCTGAGATGTAAGCGTTGTTCTTAACATGCTTCGTCATTGGGTCCCTGTCACGTCTATAACTTTGCTGAATTGGCTATGCTAATGGCATTGGTGTCAGTACAGAGAGTGCAGACTTTGCAAAAACTTCAGTTCGAGAGAATGGAAGTGAATACAGAGAATGTTCTGTTTTATATTTCTGACCTGCTCAAACAAAGCAGGCCAGGTGTGACAGGATTTAAGATTGTGTTCTCAGCATATCCTACAGCTCCATGTTTATGTGTAAGGACACATTTGTTACATTACATTGAAGCCATAAGGGCTTTAAGACAAGAAGAAACAGGATTATTTGTCAGTTACAAGAAGCCAACATAAAAGAGTGGCAGTTCAGACTATCTCAACGTGGTTAAAGCAAGAGTTGGTTCAGGCAGGAATTAACATTTATGTGTTTACATCTTATTCCACTAGCGCAGTAGCAACATCCGCGGCCAGGGCGATGGACGTTCCCATCGACCATATATTAAAAGCCACAGGTTGGAAAAATGAACTTGTGTTTCAGCAATACTACCATCGGCCGAGTGCCGATGGAGGGCTGTTTGCCAACTCAATATTGAGTGCTGTTGCTATTGTTTAAAGTCTGTTTTCAATACTTTCATTCTGTTTTGTTTGTTGCCCCTACATTAAGAGGGTTTATTGGTTGTTTTATGACCAAAAATAAAACTGTTTTGGTTTTGCATGATATGCAATGTCATGTTTACAGCATTATTGATGATACTCAGAGTCAATCGATGCAGTGAGAAGCCTGGATTTTGATCTGCGGCATAAAAATCACAGAGCTTTAAAATCTTCACATAGTCACTCACGTGACTCCGAAGTAAAATAGTAAGATTAAACGAGAACTTACCAGTTTGAAGTTTGATCTTTATTTTATGAGGAGTTACGTTGGTGATTACGTGCCTGCCACGCCCAACCCTCTCTCATAGAAAAAAGGTCATAATGGTAGTTCTCATGTTGATCATCTTAATATGTTACTTCAATTATGGTGTTGTCTGTGATTTCATACCGCTGCTTTGAAGATTGACGCGCATGCGCCCTGACGGGTCTTCTTCACGTAATCACCAACGTAACTCCTCATAAAATAAAGATCAAACTTCAAACTGGTAAGTTCTCGTTTAATCTTACTATTCATTCTCTTTGAGATGACAGACATAGGATTTCAGTTTGAAACAAGATGGGAGCTAAACTGGATGGCTGTTATAAGTGCTGGCACTGTGGCACAATGTGAAGCTATGCCCATTCAAAGCAATGGAAGCAGCATGCAACTTTTCATCTTTATCAAACATCTTGCCAGTCGTAATGACAGTGATAATTGGCCAGACATATCAGCTGAGGGAAATATTATTAAAGGTTAGCTCCAGTTAATACCATGGTGTTCCTCTTCAGTTGAGTTTATTGTCACGTGTACTGAGGTACAGTGACAAGCTTTTGTTGCCTGCTGACCAGTCAGCAGAAAGACAATACATGATTACAATCGAGCCATTCGCAGTGTATAGATACATGATAAGGGAATAACGTTTAATGCAAGGTAAAGGCAACAAAGTCCGAACAAGCATAATTTTAGGGCCTGAGAGGAGTTTAAGAGGATCATCGTTAAAGTAAGAAGTCTGGAGCGATTATAATATGTGATTGATCTGTGGCTAGCATGCAAGTAGTCGCCTGGCTTGGGCACCATCTTAGAAGCAAAAGTTTATGTACATTATATTCTACACGTGGAATTGTGAAGCCGTGGCACTATGTGAGGTAGAGCTGGCTCAGGACAGTTGATGCTGCTTAGATGGAGAAGCTGGAGAGTGTGACCAAGTGGCCAGCCCCTTGTGGGAACAGGCTGGGAGATCCTCCAGACCCAGGATTAACAATCTCATCGGGAAGGCTGGCTCCGTCCTGGGGGCGGAGTTGGATTCATGGGAGGTGGTCTTGGAGGTGAGGATGCTCTTCAATCCTGGTCAATACAGCTCACCCCCTCCATGAAACACAGGGCAACCTGAGGAGCACCTTCAGCAACAGAATGGTTCCACCAAGATGTAGCACAGAACGCCACAGGAGATCCTTCTTCCCTGTGGCCATCAAACCGTACAACTCCTCCCCCTTCTGTCGTGGGGTAGACTGAGACTGACTCCCCCTCCCCAATCTTTGCACATCTCCAATCCTTTCCACTCGTCACTTTAATTTCATGTTTCATGTATTTTGTGGCTGTTGGCTGATCAATTTCCCTCCTGTTCTATCGTATCATAGACCCGCAGTCAGAAGGCAGTGAGAGCAGATAGCTATACACCTCGATGCAGAATTCCATCCATCATTTGCTGGTAAGAGCTTGGCATGAAGTTCAATGAATTCCCATGGGTGAATAAGATCTTCAAAGGCTTCATTTTACAAATTCCACTAAACCCCTCATGCAGTAAACATCTCGTCATGTTCAGCCAACTCGCCAAGTATCTTTCCCTCAGGACTCATGCTTAATATGCTTCAGAGTATCTTTGCACTACACTGCAACTGCTGCATATCACAGCTTGCTCACACAGTGAGACAACCATGAAGACAGCATCATCCATCCACATGGCATATCATACACCATTCATCTTATACTGTTCCCATTTGAAGAACAGGATGGTGTTGAACCATAGGCGATAGTAGCTGACAGGAGATGAACAGCAAGCCAACATGTCCTCAACACTCGTGGAAGACACTCATATTTCACTTGGGCAGCTTACACCCCAGCGGTATGAACATTGACTTCTCTAACTTCAAGTAACCCTTGCATTCCCTCTCTCTCCATCCCTCCCCCTTCCCAGTTCTCCAACCAGTTTGACAGACCCTGATTCCATGCTTCTCCAAGCTAACAATGATCGATCCTACATTTTCCTTGACCCTCATCTCTTTTGATGTCTCATTTTCACACACATTATCTCTGTGTCTCCCACTCCCTTGACTCTCAGTCTGAAGAAGGGTCTCAACCTGAAATGTCACCCATTCCTTATTTCCTGTACCGCCAAGTTATTCCAGCATTTTGTGTCTTCCCATCTATAGAAGAGATGGTGATGCTATTAGAGGAGCAACCGATATGGTTAAACATCTTTGTCTACCCCACTGCAAAATCTCCTCAAGGTATGTCTACTTTGAAGAAGTTCTCCTCCTCTCTCCAAAGACAGTTTAGCAACATCCTCTCTCACTCCCCCCCCCTCTGTGACTCCTCCTTCCCTCCAACTCTACGACCACAGTCTGAAGAAGGGTCTGGAGCCGAAACATCGCCTATTCCTTCGCTCCATAGATGCTGCCTCACCCGCTGAGTTTCTCCAGCATTTGTGCCTACCAATATGGTTGGTGACTTTCTCCTGACACCACGTTCTCCCACAAGTTGCAAGTAGTCCACTCATAGAAACATAGAAACATAGAAAATAGGTGCAGGAGTAGGCCATTCGGCCCTTCGAGCCTGCACCGCCATTTGATATGATCATGGCTGATCACTGATCATCCACTTTGTCCGTGCATAATTCCAACGACCCTTGAATCACAGCCCTTTACCCAATGCTTTTCATTTCACGTAACCAAGTACCCCTTATTTGTAACCCACAGCTAATTGGAAGTAGTTGATGATCCCTTTAAGACCACAAGCGGGAGCATCATTTCATTGTCAGGTGTGTCAGGAACTTTCTCTGCAATATAGTCTATTAGTGCATGCATCTCATTCAGTTCCTCGGCTCTATGAGGGCTTTGTAAATTATCCTCATTAACTTATATACTGTCACAAAATCTGTGGAAAACGATAAATGCCGTCAAGCCTTTCACTCCATTTCGTCCTTTATTGATCAGAGCAAAATATTATATATGTAGGAAAGAACTGCAGATGCTGGTTTAAATCGAAGGTGGACACAAAATTCTGGAGCAACTCAACGGGACATGCAGCATGGCTGGAAAGAAGGCATAGGTGACTTCGGATCGAGACCCTTCTTGCCTGTCTCCAGCATTTTGTGTCTACCTGCAAAATATTATACATCTGATATAGATCAACTCTTTTTGCTTAACTCTATGTTAATCTCGAATGTGTTTTCACTGATTTTAGCGAAACCATGGCTTGCATAAAGTAATTCATAGGAGTTTCATTTGAAAGATTATTTAACTAGTTGATGTATGTGGTTCTTCCTTGTTTTCTTGATCTTCAGCGTGCTGCACCTTCTCATCCTCCAGCTCCCTCGCTTGCTCTTTCTTCCCTCTGATCAGTTCTTCCTCTTCCCCTTGTTGCTGTTTCCTTTCCCTGCCCTCTTCCTTTGCTCTTCTCTCTTCATCCTCTTTCTCCATCTTGTTCTCCTGGATCTGCGTCTTCAGCACTTCCTTCCCCACCACTGGCTCTTCCTCCTTTTCCACTTTCTCATCGTCTTCAGAGGCCTTCTCAGTTTGAACAGGAATCACGACCTCTACGGAAGTGCGGAGAGGAGCTTCCACCACTAGGATCCCGTTGGAGGTCAGGGTAGAGGTCACTGACCTGGCAGCCACGGCTGACGGAAGTCTGTCATCACATTTGTTTGGAAAGAAAGTAAGAAAAATCAGGATGAGTTCAGTTCATGGAAAACCAAGCCATTGTGACATGCAAGCAGGAGATATGATGATCCCAAAGGTTCAAGTCTGTTCCATGTCACGTGTTTGATGCCACTGGATTTTGTTCACATTTTATTTTATTTTTATTTTATAAATATATTTGATATCAATTCAATCCAATATCGATTTTAAACAACTGCATTATCTTGTCCTTCTACGGATGATAAATATATTCCATTCATAATGATATCAAACACACACACACGCACATGCACACGCACACGCACACGTACACGCACACGCTACGCACACTCACACTCACACTCACACTCACACTCACACCCACAGACACACCCACAGACACACACACACACACACACACACTCACACACACACAGACACACACACACTCACACACACACACTCACACACTCACAGATACACACACACACTCACACACACACAGATACACACCCACAGACACACACATACACACACACAAACACACACACACTCACATGTGCACACGCACACACGCGTGCACACACACACACGCACACACACACGTGCACACACACCCACAGACACACACACACACACTCACGCACACTCACTCACACACACACTGAAACACACACACCCACAGACACACATACCCACTCACACACACGTAGACACACACACACACACACACACACTCACACACGCACTCACACACACATAGACACACACACACACATGCACACACACACACACACACACACACGCACACATACCCTCTCACGCACACTCACACACACACAGATACAAATAGCCGTTGGAGAGATCGCAGAGGGAGGAGCTACACACGACCGGTAGGAGTTAAAAAGGAGCGCGGGGCTTGTTCCTTACAGAGGTCCAAGAGCCGTTGGAGAGATCGCAGAGGGAGGAGCTACACCCGAGCGGTAGGAGTTAAAAAGGAACCGAAATCTGTAACGTTCCAAGTTCCACTTCAAAAACAAGTGGGTTTGAGGAAGCCGCTGATTGGTGGACGCAGACAAGAGGGAGCAGCTGATTGGGAGTCAGATCCCTGCTGATTGTACTGTATTGTAGCAGTTTGTTTTGTATTGTAGCAGTTTGTTTTGTATTGTAGCAGTTTGTTTTATATTCTATCCAGGGTAAGGGGAGTATGAGGGCCAGGGCAGTTTACTGTTCTGGATGTCAGATGTGGGAAGTCATGGAGTCTGATAGCCCTCCAGACGTCCACATCTGCGTCAGGTGTATCGAGATGGGGCTCCTAATGGACCGTATTAGGAACCTGGAGCAGCAGCTCGATGACCTCCGTCTGGTCAGGGAGAGCGAGGAAGTCATCGAGAGGAGTTACAGGGATGTGGTCACTCCAACACCACAGGAGGCAGGCAAGTGGATCACGGTTGGGAGAGGCAAGGGGCACAGGCAGGGACTAGAGAGTACCCCGGTGGCTGTACACCTTGACAATAAGTACTCCTGTTTGAGCACTGTTGGGGTGGACAGCCTACCTGGGGGTAGCGACAGCGGCCGGGCCTCTGGTATAGAGACCGGTCCT
Organism: Malacoraja senta; assembly: GCA_038087875.1. NCBI lineage: Eukaryota > Metazoa > Chordata > Chondrichthyes > Rajiformes > Rajidae > Malacoraja > Malacoraja senta. The sequence goes on from CM075980.1 coordinate 34,056,549, forward strand.
GTTGCTGAGAAGGGTAAGGAAAAGAAGAGGAGGGCAATATTAATAGGGGACTCTATAGTTAGGGGGTCAGACAGGCGATTCTGTGGACGCAGTCGGGAGACCCGGATGGTAGTTTGCCTCCCTGGTGCCAGGGTCTGTGATGTGTCTCAACGTGTCCAAGACATCCTGAAAGGGCAGGGAGAGGAGCCCGAAGTCGTGATACATATAGGTACCAATGACATAGGTAAAAAAAGAGAAGAGGTCCTGAAAGGAGAATTTAGGGAGTTAGGAGGGGAGTTAAAGAGAAGGACAGCGAAGGTAACAATCTCGGGATTACTGCCTGTGCCACGCGACAGTGAGAGTAGGAATGGAGCGAGGTGGAGGATAAATGCGTGGCTGAAGGACTGGTGCAGAAGGCAGGGATTCAAATTTCAGGATCATTGGGACCTCTTTTGTGGAAGGTACGACATGTACAAAAAGGATGGGTTGCACTTGAACCTGAGGGGGACCGATATCCTGGCGGGGAGATCTGCAAAGGCTACTGGGGAGACTTTAAACTAGAATGGTTGGGGGGAGGGACTCAAATAGAGAATGCTATTAGACAGTGTGTGAGGCAGGAGGCAGAGAAGGAAAGCACTCAGACACAACATGTAGGGGGGAAAGAAGAAAACAATAATAAACAGAGAATAAGAGGTGGTGGGGTTCTTAAATGGGTGAGCAGAGAAACAGAGGGGTGCAAAATGCGGGCGGAAGCAATAGGTAGCAAGGTGAAAAGTAAAAGTGGCAGGCAGACAAATCCAGGGCAAAAATCAAAAAGAGCCACTTTCCAACATAATTGTATAAGGGGTAAGAGCATTGTAAAAACAAGCCTGAAGGCTTTGTGTCTCAATGCAAGGAGCATTCGTAATAAGGTCGATGAGTTGAACGTGCAGATAGCAATTAATGATTATGATATAGTTGGGATCACGGAGACATGGCTCCAGGGTGACCAAGGCTGGGAGCTGAACATCCAGGGATATTCAATATTCAGGATAGAGAGAAAAGAAAAGGAGGTGGGGTAGCGTTGCTGGTTAGAGAGGAGATTAACGCAGTGGAAAGGAAGGACATTAGCTTGGAGGATGTGGAATCGGTATGGGTAGAGCTACGAAATACTAAGGGGCAGAAAACGCTGGTGGGTGTTGTGTACAGGCCACCTAGCAGTAGTAGTGAAGTTGGGGATGGCATCAAACAGGAAATTAGAAATGCGTGCAACAAAGGCAAAACAGTTATAATAGGTGACTTCAATCTACATATAGATTGGGTGAATCAAATTGGCAGGGGTGCTGAGGAAGAGGATTTCTTGGAATGTATGAGGGATAGTTATCTAAACCAACATGTAGAGGAACCAACGAGAGAGCAGGCTATTCTAGACTGGGTATTGAGTAATGAGGAAGGGTTAGTTAGCAGACTTGTTGTGCGTGCCCCCTTGGGCAAGAGTGACCATAATATGGTTGAGTTCTTCATTAGGAGAGTGACATTGTTAATTCAGAAACAACGGTTCTGAACTTAAAGAAAGGTAACTTTGAGGATATGAGACGTGAATTGGCCAAGATTGACTGGCAATTAGTTCTAAAAGGGTTGACGGTGGATATGCAATGGAAGGCATTTAAAGACTGCATGGATGAACTACAAAAAATGTTCATCCCAGTTTGGCAAAAGAATAAATCAGGGAAGGTAGTGCATCCGTGGATAACAAGGGAAATCAGGGATAGTATCAAAGCAAAAGATGTTGCGTACAAATTAGCCAGAAAAAGCAGCATACCAGAGGACTGGGAGAAATTCAGAGACCAGCAGAGGAGGACAAAGGGCTTAATTAGGAAAGGGAAAATAGATTATGAAAGGAAACTGGCAGGGAACATAAAAACTGACTGCAAAAGTTTTTATAGATATGTGAAGAGAAAGAGATTAGTTAAAACAAATGTAGGTCCCTTGCAGTCAGAAACAGGTGAATTGATCATGGGGAACAAGGATATGGCGGACCAATTGAATAACTACTTTGGTTCCGTCTTCACTAAGGAAGACATAAATAATCTGCCGGAAATAGCAGGGGGCCGCGGGTCAAAGGAGATGGAGGAACTGAGTGAAATCCAGGTTAGTCGGGAAGTGGTGTTGGGTAAATTGAATGGATTAAAGGCCGATAAATCACCAGGGCCAGATAGGCTGCATCCCAGAGTACTTAAGGAAGTAGCTCCAGAAATAGTGGATGCATTAGTGATAATTTTTCAAAATTCTTTAGATTCTGGAGTAGTTCCTGAGGATTGGAGGGTAGCAAATGTAACCCCACTTTTTAAGAAGGGAGGGAGAGAGAAAATGGGGAATTACAGACCAGTTAGTCTAACATCGGTAGTGGGGAAACTGCTAGAGTCAGTTATTAAAGATGGGATAGCAGCACATTTGGAAAGTGGTGAAATCATTGGACAAAGTCAGCATGGATTTACGAAAGGTAAATCGTGTCTGACGAATCTTATAGAATTTTTCGAGGATGTAACTAGTAGAGTGGATAGGGGAGAACCAGTGGATGTGTTGTATCTGGACTTTCAGAAGGCTTTCGACAAGGTACCACATAAGAGATTAGGATACAAACTTAAATCACACTGTATTGGGGGTTCAGTATTGATGTGGATAGAGAACTGGCTGGCAAACAGGAAGCAAAGAGTAGGAGTAAATGGGTCCTTTTCACAATGGCAGGCAGTGACTAGTGGGGTACCGCAAGGCTCAGTGCTGGGACCCCAGCTATTTACAATTTATATTAATGATCTGGACGAGGGAATTGAAAGCAACATCTCCAAGTTTGCGGATGACACTAAGCTGGGGGGCAGTGTTAGCTGTGAGGAGGATGCTAAGAGACTGCAAGGTGACTTGGATAGGCTGGGTGAGTGGGCAAATGTTTGGCAGATGCAGTATAATGTGGATAAATGTGAGGTTATCCACTTTGGTGGCAAAAACGGGAAGGCAGACTATTATCTAAATGGTGGCCGATTAGGAAATGGGGAGGTGCAGCGAGACTTGGGTGTCATGGTACACCAGTCATTGAAAGTAGGCATGCAGGTGCAGCAGGCAGTGAAGAAAGCGAATGGTATGTTGGCCTTCATAGCAAGAGGATTTGAGTATAGGAGCAGGGAGGTTCTACTGCAGTTGTACAGGGTCTTGGTGAGACCACACCTGGAGTATTGCGTACAGTTTTGGTCTCCAAATCTGAGGAAGGACATTATAGCAATAGAGGGAGTGCAGAGAAGGTTCACCAGACTGATTCCTGGGATGTCAGGACTTTCATATGAAGAAAGACTGGATAGACTTGGCTTATACTCGCTAGAATTTAGGAGATTGAGAGGGGATCTTATAGAAACGTACAAAATTCTTATGGGGTTGGACAGGCTAGATGCAGGAAGATTATTCCCGATGTTGGGGAAGTCCAGGACAAGGGGTCACAGCTTAAGGATAAGGGGGAAATCCTTTAAGACCGAGATGAGGAAAAACTTTTTCACACACATAGAGTGGTGAATCTCTGGAACTCTCTGCCACAGAGGGTAGTTCACGCCAGTTCATTGCCTATATTTAAGAGGGAGTTAGATGTGGCCCTTGTGGCTAAAGGGATCAGGGGGTATGGAGAGAAGGCAGGTACGGGATACTGAGTTGGATGATCAGCCATGATCATATTGAATGGCGGTGCAGGCTCGAAGGGCCGAATGGCCTACTCCTGCACCTATTTTCTATGTTTCTATGTTTCTATACACACACAGATACACACACAGATACATAATACACACACAGATACACACACACACGCACACACACACGCACACACGCAGACACACACACACACACACACACACACACACACACACACACACACACACACACACAGACAGGTACACACACACACACACACACAGACACGGATACACACACACACACACACACACACACACACACACACACACACACACACACACACACACACACACACACACACACACACACACACACACACACACAGATACACAGATACATATACACACACAGATACACACACACACAGATACACACACACAGATACACACACACACACACACACACACACACACACACACACACACACACACACACACACAGATTCACACAGACAGGTACACACACACACACACACACACACACACACACACACACACACACACACACACACACACACACACACACACTCACACACTCACACACACCATTGTGAAAGCTTCAACTTTTTTTGCCACTGGGGTCTCATAACTTTCTCGAATTGGGCCCAATCATGCTGACTGACGGAGTGGGGGGGGGTGGTCAGGTTGAGTTGTTGACCAGAGAATGGTGCACCTGATCCCCAGCTCCCTGCTGCGTGCTCTCTGCACTTTGTACCCGGCCCCTCAGCTTCAGGCCCGGGAGGACTGGTGCTGAATACATTCACCCAAAGGGAAAAGGATAAGAGGCGTCAAGTATGTTACTTCATTTTCTAGTTTTTGATTATTTATTGGGATTTTAACATATTTGATCACATTTTAATGTAATGTTAAATTCATGTGGAGAGCTTTTAAGTGTTTCTGACAATCAAAGATATTGAAAAGCAGGTGAAATGTCTTTATTAGCACAGCTGTCAAAGCCCATTAGGATGCTTTGGATTTAACACACAGCTCAGAGACCAGTCTGCCTCTGAGATGGGAGGAGATCAGATCCAGCAAGCCTCCAAATTCGATGGGGCATGGAAACGTTTCCCCATACTGTGGAAGCTCCACGTTGCAGTTCCGTAGAGGTGGTGATTCCAAGCAATTGAAAGCTGCTCCTCATGAATTAAATGAGCTACTATTCTGTGCACTAACATTTGATTTCCCTTTTGCTCGAAGCACAAGTAGCTAATTTCTCAAGAAGGTAAGATCCTCGTCCGAGACCTGTTGTTATTCTATCCCTCATCCTCTCTGCTCTGCCTCACTGCTCTCCCTTACTGAAAGTTAGAATCATACATATTCATAACACAGAAGGAGCCCTGTCAAGTTTATTCCAACTCAAAGGAGCTGTCCAGATCGATCCCACTTCACATGTCTTGTGGATTATGGCACAACTAATGCCAAACCAAGTACTTGTAACGGCAGATTTTTATATCGTTCAAGAGATTACTCCCTCTACCCGCTAAATGGACATCATGGTTAAGGGGAATGTCTTTATACACATGCGAGCTCAACGTCAGAGACCTTCAGAGCTTCTTCACAGATAAGTCTTCAAAAACAGTCTTTTGATTAATAAATTCTTTATTGTTGATGAAAACAATAAGATACATCCAAACTTCTTCCGATTTGTTACTATAATCATCAGCAAACTCCAGCTTATCACTTTAAACGTTAGAAAACTCCTCGTGTCTCCGTTACACTTCGCATGGTCAAAAGGGTAAACCTTCTCCATGCTGGTTCCAAACTAAACTAACAACTAAGCTTCTGCACAAGAAATGTAGCTCCAAACACGCCCAAAAACTCATCATAAATCCCACCCACGATATAACGGGCAGTCTAAAATTTAAAGACACATGCCATCATCAATGACATGCAAAACAGGCCAAATGGCCACTACAGTACTTACTAAATATAATAAGTGGCCAGGAGACGAGTCGCACCCTGGCCACTCCCTCTTCTCCCCTCTCCCATCGGGCAAAAGTATAGAAGTGTGAAAACGCACACCTCCAGATTTAGGGACAGTTTCTTCCCAGCTGTTATCAGACAATTGAATCATCCTACCACAACCAGAGAGCAGTCCTGAACTACTATCTACCTCACTGGTGACCCTCGGACTATCCTTGATCGAACGATACTGGCTTTATCTTGCACTAAACGTTATTCCTTTATCATGCATCTGTACACTGTGAATGGCTCGATTGTAATCATGTATTGTCTTTCCTCTAACTGGCTAGCACGCAACAAAATCTTTTGACTGTACCTCGGTACACGTGACAATAAACTGAACAGTAATTCTGTGAAAGTTTGGATAGTGAGTTTCACCCACACACTATACTCTTCATCTTCCTACTCAGTGAATCTCAAACAATTACACATGAGCTCATGTACACACAGCTTTCTGTCTGCTTCTCACACCATTCTTTCCCTATGTTTTTGGTACTATTTGCCTGTGTAAGATGTAAAATGTTACTTTGCCAAGAATTATTTATTGGCATTTATACTTGTTTTTCCTCCAGATTTCTGGGTTATATTTGGTTCTTATTAAACATCACATGCAAGTTGTGTATGAAGACAGCAATTTGGCTGGAAACAAACTTACCTGTACTTTCTGGTGAAACATCTTGAAATAAACCCATGTTGATCTTCTCGTTCGTTGTGGCTCCCTTGAAACAAAATAATTTTGATCAATGAATTTGTTATTGATCACAGCATGAGGAAGACAAGATAATCAGATTAAACAATGCCCGATAATATATCAGTGGACTTTGTTACTCTTATGTATTCAGGGAGCATGTTCAACTGAATACTAAGACATCACTCATGGCTCAACAGCAGCACTAATACTGGCATTAGTCTGTGTTTCCCCATAGAGGTCCTGCATTTTGGTCCCAGCATGACCCAAAACCAATGGACATAGAATGATAGAGTGGACGTGGAGAGGATGTTTCCACTTGTGGGAAAGTCTAGGACTCGAGGTCATAGATTCAGAAAAGGATTGAGATGAGGAAGAATATATTTTGTCAGAGAGTGATGAATCTGTGGAATTCTTTGTCACAGAAGGCTGTGGAGGCCAAGTCAATGGATATTTTCAAGTCAGAGAGAGATAGATTCTTGATTAGTACGGGTGTCAGTGGTTATGGGGAGAAGGCAGGAGAATTGGGGTAAAGAGGGAGAGATAGATCAGCCATCATTGAATGGTGGAGTGGATTTGATGGGCCGAATGGCCTAATGTGCTCCTATCACATGACCTTATGATCTTATATATTCTCCCTTCATCTGCTGCGTATATGTTTCCCCGTGGGGTCTTGGAAAGCAGCACAATTTCCTGCTGTTTTCTAGATCTCTGGCTGGAAAATTGACCCTGATACCAATGTCAGTTCTTAGCTGAGCCAAGCACAGGAGACACCACTTAAATGAATGGGAGAAATTAGTTGCTTGGAAAATCAAGTAGACTTGTTATTAAGCGCAGGCTCGGCGATCGTTTCGCTGATCACCTCCACTCAGTCAGCCTAAACCTACCTGATCTCCTGATTGCTCAACACTTTAACTCCCCCTCCCATTCCCTCACTGACATTTTTGTCCTGGGCCTCTGCCATTGTCATAGTGAGGCTCAGCACAAATTGGAGGAACAGCACCTCATAGTTCACTTGGGTAGTTTACACCCCAGCGATATGAACATTGACTTCTCTAATATCAAGTAGCTCTTGCTTTCCCTCTCTCTCTCTCTCTCTCTCCATCCTCTCCCCCTTCCCAGTTCTCTGACCAGCTTACAGTCTCCAACTATCTTAACTCCGTATTGCCCACTCCCATGACATCAGTTTGAAGAAGGGTCTTGACCCGAAACATCACCCATTCCTTCTCTCCCGAGATGCTGCCTGTCTGCTGAGTTACTCCAGCATTTTGCATCTACCTTCAATCTAAACCAGCATCTGCAGTTCCTTCCTACTGACTTTTTATTATTTGTTTAAGAGTGTCTCAACATGTTTTAATTGACTTTTATGTGTAGATACATTTTATAGGATGTTAAATGTACAAAAACGTTTTTAATTTATGTTATTGAATGTGAATTCCAAAGACATTTACTAGCACTGACTGTGGAGAGAGGAACTAATCCATTTTTCAGATCAATGACATTTCGTCATAAAGGGTTCCCCATCTGAATTATTAACTCCTGTTTTGCTCCTCACAAATATTGCCTGACTTGTTGAGTTGAATTCTCTGGTTTTATTTCAGATTTCTAAATTAAACTTAACTAAACTATCCTCTTGTTGCACCTTTTAGAAAAGCACCCACACTTGCGGGGAACAAAGTTGCCGACTGCTGCTGTCCCAACATTGAACAAAGATCATTTGTGAGATTTGGGCAGCAAGATCGAGATTTGTATGTTGGGAGGGTGGGTGGATATCCAGTAATAGATAAAAGACAATGGATATACTGTATAATAGCAACACATGTTGATCAGATATGCCAACGCATTCAGAAATTTAATTGCAGAGAAATTAGTGCAGATGTGGAGGTATGGTCTTACCAGGATCTTCAAAACATGAAGATAGACACAAAATGCTGGGGTAACTCAGCGGGTCAGGCAGCATCTCTGGAGAGAAGGAATAGGTGCCGGTTCGGGTCGAGACCCTTCTTCATACAAAGCATGAGCCATCTGAGCCTTGCAAACTAATGTTTGACTGTTTAAGTGCATCAGTAGCACTGTTATTTAGCGTCTTTCATGCGGAAAAACATCACAAGGTGTAAACAGAAACAAATAGCTATTCAACCAAAAAAAAGCCACAGGAAATGCTGGAGATACTCAGCAGATGTTAGACGCATCCTTGGAAATGGAAACGGTTAACACTTCAGATCAATGATCAAGAAACAGAAGTGAAAAAGTGATTTAAGTCTCCGAGTGTGGGAGGAGTGGAGAGGACAAATCTTGACATAGAGACTCACAAAATGCCAAATGTTAATGTTTCTGTTGGAATAGCATGCTGAAATGTCATACAAACACTGATGGTTGGGTAACATTAAATAACTTACGGAAAATCTTCAATTGTCCTGGTACTAGCACCATCTAGTGCCTTTAGTATGGCATGATTGGGCAAGACACATTAGGCAGTGCTTTGCATTGTTGTACAAACCTGTGGTACACTGTACCTGCCATACCAAGTTCACTTGAGCCTGATCGGTTAACCTCTCGACCATGGGATCCAGACACTACCTGTAACAGAGTCAGGAAGCCAGCTACAGCTTACAATGGTTAGAGCCCCTGGGTTAGCTGAAGGAATGTAATATTGGTTTACCTTTCATAAAATGTTGCAGTTGTTTAAAATTGATTTTACAATATTTTGTTCTTTTTTATTAAGCATTGTCAATGACTTTCTTTTTTTTAATCCAAAAGTGATCAGGTAACATTGTCCCAATCGATGAACCATCGTCTTGTGTGTTTATGCTCAAACTGGAAGAAAAAGCAGGCATGACTACTTTCCGTGATGAGTGGCTTAAATGGTAGGTAAAAGTCAAAACAGAGAAACTGATTTGGAATTTCTCAATAACTTTGCTGTTTACCAGAGATACTGTACATGTCATCTTGAGCAACATATGGAACCCAACGGAAAATTATAATACCTCCATCCATTTTGGGTGGACATATAGGTACAGCATTTCCAGTGCAGCGAAAATCACAGAAACACACTGGGACAGAATCATCTCTGGCAGAGAATGCAAGATCTTTTGTTCTGTTGTCTGTAACATGACAACTTTTAGTATTTGAGTATTTATCGATTTAAGCCCTGCTGAGCTTCAAACATCCTGCCCAGGAGTCACTGGTGTTTACATTGTGGTGAAGATGTGAGCATTCTGTGTCATCCAGCACATCTGACAGATTTCCATTTGTTATGCTAATGATCTACAATTTTGTGTTAAACCATCTTCCACTTTAGAGCTGATAATATTTCATTGCTTACAGTAACATCATGCAACATTTTCACACAGAATTTAGTCAAGAATATCACCGCTTTAGGTTTTTTGTAATGTATATCATCCACTACATCTGCAAATACTTTTAACTCTTTCCCACTATCATCATCTGACATGTTGGCCTGTTGAAATCGGTTCAAAAATGATACATTGCAGGGATGCTTCTTTGCTGCCACATCTGATTTTCTTTCTCATGTGTGTTGACCTTGGTTTCTAAGGCAACAGTACTCGAATGGATTTTGGAACCTCCAAACTGAGCCAGATGCCCAACTCTGACATGCGAAACAGGAATTCAGCAATGGAGAATCGAAAGCCCAGGGTAATTGCAAATCCCTTATCAAGTGGTACACAGAGAGGTTGGGGACAAGATGCTTGTTTGCACTTAACATCTTGTCTGAATGAGTCAAGAAGCTGTCTAAATATGCAATTGTGGTCTGTGTGTAGGTTCCCAGTCAAGCGTTTAGGAACAAACACCTGGAACCAACAAGACCACTGGGTGGTGCCGTGAGAGGCAGCCTCGCCAACAGCCTGTCTTGTCCCTTCCTTCTTTGTTGTTTTTAGTCCGTTTTATTTCTATATTTTAGTTGATCTTTTATTATGTGTGAAGTGGGGAGAACTTTTTTTATCTCTTCCCCCGACGGAGATGCGACTTTTTCCGTGTCGTATCTCCGTCCGCACTGTGGCCTAACATCGTGGAGTTGCCGGTCCCTTTGTTAGGGATCAACTTCGGGAACTCCAACCGCAGGAGCTTCGAACGCCCCGACTGTGGGAGAAAAGGAGGGAAGACGGTCAAAGTTATTTGCCTTCCATCACAGTGGCGAGTGCGAGGTCACTGAATGCAAGAGAGATGCTGCCTGCGCTGGTGGGGTCTCAGAGGGAGTCGCGTGATGTCGGTGTTTACGGGGACATCGCTCCACGGGAGTGTCCTGAAGTCAGGTGCGAGTGTGGACGGCTTTCTGACTGTTCGGGGGGACAAGGACTGCAGAGAGAGCGACAAGCAGTCGGTACAACTCTGGTCACATCACGGTGAAGGAGCGTGTGTGTGTGGCCCGGACATTGGACTGAAGGCTGTGGGTCTCCGCTTATGCTGTGTGGCCTGGGGATTCTCACACGCCGCTGTGGTGTCTGTTTATGGTTATTTTTAATGTAATATTGTGTCTTGTTTCTTTTTTTGCTGTGACTGAATGGTAAATCAAATTTCATTGTACCTTTGGGTACTCGTGACAATAAAGAACTATTGAACTATTGAACCATTGGTTAAAACCCTACCATGGTGCAGCAGTAGAGTTACTGCCTTACAGCGTTTGCAGCGTTTGCCGGAGATCCAGGTTCAATCCCGACTACGGGTGCTGCCTGTACGGAGTTTGTATGGAGTTTCTCCCCGTGACCGTGTGGGTTTTCTCCGAGATCTTTGGTTTCCACACTCCAAAAACGAACAGGTTTGTAGGTTCATTGGCTTGGTATATGAGTAAAGAATTCTCCCTAGTGGGTGTAGGATAGTGTTAATGTACGGGGACCACTGGTCAGCGCTGACCCGGTCGGCCGAAGGGTCTGTTTCCGCGCTGCATCTCTAAACTAAATAAAACTAAAAAGGAATCCAGCCCAGGATACTGTAGCTAACTGACGACAGATGCAAATGCTAGAATATTGAGCAAAAGTAAACTGCTGGAGGAATGAATACTCTGCATTCGTGAGTATTAGCTGCAGGGAGAGGTTGAACAGAGTTTCAGTTTTAGAGATTGTTTTCTCTGGAACGTCGGAGGTATTTAAATGTTCTCGATCTTTAATTTCATTCTTTTTGTCACAGTGTCAATTCCAATATGCAGGTGATTTAATTCAATGGCAGTATGGTTCCATCACACAATCAATTCTTGGAGATGGGCATTGGTAATGAAGACTGTTCAGCTTTATCTTGCATCAACAACCTCAAGAAGCCACTGCTTTTTTTTTTAACACAGTTCTTTGAAATTGAGATGACTTGCTTGTACTGGATCCTATAGGGCCTGTCCCACTTGGCGATTTTTTCGGCGACTGCCGGCGTCATTGACTGACGTATCAGGGTCGCAGAAAGATTTTGAACTTTTCAAAATCCAGCGGCGACAAAAAAATGTTGCGACACTGGAGGAAACACCACGCGTCAATACGTCATCACGCCGCATCACCGCCGCATCACGCCGCGACATTTTCAGTGACCTGATACGTCAGTCAATGATGCCGACAGCCGCCGAAAAAATCGCCAAGTGGGACAGGTCCTTATGGATTCTGAGATGAGATTGGGATCCACAAACTCTGTCACAGGTGGAGCAGGAGGAGTGTGAAGAGGAGAGTGGCTGGATCGTTCTTCACTCCCATACACTGTTGTTTATGATTGACCTCCGCGTTCCCCAGGAAAGACCCACAATGTTTTGTGCTTCACTGTGTGTTTCTCATCCATTTTGACTGGTCTTGGATTAGGGATTCCGATGAGTGGATGTGAATGATCCAGTTTAAAATTCTTAAGGGGTTGGACAGGCTAGATGCAGGAAGATTGCTCCCGATGTTGGGGAAGTCCAGGACAAGGGGTCACAGTTTAAGGATAAGGGGGAAGTCTTTTAGGACCGAGATGAGAAAATCATTTTTCACACAGAGAGTGGTGAATCTCTGGAACTCTCTGCCACAGAGGGTAGTTGAGGCCAGTTCATTGGCTATATTTAAGAGGGAGTTGGATGTGGCCCTTGTGGCTAAAGGGATCAGAGTGTATGGAGAGAAGGCAGGTATGGGATACAGAGTTGGATGATCAGCCATGATCATATTGAATGGCGGTGCAGGCTCAAAGGGCCGAATGGCCTACTCCTGTACCTAATTTCTATGTTTCTATGTTTCTATGTTTCTCGGGGGGGTGGGGGGGTTAGATTCTGAGAATTCGCTTTTCTTCTGCCCTCCTAGGAATCCTTTACATGAACTGAGCTTGGTGCAGAAAACTTCTTCCAAGAGTATCGGTGACACGGTGGCACTGTGGCGTAACTGTAGACTTGCTGCCTTACAGCGCCAGAGACCCAGGTTCGATCCTGACCACTGGTGCTCGTCTGTGTGGAGTTTGTACGTTCTCCCCGTGACCTGCGTGGTTTTCACCGAGATCTTCGGTTTCCTCCCACACTCCAAAGACGTACAAGTTTGTAGGTTAATTGGCTTGGTGTGAATGTAAAATTGTCCCAAAGATAGTGTTAGTGTGCGGGGATTGCTAGTCGGTGAGGACTTGGTGTTTCCGCGCTGTATCTCTAAACTAAGTCTAAACTAAACTAAAGTATCGTGTCAGGTTTGTGAACAAGGTGGCCTATCCTTTGAAGTTGGTTGGCCATGATCTGAGCCACAAAACTGAGAATGTTGACTTAGGAGGGGATGCTGACATTGGTTCATCTGTTTTGCAAGTGGGTTTGGAGAATTCTACATTTTCAACACTGGTGTCTTTTATCTTGTGTTGATATCTAAACCGTGACTCCAAACTATACAGAACAGCTACAAGCTTGATGCGTGATTCACATGAGTTGGTGATAGTGCTCCAGTTTTTCAGGGAGATTCTGAGAATATCCTTGAAGGTTTAACTCGGAGTAGGAGTTCTTGTTCTTCAAACGCCACTTTCAATAGACAATAGACAATAGGTGCAGGAGTAGGCCATTTGGCCCTTCGAGCCAGTACCGCCATTCACTGTGATCATGGCTGATCATCCACAATCAGTACCCCGTTCCTGCCTCCTCCCCATAACTTTAAGAGCTCTATCTAACTCTCTTGAAAGCATCCAGAGAATTGGCCTACACTGCCCTCTGAGGCAGAGAATTCCACAGATTCTCAACTCTCTGCGCGAAAAAGCTTTTCCTCATGTCCGTTCTAAATGGCCGACCCCTTATTCTTAAACTGTGGCCCCTGTCAACAAATACTCACTTGAACCTCTACAGGTGGACAGTGGAGAGAAGATTGACTGGTTGCATCATGGCCTGGTTCAGCAACTTGAACGCCCAGGAGCGAAGTAGATTGCAAAAAGTGGAGAACACTACCCAGTCGATCACGGGTACTGACTTCATCCAATGTCGCATTTCCCTCGACTTTCCTCAGTCAGCCAAAGAATGTCATGGAACATGATAGACGATGGTGAATTTCAACATTGTTTTCTCTCCACAGAGATGTGGCACCCAAAATATGGAAAGTAATTCCACAGTGTCTGGGGTTCATTGTGGAACTTGGTTTGTGGGCAGTGTTGTTGAAGGCTGTTTAGTGTAAGGTCTATCCCCTTCCGCACAAAACATTGGTGATATTTCAGTACTCGGTTTCCAAGTATCTGGCTTCCAAAGGAGGTCCTGGCGAGGGGGGGGGGGACGGACGTGAGGGGCAGGGGCGGGGGAGGGGTAGAACAAGGGTGCACCCTGCGTGGGGGAGGGGGGAGAAAACAAAAGTGCACCCTGCGTGGGGGTGGGGGGAGAGAACAAAAGTGGGCATGGGGTATTTTGTAACTTTGTCAGAGTTCTTTACATGGCGACTATTGCATAACTTGGGTATGCAAGCAAAGAATTCCACTGTGATTCGTCGCATGTGATAATAACGTTTTCAATTCAATTCAACATATTCAAGTCTGCAGACCGTAACTAGATGGAGAGTTGGAATGGTCTTCTTTCTGGAGTACAGCTAATGAAATTTCAACAGCTTCTCATTTGTCTGAAGAAGGGTCCCGACTAGTAACATCACCTATCCATGCTATCCAGGGATGTTGCCTGACTCGCTGAGTTACTCCAGCACTTTGTTTCTCATTTGTCCTGTAGGTTAACTTGGAGCGGAAAAAATTGCAGAAAGTTGTGACCACTGCCCAGTCCATCATCGGCTCTGACCGCCCCCACCATCGAAGGGATCTATCGCAGTCGCTGCCTCAAAAAGGCTGCCAACATCATCAAGGACCCACACCATCCTGGTCACACACTCATCTCTCTGTTGCCATCGGGAAGAAGGTACAGGAGCTTGAAATCTGGAACATCCAGATTCAGGAACAGCCTCTTCCCCACAGCCATCAGGCTATTAAACACGACATCAAACTCTGAACAATAACAGTCTATTATTATATATATATATGTATGTCTATGTATATATATGGTCTATGGTATATAAACACACTGAACTTTTATCTCCTGTTCTGTATTATGTTTACATATTCTGTGGTGTTGCAGCAAGCAAGAATGTCATTGTCCTATCTGGGACACATGACAATAAAACTCTCTTGACTCTTGACTCTTAACATGTTGGTTGTGAGCTGCAGTATCACAGAGAGGAAGACTGATAGGGATGGTTTGTGCTGCCATGCTTGATCCCAGTGACAGGAATTAGCCCTAAGGTGAATCTATTGCTTAGTAAGTTGCTTTTCATGTCACCTTGTTACATCCTCCAAGTCTTGGTTAAATATTTCAGTGATTTACACATGTAAATTGCTCCAAGTACATCATTTGCCAGCGGTATGAATATTGATTTCTCTAACTTCGAGTAACCCTTGCTTTCCCTCTCTCTCTCCGTCCCTCCCCATCGTAGATCTCCGACTAGTTTCACAGTCCTCCTGGTTAAATATTACTGATGGTATGCCTCGTTGTCACCTTCCCCTCAGATAACAATGTACCTTCTACATTGGTCAAGAAGGAACTGCAGATGCCGAAACGTTGCCAATTTCCTTCACTCCATAGATGCTGCCGCACCCGCTGAGTTTCTCCTGCAATTTTGTCTACCTACCATTCTACATTTCCTTCATCATCGTCCCCTTTGATCTGTGTTTTCACACCTTACCCTTCACAAGTTATAGGAGTAGAATTAGGCCATTCGACCCATCGAATCATATCTCTGGCTTGATATCCCCTGACTCTCAGTCTGAAGAAGGGTCTTGACCTGAAACATCACCCATTTCTCCTCTGAGATGCTGCCTGTTACTCCAACATTTTGTGTCTATCTTCGGTACAAACTGACATCTGCAGTTCCTTCCTACACATTTGCTATAAAGTACATACAACAGTCTTGAAACACACCATGTAAGTGCAGATTTCCTTCCATCCATCCATCCATTTGAACACTCTCCCATACCCCACAGATTAGATTTATGTAATATTCTGAATTGATCATTCCTGCATTATTTTGTGCATTTCCACATTCACATATTACCTTTCAAGGCTAATTTGTCCAAAAATCTTCATTTCATAACTTCATGTGATAGGACCAGAATTAGGCCATTTGGCCCATCAAGTCTACTCTGCCATTCAATCATGGTCACCTTTCACCTTTCGCTCAACCGCAATCCCCTGCCTTCTCCCCATAGCCCTTGACACCCGTACTAATCAAGAATCTATCTCTGCCTTAAAGTATATCCATTGCCTTGGCCTCCACACCCTTCTGTGACAATGAATTCCACAGATTCACCACCCTCTAACTAAATAAATTCCTCCTCATCTCCTTCCTAAAGGAACGTCTTTTAATTCTGAGGGTACAACCTCTGGTCCTAGACTCTCCCACCAGTA
This sequence comes from Malacoraja senta, assembly GCA_038087875.1. NCBI lineage: Eukaryota > Metazoa > Chordata > Chondrichthyes > Rajiformes > Rajidae > Malacoraja > Malacoraja senta. Next base: position 34,072,741 of record CM075980.1, read on the forward strand.
GAAACATCCTCTCCACATACATTCTTTCCAGAGATCCTACCTTAATACCAGCTTCCCCACTTACACCTAAGTTGATATTTGAAGCTATGATTTTCATGTAAAAGAAATAGCTACAGTAGAAATCATGTATGTGTTCTTCGTTGTAACACGGGTTAAACTAGAGCTGACATGTGTATGAAAATACCATTCACACAGAGGGTTCACAAGTGGTGCACAGCGACTGTGCCGGAACTGTAGTGACTGCAATTCTACCCATGTGAGCTGGTTTGGGGTTCTTGTCTGCCCTGCTCATCGAGCTTCAGCATGATCCTGAAGCTCAGTGAAGAGAGTAAACTACAGAAGCAAACGTGAAGTAACCACGGCATTCCCTCTCTCTCTCCATCCCTCTCTCTATCCCTCCCCCAACCAAGTCACACCAGCTTCTCAGTGTCATCTAGCAAACAGCTAACAATGGGCTGTTTCCTTTATCATCAATACTTTTTTTGCATATCTTTCCTTCATTGTTCTTTATCTCTCTACATCAAGGGTTCCCAATCTGGGGTAAATTCATTGATTCTGGATTTGTAGATATTTTTTCTCGTTGACTGACTGTTTGGTTCTGGTATACCGGTATCTGTTCATCATTAGTTGTTCATAAATAAGTGAAATAACATTGTTATGTGCTATGAAGTGGAGGCTCTACATCATCGTCTCTATCTCTCCTTTCCCCTATTCCCAAAGAAGGGTCTTGGCTGGAAACAGAAATGCTCTCCAGAAATGCTGCCTGTCCCGCAGAGTTACTCCAACATTTTGTGTCCATCTCCTGTGAAATCTGACTAATTCAGTTAAATATTTGAACAAAGAAGGGGCTGCCATATTAATCACCTGCACTTAGAAGCCTATTTGTCGTTAAATAGAGACAAACATAAGGAAAGAACAAAAAGACTTCAACAAATAACTTTTCTTTGATTATCGTGGACAGAAAATGTAGGCATAATTTTTCAGAACAGTTAATTTTGTTTAGTAAAGGAACAGCAGATGCAGGTTTACTCCAGCATTTTGTGTCTATCTTCAGTTAATTTTGTTCCTTTGTCAGCATTCCTTTTAATTTCAATTTTATTCTGACTGTACTGTGGAAACAATATTTGGACCACATTGGTGCATTCTTTTGATATTCTTTGAGTGATATTGAATGCGCTTGGCTTTAAACTCTCTCCATTGTGTAAATGTATCAGGGACGGCCTGAATATGATTCTACTGCAATTCACTGGTACAGAATCAACAACCAATGTTGCCGTAGTCAGTGCATTGAGTTGCAATGCTTCAGCCTTTGGCTGATTGAAGACAGATCTGCCGATGGCCTAACGACCTGAAACTTAGAAAATGTCCCATGGTCTTGATTGGAAATAAATCAAAGTTCAATGCCTTGGAAGGAACTGCAGATGCTGGTTTAGTTTGGTTTCATTTAGAGATACAGCGCGGAAACAGGCCTTTCGGCCCACCGGGTCCGCACCAACCAGCGATCCCCACACATTAACACTACCCTACACAGACTAGGGACTATTTACACATACATCAAGCCAATTAACCTATAAACTGTATGTCTTTGGAGTGTGGGAGGAAACCAAAGATCTCGGAGAAAACCCACGCAGTCACGGGGAGAACGTACAAACTGCATACTGACAGCACCCGTAGTCGGGATCGAACCTGGGTCTCCGGCGCTACAAGCGCTGTAAGGCAGCAACTCTACCGCTGCGCCTCCAAAGATACTGTAAATCGAAGGCCTCGTTGAAACTTACAGAGTAATGAAAGACGTACATAGAGTGGATGTGGAGCGGATGTTTCCATTGGTGGGAGAGTCTAGGACCAGAGGTCACAGCCTTAGAATTAAAGGGCACTCTTTTAGAAAGGAGGTGAAGAGGAACTTCTTTAGTCAGAAGGTCATTAATCTGTGGAACTCATTGCCACAGAGGGCTGTGGAGGCCAAGTCAGTGGATATATTTAAGACGGAGATAGACAAATTCTTGATTAGAACGGGTGTCAAGGGTTATGGGGAGAAATTGGATTTAGCTGGCAGAGACCAGCCATAGTTGAATGGCGGAGTAGACTCAATGGGCCGAATGGCATAATTCTACATCTTTAACCTGTAAACTTGTGATAGGCATGAAAAGCTGGAGTAACTCAGCGAGTCAGACAGCATCGCTGGAGAGAAGGAATAGGTAACGTTTCGGATCAAGACCCTCTGAAGAAGGGTCTTGACACAAAACGTCACCTATTCCTTTTCTCTAGAGATGCTGTCTGACCCGCTGAGTTACTCCAGCCTTTTGTGTCTATCTTCAAAGTTCAATGCTTGCAGAAGATGATGGGAGAAAAGGAGAGGAGTAAGAAGTAAGGCAGTAATCCTATTGAAATATACAAAATTAATTCAGGCTTAAGAGGATAGATGAAAGTGATAATATCAGCTTATTATCCCATGGTATGAATAGTGATCACAGCCTCAAAATAAGGGGTCCCCCTTTTCAGGACAGAGTAGAAACTTCCTCACTCACACGGCAGTGAATCTTTGGAGTTCTCTGCCCATGAGGTAGGTGGGAGCTCAATGATTGAGCATATTTATGAAAGAGTGATTTATTTTTAAATATGAAATAAATTAAGATATTTAGTTTAGTTTAGAGATACAGCGTGGAAACAGACACTTCGGGCCACCGAGTCTGCACCAACCAGCGATCCCCGCACATTAACACTATCCTACACACACTAGGGGCAATTTTACATTTATACCAAGCCAATTAACCTACAGACCTGTACGACTTTGGTGTGTGGGAGGAAACCGAAGATCTCGGACAAAACCCACGCGGTCACGGGGAGAACGTACAAACTCCGTACAGACAGCACCCGTAGTTGGGATCGAACCTGGATCTCTGGTGCTGCAAGTGTTGTAAGGCAGCAACTCTACCGCTGCGCCACCGTGCCGCTCTGTGGAACGAGAATTGTGGAATAAAATGAAGGGAAGTGACGCTGAGGTAAAAAATCAGCTATGATCCTATTGAATAGACACTGGGAGCTGAATGGACAACTACTATTTCTTAGATTCTTGCAAACTAGATTATCTATTGTAATTGTAACATTGTCTGTAATAAAACATGCATTTAAGTGCAAAAAAAATTCTATCAAGAGAGTCATCAAATAAAATCTCACAATGAACTGCACAGTGGTGGTAAATATTTATCTAAATAGGTAACAGTGAGATTGTAATTGAGGTGTAAGAGTAGGTGAGAAGCAGGAGTTTGGAGGGGTTTCAGAGCTTTGAGTGGAAGTCACTGCCAATGGAGGGGAGTTTAAAGTAGCACAAGGAGGTGGTTAATATTATCAAGGTGATACAACCCGTCATTGGCATACCTGAAATCTCCAAATAACCTTCTTGAGTCTTCACCTGGAGCTCGTCAGGGGTGAAATGTTTCACGTCAAGGCTGATCTTCCAGCAGCTCAACTTCCGCTGAGGCACCGACGTTCCGCGGGCAAGCGGCTGGGATAGAGAAGATGGGCCGTGGCTGGCTGTGGCGTTGTCAGCTAGGCCTGAGCATAACGTCCCTGACCTGCTAGTACTGAACCGATTCTCCATCCACTCCATCCAGTCCCTCATTGGCTGATCGGGATAAGAAGGGAGACCAAAATCCAGATCAAGCAGGCAGTTTGGAGAGTAACCCCTCCGCAAGGGATCCCAGTAGCTTCGGGAAAAGAAATGTGACAACGACATTTTCTCAGCTCGGGGTTGAAGAGTTACGTCAAGTTGTAAAACTCTACTGAAATGAAACCCCTTAAATCAGCTTAAGATGAAGCAATGATAGACACAACAAGCTGGAGTAACTCAGCGGGACAGGCAGCACCTCTGGAGAGAAGAAATGGGTGACGTTTTGGGTCGAGACCCTTCTTCAGGCTACTGCTTGTGCTATGATATGACTGCATGCAAGAGTATTTATACAGCTACTCGCCACCCACATGATAACTTCATCACTGATCAATGTTCTTCCAGTTTGTCATAAGTAACACAGTTAGAACATTCTGGGAATCAACGCTTTGCAGCCAAATTCCAAACACATCAGGAGTTATAAATAGGGACTTGACAAAGAGCAACTCATCATTTTATTTATAGACCACATTCCAGAGCAAGTATTGCACAGATCTGTCAAGCTAATGTTACAATTGTAACGCGAATATTTCTTCAAACCTCTTCTGGAAACAACAACCTTGTCATCTCTCAATTTGCTCTTACTTTATTATAGAGTCATAGAGTCATACAGTGTGGAAAAATAAGCCCTTCAGCCTGACCTGCCCAAGCCGACCAACATGCCCCATCTACACCAGTCCCACCTGCCTATATTTGGCCCATATTCGTCCTATCAATGTACCTGCTCAAATGTTTCCTGACCATTGGAATACTACCTTTCCTGACCATTGTAATAATAACTCGTCTGGCAGCTTGTTCCAAATACCTACCGCCATTTGTGTCAAAAAGTAGCCTCTCAGGCTTCTATTAAATACTTCCCCCAATAGTTTAAACATGTCCTCTGGTTCTTGATTCCCCTACTCTAGATAAAAGACTCTATGCATTTGCCCTATCAATTCATCTCAAGATCTTACAATCCCTGCCTGGCGTAAAAATAAAACAGGGAAGGCAGCTCAACCATGGCTAATGAGGGAAATTATGAATAGTGTTAAATCCAAGGAAGAGGAATATAAACTGGCCAGAGGAAGCAGCAAACCGGAGAACTGGGTGAAATTTAGAATTCCACGGAGGAGGCCAAAGAGCCTGGATCTGCGGCTGGGGACTGGTTTGGTGCCACGGAGGCATCAAGAGGGGACCCGGCAGCGATAGTGGAGAGGTTGGTGCGGCAGTCGAGCGACCGACGCGAATGGAGACGTGGGAGTGAGGACGCCGCTGCCGGGGAATGGAACAAAGGAGAACCCCGCGTGGGGGGAGGGGTCGTGAGGGAGGGGGGAGGAACAATAGAGGACCCGGCGTGCGGGGATGGCCGGGAGGAGGGGGAGGGGGGGAAGAACAAAGAGTGACCTGGCGTGGGACACATTGTGACTTTGTCTGCGCTCTTTATGTGGGGACTATTTGCATACCTTGGGTGTGCAAGCAAAGGATTTCACTTTGCCTTGTCACATGTGACAAAGTATTCATTCAACATGGGAAGCATAGCAGCCAATATATGCAACTCTCCAGTAATCAGCAATGTAATAATAAACAGATGATCTTTTGTTTTCAGACTGGCTGGACCAGCAGGAGTAGCTCTCCTGTGCTGAGTTAAAACATCAAAGAGTGAAATGGCAAGGAAACAGCCCCTTCAGCCTAATGCCCCTGTCCCACTTAGGAAACCTGAACGGAAACCTCTGGTGACCTTGTGCCCCACCCAAGGTTTACATGAGTCGCCAGAGGTTTTGGTCACTCGCCTGGAAAGCCTCGACCGAAGCGTGAGCTGCATCTACTGACCAAAGATCCTACAGGATCTTTGCTACCGACCGCACACACACACACACACACACACACACACACACATCGCGAAGGTGGGGGCCAGAGACAGCGGAGGAGCGTTATCTGCGCGATGAAGAGGAAGGTAAACGGCTGCCACAGTGCACGGTAAGTCTTTAGAGAGCACGGGAGGGAGAGAAGGGGAAAGAAGGGGAGAGAAGGACAGAGAAGGGGAGAGAGAAGGGGAAGAGAAGGGAAGGGGAGAGAGAAGGGGAGAGAAGAGGAGAGAAGGGGAGAGAGAAGGGGAGAGAAGGGGGAGAGAAGGTGGGGGGGAGAAGGAGTGGAGACCGTTTTAAGAAGTTTAATAAAGTTAGCGGGCATTTTACCTTCCGGCGGCTCTTCTAGGTCCTGCAAACCAAAGATCCTATAGGATCTTTGCTGAAAACTCCAATGAGCCAATCAAAATGGCCGGTCAGCGAAGGAGATTGCCTTCGACTGCCTGTAAGTAAATAGCAACCCCACTCCACTGGCTTCGACCAAACGGCATCCTATTTTTAGTCGAGGCCGGTTTTAATTTTGTTGAAATAATCGCAGGAACATAGAAGAAGCTTCGACTACGCGGAAACCACTTTCCACCATCAGGGAGAGTGTCCAAAACCTCCGGGAACCTCACGGAAACCTTGGGTGGGGCGCAAGGTCACCAGAGGTTTCTGTTCAGGTTTCCTAAGTGGGACTTGCACATGACGACCAAAATGCCCCATCTAAGCTAGTCCCATTTGTGTGTGTTAGGCCTAAATTCCACTAAATCTTTCCTAATCATATCGACTTTCCTGTGTTGCTTCGAAATAATGCCATGCCAGGGGCTCTTTTACATCCACTAGTGAGCAGAGGGAGACTTAGTTTAATATCACATCCTCCAGAGTGCACAGCTTGTCTCCAATGCCACTATTTCCGGTCAAAATAATTGGAGCCGACTTTGAATCCACAATCTCCTAACCCCGTGCCAAGTGTGGTATCCACTAGTTGAGATAAAGATCTACAATTATTCCTCTTGAACTGAAGGTGACGTTGATCTCAGGAAATATGAAAACAGGACAACAGGAGTGATCTGTAATTTTGCAGCAAATCAGCGAGTCCGCTCTAGATGGCACTTGCAGGAAGCTGAAACATATTAATGGCTAGGCCTCAACTAAAGAATATCAGAGTTCTCTTCTTCCTACCGAGTCCACACACAAGATTAGAAGTTGTTCAGCCAGAGCTGAACACACTTCTCGGCATCTGCATACAATGGTGTCTGTCTTGTCACTTCTTGTGCTTCTTGTGCGTGAGGGTGGAAAGATTGTTGGAAACAGGGCCTTGACGTGAACGCTCTTTCCTTGACCCCATCAGAGTGTTAAAACACTGGCAGATACTTTGCCGATCAATATTCCCCCCCCCCCCCCCCTGTAATCAAGCTTAAATGGAGAAGGAATGGAGGGATGGCACACACTCTGTCCAGTGGTGCCCTATAGTTAGGCCAGAATCCTACAACCAGTCTAGGACCCATTGCACAGGCTGAGATAGGACTCGCACTCATTTCGGGTGAGAATACCACTTGACCCAGGGAGTGGAATGGAATACTTCATTGTCATATGTGACTGGGCACAGTGAGATTCTTTGCTGCATACCCAATGTATACAAATAGTGGCCACCTAGGGCACTGACAAAGTTACAAAGCCCGCAGGCACCTCCTTTTGTTCCCCCCATCCCCCCCCCCCACCCCTCACCCACCCAGGTTCCCCCACTCCGGGGTCCCCATTGCCCATTGATTTCCCCCCCTCCCCCCGCCATTGTCCATCGTTCCCCCCCCCACCACAGTGGTCCCCCACACCATGTCCTCCATTATTTATCCCCTCCCTCGCTCACAGTGGTCCTCCCACAATCTCATCGACTGCCGACCGCGGCAAACCATGAAATTGGGTTGTGAAGCCCATCAACCAACACTAGTAATTGGAGAGACAGTGGGCTCATCCCTTCCCAGTGCATGACACAATGTCACAGCTGGTAGAGTTTAGTTTAGTTTAGTTTAGAGATACAGCACGGAAACAGGCCCTTCAGCCCACCAAGTCCGCACCGACCAGCGATCCCCAACAGGGAGTTGCGGAGGGAACGGAGTCCGTGGAAAGTGGAAAAGGGTGGAGATAGGAAGATGGAATCTCGTTGGAGGTGGTGAAAATGTCGGAGGATTATTTGTTGTAGCCATCAGCCGTCGCAGTCCTTACCTTTCACCCCATCAGCCGTCGCGATCTCCCCTCCACCTGGTCGTCACCCTTAACAACTTCTCCTTCAACTCCTCCCACTTCTTCCAAATCAAAGCCGTAGCTATGGGCACTCGCATGAGCCCCAGCAATGCCTGCCTCTTTGTAGGGTACGTCGAATCCCTGTTCCAGGTGTACACTGGCCCTATCCCAGAACTCTACTGGTGCATTGACGACTGCATTGGTGCTACCTCCTGCACCCATGCAGAACTCATGGACAATTAACTTCACCACCAATTTCCATCCTGCACTCAAATTCACTTGGACCATCTCCGACACCTCCACCCCTTTCTTGATCTCACTGACTCCCAGAACTATCTCGACTACACTTCGTCCCACCCTGTTTCCTGCAAAGACTCCGTCCCCTACTCCTAATTCCTCCGTATGCGTCAAAAATGAGGTGTTCCGTTCCAGGACATCTTGTAACTGGACTCTTATACAGCGACAAGGCCAAACGGCGTTGCTGGGCAATCATTTCGCTGAACACCTTTGCTCAATCCACCTGGAACTACCTGATCTCCCGGTTGCTAAACACTTTAATTCCCCTTCCCATTCCCACACTGACCTAGGCCTCCTCCATAGTTAAAGTGAGGCTAAACGCAAATTGGAGGAACAGCATCTCATATTCCACTTGGGCAGCTTACAGCCCATTCCTCCCCCACCCAAGTTACACCAGCTCCTCGTTCTCACCTAACAAGCAGCTAATAATGGTTTGTTTCCTGTATCATCGTTGCGTTTTCGCATATCTTTCATTCATTTGTTCTATATCTCTCCACTTCTGACCCTAGTCTGAAGATTGATAAGGTATTGAGGGATATGAAATTAATGCAGGCCAGCCAGAGAGGATTGGTCCGATTGCTGGCCTGGTGACTTTGACATCATGGGGCTGTTGTCTGCGGAGCTTCTGGGCGTGGACTTACCATCCGGAGTCTGTGATCCCTTGCCGGGGATCGCCGGAGAAGAGCTCCAACCGCCGGCCTACGGCCTTTAACATCCTGAATCCGCGGTCTCCGGTAGGAAAGTGCCGATTTGGGCACTCTAAGCGTGTTTGACCGTCCCGAGGTCGGAGGTTTGATCATCCCGACGAGAGCGCCTGTACATCGGGCTGTCCGTAGCGGCAACTACGGAGGGTTCATGGCCCCGACCACGGATGAACAAAGGAGGAGGACTGACTGAACCTTGTTGCCTTCTACCACAGTGAAGAATGCTGTGGTGGATGTTTGTGTCAAATCTTATTGTGTATTGTGTGTTCTTTTTAAGTGTATCGCTGCTGGCAAATTCATTTCACTGCACCTTCAGGTGTATGTGACGAATAAAATTGACTTTGACTTTGACTTTATACATCAAGCCCTCCATTCATAAGTTCATAACTTCTAGAGGCAGAATTAAGCCATTTGGCCCATTATGTCTATTCCGCCATTCAATCATGGCTGATCTATCTTTCCCTCTCAACCCCATTCTCCTGCCTTTGTCCCATAACCCCTGGCACCCTTACTAATCACAAATCTGTCAATCTCCTTCTTAAAAATATCCATTGGCTTGTCATCTACAGCCGTCTGTGGCAATAAATTCCACATATTCACCACCCTCTGACAAAAGTAATTCCTCTTCATTTCCTTTCCAAATGTATGTCCTTTTATTCTGAGGCAATGGCTTCTGGTCACAGGTTCTCCCACTAGTGGAAACATCCTCTCCACATCCACTCTATCCAGGCCTTTCACTATTTGGTAAGTTTCAATGAGGTCCCCCTCATCCTTCTAAACTCCAGCGAGTACAGGCCCAGTTCTTCAAACATCATACGTTAACCCACTCATTCCTGGGATCAGGATCTCGTAAACCTCTTCTGGGCCCTCCGCAATACCAGCAAATAAAGGGCCTAAAACTGCTCACAATACTCCAAATGCAGACTGACCAGTGCCATTATAAAACCTCAGCATTACTTCCCTGTTTTTGCATTCTTCGCCCTTTCAAAATAAATGCACTCGCCTTCCTTACAACTGATTCAACTTGCAAATTAATCCTGCACCAGCACTCCACTCCAAGTCGCTTTCCACCTCCGATTTCAGAATTCTCTTCGCATTTAGAAAATAATCTACGCCAAAATAGTCCTACTTCCATAATGCACGACTCCGCACTTTGCTACACTGCATTCCATCTGCCACTTCTCAGCCCACTCTCCCAAGTCGTTCTGCAAAGTTGCTGCTTTCTCTACACTACCTGCCCCTCCATTCTTGGTAACATCCTTGTCAATTTTCTCTGCACCTTTTTGTAATTCAATGACTTCCTTCCTACAGCTGGGCAACCAGAACTCTGTATAATACTCAAGTGTGGTCATGCCACTGACTTGTAGAATTGTAATATCAACCCCTTTATTATCAACTCCTATGATCAATTTCAGACCGGTGATGGCAAGTGTATCATATGTCTTCTTCATCACCCTGCCTATATGTATCACAACTTTGAAGGACCTATGTAGCTGTACTCCTCTATCTCATTGTTTTGTAACAATTTTCAGGGCCCTACCATTTACGGTGTAGTCCTGACCTGCTTTAATTCAATTAAAGGCAACATCTCGCTCTTGTGCGAGTAAAATTTCATCTGCCATTTCTTGGCCCACTGCCTCCGTTCATCTTGATCCTGTAGTAATCTTAAGTAACCTTCTTCACTGTCCTCTACACCACAAACGTATTAATCGTTAATGGCATTGTCATCCATAGTGTTAACTGATGACAAACAACAGTGGACTCAGCACCAAACACTGGTCCCATAGCATCAATGTGAATACCAACCCTCCACCACTACCTTCTCCTTCTTTCCACAATCATAGAAACATAGAAACATAGAAAATAGGTGCAGGAGTAGGCCATTCGGCCCTTTGAGCCTGCACCGCCATTCGATATGATCATGGCTGATCATCCAACTCAGTATCCCATCCCTGCCTTCTCTCCATATCCCCTGATCCCTTTAGCCACAAGGGCCACATCTAACTCCCTCTTAAATATAGCCAATGAACTGGCCTCAACTACCTTCTGTGGCAGAGAATTCCACAGATTCACCACTGTCTGTGTAAAAAATGATTTTCTCATCTCGGTCCTAAAAGACTTCCCTCTTATCTTTAAACTGTGACCCCTAGTTCTGGACTTCCCCAACATCGGGAATAATCTTCCTGCATCTAGCCTGTCCAACCCCTTAAGAATTTTGTAAGTTTCTATAAGATCCCACCTCAATCTTCTAAATTCTAGCGTGTACAAGCCGAGTCTATCCAGTCTTTCTTCATATGAAAGTCCTGCCATCCCAGGAATCAGTCTGGTGAACCTTCTCTGTACTCCCTCTATGGCAAGAATGTCTTTCCTCAGATTAGGAGACAAAAACTGTACGCAATACTCCAGGTGTGGTCTCACCAAGACCCTGTACAACTGCAGTAGAACCTCCCTGCTCTTATACTCAAATCCTTTTGCTATGAATGCTAACATACCATTTGCTTTCTTCACTGCCTGCTGCACCTGCATGCCTACTTTCAATGATTGGCGTACCATGGCACCCAGGTCTCGTTGCATCTCCCCTTTTCCTATTCGGCAACCATTCAGATAATAGTCTACTTTCCTGTTTTTGCCACCAAAGTGGATAACCTCACATTTATCCACATTATACTGCATCTGCCATGCATTTGCCCACTCACCCAACCTATCCAAGTCACCTTGGAGATGTTGCATCCAATTCCCTCATCCAAATCATTAATATATATTGTAAATAGCTGGGGTCCCAGCACTGAGCCATGCGGTACCCCACTAGTCACTGCCTGCCATTCTGAAAAGTTTACTCCTACACTTTGCTTCCTGTCTGCCAGCCAGCTCTCTATCCACATCAATACTGAACCCCGTGTGCTTTAAGTTTGCATACTAATCTCTTATGTGGGACCTTGTCGAAAGCCTTCTGAAAGTCCAGATATAACACATCCACTGGTTCTCCCTTATCCACTCTACTAGTTACATCCTCGAAAAATTCTATAAGATTCGTCAGACATGATTTACCTTTCATAAATCCATGCTGACATTTGTCCAATGACTTCACCACTTTCCAAATGTGCTGCTATCCCATCTTTAATAACTGACTCCAGTTTGGCCAACGAGAGTTGTTTTTTTGTGATATAAATTTTTATTAGAAGCAAACATATTACGACTTCCGGTGTCGCTATGGAGACTTGAGTCCAGTGCCAATAAGCTCCGTGCCAAAGAATCTGAAAACGGGAGAAAATCGGGTCTTACCTGCAGCGATCGCGATCTGAACGGCAGCCTGCTGTGTGACGTCATCAGGCGCGCGACTTTGACGGTATGTCGACGCAACATACCCCCCCCCCCCCGTGGGACAAAAAAACCCGTTAAAGGGAAACTACCGATGGAAGAGGTAGGCCTAACTGAGGCCTCGGCCTCAGGTACAATGACGGCCCAGGAAGACCTAACGAAGAAATCGAAGCAGAAAAAGTCTGAAATTGAAGATCTTAAAACTTTTCTCGCTGCTGAAATTAAACAGATTCATCTATAGTTGAAAACCTTTGGAGAAAATTTTAAAGAGGAACTTAACTCTTTTAAGGTAGATTTTAAAGCAGAAATGCTTTCTACCGTTCAAGAAATACTGGAAGTCTGGAAGAGGGCGAGGGACGATGAGGTCAAGGAACAGATGGAAGTGCTGGAAGCCAGGTTCGTTTCGGTGGAATCGAGCGTTAATAGGGAGGTGGTCCCCATTCATCACTTGATCAACATAGAACAGCGATAACCGAACTTGAGAAATGGGCGGCGACAAGTGAAGAAACTGTAAATCGACTCCTTATTGAAAATCAACGCCTCTCCGGTATGGTGATCAAATTAAATCATAAGTGTACCGATTTGGAGGGGCGTCAAAGACGCAAGAATTTAAGAATTGTAGGGGTGAAAGAAGGAAGTGAGAGGGAAATGGGCCCTCGGGATTTTGTGGCAGACCTACTACAAAAAGCCTTAAAATTGGATCAAAAACCTTCACTCGGTCGAGCACATAGAGCGCAGGGGCGTCGTACACAAGATGATGCCCATCCAAGACAAATTATAGTAAAGGTGCAACTTGATCATGAATTTGACGAGATAATGAAGAAAATTGTCCGAAGCGGACAGCTCTATTGTGAAGGTGTGAGGTTCAGTATTTACCGAGATTATCCGGCAGAGGTCTTCAAGAAAAGAGCGCTGTTCACTGAGACAAAAAGAATACTGAAGAATGTACCTGATTTGAGATACGGCCTGCTTTACCCCGCAAGACTAAGAGTCACCTACAAGAACAAGGAGCAATTTTTTACAGACCACGAAAAAGCACTGGAATATGCCAAAGAAATCGGGAACGTGACCACAGACTGAAGAATTTACATTACTCCTCAGGAGTCAAGGATTAACGGGACCGCCAGATTTAAAAGGACCTTTAAAGTTCTTTTAAGAGCTTTAAGGACATTCGAAAACTGAAATGGACGGTGGACATTGGAGAAAACCGTGTTTTTTTATTTTATTTTTTAATTTTTTTTAATTGTTTTTTTTTATCTTTTCTTATTTTTAGTATAAACTTTAAGAACAATAATATCATAGTTGTGACCAAATGTTATTAATCACTATTACTATTTAGTATATTCATATCTAACTATATATGTAACTACTAATACTTATTAAATATCTATATTACTACTAAAATTATTAACATTTATATTACTCATAAAAATTTAATACTGGGTATGATTGATAACAATGATTAATAACTAACAGTCTCTGGTTAACGTAGAAATGAGTTACATACTTATATTCTATAGGAAGATATGCAAGAGGTAATTCAGCCTACGTCATAATAAGGTTTGACGGTTTTTCTCTTTATTTTTCAATTTAAAATTAAATTTATAGATTTAGCGAAGATATTAATATGATATGTAGAGAATAATAACGTTGTTTTCGGACTTTTCTGCAGGGATATGTGCTTATGTATGTATGCATATGGGTATATATATATATATATATATATATATATATATATATGTATATATGTATGTATGTGTGTGTGTATGTATGGGTATATATATATATGTTTGCTACTCCCAAAGAAATTATTTGATTGTCAGAAAATATTCTTTCTTTTTTTTCGGGCACGGAGCTGGGAATTTTTTTTTTACAAAGGCTACGGAAGTCTTTAGAATTCTAGCCACGTTAGTGTGGCTATCACTAACTACACTAATTGTAGATGTAGTTTTTTTTCTTTCACCCTATACTAACCAATTCTATCACTTTTTTCACTTTAAATATTTTTATAACCTAATGTTTGAATGGAACAACAAGACTAATTCAAGGAGGTGTTCGGAAGAGCGATGTATATGATTTTAAATTCATCTATTTGAGGTTCGGGAGCAGGGTCAGGTTTTATGTGTTGCACCTTCTGCTCGGTTATAGACCACCTTAGAAACAATATGCAAGATGTTATTATGACAAGAGGGAGTCAGGGAATAACATTTTGTAGTTGGAATGTTAAGGGAATCATGTGAACCAATTAAGAGAGGTAAAGTTTTGGCACATCTAAATTCAATCAAAACAGATATATTATTCCTTCAAGAAACACATCTTAAAAAGGAATCTCAACATAGACTTAAAGCTAAGTGGATCGCTGAATCATATCATTCCTCTTTTTCCCATGTCCAGAGGAGTTGCAATATTAATTCGTAAAGGAATACCTTTTACGAATTCATCAACAATAGCGGATATTGATGGTAGATATATTATATTAGTTGGAGAGTTAAATGGAGAAAAAGTGATTTTTCTTAATGTATATGGGCCTAATTTTGATAACCCTATGTTTTTTAATAAAACATTTAATAAAATTCCTGAATTTACACAATATAAATTAATAATTGGAGGAGACTTCAACTGCACATTAGATTCATACTTAGCTAGATCATCAAGGCAAAAAAAAGTAAAATCTCAATCAAGTGTATTTTTAAATTCATTTATTAATACCACTAATATTAAGGATGTCTGGAGAATTGAAAATCCAACTGGACGGGAATATTCATTTTACTCACCAGTACATAAAACATACTCAAGAATAGATTATTTTTTAGTTGACTCCACGTTTATCCCATTTACTTATAACTCAAAACACCATAATATTATAATCTCAGATCATGCACCTGCAACATTCATGATTAAATTAAATGGAATGTCCGAGAAACAAACATATTGGAGATTTAACCCACAAATTTTGAACGAAAGATCATGCCAGGAATATCTTACTAAACAGATTCAAATATTTGTTGAGGTAAATGACAACCCTGACACACCTACTTCTCTTATGTGGGAAACGTTTAAAGCGTTTGTTCGAGGTGCATTAATTTCTGCTCAAGTATTTTATAATAAAGAGAACAGGATTAAACAACAAACATTGGAAAGTGAAATCAAGCAATTAGATATAGAAAATGCGAGAATGCCATCTATTTTAAAACATAATAAAATTGCTGTATTGAAATATAAATTAAACAAAATGTATTCAGAACAAGTAATAAAACTTTATCAAAAAACCAAACAATTACATTTTGAGTTTGGAGACAAACCACAAAAACTATTAGCACGTCAGTTACGAAAAATGGAAGGGGAAAAATAATTCATAAAATTAGAACAGAGACAGGAGAATTATTAAAAATGCCCAAGGATATAAACGAAAGATTTCTCCAATACTATCAGAATCTTTATTCAACTAAAACTGTAGTACAACCAGAAGGAATAGCAGATTTTTTACTAAAATGTAATTTAAAAGGTTTAGATTCAAACGATAGAGAATTATTAGAAAGGGAGATTACGATAAAGGATATTGAGGAGTCTATTGGCTCTTTAATAAATGGTAAAGCAGTAGGACCAGATGGTTTAGGCTCTGAATTCTATTAAAAAAATTATGACTTGCTCTCCCCACGTTTACAAAGGCTGTATGAGCATATCTATACTCAACAGAAACTTCCAGATACTTTAAATGAATCCATAATAACACTTATTCCTAAAGTTGATAAAGATCTGGAAGATCCGGGATCATATAGAGCAATTGCACTTTTAAATACAGATCAGAAAATATTAACTAAAATACTAGCGCATAGATTAAGTACAGTGATGAATAAATTAATACACCCTGACCAAACAGGCTTTACTCATATTATAATCTAAGAAGATTATTTAATATTATTTATTCTAAGAGAATTATTAATGAAGATCTAGCAATAATCTCACTTGACGCTGAAAAAGCATTTGATCAGGTTGAATGGTCTTATTTATTTTCGGTGATGGAAAATATGCAGCTTGGGGAGAAATTCTGCACATGGATAAAACTGTTATATACAAACCCTACGGCTAGAATATTAACAAACCAAAGGTTGTCATCTAAATTCAGCCTATCTAGAGGTTGTAGACAAGGATGCCTGTTATCTCCATTATTATTTGCGCTTGCTATTGAGCCACTCGCAGAAAGAGTTAGGGGTCATCCGGAAATACATGGGTATAACACAAAGGACACAGTGAATAAAATTTCTCTATACGCAGATGATGTACTAATTTACATTACAAAACCAGAAATTAGTATTCCAAACTTATTAAAGCTAATAACCCAATTTGGTTCGCTCTCAGGATACAGAATAAATTGGAATAAAAGTGAAATTATGCCAATAAGGGAACAGAAGAAACAGATAATACAACAATTTCCATTTAAAATAGTAAACGAAAAATTTAAATACCTAGGTATTTACGTAACTAAGATATATACATCATTATTTAAAGCAAATTTTCCCCTATTACTGAACAAACTACATAAGAATATTCAATATTGGAAAACACTTCCTATCTCAATGGTTGGCAAAATTAATGCCATAAAAATGTTTTTTTTTACCGCAAATATTATACCTTTTCCAGACAATTCCGATATATTTGTCAAAAAACGTTTTTAAAAAATTGGATTCCATTGTTAATGACTTTATCTGGGATTATAAGAATCATAGGATAAACAAAAGACATTTGTGTAAATCAAAAATAAATGGAGGCTTGGTTTTACCCAACTTTCTGTTTTATTTTTGGGCAGTTAATATTAAAAATATGAATTTCTGGTTGGAAGAAATAGATCAACAACCAGATTGGTTAAAAATGGAAAAGGAAGATTGTTTACCTTTTGATATCGGCTCGATATTATTTGCTACGTCTAAATTAAACAAAAAAAAATTATAGGGAAAACCCTATAATATTTAGTGCTATACGAATTTGGAAATTAAAAAAGACATTAAAATTAGATAATTTATCACTTTTTCTTCCAATTGTGAATAACCCTTTGTTTAAGCCCTCATGGTTGGACAGGGGTTTTACACAATGGAAGAATTATGGAATTAAAAATATGGGACAACTTTACAAGGAAGGCACTTTTCTGACATTTCAGGAGTTGCAACAGACTTATGGACTTCGAGGAAATGATTTTTTCAGATATCTTCAACTCAGAGATTATGTAAAATCGAATACTCAAAATATTCGAATTAGAAATTCAGAAATTCTTGACGAATGTTGGAATAAACATCCTAATACAGAAAAATTAATATCTTATATATATAATATTTTATTAGACAGTGACATTCCATCGACGGACTTACACAGACAAACATGGGAAAAAGAATTAAATCAAATAATAACGAAAGATACTTGGGAAGAAAGTTTACAACACATACATCAATGTTCATTAAATGCCAGACATTCTTTAATACAATTTAAAGTAATACATAGGTTACATTATTCAAAAACAAAATTACATAAAATCTTTCAACATATCTCACCTATATGTGATAAATGTCAACATTTAGAAGCTAACTTATCTCATATGTTTGCAAACTGTATAAAAATAAAAAAATCTGGGTAAATATTTTTAGTATAATATCTAAAGTGACCAGCACACAATTGGACCCGGATCCAAAATTAATAATACTCGGAACATTAGAATTAAATCAAACATTTACAGCAACACAAAGAAACTTTATTGATTATAGTATAATAACGGGAAAAAAATTAATTCTAAAATTTTGGAAAGGCCCTATAACCCCCACAATCAAAATGTAGATTATAGAAATGACGGAGACCTTAAACGTGGAAAGAATCAGATTTTCCCTGTTGGACAAACAGGAATTATTCATTGGAACATGGTCTCCCTTTATTGATTATTTAAAGGGTCAGAATGGTTCAGCACAGGAACCTGACTAACACTCGGGCTAAAGAATGGATGAAATGTACGAATATATCTCGAATGAAGTTTTTTATTTTAATAAATTTTTCCATTCTTCTTTAACTATCTTTTTCTTTTCTGTTTTATTTTTGGGGGGGGGGGGGGTTTCTCCTTTTTTTTTTTTTTTTTTTTCCTTTCTCTCTCTTTTCTTCTCTCTCTTTTCTTTCTTTACTTCATCTATCTTTTTAGTTCTAGCTAGTTTAAAAAAAAATTTAAAAAGGCAAAAGGTATTGGAGACAATGTAATAATAATTGACAATATTATCAATTCAAAAATGTAAGACTGTAATGATGTTAATAGGTTGTGTACTTATCTCCAATAAAATATATTTTCAAAAAAAAATAAATAAAAAAGAAGCAAACATATTACAATGTAGAGTAACATATTATAATGGAAGAAAAAACTTTTCATATACATCAATCACTCATACATTATTAAATTTATCAATTGTCAGTTAATTCTGCTTCTAGTGGTTTTTTTATATAGATAGAAAAAGAAAAATAGAGAGAAAGAAGAAAGAAGAGAGAGAAAGAAGAATTACAATATCAAAAAAGAAAAAGAGGTGGAATGAATAACTTATAATACGTCATAGGAGATAAGTTTGTAGGTTATGAAATATAATTACATCTAATCCTGAGTTCAAGCTTCAGTCGGGCTTTCGCGCTGGGCCACTCTATCCCTTCAAATAGGCAATGAATGGAGCCCATGTTTTAACAAAAAGTTCTTGCTTGTCCATTAAGACAAGTCTAATTATTTCTAGATGTAGGGTCTCCGACATTTCCACAATCCACATTTTAATTGTGGGGGTTGTAGGGCCTTTCCAGAATTTTAATATTAATTTTTTCCCTGTTATTATACTGTAGTCAAGGAAGTTTCTTTGGCTTGTTGTGAGTGTTAAACTTTGTTCTGATATCCCAAGTATTATTAATTTTGAGTCTGGAGCCAATTTGGTATTAACAACTTCAGAGATTATTTGAAAAATATCAGTCCAGTAGTTTTTAATTTTTATACAGTTTGCAAAGGTATGTGTTAAATTGGCCTCTAGGTGCAGGCATTTATCACATATAGGAGAAATATGTGGGAAAATTCTATTTAGTTTTATTTTGGAATAATGTAATCTGTGTAAGACTTTAAATTGTATTAAAGCATGTCTGGCATTTAACGAACATTGATGTATATGTTGTAAACGTTCGTCCCAAATATCTTTCGTAATAGGATAACCTAACTCATTTTCCCATTTATGTCTATATAGTTCCATCGGTGGTTCCTCATTATTTAGGAGAATGTTATAAATATAAGCTATTAATTTTTCAGTGTTAGGATGCTTATTCAAACATTCATCAAGAATTTCTGGTTCCCTAGTCCTATAAACTTGTGTATTGGATTTAACATAATCTCTAATTTGTAAATATCTGAAAAAGTTATTTGAGTGTAGTCCATGATTCTGTTGTAACTCTTGAAATGACAGAAAGATGCCTTCCCTATAAAGATGTCCAATCCTTTTAATTCCATGATTTTTCCATTGTATAAAACCTCTATCCAATATGGATGGCTTGAATAGAGGATTATTTACAATGGGAAGACATAGTGGTATATTATTCAGTTATAAAGCCTTTTTTAATTGTTTCCAAATTCGTATTCCACTATGTATTATAGGGTTTTCCTTATAGGTTTTTTTATGCAATTTTGTGGTAGCAAATATAATCGAACCTATTCAAAAGGTAAACAGTCTTCCTTTTCCATCCTTAACCATTCTGGTTGTTGTTTTTTAAATGTGCTATATAAATAAATGTGACTTGACTTGACTTGACCATTAGCCATCCAGTCTGGTACCTCACATGTGCAAACATCTGGGCCAGAGACCCTGCAATTTCTTCCCAGGCTTCCCACAATGTCCCAGGATACATTCGATTTGGCCCAGGAATTTATCTACCTCAATAGTCCTCAGGACCACCAACATCCTCTAATTTGAGGAAGGACATTCTTGCTATTGAGGGAGTGCAGCGTAGGTTTACAAGGTTAATTCCCGGGATGGCGGGACTGTCATATGCTGAGAGAATGGAGAGGCTGGGCTTGTACACTCTGGAGTTTAGAAGGATGAGAGGGTATCTCATTGAAACATATAAGGTTGTTAAGGGTTTGGACACGCTAGAGGCAGGAAATGTTCCCGATGTTGGGGGAGTCCAGAACCAGGGGCCACAGTTTAAGAATAAGGAGTAAGCCATTTAGAACGGAGACGAGGAAACACTTTTTCTCACAGAGAGTGGTGAGTGTGGAATTCTCTGCCTCAGAGGGCGGTGGACACACTCCAGACACTTCCAAGCCGCTGAGGACTTTCCACCCGATGCCGGTGTTCCAGCTTCCCGGCGGGTGGGCCTATAATCATCGGGCTGCCGTTGCGGCGACTGGCTGCGGAGCCCTCAAACTGGCCCCGACCTCGGGTGGACTAGGAGGAGGACTGGACATTTTGGTGCGTTTCCCTCACAGCGGAGAGTGTCGACTGCTGTGGGGGGGTGTTCATGTTGAATCTCTAATAGTGTGTCGTGTCTTTTTTATTCTACCTTTTTTACTTTTTTATTTGAAGCTCAGAGGGGACCGTGCCTTTGCTGTGTCGGCACCCAAATTATGGAACGATCTGCCTCTCCACATTAAACAGGCCTCTTCTCTGTCTGTTTTTAAATCACTTCTTAAAACCCATCACTTCTCCATGGCCTTTGATACCCAGTAAGGTCGACTTTATTTACTTGATTTAATTTCTAATTTCTTATTTTGATTGCTTTTATTGCGTGGCTATTATTTTTACTCATGTTTTATGTCTTTTAATGTATTGTTGTATTTCATATGTAATTTTTGCGCCTCATGTGAGCTGTTATGTTATGTTCTGTTATGTTGTCTGTTTATGATGTCTTGTTTAGTCTTCAGTGCAGCACTTTGGCCAACATTGGTTGTTTTAAAGTGCTTAACAAATAAAGTTGGATTGGATTGGATTGGTGGAGGCCGGTTCTCTGGATGCTTTCAAGAGAGAGCTAGATAGGGCTCTTAAAAATAGCACAGGGGATATGAGGAGAAGGCAGGAACGGGGTATTGATTGGGGATGATCAGCCATGATCACATTGAATGGAGGTGCTGGCTCGAAGGGCCAAAGGGCCTGCTCCTGCACCTATTGTCTATTGTCTATTCCCTCTGCCGTGATGTGTATATGTTCCAATGCAACTCTGTTTTTTTTCTTTTGTTTAGTTTATTATTGTCATGTGTACTGAAGTACATTGTAAAGCTTTTTGTTACGTGCTGTCTAGTTAAAGAAAAGACTACACATGGTGGCGCAGTGGTAGAGTTTCTGCCTAAAGGGGCTGCCCCACTGCGGCGACCTAATCTGCAAGTTTAGAAGAGTTTGCCCTCGACTCAAACTCGCAGCATGGTTGACACGTGGTCCTAGGAGGTCCTCTGAGGTCACTGGAACTCTCCTTCATGCTCGAGGAAAGTTCCCGCATACACGTGGCCTCAGCTAGGTCGCGGAAAATGTTTCAGCATGTTGAAAAATTTTCCGTGAGTAAAAATTGGTCGGCATGGTTCTTTTTAACTCGTAGTGCAGTGGAGTGGGGTGGCTATGTAGTTACAGGCAGTCGAGGGCAGCCGTAGGCAATCTCCTTTGCTGACCGGGCATTTTAATTGGCTCATTGGAGTTTTCAGGACCAAGGAAAACCGACTGGTAATGAAAAATGCCCGCTAAACTTTATTAAACGTCTGACTTCTTAAACGTGTCTCCACTCCTTCTCCCCCCTTCTCCCACCCTTCCCTCCCCTCTCCCCTTCTCTCCCCCCCCTCCTCTCCGCGCTCTCTGAAGGACTTACCGTAAACTGTGCAGCCGTCTTTTACCTTCCTGTTCATCGCGAGTGTGAATTTCAGACAGCACTCCCCAGCACTCCCACAGCCCCCGCCTTTGCGATGTGTTTGTGTGTGTGTGCGCGATCGGTCGATCCAACTCGCGGTTTCATCGCTGACGGTCGATTCAGCTCGAGGTTTTCCAGGCGAGTGCCCTCGAGCTTGAAGGTCGAAGACACTCTTCTGAACACGCAGATTAGGTCGCAGCAGTGGCACAGCCCCTTCACAGCGCTTACAGATCCAGAGAACCGGGTTCGATCCCGACTATGGGTGCTGTCTGTATGGAACTTGTACGTTTTCCCTGTGACCGCGTGTTTTTTTTTGTCGAGATCTTCGGTTTCCTCCCACACTCCAAAGACGTATACGTTTACGTAAGTTAATTGACTTGGTATAAATGTAGATTGTCCCTAGTGTGTGTAGGATAGTGTTAATGTGCCTGGATTGCTGGTCGGTGCGGACTCGGTGGGCCGAAGGGCCTGTTTCCGCGCTGTATCTCGGAATTAAATTTAACTAAAGTAAGGTTAGCATTTCAAGTGCAGGACCCTACATTGGCTGGGGTGTCTATTCCCGGCGGGTTTGGTTATGGTTAATCATTCACGAAGGAGGTGGATGGGGCAATGGTGTGCCCGACGGGCCGGGATGTGTGAGGCCGTAGTTCAGTGGTCGTGGGCCATAGACCACACGTAGCTGCAATGTATGCAGATTCTAGCACACAGTGAGCCCTATTTCCTTGTTAGTTCCTTGCTGGAAACGTCTTGATGTTTGATAAATGTGTGAGAGACGGCCAAAGCGTCTGGCTGAGAATCCAACCCCAGGATGGCTATACATCAATGATTTGGATGAAGGGATTCAAAGTAACATTAGTAAATTGGCAGACACAAAGCTGGGTGACAGTGTAAACTGTGAGGAGGATGCTGTGAGAATGCAGGGTGACTTGGACAGGTTGGGGGAGTGGGCAGACGCATGGCAGATGAAGTTTAATGCAGATAAATGTGAGGTTATCCAATTTGGTAACAAAAACAGGAAGGCAGATTACTATCTAAATTGCGTCAAGTTGGGAAAAGAGGAAGTACAACGGGATCTGGGGGCCGTTGTACATCAGTCTATGAAAGTAAGCATGCAGGTACAGCAGGCAGTGAAGAAAGTGAATGGCATCTTCGCCTTTATAACAAAAGGAATCGAATATAGGGGCAAAGAGGTCCTTCTGCAGTTGTACAGAGCCCTAGTGAGACCACACGTGGAGTATTGTGTGCAGTTTTGGTCCCCTAATTTGAGGAAGGACATTCTTGCTATTGAGGGAGTGCAGCGTAGGTTTACAAGGTTAATTCCCAGGATGGCGGGACTGTCATAGGCTGAGAGAATGGAGCAGCTGGGCTTGTACACTCTGGAGTTTAGAAGGATGAGAGGGTATCTCATTGAAACATATAAGATTATTAAGGGCTTGGACATGCTAGAGGCAGGAAACATGTTCCCGATGTTGGGGGAGTCCAGAACCAGGGGCCACAGTTTAAGAATAAGGAGTAAGCCATTTAGAACGGAGACGAGGAAACACTTTTTCTCACAGAGGGTGGTGAGTCTGTGGAATTCTCTGCCTCAGAGGGCGGTGGAGGCAGGTTCTCTGGATGCTTTCAAGAGAGAGCTAGATAGGGCTCTTAAAAATAGGGGAGTCAGGGGATATGGGGAGAAGGCAGGAACGGGGTACTGATTGGGGATGATCAGCCATGATCACATTGAATGGCGGTGCTGGCTCGAAGGGCCAAATGGCCTACTCCTGCACCTATTGTCTATTGTCTATTGAACTGACAAATGAAACTGTGTTGTAAGGAACTGCAGATACTGGTTTAAACCGAATATAGACACAAAATGCTGGAGTTACTCAGGGACAGGTAGCATCTCTGGTAAATGAAACCGAAATATTAACTATTTCTTACTCCACGGATGCTGCCCAACTTGCTGAGTGTTTCCACCATTTTATCTCATTATTTCAATTTCCAGCATCTGCAATTTTTTCAAATTTCCATTTAAATTATATTCAGCCATTGTAGCGGCACCTGCTGGTGCACGCCAGTATATAACCCTGGGGTCGGAAGCCACACGCACGTGACCTGGGAAGGGTCGGGGTTTTCGCGTAGTTTTCGGGACTGTTCAGTTGCTCGAGGACCACCGTTGTGGCCAGTTGCATGTTCGGACTCGTGTTGTCGGTGAACTCGATTCAGAATAAATCTCGTTCAGAAAAAACAATAGTAGTCTTTCTCTGTCCACTAAAGCACCTTATTTCAGCAAAAGTAGATACCTTGAATCCTACCCTTATCAAATTGCATCTGCACTTTGTTTCTCTATTTTACCAGCTTGTCTCATGCTGATTTTTTATTACGTTACCAAGTTTTCTGTCATCCATAAACTTCACAGCTCTATGCTCTCCACCTACAAGGCAAACGTGTGCAGCAAGCACAAAGCATCACACAGACTCGAAATAAAGAATCTGCATTGAAGGACGGAGGTGAGAAGGTGGCCAGAGGAGGGAGAATATTTGGAATTCTCCACCCAACAAGCCTGTGAAAGAGCAGTTGCTGAAGATATTCAAGATAAAGTTATCAATTTTTAGTTATTTAAGAATGTGGGGTTAGTTCAGGAAATGGTGGCACAGCGGCAGAGTTGCTGCCTTCCAGAGCTTGCAACTCCATCCCGACTACAGTTGCTGTCTGTACGGAGTTTGTACGTTCTCCCTGTGACCGCGTGGGATTTCTCCATGATCTTCGGTTTCCTCCCACACTCCAAAGATGTACAGGTTTATCGGTTAATTGGCTGGTATCATTGTAAATTGTCCCAGTGTGTGTATGTGTGTGTAGGATAGTGTTAATGTGCGGGGATCGCTGGTCGGTGCGGACACGGTGGGCTGAAGGGCCTGTTTCCGCGCTGTATCTCTAAACCAAACTAAACAAAAGATGATCCACCAGGAAAAGTAACATCCAGAAAGTGAAATACTTTTAAAAGTGTGTTGATTAGAGTACAAGTTCCCGTTAGAGTGAAAGGCAAGGCAGGTGGGCGTAGGGAACCTTGGATGGCAAGAAAAATGGAGAAGGGTCTAGTCCCGAAACGTCACCCATTCCTTCTCTCCAAAGATGCAGCCTGTCCTGCTGAGTTACTCCAGCTGTTTGTGTCTATCTTCAAGAGAAATGGAGGCCCTGGTCAAAGAAACAAAGGATGCGTGGAGCAGGTCTAGGCTGCTGGGATCAAGTGTATCCCTGGAGGAGGTTCGGGAAGTGAGGTGCACACTAAAGAAGGAAATCAGTTGGGCAAAAAGGGGGCAGGAAAGAGCTCTGGCAGATAATATTAAGAATAATCCAAAGAGATTTAATAGTACTTCAAGGGAAAATGAGTAACCAGAGAGAGAATAAGGCCACTCAGGAATCAAACTGACCATCTCTGTGTGGAGCCACATTAGGTGGACATGGAGAAAGTTTCTCCACCAGGAGAAAGTTAGAAACACCGGGATTCTTCAGGCAGCCAATGGAAGTGTCCTGAGAGCAATCAGAATACGATCGAGGTGGTGTTGAGTGTTCTAACGCGTATGAAGATAGACAAATCTCTCAGGCCTGATTATATAGGGTAGTCACGGTGGCACAGCGGTAGAGTTGCTGCCACAGCAAAATGCAGCGCCAGAGATTACGGGTTCGATCCCGACTACGGGTGCTGTCTGTATGGAGTTTGTACGTTCTCCCTGTGATCTGCGTGGGTTTTCTCCGAGATCTTCTGTTTCCTCCCACACTCCAAAGACGTACAGGTTTGTAGGTTAATTGGATTTATTAATTGGCTTGATAAAAATGTAAAAATGTATGTAAAAATGTAAAAACTATAAAATTCAGAAGGTTCAGAGGATATTTCTGAGGACACTGTGGGAAGCTAGAGAAGAAATTGCAGGAGCCCTGACTGAGATATTTGAATCATCATTGGATACGGGTGAGGTGCCAGAAACATAGAAACATAGAAACATAGAAAATAGGTACAGGAGTAGGCCATTCGGCCCTTCGAGCCTGCACCGCCATTCAATATGATCATGGCTGATCATCCAACTCAGTATCCTGTACCTGCCTTCTCTCCATACCCCCTGATCCCTTTAGCCACAAGGGCCACATCTAACTCCCTCTTAAATATAGCCAATGAACTGGCCTCAACTACCTTCTGTGGCAGAGAATTCCACAGATTCACCACTCTCTGTGTGAAAAATGATTTTCTCATCTCGGTCCTAAAAGACTTCCCCCTTATCCTTAAACTGTGACCCCTTGTTCTGGACTTCCCCAACATCGGGAACAATCTTCCTCCATCAAGCCTGTCCAACCGCTTAAGAATCTTGTAAGTTTCTATAAGATCCCCCCTCAATCTTCTAAATTCTAGCGAGTACAAGCCGAGTCTATCCAGCCTTTCTTCATATTAAAGTCCTGCCATCCCAGGAATCAGTCTGGTGAACCTTCTCTGTACTCCCTCTATGGCAAGAATGTCTTTCCTCAGATTAGGAGACCAAAACTGTACGTAATACTCCAGGTGTGGTCTCACCAAGACCCTGTACAACTGCAGGGTTAGCTAATGTTGTGCCTCTATTCAAGAAAAGCTGCAAGGAAAAGCCTAAAGACTATAGGCCAGTGAGCCTAACATCTCTGGTCAGAGAGTTATTCTGAGATATTCGGAGGCATAAGGTATACATGCATTTAGATGGACAGGGACTGATTAGGGATAGTCAGCATGGTTTTGTACGTGGGAAATTGTGTCTCACGATTCGGATTGAGTTTTAGAAGTTGTAACCAAGAGGGTTGATGAGGGCAGAGCTGTGGACATTCTGTATATGAATTGCAGTGAGGTATTTGACAAGGGTCTCTGCATGGCAGGCTGCTCTGGTAGGTTAGATCGCATTGGGATCCAAGGAGAACTAGCTGAATGGATAGAAAATTGGCTTCCTGGAGGAAGCAGAGGGTGATGGTGGAAGGTTGTTTTTCGGACTGGAAGCCTGTGGTGTGCCGTGGGGCCATTACTGTTGGTGCTTTATATCAACGATTTGGATGAAAACGTACAAGGCAGGATTAGTAAGATTGTTGATGTCACTAAAGAGGGTGTATTGTAGATAGCAAAGATGGTTATCAAAAGTTACAGCAGGATCTTGATCAGTTGGGCAAGTGAACAGAGGAATGGTTAATGGAGTTTAATGCAGATAAATATGAGGTGATGTATTTTGGGAAGTCTAACCAGGGCATGACCTTCACAATAAATGGCAGAGCTCTGGGGAGTGTTGTAAAGCAGATGGATTTAGGAATGCAGCGATATCGTTCCTTGAACGTGTCACTGGTAGATAAGGTGATTAAGTAAGCTTTTGGCATAGATTTTAGATAAGTTTAGAGATACAGCATGGAAACTGGCCCTTCGGCCCACCAAGTCCTTACTGACCAGCGATCCCTGCACATTAACACTACCCTACACACTAGGAACAATTTACAATTTTACCAAGCCAATTAACCTACAAACCTGTACATCTTTGGAGCGTGGGAGGAAACCGAAGATCTCAGAGAAAACCCACGCAGGTCACGGGGAGAACGTACAAACTCCGTACAGACAAGCACCTGTAGTCAGGATCGAACTCGGGTCTCTGGCGCTGTAAGGCAGTAGCTCATCAGTCAGGGTATGGAACATAGAAGTTGGGATGTTATGTTAGAGCTGTTCAAGGCACCAGTGAGGCTACAGTTGGGGTATTGTGTTCAGCTTTGATCACCCTGTTGGAGGAAAGATGTTGTTAAGCAGGGAAACTGCAGAGAAGATTTACGAGAATGTTGCCAGAACCTGAGGGCCTGAGCTGTAGGGAGAGATTGGGCAGGCTAAGGCTGTATTCCTTGGAGCAAAGGAGGATGAGAGGTGACCTTATAGAGTTGTACACAATTTGAGTTAGATAGAGCTCTAGGGGTTAGTGGAATCAAGGGGTATGGGGAGAAGGCAGGCACGGGTTACTGATTGTGGATGATCAGCCATGATCACAATGAATGACGGTGCTGGCTCGAAGGGCTAAATGGCCTCCTCCTGCACCTATTTTCTATGTTTCTATGAAGGAAATAGATAGGGTGAATGCACAGAGTGGGAGGATAAGGATATAATAGGAATCTGAGGGGCAACTTTTACGCACAGATGGTTGGAGATATATAGAGTGAGCTGATGGAGGAGGTAGTTGAGGCAAAAACTATAACAACCTTTAAAAGACATTTGGCCAGGTACAGATATGAAAGGTTTAGAGGGATATGGGCTAAATGTGGACAGGTGGCCCTGGTGTAGATGAGCACCTTGGTCAGTGTGGACAAGCTGGGCCAAAGGGCCTGGTTCCATGCTGAATGACGCTATGACTCTATGTTAATGAATAGAACCACCTCCTGCTTCATTTTTTAATGCTTGAGCATGAACATAATTTTATTGACAGCAACCATTGTAAATTTCCGATCACTCATGTCAGGTGGGTTAGTCTGGGGTTCCCAAGTTCATCCCAAGTTTTGGGTGGTCAAGGTGGCGCAGCGGTAGAGTTGCTGCCTTACAGCGAATGCAACGCTGGAGACCCGGGTACGATCCTGACTACGGGTGCTGCCTGTACGGAGTTTGTACGTTCGCCCCGTGACCTGCGTGGGTTTTCCCCGAGATCTTCGGTTTCCTCCCACACCCCAAAGACTCCAAAGGTTTGTTGGTTAATTGGCTTGGTAAATGTAAAAATTGTCCCTAGCGGGTGTAGGATAGTGTTAATGTGCGGGGATCGCTGATCGATGCGGACCCAGTGGGCCGAAGGGCCTGTTTCCGTGCTGTAACTGTAAACTAAAGTAAATCTCATCCTCCACTCATGAGCAGTCTAACGTCAGCTCTCCTCTGTTCCCCTGGCTGCCATTGTTGAAGGAGAATCAAATAAATATGTTCAGAATCATGGATATCTCCCTAATAGCTTCTCTCAGCAGCCTCATATGCAAGAAGATTTGTTAACACTAAGGATTTTCATCGTTCTATATGTTTCTCCCATCCCTTATCTCTACTTTCCTCATTTGTTGCAACATTGAAATTATTCTTCAGATTTGTGAAAAACATTTCTTCTTTGTGAGTTCCTCAGTTGGTCTCTTAGTTTTGCCTTCTGGCTTCACGAGATCATTTAAATTGTTTCTCCCTAATCAAGCCCAATGTTCCTTTAAGTATCCTCTTACATATTATGGCACATCAGCTGTGTGCAGTTCCAGAGGGCTAAGGACATAATGTAATAGCTTCTGCGCATTCTATTCTGCTCGCAAAATCATGTACTGAATGCAGATAAGTTTCCAGGTAATTTCCAAATAACTGATATTTATCAGAGGTTTAGGTATGTTATATGTCATGTGTATGGGAGTGTACAAAAGTGCAAAGCTCTGTTTAGTTCACACCGAGTCCGCACCAACCAGCGATCCCCGCACATTAACACTATCCTACACATACTAAGGAAAATCGACATTTATGCCAAGCCAATTAACCTACAAACCTGTACGTCTTTGGAGTGTGGGAGGAAACCGAAGATCTGGGAGAAAACCCACGCAGTTCACGGGGAGAACGTACAAACTCTGTACAGACAGCACCCGTAGTCAGGATGGAACCCGGGGCTCTGGCGCTGTGAGGCAGATACTCTAGACATAAATACAATCAAGTCAATCTCAGTTCCTTTTAATTGCACCTACGTTTCTTTTCTCTCATTCTCTCTTTATCCTTCACACAATGATCTGTTTTTACATTTCTCTCTGCATTCACCGTAATCTGCCTGCGTATTCATTTCATTTAATGTGTACTAGACTGAGTGGGACCCGTTGTCAGGGATGGTCCCCCAATGCAATATTCCACCTCTCCACCAATTCCTATAATGGTGGCTGGGGGGGGGGGGGTTCTGGAGCGCTAGTATGGGTGTTGTGGGCCAAAGAGACTGGTTTCCAGAGGGCTAGTATGGGCATTGTGGGCCGAATGGATACGGGCTGGCAGCTCATTCACTCAGGCCTGGTGGGCTGGCAGCTCAGTCACTCAGGCCTGGTGGGCTGGCAGCTCAGGCCTGGTGGGCTGGCAGCTCAGAAACTGACAGAAATTCTGCCCAAAACAAGTGAGAGACTCTGTGAGAGAGATGGGGTAGAGGGTGGAGAATCAATTTTAAACATTTTTCATATTTTTCTGCAGATCACAGGAATACTTACTGATGGGCCGATGGGACTCCTCCTGGGCTAGTACGGGCCTGATGGGTCGAAGGGACTTAAAAGAAAAGTGAAATCTCAGTGAATGGCACTTTTTCTGGACTTTTCCTGGCCTGGCACAGACCTTTTGGGCCAAAATGCTCCTCCTGGGCTAATATGGGCATTTTGGGCAAAAGGGACTGGTTTCTTGGCTAATGGGGACCTTATAGGCTGAAATTAGTGGTTTCAGGCAGGCCAAACAACTCATTTCATTTCAATTCAATTTCCATTTCAAGCACAGGGCAGGCCAAACAACTCATTTCAGTTCCATTTCCATTTTGCATTACTATCTCAAGCACAGGGCAGGCCAAACAACTCATGGCATTGTCATTTCATTTCAATTTTGCATTGCTGTCTCAAGCACAGGGCAGGCCAAACAACTCATGGCATTGTCATTTCATTTCAATTTTGCATTGCAGTCTCAAGCATAGGGCAGGCCAAACAACTCATGGCATAGTCATTTCATTTCTATTTTGCATTGCAGTCTCAAGCACAGGACAGGCCAAACAACTCGTGGCATTGTCATTTCATTTCCATTTTGCATTGCAGTCTCAAGTACAGGGCAGGCCAAACAACTCATGGCATTGTCATTGAGGGCTAATAAATCATTTATTGCAAGTGCATTGCAGACTCAGTTCAGTTGATTCACAGCTTTGAATCACAGTTGTGACCTCTCCCTCGCGATCTTCCAGAGTGACTGACTCATGTCCAGTCATCCGGGGGTTTATAGTCCTGTCCCCCCCCCCCCCCGGAAGGGATGTTACCTTCATCATGGTGATTGACAGGTGAGAGGACCAATCAGCTGATCTCAAGTATTTTTAAACACATAACTTTTTTTATTTTTCACCGATCTTAAAAATCCTCGGGGCTGTCTCAGCGGAGGAGGACTGTGAGTAAGATGGCCAAAAATCAGAGCGATATAGGGTAGCGTTTTTTCTAAAATCAATATATAGCACAGACAGGAAGTGGTCAAGATGAGACTTTTAGTTATATAGATTCTCGGTAGAGCCATACCTGACAGGTTGGTCCTGAGCCTATCTGTCTGCATTAAGCAATCAAGCATTGTGTACTCTAATCCTACGTTAATCCCTCTTAATTCTCCCCACAGCTGTCCTCCGTGGGCCCTCCCCGCACCACTGGTCCCAATTCCACCACTTACCTATGCTACACAATGTGCTATGGCTGATTCATCTACCAGGCCTAGTGTCTTTTGGGATGGGATGGGGAAAATTACATTGCTGGCCAAAGGACCCTGTACAAATGGTGCACTGATCATCCTAATTTTGCCACAGTTATCTGGCACATTGCGTCAATATGATGATGAAGATTTCCTGGCAATGAAGGTGGGGGAAGGAGACAGCACAGTCAAACAGCAACCAGATAACTAGCCTACCCAAAGAACAAGGAGTGAAAGAAGAATAAAAGTACTGCGATACTGGAAATCAGAAACAAAAGTAGTGGAACTGTCCAGCAACATCCATGGGATGAGGAGCAAGAGTTAACTGTTATAAGGTCATAAGGTCATAAGGCCATAAGTGATAGGAGCAGAATAAGCCATTTGGCCCATCAAGTCTACTCCACCATTTCACTTCTTTTTAATACTATGTTGTATTTTATTAGTGTGCTGCAAGGACATCTGAATTTCCCCTGAATAAGGGGATTAATAAAGTCTAATTCAATTCAATTCAATTCAATCATGGCTGATCTATCTCACCCTCCCAACCCCATTCACCTGCCTTCTCCCCATAACCCCAGACACCCGTACTAATGTTAACACTGGTGCTATTTGACCTGTTGAGTGTTTCCAATGTTTTCTGTTCAACTAAATCAAATAAGCTGTCTTTATGTATATATTGATCTTTGCCAGAGTCCAAAACAAATGATCAATTTCTGCACCAAATAGCACAGGTATTTGTATCAATTCCTGAACTTGGTTCACTTTTATTTGGGTATTTTCAATGTATATTTTGTCATTTTCCATCATTACATTTCAACTAATTACATTCTGAACACTTCCACCCAGCTTATGTCTTGATGAAGCTCTATGCATTCACGTTAATTAATTCCACAAAACTAGAACATGACTGCCTGTGACAGACAGACATACAATACAGTGGTTACACACACCCGCAGTGACAATACAGACACACACACACATTATGATAGCACAAATCTTGTCAACACGCACAGATATAATGATAACGCACACACAAAAACTGACAACACACAAAGGAACACAATGATATCACACTCAGAGACACATTGACAATGCACATAACTATTCAAAAAGAAAATACATTCAAAGGTTTCAAAGGTCTTTTTTCGTCACATTTACCAATTAAGGTACAGTGATATTTGTATTACCATCAAGAGTCAAGAGTCAAGAATGTTTTATTGTCATATGTCCCATATAGAACAATGAAATTCTTACTTGCTGCAGCACAACAGAATATGTAAAAATAGTTCACTGTAAACAATATGATAAACATTGTTCAGTCCTTCTAGAATAATGGAAAGTTCAGAATTAAAATTTTCCCTTGGTCATAGGTGCAAAATATGATTGATATTAAGTTTAGGGTTAGAATTAGGTTTAGGTTTGTATTTGTCACATGTACAGTGGTACAGTACAGTGAAACATTTTTGTTTGCGTTCTATCCAATCAGATCAGATAACAAAGCACATCAATACAATCAAGCCAAACTCGGGTCTAACAGGTAAAGCTGCAGGAAAGATACAGAGTGTGGAATGTAGTTCTCAGCATTGTAGCACACCATACAGCTGTACTAAAAAAAGCACCAAGACACACAACTACATAAAAGTTTCCATAAACATCCACCACAGCGGATTCCACATTCCTCACTGTGATGGACGGCAATAAAGTCTCATCTTCTTCCCTCATTTTTCTCCAAGGCCAAGATTAGAGACGGAGAACAAATTAAAGCACATTCATAGGTGCGTCCATATATTCACCCAATAACAGTAAGGATTCACATGTGTGCCTCTTCTAAAAATAGCAGATGCATTTTACCCCAGTCATTTTGTGTTGATTTTAGGAATTCTTCATCTCTGTACGGTAGGGTACTTAAATACCCGACAGTACAGGGAGGCAAGGCACATTTACTCCTCTATTTAAGCCCTGTACGTATTCTCTAGTCTATAGCATGGTCCTCCAATATTGACAGTTTAATAACTTTTACAATTGTCATAAATTTGCCCATAGGTTTGTTCCGCTACCTGCTTATCACTATCTGGCAATATAGTTAAATATAATTGTATCAGTAGTTTTTCTGTTCCTTAAGTTAGAACATTCCAGTATATTATCACTGACCGATGCTGGCTCACTCTGGTAATTTCCCACTCTTTGCAGAGAGCACATTTCCTTCTCATTTCATTCCCCTTTGCCAGTAATGTTCGGTTCTGATTGCGACCAAGTATGTACAGTTGAGTTTCTGCCTGTGTATAAGTCAGCTCCCTGATATGAACGTACTATCTCAAACCCAGCACGGTGACGTAACGGTGGAGCTACTGCCTTACCCGGGTTCGATCATGACTATGGAATCCTTTACATGAACTGAGCTTGGTGCAGAAAACTTCTTCCAAGAGTATCGGTGACACGGTGGCACTGTGGCGTAACTGTAGACTTGCTGCCTTACAGCGCCAGAGACCCAGGTTCGATCCTGACCTCTGGTGCTCGTCTGTGTGGAGTTTGTATGTTTTCCCCTTGACCCGCGTGGGTTTTCTCCGAGATCTTCGGTTTCCTCCCACACTCCAAAGACGTACAGGTTTGTAGGTTAATTGGCTTGGTATAAATGTAAAAAAATTGTCCCTAGTGTGTGTAAGGTAGTGGTAACGTGTGGGGATCGCAGGTCGGTGCGGACTCGGTGGGCCAAAGGGCCTGAATCCGCGCTGTACCTCTTAAATAAACTAAACCCATTCGGAAACCTCTGCTAGTAGCATCGGCGTTGTAAGTAACTGTAAAAAATAAGCTAGTTGACAATGTAGTGGGAGACTCTGAACATCAGAAGGACTAAGGCAACCCACCACCACCTTCTCCAGAGCAATTAGTAATGGACAATGAATACTGGCCTGACAGCCATATCATCATTCTGCAGATGAATATCAAAAGATGCCCTATACTAAACCTTGCCAGCAAACTTCCTATTGCCACACTATTGTCACCGATATTTCTGCTCAGTTCATGATATGTTATGTTGAGAAATTCTCACCTGAGTAGAGATTAGAGCAGTATTAATGCTGGTGTTGGTGAAAGACTTTCTAAAACTTGGTCTCATATTATTGTGTGACGTTCATCCCTCTCAGCTTCAACAACTTTGTGATATGTGTGGCCAAGGATCCTAATAGAAACAGGGACATGCATGGGCAGGTTCATTAGATTTTTAATTGGTTTCTCCCACATTTTTATAATGCTGAAGAGGTTTTTAATTGGAAACAGAAAGATAGAAGCAGAAGTACGCATTTGGTTCTTCGATACAATCATGGCTAATCATCGATTTCCACACCTATACTCGTGATGCCTTTTGCATCTGGAAATGCATCTTCCTTCAACTTATTCAGCCTCGAGAGCGCTCTGTCGTAGGAAGTTCCACAGGTTTCTGCGGTATCTCCTAGTCGCAGAAAAATTAGCAACTGCAAATATTTTGGCTCCTGCATTATGATACATAATGGAAGGTAGACACAAAATGCTGAAGTAACTCAGTGGGACAGGCAGCATCTCTGGAGAGAAAGAATGGGTGATGTTTTGGGTCGAGACCCTTCTTCAGACTGATGTCAGGGGAGTGGGCGGGACAGAGATAGAATGTAGTCGGAGACAGTAAGACTGGTGGGAGAACTAGGAATGGGGAGGGGATGGATGGTGAGGGAAATCAAGGGCTATTTGAAGTTAGAGAAGTTAATGTTCACACTGCTGGGGGTGTAAGCTGCCCAAGCGAAATATGAGGTGATGTTGCTCCAATTTACGCGGGACCTCACTCTGACAATGGAGGAGGCCCAGGACAGAAAGGTCAGATTGTGAATGGGATAGGGAATTAAAGTATTGAGCAGGAAGGTACACAAAAATGCTGGAGAAACTCAGCGGGTGCAGCAGCATCTATGGAGCGAAGGAGATAGGCAACTTTTCGGGCCGAAACCGTTCTTCAGAAGTATTGAGCAACTCGGAGAAGGTGGACTGAGCTAGGTTAAGGTGGACTGAGCGGAGGTGTTCAGCGATACAATCGCCGAGCCTGCGCTTGGTCTCGCCGATGTAGAGAAGTTGACAACTGGAACAGCGGATACAGTACATGAGGTTGGAGGATGTGCAAATGAACCTCTGTCTCACCTGGAAAGACTGTTGGGGTCCTTGGATAGAGTCGATGGGGGAGGTAAAGGGACAAGTGTTGCATCTCCTGCGGTTGCAGGGTAAAGCAGGGGAAAGAGGGAGAGGTTTGGGTGGGAAGGGATGAGTTGACTAGAGAGCTGCGGAAGGAACGGTCTCTGTGAAACAGAAATGGATGGAGATGGGAAGATGTTTCCAGTAGTGGGATCCTGTTGGAGGTGGCGAAAAGTTGGAGGAATAAATGCGGTATGTGATAGTTGATGGGGTGGAAGGTGAGGACAAGGGGGACCCTGTCCTTGTTCTGAATGGGGAGAGGGGGAGCAAGAGCGGAGCTGTGGGATATTGAGGAGACCCTAGTGAGAGCCTCATCTGTGATGGAAGAGGGGAAACCCTGTTCCCTAAAGAATGAGGACATCTCCGATGACCTGGTATGGAACACTTCATCCTGGGCACAGATGCGACGTAGATGGAGGAATTGGAAGTAAGGGATTGAGTCTTTACAGAAAGCAGGGTGGGAAGAAGTGTAGTCTGCACAGCTATGGGAGTCAGTGGGTTTTTAATAGATGTCAGTCAATAGTTTGTCTCCTGTGATGGAGACGGTGAGATCTAGAAACAGTTGGGAGATGTCAGAGATGGTCCAAGTGAATTTAAGTGCAGGAGGAAAATTAGTCGTGAAGTTGATGAAGTCAGTGAATTCTGCATGGGTGCAGGAGGCAGCACCGATGCAGTCGTCAATGTATCAGAGGTAGAGTTCAGGGATAGGGCCACAGTACGCCTGGAACAGGGATTATTCGACGTACCCTACAAAGAGGCAGGCATTGCTGGGACCCATGCGAGTGCCCATTGCTGCACCTTGGATTTGGAGGAAGTGGGAGGAGTTGAAGGAGGTTGTTAAGGGTGAGGACCAGCTTTGCTAGACGGAGGAGAGTGTTAGTAGACGGAAATTGACTGGTTCTGCGGTCGAGGAAGAAATGGAAGGCTTTAAGACCTTCCTGGTGGGGGATGGAGGTGTAGAGTGAGTGGACATCCATAGTACAGATGAGGGAGTGGGGGCTTGGAAAACGGAAGTCATTGAAGAGACGAATAGTGTGTGGGAAGGGATTGGACCAGGGGGGATAGGATGGAGTCGTGGTATGTGGAAATTAATTCAGTGGGACATGAACAAGCAGAAAAAATGGGTCTGCCAGGATAGTTCTGTTTGTGGATTTTGGGGAGAAGATAAAATGGGGCCGTGCGGGGCTGGGGGACAATGAGGTTGGAGGCTTTAGAGGGCAGAGAGCCGGAAGTAATGAAATCAGAAATGGTGCGTGATATTAAGGTCTGGTGCTTGTCTGTGGGATCTGATATGATACATAATGTTTACTGCGCAATATGCCTCTAGAGAAGCAGTGGGGAATTACAGGAGGTGGTCAGTATCGATCAACGATAATATACTGGAGTGTTCTAACTTAAGGGACAGAAAAATTACTGTTACAATTATATTTAATGTATATTGCCAGATAGTGGTAACCAGGTAGAGGAACAAACCTATGGGCGAATTTCTTCCCCTACCTGGGGAAACATCCTCCTTACATCCAGTCTGATGAATCATTGGAATGTTGCGAGTGATGTCTGAATCCTCTCTCATCCTGTTAAACTCAAGTCAGTAAAACTTTAGTTTACCTAATTTATCTTCTTAAGACAGTCTCACCATCTCGGTAATCTGTGACTAATGTACATCACGTTGTAGACAGGAGGTGAAAATTGCACGCAATGCCCCAAATGAGATGTCACAGAAACCCTGCCTACTTGTGGCAAGACATATTTACTCCTGTACTTAGGTCTTCTTACAATGAGGGGCAACTGTCTTCCAAACTTCCTACACCCTGCTTCTTTACTTTCAGCGACAGGTGTGCAAGAACATCCAAGAGTCTGTACTTTAATATTTCCCATTTTAATATTATTCAATGAATGCACGGCCTTCAAGATGTATTCAAGAGAGAGTTAGATAGAGCTCTTGGAGCTAATGGAATCAAGGGATATGGGGAAAGCCGGAACTGGGTACTGATTTTGGATGATCAACTGTGAATGGCAGTGTGGGCTTGAAGGGCTGAATGGCCTACTCCTGCACCTATTTTCTATGTTTCTATGTTTCTGTTTTTCTTACCAAAAGGAATCTCCACATTTTTCCACATCAGCTAAGTATTTGCCAATTCCCTCAATCACCTTGAAACCTCTTTGCATTGCATTGGAGTAAACGGGTCCTTTTCAGAATGGCAGGCAGTGACTGGTGGGGTACCGCAAGGCTCAGTGCTGGGACCCCAGCTATTTACAATATATATTAATGATCTGGATGAGGGAATTGAATGCAATATCTCCAAGTTTGCGGATGATACAAAGCTGGGGGGCAGTGTTAGCTGTGAGGAGGATTTAGGAGGCTGCAAGGTGACTTGGATAGGTTGGGTGAGTGGGCAAATGCATGGCAGATGCAGTATAATGTGGATAAATGTGAGGTTATCCACTTTGGTGGCAAAAACAGGAAAGTAGACTATTATCTGAATGGTGGCCGATTAGGAAAAGGGGAGATGCAACGAGACCTGGGTGTCATGGTACACCAGTCATTGAAAGTAGGCATGCAGGTGCAGCAGGCAGTGAAGAAAGCGAATGGTATGTTAGCATTCATAGCAAAAGGATTTGAGTATAAGAGCAGGGAGGTTCTACTGCAGTTGTACAAGGTCTTGGTGAGACCACACCTGGAGTATTGCGTACAGTTTTGGTCTCCTAATCTGAGGAAATACATTCTTGCCATAGAGGGAGTACAGAGAATGTTCACCAGACTGATTTCTGGGATGTCAGGACTTTCATGTGAAGAAAGACTGGATAGACTCGGTTTGTACACGCTAGAATTTAGAAGATTGAGGGGGGATCTTTTAGAAACTTACAAAATTCTTAAGGGGTTCGACAGGCTAGATGCAGGAAGATTGTTCCCGATGTTGGGGAAGTCCAGAACAAGGGGTCACAGTTTAAGGATAAGGGGGAGGTCTTTTAGGACCGAGATGAGAAAAACATTTTTCACACAGAGAGTGGTGAATCTGTGGAATTCTCTGCCACAGAAGGTAGTTGAGGCCAGTTCATTGGCTATATTTAAGAGGGAGTTAGATGTGGCCCTTGTGGCTAAAGGGATCAGGGGGTATGGAGAGAAGGCAGGTACAGGATACTGAGTTGGATGATCAGCCATGATCATATTGAATGGCGGTGCAGCTTGAAGGGCCGAATGGCCTACTCCTGCACCTATTTTCTATGTTTCTATGTTTCTATGTCCTGACAATTCACAAACCACCCGGTTTAATGTTATCAGCAAACTTTGAAATAATATATTTTGTTCTCTCATCCGAATCACAGATGTGCAGTGTGAATAGTTGAGGCCCAAGCATAAATGCCTGCCTTATCACAGTAATTACTATGTTACCTCAAAAAAGACACATTTGTTCAAAGGAAACCAATTTTTGATCCAAGCCAATACACTAGCCCGAATACCATTACAAGTCAGAACCTTGGCTTTTTGTCAGAACCAGTCTGAAGTAGGGTCTCGACCAGAAACATCACCCATTCCTTCTATTCAGAGATGCAGCCTGTCCCGCTGAGTTACCCCAGCATTTTGTGTCTATCCCACGGGCAGTAAATGAAGCAACTACAAATATTTTGGTTCCTGCATTATGATACATAATGTTTACTGCGCAATTGGAGTTGTTGGACTAAATAAACATCCAGAGGGTGACATGTGATGCATTGATGATTTAACATATTATCAACAGACTAGAAAAGAATTTCACACTGTGCGGGGAATGTTAACTTTTATCGCTTGTCAACAAAAGAATGAGAATGAATCAAACAGTCAATTTTAAATCTCATTCCATTTCCTTTTGCAGTAAGAACCTGTAAATGACCGATCTGCAGCTACATTTGCTATCATAATACCTTGAAATGTGTTCCCATAGAAATTCTTATCAGAGTTAAATGCCCTACCTTATTAGTCTATTTCTGAACTAATGTATTTCAAGCATAGATTGAGAAGTGAATTTAGAAAATGATAGCAACATAACACACTAAATCAGATTTGGAATGAACCCCAGGTAATCTCGCTTTGGGTCATTTGAATATCAGCTAAGCCTATTGCATGCCCATTTCAAAGTTTCCAAAAGCTATATCACATGCAGGATATTTAAGCTAGCATGAATTCTTTGCATTTCCTATAACATTTTAAACTCCAAATGAGATTTTCAGAATTGCAGATCCATTGGCATTTGTTATTACCATTTACAGCATATTTTCTACAGTTTTTTGTCTTTTACATATTCATACCTGTCAGGGTGGGAAAAGAAATCACACTTTCAGTTTGACACCAAGTGCTCACAGTTTTGCTTTTGTATGTTTGGGTACAATACACAGTCTCTTGTTGTTTACTCAGTCTCAAATGTAACTTCAGAGATTCAACCAGCATCAGTAAAAGAATTCGAGTCATAGAATGATACAGTGTAGAAACATGCCCTTCAACCCAGCTTGTTGACAGTGAGCAAAATGTCCCATCTACACTAGCCCCACCTGCCTGCATTTGGCCCATATCCCACCAAACATGTCCCATCCATGTATCTGTCTAATTGCTTCTTAAACATTGCGATAGTCCCTGCCTCAATTACCTCCTCCAGCAGCTCGTTCCATATATCCATCACAGTTTGTGTGAAACATGTACTGCTCAGATTCCCCTAGAACCTTTCTCCCTTCACCTTAAACCTATGTCCTCTGGTTCTGGAAACACACTCATCCAACGAGACGATCAATCCCTTCTACCTTACCCCATTATGAATAACATTTAAAGACTGCTGTTCCTGGCTGTATGTGTGGAATGGACAGGCCAGGATTAGGTTGAACTGTAATCCTCCTTCAACACTCACTGCTTTGATGCAAGCAGCTGATCAGGCTTCTTGGTTTGAAATTTTACCCCTGGAGGAAATAAGGGTGTTGCAGAGAAGCTCAGACAATTAGATGAACAAGTTCGGGTAAGGCATTAGATCAATGCCCTTTTACACATTTTCCTACTGACAAACACATTCCAGTTACCGCCAGATTGTTGAAAATTCCATTAATATATGCTGCAGTTTCTCAAAGATGCTTGAATATCCAACAATACTCAGAAGTCTTAGTTATAGTTTAGTTTAGAGATACAGCGCAGAAACAGGCCCTTCAGCCCACTGAATCTGCTCTGACCAACGATCCCCGCACACTAACTCAATTCTACTCATTAGGGATAATTTATAGCTTTTACTGAAGCCAAATTAAGCTGCAAACCTGTACATCTTTGGAGGAAACCGGAGCACCCGAGGAAAACCTATGGGAGAACGTACAAACTCCAGGCAGACAGCACCCATGGTCAGGACTGAACCGGGTCTCTGGCGCTGTAAGGCAGCAACTTTACCACTGCGCCTAGTTCAAGTTCAAGTTCGCATTTATTGTCACTTAACCAATTAAAGTACAGTGACAATTGGGTTACCATACACTCCAATTTAACATAAACATCCACCACAGTGGAATCCACATTCCTCACTGTGATGGAAGGCAATACATTTCAGTCATCTTCCTCCTTTGTTCACCCATGGTCGGGACCTTGAACCCTCCGCAGTCGCCGCTGCCGACGGTCCGATGTTCAAGCCCTCGCGTCGGGATGATCGAAACTCCGGTGTTGGGATGGTTCGGAACACTCCGCGGCATGGAGCTCCCGAGTCAGCCTCTTCTTACTGGAGACCGCGGCTTCACGGTGTTAAAGTCCACAGGCCCCGCCGTCGGAGCACTTTCGCTGGCAATCCTTGGCAAAAGATCGCCTGCTCCGTGATGTTAAAGTCCACACTGCGCTCCAGGCCGGTCTCCAGGCAAGGCCGTCAACTCCACGTTATTAGGCTGCAGGGGGGGGACGGAGATACAACAAGGAGAAAAATCGCATCACCGTCGAGGTAAGTGGTTGAAAAATGTTTCCCCCGATCCCCCCCCCCCCACCCCCCACATAAAACATATCAAGAAACATTGAAACATACATTCAAGACATACTTCAAACAATAAAAACAGAGAAGGGATGAGACAGACTGTTGGCGAGGCGTCCATTATGGGCGCCACCATGTCTTAGTGACAGTTTTTTCTGAAGCAAGGCAACTTAATAAATCAGATTAAAGGAACAACTTATAATGAGCCAGTTTCATATGGTTAAAGGAATGTCATGCAAAGGATGAATAATGCACTCCAAATTCCTTTCCTAATGAACTGGTGATACAAAAGGTGACAGTATCTGGGCAATGAGCTAACAGTTATGAGTCTCGCACGGTCCGACAGTATTTGAGGAGTAAGTGAGAAGAACATGATGCACTCTCTTTGCAATCTGGCCAGGAAGACCAGACATATTCACGGAATGTATTCTTGTTGGTGCAGCAGTAGAGTTGCTGCCTTACAGAGCCAGAGACCTAGGTTAGATCCTGACTATGGCTGCTTGTCTGTACGGAGTTTGTACGTTCACCCTGTGACCGTGTGGGTTTTCTCCGAGATCTTTGGTTTCCTCCCACACTCCAAAGACATACAGGTTTGGAGGTTATTCGGCTGGGTATAAATGTAAAAAAATTGTCCCTAGTTCGTGTAGAATAGTGTTAATGCGCGGGGATCGGTGCAGACGTGGTGGGCCAAAGGGCCTGTTTCCGCGCTGTATCTCTGAACTAAACTAAAGACAAACACACCTAGGAACCTGTTCCCCAAATGCTGCAGTGTGGAAACATATTACAGAGTGGCTGAAAATACAGACATGCCACGGATCATTAAATAAATTCCAGCTTCAGAGATGAATGGTGGCACACAGTCACCAGGTGAACTGACCCTTTGCAGATCCAGGATAGGAACCGAAGATACCTCCAGTGTTAGTCTGTTTACTCCACTGCTGTTGGCAAACCTTCACCTTGAGAGACTGTCAGCAAAAAGGGTTTCCAGGTTAAAAACAACTGAGTGGTAACCTTACACAACCTCATGCTTCACATAGGTTTCCTCACCTCATTCTTGGTTGCCATTTCCTGCCGATCATTTTGCTCCTTAATCATAAAGAACTAACCTATATTATTGTTTAAGAATGAACTGCAGATGCTGGAAAATCGAAGGTAGACAAAAATCCTGGAGAAACTCAGCGGGTGCAGCAGCATCTATGGAGTGAAGGAAATAGGCAACGTTTCGGGTCGAAACCCTTCTTCAGACTCAAGGAGAAGGGTTTCGACCCAAAACATCGCCCATTTCCTTCGCTCCATAGATGCTGCCTCACCCGCTGAGTTTCTCCAGCATTTTTGTCTACCTATATTCTTGTCCTTGAAGAAAATAAATGATACTGAATGAATTATATTTTATTGTCACGTGACCTGTCAGAGTGAGATTGTTAGTTTTGCATGCACGAGTCACCACGTAAAAAGCACCGTCAAAGTTACAACGTCTCCCAGTTAGTGCCCAATGGTCCCCCTTTGTTCTCTGGGTGGCCCCCTCATGCCAGGTCCCTCTTTGTTCTCAGCTGTTGCGTCCAGCACCAACATCAAGTCAAGTCAAGTATCCTTTTTTGTCATTCAGCCTCTTCAGTCTGAACGAAATTTCGCGCCTTGCAGTCATAATATAGAACAAAACAACAAAACACACAATAAACACAGATTTAACATCCACCACAGTGAGTCCACCAGCCCCTCCTCACTGTGATGGAAGGCAAAAGTCTTAAAGTCCTTGTCTCTTCCCTCCTTGTTCTCCCTTTGCGTTGAGGCGATCCAGGCCTCCGATGTTACGACCCCGCCGGGTGATGGTAAGTAAATCCCGCGGCTGAATCCGAGCTCCGTGAACGGGCTGGTTCAAACTCCGTGGCCCGGGGCGGTTGAAGCTGCCGAAGCTGCCGCCCTCCAGTCCAGCGGACGCAGCTGTTGTTGCGGGAGCTCCGGAGAACAGGTTACCAACGTGTGACCTGCGAGCTCCGGACGTTGTCGTCCACTGGGCCCGCGGCCGAGCCTCCGAGGCTCCGAAGTCGGGTCGCCGCCGCCGCCGCCAACGCCGCCACAGCCCCAAAGTCGGGTCGCCTCCGCCGGAACGCCGCCACAGCCCCGAAGTCGGCCAGCCTCGCGTTGGTAAGTCCCGGCTGGCTCTGCCTCCGGAGCCTTGAGGTCGGTCCCAGTTGGAGGCCGCCAGCTCCGCCATTAGGCCTCAGCGCAGACTGAGACGGGGGATACGACAAGAAAAGTTTGCGTCCCCCCGAAGGAAGAGACCAAAAACAAGTTTCTCCCCC
The DNA here is from genome assembly GCA_038087875.1 of Malacoraja senta. Lineage (NCBI taxonomy): Eukaryota > Metazoa > Chordata > Chondrichthyes > Rajiformes > Rajidae > Malacoraja > Malacoraja senta. The sequence goes on from CM075980.1 coordinate 34,116,557, forward strand.
CCCCCCCCCCCCCCCACATACACTATCAAAATAAACTGAAATAAACTAAAATAACAGGACAAAAGAACAAATAAAAAGAAAAGACAAACGGACTGCAGGGGAGCCGCAGTTGCTAGGGCAGCGCCGCCACTTCAGGACTATGGCCCCGTCTAACTGCTGACTCTCACTCGGGCTCCGCCAGCCCGTCCCCGTCCTTGTCCGCCAGCCCCTTCCTTGACCGCTGCCGCCTGTCCTCGACCGCTGGCAGGTCCTCTCCTGATGGCTCAGCAGCACCGTCCCTGAGTCAACAATGTGGTCCCCCTCAATGACTTCATATGGTGACAATTTCCAGGTGTAACGGCTCACTGGATAAAGATGCTATTGTGCTTTGCATTGAAATGTAGTTTTCACACAGCAGGAGGTGGTTATGTGAAACAAGCTGTCAGAGGATCAGGTACAATAGTAAGATTAAACGAGAACTTACCAGTTTGAAGTTTGATCTGTATTTTATGAGGAGTTACGATGAGGGATTACGTGAAGAGCCTGTCCAGCACGCATGCGCGACATTCTTCAAAGCAGCGGTGTGGAATCACAGGAAACACAATAATTGAAATAAACATAGTAAAGAAAAGGAGAACTAAGATACCAGTTGATCTATAATTGAGGGTGGGAGCGAAGGGCACGTAATCCCTCATCGTAACTCCTCATAAAATACAGATCAAACTTCAAACTGGTAAGTTCTCGTTTAATCTTACTATTTTACTTCGGAGTCACGTGAGTGACTACGTGAAGATTTTAAAGCTCTGTGATTTCAAACCGTGTAACAGTTCATACTTCACTCGCTGCCGAAGTCATTCAAGGGAGGAAGTATGTTATCGTAATCAACCATAATCTGTTTGTAAACAATAATGGTATCTATTAAACAATAACAAAAGACAAAATGCTCCCCCGGGCTTAAATTATATATTTTTGCAGATTTTAAAAGTTTCTGCAAATAACACAGGTTCTGCTAGCGGCTTGTGGTAGAATGTCTGGAACGTTTTCTCCATGTTCATTCTTTTAGCCGCCGATGTGGATGCTGCCCTGGTGGAGTGAGATGTATATACATCAGTATCTACTCCAGCAGCTCCCAGTACCTGCTTGAGCCATCTCGAGATGCTTTGGCTTGACACCCAACCATGAGGTTTCTTGTGGCTGACCCATAAGGCTTTTTTTTTTTTTTTTTTCCTCTCCCTCGAGAATCTCTTGTTGTGTTGATGTAAGTGAATAAGTGAGTCATGACACACAACCGTAGGTCAGGTGGGTATGCCCGGAAATCCATAACCAGGACTCAAGTTCCTGGCTTGCTCTGCTTTAGCAGCTCCTGAATGGTGAATGACCCGGTCTGGTGTTATAACCATGTTGTCCAGTCGCAGTAAGTGGAGGGACTGGACTCTTTGTGCTGAGACTAGTGGCATCAGCATGACCGTTTTCAGGGTTAGCTTTTCCAGGGTGAGACCTGGCTGGGGACCATCCCCTTAGGTATGTCAGGACCACACTGACATCCCAGATTTGGGTATACCTAGGTCTAAGAGGGTTGGAGTTGACGATACTCCTCATGAGTTTGATCACCAGCGGTTGAGACCCTATGGCCTGTTGTCCTGGCACCTGTTTTAAGTAGGCTGACAGCGCACGTCTGGAAGTATTGATGGCGCTGTAGCTCAATCCTTCATTATGGTGAAGGCCCCCCTGGAACTCCAGTACATTGGTTATGGTTGCAGATGAGTACGTTGTCCCAGTAGTCGAGCAGTATCTTTCCCACTTCCTGATGCTCGATAGGTATTGTTTCCTGGTGGACATACGGTGTCATCATGTTGATGGTCTTGTCAGACACCCCAGTCCCAGCAGTGGTCTTTTGATAATCTGCAACCCAGTAGGTTAATTTTGTCATGGCATGGATGACTTATGCCTGATACAGGGTGCGTCAACAGGTCTGGGCTACTGGGAAAGGTCATAGGAGTTTCGATGACCATGTCGAGTACCACTGGGAACCATGGCTGTGTAGGCCAGTTGGTACTATCAAAATACCTGAAGCAGAGTCCATCTGTATTTTGCGTAGTACCCTACAGATTAAGGCAGAAGGGGGGAAAAGCATAGAAGAAATAGTTCCCCCAGTTCAGCGCGAATGCATCTATCGCTGCTGCCTCAGGGTGTGGTTCCCAAGGGACATACATTGGTACGTGGTGATTTAGTCTGGATGCAAAGATATTGACATCTGGTGTGCCAGATTGGTTTGTAATTTTAGCAAAAGCTCTAGGATTTAACATCCATTTGGTGTTTATCATTGAATTTGCGTGACCTGGCACTGTATTTAGCTTACCTGGTAGGTAAGTTGCTGATAGCCAAATATGTCTATCGACCCACCATTACCAGATTGTGTTGACCCAATTGTCACATGATATTGACTTTATTCCGCCCATATGGTTAATATAGGCCACCACCGTGATATTATCAATTTGTAAATGAATATGCAAGTTGTGCATATTCCTAGAATATGCTTTAAAACCATAAAACGCACCCAACATTTCCAAATAATTTATGCCCAGTGTTTGTAGTAAAGATGAGTCTAGGTTAGTCCATTTACCACCTGTGCTGGATATGGTATTAGTTGCTCCCCAGCCTTGAGCACTGGCATCTGTTTGTATAGTTAACGTTGGGTTATTGATGATGATAGGGCTGGAACTATGCCAAATGTTATATCCACCATTGTAACTCTGATATTGCTTCAATGGGTAGTTTCATGGTTCTGTCAAAGTGACCTGCATGTCGTTTCAACGCCTGTACTTTTGCCCTTTGTAGGTGCTGATAGTGCAGGAATCCAAATTGTGTAGCTGAAAATGCTGCTACCATTTTGCCAATTACTCTTGCCACTTGTCGGATGGTTGGTCGATTGCTTACCATTAAATTGTTGCACATCTGTGCCAATTCTGCTGCTTTACCTTTTGGCAACGTTACAGACATGTGGATTGAGTTAATTGTGAATCCCAGATAGTCCATAGTTGTGGATGGCGTCAACTTAGATTTATCTGGATGTATGACAAACCCAGGGTTTCAAACAATTGTTTGGTAGCTAATACAGCTGATTTTGGCCAACTCCATGGTTTTGCCTACTATTAGGATATCATCAAGATACGCCATGACAATATGTCTTTGTTTCATTAATGTTGCCAAGGCTGTTTTTAATATCTTGGTAATAGTCTAGGGCTGATGTCAACCCATTAGGCAACACTTTATACTGCCATAGTTGCCCCATCCAGGTAAATTTTCAGGTATCTGCGATGACCCTTGTAAATGGGTACTGAATAGTAGGCATCTTTTAAATCAATGCTTGCCATAAAGTATCCTTTGGAAATCAGTTGTTTAGCAGTTACAAATGTTTCCATTTTGAAATGTACATACTTAACAAAGGTATTTAGTGAGGTTAAGTCAATGATGATGCGACATCCACCATCTTTTTTGCTTTTGGTAAATATATTTGAGACAAATTCCAAAGGTTCATGTTTGGATTTCTCAATGACACCCTTTGTTAGTAACCTCACCAGTTCTGCTTGAGCCTCTAGTTCTCTTTGACTGAGAGGGTAAAGACCCTTTGGGGTACGTGCTGAACTGGTGGCATGTTTTCTTGAATGAACTCTATTTTGTATCCCCGAATACTGTTAAGTATATAACTATCATTCGTGAGACACCTCCTGTTAGTACAGTTCCCCATTTACATGCTGGTAGGAACCAGACCCACCTACCTCCATAGTTATGGTAGTGTTCCTTTCTTCCGTTTGTTCATCCGTCGTTATACTGCTGGATGTATTGCTGATGTACTGCTGATTGGAGGTGGCGCATTTTTCCATGGGGTCCGCTCTGGGCCCTGGCCTAAAAAGGCTTTCGGGGATAGTATGCGGACCCCGAGCTTTCACCAGTTCCATAAAGTTGACCTTGACTGGTGGACGCAGTGGGGTACTGCCGTCTGGTTTTTTGTGTGGGTCTGCTCGTTCCGGGGCTTGCCCTCATGAGGCCAAATGCTTTGGACTCTTCCTCCAGGTCTTTCACTTGCCCTTCCAAATAACAGGATCTGCGGCTCTGAGGCCGGTGTTTTACATAGTCCTGCAAACCTGGGATTGAGGGCAGGTCTTATTCTCTCCTTGCGGAGGTTGTTTATCTCATATTGGGTGTTGCACAGCAGAGCCAGAGTGTCTTGCTGGTTTGTGGTCATATCCACCCCATCCACGGAACGAGCATAGGCTGTTATCCCTGTCGTCAGGAGCTTGAGGATTTTAGCTCCTGGTTCCGGATACTCTGTCCCCCCCCCCAGATTTGGCTGTTAACAGCCGGTACATTGAGTGAACTGCAGTTTTCCAGCTCTAGTGCCTCATTAAGTACCTGTCTTGTAGGGGTTTGAGGGACAGGTGGTTGATGCTGGCCGCCAGTTTTGGCTCCAATGGCCGCCCTGCTCGTGGTGTAACCACGTAGCGAATCTCCACACCCAGCAGCTCTTCCTGATCCTGTACCCCAAGCGTACTCCCGACATCTTCAGCCAATGACCCCTGTTCCTGACCAGCCCAGCCCTGGTCGCCAACGCTGCCCTGCTTTGAGGGGAAAGCGATGGCCAGTGCATTGTAGAGCACTGCTGTGGGAGTGCCTGATCCCCATGGCGAGACTGCTCCCCATGGCGAGACTGCTCTAGCTCCTGAAGCAAGTCTCGCTGGAGCAGTTGCTCCATGAGCCTTTTCATTCGGCTCAGGCGGCTAGCTCTGCCGCTCTAAGGCGGAACCTCCTCATCGGAGTCAGACATAACCGGACGTTTTTTTATTTTTTATTTTTATTTTTTAATTTAAAAAAAAAAAAATTTCCTCCAGCCCGCTGCCGCTCATCAGGCTGTGCTAGCGGGACTGGGCTCGGCTCGGTCTCGATGAGGGTGGACCGCAGCATATGCGGTCCAGGTGCCGCCTCTCGCCCCCCACTGATGGAACACTCCCGTTCTGTTGGAGTCGAACGGGGGGCGGTTTTCTTCCTTTGCCGTGCTGCTCATTTTCCCACTTCCTCTGGAATAGAGAGCAGAGCACAGCTTGCTGATTACGACCACAGAGTAAGACTTACCTGATGGTCCGCGTTTAGTTTTCACCGACGTGTAGCGGGAGCGCCTGTACTCCCGGTCATCACTGTTGCACTGAGTGAACGCTAATATCGCGCATGCGTGCTGGACGGGCTCTTCACGTAGTCACTCACGTGACTCCGAAGTAAAATTACAATGTTTGAAAGCCACTTGGACAAGTATTCGGGAAGGAAAGGAGAGAGACATGTGCCCAATGCGGGTACATAGGAATATCATAGATACGTATCATGACCAGCATAGTCCTGGTGGATTGGAATGACCCATTTCTGCGCTGTATGAACCTGTATCAGTTCATATATTCATACATTGTTGGAGCGGAATTAGGCCATTCGGCCCATCAAGCCTACTCCGCCATTCAATCATGGCTGATCTATCTCTCCCTCTCACTCCCATTCTCCTGCCTTCTCCCCGTAACCCCTTACACCCGTACTAATGAGGAATCTATCAATCTCTGCCTTAAAAATATCCAATGACTTGGCCTCGTATACATGTATACACAAAATCACACATGAAACAGCAATGTTCATAAACTACGAGTAAACATTCAACACTGGCGGCACGATGGCATAGCAGTAGAGAGTTGCTGCCTTACAGCGGCAGAAACCCGGGTTTGATCCTGACTACGAGTGCTGCCCGTATGGAGTTTGTACGTTCTCCCCGTGACCTGCGAGGGCTTTCTCCGGGATCTCCGGTTTCCTCCCGCTTGCCAAAAGGCGTACAGTTTTGTAGGTTAGTAGGCTTGGTATCATTTTACAATGTCCGTGGTGTGTGTAGGATTGTGCTAGTGTACATGGATCGCTGGTCGGTGCGGACTTGGTGGGCAGCAGGGCCTGTTTCAGCGCTGTATCTCTAAACTAAACTAAGCTAAACTCCTGCAGTGTGTAGGATGGAACTGCAGATGCTGGTTTAAACCGAAGATAGACACAAAAAGCTGGAGTAACTCAAGGGGACAGGCGGCATCTCTGGAGAGAAGGAATGGGTGACGTTTCGGGTCGAGAACCTTCCTCAGAAAATATACATTTCCATGCACAATATTGACCCGAGCAGACATATGTAAACACAAACATCACAAGAAACCCAACTGCTTATCCGCCACCTTCTCAGGGACAAGTAGAGAATGCCAAGAATCCAGGCCTTGCCATCGAAGCCCACCCCCCCCCCCTAGTCTGAAGAAGGGTCACCCATTCATTCCTTCTCTCCAGAGATGCTGCCTGTCCCGCTGAGTTACTCCGGCATTTTATGTCTGTCTTCGGTTTAAACCAGCACCTGCAATTCCTTCCTACACACCACTCAATCTTCTCAGCTCAGCTGCTCCAGAGTTTCAAGATAAAACCAGACACCCCGGCACGGTTCAAATAAAACAAAAAGGTGTTTGTGTGGGAAGCAGATTCTGGTTTACACCGTAGACACAACAAGCTGGAGTAACTCAGCAGGACAGGCATCATCTCTGGAGAGAAGGAATGGGTGACGTTTCGGGTGGAGACGCTTGTTCAGAAGGTGTTGGTGTTTGGTAAAGCTTCTCTCCCATTGAAATTGAATGGGAATGGAGTTCAGACGGAGGCAGGCAGCGTGTCTCTGTAACCCAGGAAACTAAACAAAGAAAGCTGAGACACCGATTTCAGGGCTGGGATCCCTCCCTCACTGTGATCACAGCGTCTCCACAGACGCCAGCGGTAGGTTTGTGTGGGGATCTCTACACGAGAAGGTTGCAATATACAACATGAAGCATTTGAGAGAGTGTGACTAACTTGTAGCCGTGTGTATTTGTCCTGTGGGCAGCTATGCCGGCGGGCAGCAAAGTGTTGGAGCCGCGCAGTTTCGTGGCCATAAAGCCGCTGCCCTTCGCGGCTGCTGCCCAGGGGCTGAAGGTGCGGGCCAGGAGTCTGGCCGTCTACATCCCATCCGAGCCCAGCAGGGAGCAGGTATTCAGCGACAACTACCGCCGGCGGCAGCGGCAACTGAGCCAGCAAGGTTACCGCTCTCTCAGCTGGCAACCCTACCAGCCCATCGGGCACCCGCTCCACCTAGCGCCCCGCAAACTTGTCCTACACTCGCTGGGGCAACTCCATCAGGTCAGCAAACAGCCGGCTCACACTCACACACACTCACACTCACACTCACCGTGACCACACTCACCGTGACCACACTCGCACACACACACACACTCACACCCACCGTGACCACACTCGCACACACACACACACTCACCGTGACCACACTCACACTCACACTCACACACACCGTGACCACACTCACACACACACTCACACTCACACTGGGATCACACTCACACTCACCGTGACCACACTCACACTGGGATCACACTCACACTCACCGTGACCACACTCACACACACACTCACTCACTCACACACCGTGATCACACTCACACTGGGATCACACTCACACTCACCGTGACCACACTCACACTGGGATCACACTCACACTCACACTCACCGTGACCACACTCACACACACACTCACTCACTCACACACCGTGATCACACTCACACTGGGATCACACTCACACTCACCGTGACCACACTCACACTGGGATCACACGCACACTCACACTCACCGTGACCACACTCACACTGGGATCACACTCACACTCACACTCGCCGTGACCACACTCACACTGGGATCACACTCACACTCACACTCGCCGTGACCACACTCGCACTGGGATCACACTCACACTCACACACTCACCGTGACCACACACACTGGGATCACACTCACACTCACACTCGCCGTGACCACACTCACACTGGGATCACACACACTCACCGTGACCACACTCACACATACTCACACACACTCACACTCACACACACACCGTGACCACGCTCACACTGTGACCACACTCACACACTCACCGTGACCACACTCACACACACACACAGTCACACACACACATACTCATACCCACACTCACACACACACTCACACTCACCGTGACCACACTCACACACATACACACAACCACACACACTCACTCACACACACACACACACTCACACCCACACTCACACACACACACCCACACTCACACACACACACACTCACTCACACACACACACTCACACCCACACTCACACACACACACACACACACACACAACCATGCACATACACACACATACAGTCACTCACACACGCTCACACACACACTCACAAACATACACACACACACTCACACAACCACACTCGCTGGGGCAACTACACCAGGTCAGCAAGCAGCCGGCTCACACACCCGCATCACATTCACACTGTGACCACACACTGATACTGTGACCACACTCACATGCACAGTGACCACACTCACACTCACACACTGACCACACTCACACTGTGACCACACACTCACACTGTGACCACACTCACACACTGACCACACTCACACACTGACCACACTCACACACTGACCACACTCACACACTGACCACACTCACACACTGACCACACTCACACACTGACCACACTCACACTGTGACCACACACTCACACAGTGACCACACTCACACAGTGACCACACACACACTGACCACACTCACACTGTGACCACACTCACACACTGACCACACTCACACTGTGACCACACTCACACACTGACCACACTCATACACTGACCACACTCGCACTGTGACCTCACACACCCACTCCGTGACCACTCTCATATGTCATACAGTAACTCCAACCACACACACATCCAGTGACCACACACACACACGTACTGTGACAACACATACTCGTACAGTCATACAATGACCACACACACACAGTCATATAGTCTTTGAGTGATACAGTGTGGAAACAGGTTCTTCGGCCCAACTTGCCCACACCGGCCAACATGTCTGAGCTACACTAGCCCCACCTGCCCACGTTTGGTCCATATCCCTCCAAACCTGACCTATCCATGTACCTGTCTAACTGTTTCTTAAACGTTGAGATAGTCCCTGCCTCAACTACCGCATCTGGCGGCTTGTTCCATACACCCACCACCCATGGTGTGAAAACGTTACCCCTCAGATTCCTATTGAATCTTTTCCCCTTCATCTTGAACCTTTGTCCACTGGTCCTCGATTCACCGATGGGCAAGAGACTCTGCATCTACCCAATCGATTCCTCTCATGATTTTATTTACCTCTATAAGATCATCCCTCATCCTCCTGCGCTCCAAGGAATAGTACCAGCCTACAACCTCTGCCTATAGCTCAGACCCTCTAGTCCTGGCATCCTCGTAAATTGTTATGGGCCTATCCCACTTAGGCGACTTTTTAGGCGACTGCAGGAGACTATGCAGCCACCACATGGTCGCCACATGTTCGCGGGTAGTCGCCGGGAAGTCGCCTTCATGGTCGCGAGGAGTTCCCGCATTCTGGGAACTGTTTGCGGCCTCATTATGGTCGCAGTGAATTTTCAACATCTTGAAAAATTAGCGGGGACCAGAATGAAGTCGCCATGGAGAGTAGCGAGAATTCTCGTGCCGTAGGTGGGTCACCGGGAGGTCCTAGTGGGTTGACAGGTGGTCGAAGGTTCTCTTAGGTTCCCGTAGGTTATAGCCGGTGCTGACGGGTGAATTTCATTGGCTCTTTGGGGAAAGAAAAACATAAGCAGTAGTTTTCAGAACCAAGGATAACCGACCGGTAATGTTAATGTCTGCCGAGCTTCACAGCCGTGTATCTCTGGCTTCTTAAAGGTTGTTGCCACTCCTTTTCCCTCCTTCTCCCCCATCGCCCCCCTTTTAAAGGACTTACCGTACACTGTGCTAGTCGTCTTAACCTTCCTGTTCATCGCGGTGTGTGTCTGTATCACCCTGGCTTATCACCGTGTGAATTTCAGACAGCGCTCCCCCTGCTTGCCCTGTCCCCCGCCTGCATAACGGTCTGGTGAAGGAAGCGATGTATGTGTGTGTGTGTGTGTTCCACTCTGACAGTCGCCGTTCCAGTTGCCGGTTTTATCAGGCGACTGCCGGCAACTTGACAGTCGGCGGCAGACGCCTGAAAAATCACCTGTGGGACAGGTCCATAAATCTTCTCTGTACCCTTTCCAGCTTGACAACATTTTTCCTATAACACAGTGACACACATACTGTGATCACACACGCTTACTGTGACCACACACCCACACACACACACACACACACACACACACACGCACGCACGCACACACACACACACACACACACACACACACACACACGCACACACACACACACACACTCTCTCTGTCTCTCTCTCTCTCTGTGACATTTCACACCCCTAATTCCTCATCTTCTCGTTCACTGGATAATTCATCGCTAACTGGCAGACTCTAAAGGGCCTGTCCCACGGGCATGCGACTCCATGCGGCAAGCGCGACCTAACCGGAAGCGGGGGCCGTGCGGAGGACGAGTGACGTCAAGGCAGGTCGCATGGCCTCGATGCGGCTGCGTATGGCCTCGATGCGGCGCGCACGGCCTCGATGCGACTGCGGGGTGGAAGGCTGTTGCGGAATTTTTAAACTGTCAGTTTTTTCGGAGCCCCGCGCGATGTCGGGACCTGCTCCGCACAACTCCATGCGGCTCCGGCGATCGACGTGGGACCGGCCCCGCGACCTCCGCGCGGCCCCCGCTTCCGGTTAGGTCGTGCTTGCTCTCACACCCACTCAACCCTCCTCCAATTCCCCATTTACTGGTGCCCTCCCCTAATTCCCCATTTACTGGTGCCCTCCCCTAATTCCCCATTTACTGGTGCCATGAGAGAAACCTTTTCACCCAGAGAGTTGTGAATCTGTGGAATGCTCTGCCTCAGAAGTCAATGGAAGCCGATTCTCTGGATGCATTCAAGAGAGAGTTAGATAGAGCTCTTAACGATAGCAGAGTCAAGGGATATGGGGAGAAGGCAGGAACGGGGTACTGATTGTGGATGATCAGCCATGATCATAGAGAATGGCAGTGCTAGCTCGAAGGACCGAATGGCCTACTTCTGCACCTATTGTCTATTGTCTATTTTCTATTGTCTAATATCTTATAGAAACATAGAAAATAGGTGCAGGAGTAGGCCATTCGGCCCTTCGAGCCTGCACTGCCATTCAATATGATCATGGCTGATCATCCAAGTCAGTATCCTGTACCTGCCTTCTCTCCATACCCCCTGATCCCTTTAGCCACAAGGGCCACATCTAACTCCCTCTTAAATATAGCCAATGAACTGGCCTCAACTACCCTCTGTGGCAGAGAATTCCACAGATTCACCACTCTCTGTGTGAAATTTTTTTTTCTCATCTCGGTCCTAAATGATTTCCCCTTATCCTTAAACTGTGACCCCTTGTTCTGGACTTCCCCAACATCAGGAACAATCTCCCTGCATCTAGCCTGTCCAACCCCTTAAGAATTTTGTAAGTTTCTATAAGATCCCCCCTCAATCTTCTAAATTCTGGCGAGTACAAGCCGACTTGTATAAGATCATTAGTGGGATAGATAGGGTGAATGTACTGAGTCTTTTACCCTGGATAGGGGAATCAAGATCCAGAGGACCTAGATTTGTGAGAGGGAAAGGATTTAATAGGAACCTGAGGGGTATCATTTTCACACAGAGGGTGGCAGGTACATTGAACATGCTGCCAGAGGTGGTAGTTGAGGCAAGTACGATAGCAACATTTAAAAGATACTTGAACAGGTAGATCGGTAGGAATGGTTTAGAGGGAATAAGGTGAAATGTGGGCAAATGAAATGAGCTTAAATGGGCATATTGGTTGGCATTGACAGGTGTACTGAAGGGACTGTTTCCGTGTCTATGACTTTAAGGGCCTGTCCCACGGGCATGCGACTCCATGCGGCAAGCGTGACCTAACCGCAAGCGGGGGCCGCGCGGAGGTCGAGTGCCGTCAAGACGGTGCGTACGGCGGCGAGGCGGTGCGCACGGCCGTTGAGGCGGTATGCACAGCCTCGATGCGGCTGCGTCCGGCGTCGGGGCGGTGCGCACGGCCGTCGAATCGGCGCGCACGGCCTCGATGCGGCTGCGGGGCGGCAGGCCGTTGCCGCACGGAATTTTTGAACAGTGTCAGTTTTTCGGACTTCTGCACCTATTGTGTATCGTCTATTTTCTATTGTCTAATATCGGGACCAGCTCCGCACAACTCCATGCGGCTCCCGCGATCGAAGTGGGACCGACCCCGCGACCTCCGCGTGGCTCCCGCACGGCACCCGCTTGCGGTTAGGTCGCGCTTGCCGCATGGAGTCGCATGCCCGTGGGACAGGCCCTTAACACACACACATACAGTGCCCTCCATAATGTTTGGAACAAAAAACAATCATTTATTTATTTGCCTCTGTACTCCTCAATTTGAGATTTTAAAAAATCACATGATGTTAAAGTGCAGATTGTCAGATTTTATTATAGGGTATTTTTATACATTTTGGTTTCACCCTGTAGAAATTACAGCTGTGTTTATACATATTTTCCCCCATTTCAGGGCACCATAATGTTTGGGACACATGGCTTCATGGGCATTTGTAATAGCTCAGGTGTGTTTAATTGCCTCCTTATTGTGGGTATAAGAGAGCTCTCAGCACCTAGTCTTTCCTCCAGTCTTTCCATCACCTTTGGAAACTTTTATTGCTGTCTATCAACATGAGGACCAAAGTTGTGCCAATGAAAATCAAAGAAGCCATTATGAGACTGAGAAACAAGTATAAAACTGTTAGAGACATCAGCCAAATCACTCACTCACTGCTGCTGCAGCGCTCCGGGCACGGAGCCACCGCATTGTGGCCGGGGAGGGAAGTAGCTGCGACCGACCGCTGGGACCGCACACTGGAGCATGGGCGCAACCGCCAGGCCTGGAGCAAGTGAGCCGACCTGGGAACTGCATCCATTCGCGGGGCACGCAGCCGACCTGGGTGTCACAGCCAGACCTGGGGCAAGCGAACCGACCTGGGAACTGCAGCCAGTCCCGGGGCATGCAGGTGATGTTGCCGACCACTGGACTAAACCAAACCCTTGGTTCTGTCCCGCCATCCTTTATTCAAAATTTAGCAACTTAAATTGGCGGTGCGTCTTCGACGCAGGTGCGACTTCATTGCCGGGAAATACTGTCCTTATAAAAGCAACCACAGTTCTGGAAAAAGGTCTTGTGGACAGATGAGATGAAGATTAACTAATATCAGAGTGAGGGCAAGAGCAAAGTATGGAGGAGAGAAGGAACTGCCCAAGATCCAAAGCATACCACCTCATCTGTGAAACACGGTGGTGGGGGTGTGATGCCCTGGGCGTGTATGGCTGCTGGAGGTACTGGCTCACATCTTCATTGATCATACAACTGCTGATGGTAGTAGCATAATGAATTATGAAGTGTATAGACATCTTATCTGCTCAAGTTCAAACAAATGCCTCAAAATGCCGGCGGTTCATTGTACAGCAAGACAATGATCCCAAACATACTGCTAAAGCAACAAAGGAGTTTTTCAAAGCTAAAAAATGATAAATCCTTGAGTGGCCAAGATATGATATGAACCCAATTGAGCATGCCTTTTATATGCTGAAGAG
>CM075980.1:34135210-34143435 GCA_038087875.1 Malacoraja senta
TTTGAAATAGTGGAGGCTTTAATGCTCTGGGGAAATTCAGACTGTGGAAATTTGAAAGCAGTGTATGATGTAGAGCTGTTATTTTATTGCAGGGCCTCAGGAGTATTCAGAACTTAATTCCGGGCAATCTATTTCCATGGGTTTTAAGGGCAACATTTTCAGATAGTGCGGTTGTTACGTAGAACGAGCTGCCAGAGGCAGATATTGTAGCAGTGTTTAAAAGGTATATGGACAGTTTCGTTGATAGGAAAAGCTTATAGAGATACGGGCCTCATGCAGGCAAATGGAACTAGTGTAGATGGACATAATGGATGGCTTGGACGAGATGGGTCTGTTTTGTTGCTGTCTGATTCTGTAGCTGCATTATCATTGTTACACGTACTTTGGTGACAAATGGATAAACAAATACATATTACTTTAAGGCATGAGGTATACACTGAGTTAAGAGTGTTTTATTGTCATATGTCTCAGATAGAACAGTGAAATTCTTACTTTCAGCAGCACAACAGAATATGTAAACACTGTACACTGTAAACAATATGATATTCGAGAAATACATTAATAATAATAATAATAATAGCTTTTATTTACGGGCGCCTTATACCGAGGTCTCAAGGACACCTTACAGAGATTAACAAATAGGAAACATATAATCAGAATAAAATAAATTATAAAGACCAATACACCAATTAAGGACAGAATTCTTTCCAAAGACACAAAAAAAGAAAATCAGAAACACAACACAGTAGACAATAGACAATAGGTGCAGGGGTAGGCCATTTGGCCCTTTGAGCCAGCACTGCCATTCACTGTGATCATGGTTGATCAACCACAATCAATACCCCGTTCATGCCTTCTCCCCATATCCCTTGACTCCGCTATCTTTAAGAGCTCTATCTAAATGGCCTGTCCCACTTGGGCGATTTTTCAGCAGACTGCCGGCAACTGTCAAGTTCGCGGCACTTGCTGAAAAACCGGGAACTGGAACATGGAACACACACACACAAACACATCGCTAAGGCAGGGGGCAGGGAAAGCGGGGGAGCGCTGTCTGAAATTCACATGGTGGAAAGCCAAGGAGATACAGACACACAGGAAGGTTAAGACGGCTAGCACAGTGTATGGTAAGTCCTTTAAAAGAGGGAGGGGAGAGCGGGGGGGGAGTGGAGAAGGGGGGAGAAAGGGAGAGAAGGAGTGGAGACACTTTTAAGAAGCCAAACAACTTTTAATAAGCCGGAGATACACAGCTGTGAAGTTTAGCGGGCATTTAACATTACTGGTCGGTTTTCCTTGGTTCTGAAAACTCATGCTTACGTTTTGTTTCCCCCAATGAGCCAATGAAAATGACTGGTCAGCAAAAACGATTAACTAAAACTACCTACAACTACCTCGACTACATATAACTACATGGCGACCTCACTACAACTGTACCTACGACTACAGGATTATTGATTTTCTCCATGGCGACCAATTATTGGTCGCAAATTTTTTTTTAACATGTTGAAAAATTTGCGGCAACTATACTGAGGTTCCCAGAATGCGGGAACACCTCGTGACCATGAAGGAGACTCACCAGAGACCACCAGCGAACATGTGGCGATCATGAGGCGAGCGCAGAGTCTCCTGCACTCGCCTAAAAAGTCAACTAAGTGGGACAGGCCCTTAACTCTCTCTTGAAAGCATCCAGAGAATTGGCCTCCATTGCCTTCTGAGGCAGAGAATTCCACAGATTCACAAGTCTCTGGGTGAAAACGTTTTGCCTCATCTCTGTTCTAAATGGCCTACCCCTAATTCTTAAACTGTGTCCCCTGGTTCTGGACTCCCCCAACATCGGGAACATGTTTCCTCATCTACCATGTCCAATCCCTTAATCATTTTATATGTTTCAATAAGATCCCCTCTCATCCTTCTAAATTCCAGTGTATACAAGCCCAGCCACTCCATTCTTTCAACATATGACAGTCCAGCCATCCCAGGAATTAACTTCATGAAATAAAGTTCAGTGTGTGTATATACACACTCACAAATACACACACGCACACATACGTACACATTCAAAACAAACAAACAATAATATATACACAATAATAGTCTATATAGTTCACAGCCTATCTGGAGGTTGTCGTGTTTAATAGCCTAATGGCTGCAGGGAAGAAGCTGTTCCTGAATCTGGACGTTACAGTTTTCAGGCTCCTGTACCTTCATCCTGATGGCAGAGGTGAAATGAGTGTGTGGCCAGGGTGGTGTGGGTCTCTGATGATGCTGGCTGCCTTTTTGAGGCAGCGACTCCTGTAAATCCCTTTGATGGCGGGGAGGTCAGAGCCGGTGATGGACTGGGCAGTGGTCACAACTTTTTGCAGCCTTCTTCACCCCTGGGCGTTCAAGTTGCCGAACAGGCCGTGATGCAACCAGTCAATATGCTCTCTACTGTGTACCTGGAGAAGTTCAGGAGAATCCTCTTGAGAACAAGAGAAGAAACATCTCATACCTTTGGACTGGACTGAAGAAAAAAATTGAGTAGTTAATAATCTCTTTTCTCTGGTCATACCTGTGACTGCAAAGAGATGGATAATGCTGTCTTGTAGTGCTAATGGTTTGGAACACAAACTGCTGGATCAACTCAGTGGGTCAGGCATCATCTCTGGATGTGATCTGTTATGTTTGGGTCAGGACCCTTTCTTAGACTCATGGTTTGTTCAGCAGTTAAAGAGGAGGAAGTATTTTCAGCTTGTCTCGTGGCGATTGATAAGTTGAAGGGATAGTCTTCGGACCCATATCCCTGTATATTTGATGCATGGGTATTTCTGTTGATTTCTTACGCCTGAAAAAACAAATAGATTACAGTGAGAAATAGGCCCTACGGCCCAACTTGCCCACACCGGCCAACATGCCCCAGCTACACTAGTCTCACCACCGTACATTTGGCCCATATTCCACCAAACCTGTTCTATCCTTGTACCTATCAAATTATTTCTTCAACGTTGCAATAGTCCCTGCCTCAATTACCTCCTCTGGCAGCTTGTTCCATACACCCACCAACACTTTGTGTGAAAAGGTTTCCCCTCAGATTCCTATTAAATCTTTTCCCCTTCAGTTTCAACCTATGTCCTCTGGACATTGTTTCACCTACTCTGGGCAAGGTGGACGAGGAAGGACTGGGCTCTCCAATTTAGAGAATACTGCACAACTGTTTCACGCAAACATTTGATGATGTTGTGTGTGATGGGAAACATTTCATTCTTTGAAACATCATCTAAAAATTAAATTGATTAAGATAAAGTGAGGTGATAAGCAGTGATTTTTTTTTCACTTTGTTCAAGAATGTAATGAAATATAACTTATGAAGTTGCATCCTGAACAGAAATCAGTGAACTAGGAGCCACCTATCCACTTGAACAAGCCCTGTCGTGTAGGAAGAAGGGTCTCAACCCAAAACGTCACCCGTTCCTTCTCTCCCGAGATGCTGCCTGTCCCACTGAGTTACTCCAGCTTTTTGTGTCTATCTTTGGTTTAAACCAGCATCTGCAGTTCCTTCCTACACATGTATTCCTGGTGAGCAGACCAGGGAGAAAGTAGTATAGACACAAATGCTGGAGTCTGAAGAAGGGACTCGACCCGAAACTGGTGGGGGAGTCTAGGACCAGAGGTCATAGCTTTAGAATTAAAGGATGCTTTTTTAGAAAGGAGGTGAGGAGGAACTTCTTTAGTCAGAGGGTAGTTAATCTGTGGAAGTCATTGCCACAGAGGGCTGTGGAGGCCAAGTCAGAGGATGTTTTAAGGCAGAGATAGACAAATTCTTGATAGGAATGGGTGTCAAGGGTTATGGGGAGAAGGCAGGAAAATAGGATTAGGAGGCAGAGATCAGCCGTGATTGAATGGCGGAGTGGACTGGATGGGCCGAATAGCCTAATTCTACTCCTATAACTTGTGAACTTGTGAAACGTCACCTACCCCTTTTCTCCAGAGATGCTATCTGACCCGCTGAGTTACTCCAGCTTTTTGTGTCTATCTTTGGTTTAAACCAGCATCTGTAGTTCCCCCCCCTACACAGGCAGTAGTATATCCAGGAACGAAAGGTTGAAATGGGAAAGTAGAAGAGGCACTGTGACATAAACTATGTTAATATCTAACTTAGCACCTACAGTAGCTGTGGTTTACATCAAGTTGTGCTTGGTGCCTGGCTGGAGCAGGGAATAGGAGAGGTTTCGTGTCAACACCCTTCTTCAGACTCCAGCTTTTTGTGTCTACACTACTTCCTCAAGAAGTACATTGTGAACGATTGTATGCTCCAGATCTATCCTGGATTTCAGGAATGTAGCTTTGAGTTCATATGGAAAAAGCTTGATCTAATGAGTGTGTCAACATAATTCATTATTCCACATCTCTCAGAATAGACTACGTTTAGGTTCCAATAGCCAGCAGCTTATGCATGGCAACATTTAGTTCCATCTCTCTTATACCAGAATTAAGGGAGTTCAAAACTATGCAGTAGGAGAATTATGTACCAAGAGTTTCAATCTCTGAGAAAGACCTAGTTAGAAATAGGATGGTGTTGGTAATCACACTGTACAATACAAACTTGAACCCAAGAATTCCCCGGACGTGGGCAGTCATTTATACAACAGAGTCATGCAGAAATAACACACACAGATATAGGAGTGCAGATAAAACATGGTGGCACAGCAGTAGAATTGCTGCCATACAGCGCCAGAGACCCGGGTTCTATCCCGACTACGGGTGCTGTCTGTATGGATTTTGTACGTTCTCCCCATGACCGCGTGGTTTTTGTCAGAGATCTTCGGTTTCCTCCCACATTCCTAAGACGTACAGGTTTGTAGGTTAATTGGCTTGGTGTATGTGTAAAATTGTCCCTAGTGTGTGTGGGATTGTGTTAATGTGCGGAGATCGCTGGTCGGCGTGGACTCGGTGGGCCGAAGGGCCTGTTTCCGCGCTGTATCTCTAAACTAAACTAAACAAAAATTTGTCATAATTTGTTTAGCTGGAAGTTGTAGGAATGGGCAGGGGGTGGGGCAATGTTGGAGTTACTTTGTGTTGTAATCGTGTCCATAATTAAACTTGGAGTTGGAGTTCATTATATTTTAGCATGTGATAGACAATAGACAATAGGTGCAGGAGGAGGCCATTCGGCCCTTCGAGCCAGCACCGCCATTCAATGTGATCATGGCTGATCATCCCCAATCAGTACCCCGTTCCTGCCTTCTCCCCATATCCCCTGACTCCGCTATTTTTAAGAGCCCTATCTAGCTCTCTCTTGAAAGCATCCAGAGAACCTGCCTCCACCACCCTCTGAGGCAGAGAATGTTGATTGCCAAATACCATACAATGATGTGAATAATTAATTACCTTTTCAAATCATTTATTTCTATTACTAACTGGAGACTGATTGTGTTTTATTTCCCCACTGGGCTTAAACTAATTAATTTAGAAGATAACTTCTAGATATAACTTAGAAGATATGTTGCTGTGTTGGGTTGTTTAGCCTCACCTCGTGGGAATTCTAGGTTTAGGAATACTCAAAATTAATTTACTCTTGTAAACCCAGCATATATTTCTCTGTAAATATTTTTTCCAGCAGTTCATAGCAAATTCAATTTGAAGTTTAACCCCAGTGGAAATGTAAACAAAATAGTTGTCAAGTACAGCTTGACTATACATTGTTCCAAGCATGTTCAAATGTTATTATTATGTTTGAATTAATTTAACAGGGCTTCATTCAGCTGTATTTGCTGTTATTGGAAGTTGTGATTCTCATCTGTATTCAGTTTATCGATATTATCTCTGGGCAAGTCGTAGGAAGGAGGAAAGTACTAATGTTCCGATCATCGGTACCTTCCTGAACAGTTAATTACTTAGTTACTTAGTCCCGTGACTTTCAGTGTGAAGAAGGGTCTCGACCTGAAACATCACCCATTCCTTCTCTTCAGAGATGCTGCCTGACCCGCTGAGTTACTCCAGCATTTTGTGTCTGTCTTTGGTTTAAACCAGCACCTGCAGTTCCTTCCCATACTGTTCCCGAATGGTATAAAATACACTTAAATCTCAGTTGTTGCAAACTGGTAACAAGGCCCTATGCACACAGCTGACGGACCTTGTGGTCAGATAATCTGTGCAGGATTTTGAGTCTGAAGAAAGGTCTCGACTTGAAATGTCACCTATTTCTTCTCTCCAGAGATGCTGCCTGTCCTGTTGAGTTACTCCAGCTTTTTGTCGTCTATCTCAGGTTTCTAGAAGATGGCTTGGAGGTTTTTTACTGGTTTCTGTGCATGTCAGACGTGTGCCTGAAGGGTTAACTTGTGACGAGAGCTCGCTGGCATTTTATGGAGAACGTTTGAAATAAGCAATCGGAGCTGAAATTGCTCAGGGATGAAATCGAGTCAAGAAATAGAAACAGCAATTGTCCATACAACCCACTTAGTGTCCTCTGCTTTTCAGTAAGTTTGTGGTAGGATTTCCACATAAAATTCGCATTCATCCACTTTCCAGTGCTTATTTAATGACACAAAGAAACCACAGCAACTACTATGCAGCCACTTGTTGACAAAGTAAAATTGGATCAGAAGATGCTTGTGTTTTACTGTTCCAGCAAAGAACTTAACTATTGAAGAGTTGCCGCATTTTGTTTCTGAATGTTGCAACATTGCGTTAATTATGCTTGTATATTTTCATCATTTTAGTCTTGTGGATGTGTAGCAATAGTATCAGGAGACAAACGTCACAACAACTGTTAGTCACAAAATATCGATTAGATCAATTAGATCAATTGCTTCTTTTTTGCTGAGGAGGGACGTTGCTGGGGTAAACCAGGAGAAATTTGTGCTCTCAGATCTTAAACCAGAATAGGTGGAGATAGGGGCTTTGTTCAATATATCCCTTCAGAGGCAATAATATTGACAATACAGCACATTGTCAGAACAGGATAATAATCTGATAATAAACTAAACTAAACTATTCAAGCTTCAATCAAGCTTTTAACTGACTACTTCTTCTTATGACATTGTAAACATTACCTTTAAGCCCCTGTCCCACATTCCCGAGCTGCTCACAAATTCTCCCGAGTTTTCCCCTTGATTCAAACTCGGAGAATGTTCATAACGGGTCCGAAGGAGGCCGTAGGAGTCCGTAGATATATCATAGCGGCTCGTTATGCCAGCCGTGGGTACTCGGGGCATCAGGTAAGTCGGGACGTTTTTTCCAGCATGACAAAAAATGTTCACGAGTAAAAAGATAGTTGGGAGGAGAAAAATTGCAACATTTTATGCCCCGAGTACCTACGGCTGACATAACGAGCCGCTACGACCTCATTTGGACTACGCAGTTGCAGCATGGGACCCATACACAAATAAAAACATTTCTTCCATCGAACGTGTCCAAAGACAGGCAACTCGATTTGTTACTAACACCTATGAGAGAGAAGCAAGTGTTACCAAACTTCTGAATTCTCTGGGGTGGAACCCTCTCCAAGACAGACGTGAAGCTCACCGTTTGACCTGTTTTTACAAAATGTTAAATGGTCAGCTCGACATAGATTACAAGACCTACACCAAACCCAAACGAATTAGGAGCAGACAAGGGCATTCGATCCAATTTGTGATTCCAGCTACCAAGACAGATGTGTACAGCAATTAATTCTTCCCCCGCATAATTAAAACATGGAATAATCTCCACCCTACTTTAGTTACCCAACCAGATGCAACTAAATTTAAGGTAGCTCTTTCTTCCCAAAAACACTTTCTGCCACCACCTCCAGTTTAAATTCCATTTGGAATATTTTGGAGGACCAAGAAACCAAGAACCAAGAATCTACAGAGTCCTACGGACCAGTTACGAACATTCTCCGAGTTTGAATCAAGGGGAAAACTCGGGAGAATTCGTGAGCAGTGCGGGAAAGTGGGACAGGCCCTTTATTCTCTTGTTTTGATCTCGGTATACACTTCAGCCGCTTGTGTGCTCATATAGTATAAGGGACTGTATTTGACCTCAGTGTTTTTGTTTTTTGTCCTTTTACACTCTCTATTTTTTATTTTTTTATTTTATACTTTTATATAAATCTGTGCTTTGATGTTATTAACTGTGTATGTCAATACAGTTTTAAATTGTATTTTTTTTAGACCTGTGTTTTTGTGAAAAGCACTTTGATTTGCATTCAATTGTATGAAAAGGGCAAAACAAATAAAGTTATTATTATTAAAGTTATTATAACTAAA